>JALMGF010000095.1:0-667500 GCA_023333645.1 Sceloporus occidentalis | reverse complement strand
AAACCATTAAAAAAGATCCCAGAACGGAAATGCCATCTAAAAGTACCCAAAAGGCAAGGAATACTGACATGCGTCTCTGAAAGAAATGGAGATAGCTTTATTCAATAAAACTAGCCAGGGGTGTCTTGTAGCTACACATTTTCATTTTGGTTTGAAATTAGGCCTAAACCCTTCAAGGTTCTTCATATGGTCCTGGCAACCAGGCTAGGAACTAATGTTAGTTGGGAGTTTACACAATTTAAGAAGCAAAGCTATTAAAAATCTGTTATATTTACCTTTAAATGCTTTTGCACACGCAGAGCAATTTCAAACAGTTCCAGGGACTTTAAGGTTTCTACTTCAAGTGTTAGAAGGCACAGTGCTAATACTGAGGGCTAGAAGGAGAAGGGAGAAATGTTGGATGAATTCACCAAAATCGACCAATAAATGCATAAAACAGTTAATAAATAATTCTTCACACATACTTTTGCTTTAGAGAACACAAGTCGGCAGTTGCAAGCTTTCAGCTGAGCTTCCAGTTTGTCAAGATTCAATACCTCGTTTCTATAATTGGGAAAGAATCCAATTTTTAGATGTGATGGTAACTTAAGCAGATACAGTAAAAAGCACTGAATAAGTGGACATGATATAAACTACCTCGCAAAAAAAAAAAAAAAAAAAAGTTATTCAAATAAAAATATTAGCTTCTTAAGAACTCCCTGACTTGAAAACACACATTCTCTTAGGGCCTTCTAAGCCAGAGTCCACAACTAAAGCAATAACTTATTTTCAAAATTCTAGTCATGTAATAATGTACTCTACATTCTAAATTGAAGCCCCAATAACTGTGGCACAGTAATGTGATCAAAAACACCACAAGATGCTTACCTCTCAGAGGAATGGCAAAGGAGAATTGTGTGATACAAGTGCAAAAAGGTTAAGGCAGTGGTAGCTTTGAATTCAAAGTGCAATTTCTCAGAGATGATCTTCTCCATTCGTTTCAGGTCAGAAACAGTGCATTTACATTGGCTGATGCGGATAACATCATGGATGGATGGGATATTGCACTCTTCCTCCACGACATGAGCTGCCAATTGGAAGCAGCAAACGCCAATGCAGGACAGATGCTTTGGCTTCACCTACAGAAAACAGGAGAGGACACATTTAGCACCTGACCGCAATATTGTAACTGCGTGGCACGAGTACCCAGCAGATGGCTCTTTTCAATCCATATATAAAATGTTACCTTCATTACTGCCAAGAATCGGTCCAAGATGTTCACAGCGAGTACAAAGGTTTCCATACTCAAAGCAAAAAAGTTGGTGAGACTCCACACATCCTCAACCTTTGCGTTTCTCGACTTTGGACAGATGGTGTTATCATTCTGAAGAAAAAAAAATAAATTATATATATATATATATATATATATATATATATATATATATATATATATATATATATATATATATATATATAATAAAATTATTCTGTAGCAATCAGAATAAAATAGCACTGTAGATTAGGAAAGATATCTAGTTAAATACGCTGACAAAAACAGATACAGGGTTGGGCTATCGATAAATCGCTCTTGGTAAACAGCCTTGTAGATTCATTAGTGCATTGGAAGATAAAGGCAGACAGGAAGCGTATCAAGTTTCATAGCCCCTACAGTTAGATCAGACCATAAACTATCAAGCCTCCTATGTTTGTCTACATATATTTGGCATATTATAGTTTTAGGTATCTAAATATTTTCTAAAATCAATTGTTCTACCAGTTACATGGGCTATATTACAATACTTAGACCCAACTGCTGCCCCAACATACAAGTTTCCTTTAGTAAGTACCCTCTCATAACCTTTTCCCATCACATAACACTAAACGTTAATATTAAAACCGGATCTGAAGGATCCCGTGACACGAAAACAGGAAAAACAATACAATTAACAAAAAAGTGCAAACAAACATCTATGAACACCGGAAGCCGCTGTAGGGTAGATTATATGGACATTGGTCTACTGTAAGCATAATAAACGGCATATCCCATTTCTCACCTCAGTTGTGGACTCTATGAGGATCAAGCCCTTCTCCCTAGGCTGGTATTTACATTCCTGTTCCAGATGAATGTTCAATTGCTTCAGGAGCTTGAAGGCCTCGTTACTGGTGTTATCCATAGCTACCAAATCTTTCATCCTGGAAACTGAAGGCCAAAAGATGAGAAAAATAAGAAGAAAGAATTGCAGTTGTTTTTCTTTGGCCCCAGACGTAAGCAGCGATCAGCTGGTATGTGGGGCGGATCTCCTTGGTCTTACAAGGAGGAGGAGGAGGAGCTGTCTCGGGTAACCAGAGTCCCTTTATGGCTCCCATCGGGACAGTGGTCGCTAGTCACGTCTACACAAATCGAGAAAGGCATCCTGGGGGCAGATTGCTTTTGTTTATTTTTCCAAGGATCGCTCAGCTGATTAGCGTCATCAGCCACCTCCAAGCCCTTTTAAAACTAGGCGACCCCCCCCCAAAACCCAACTACCTCAATGAAAAAAACAAGCCAACCCCGCAAATCACAGACAGATCTGACCACTGCCAATAGAATCATATGTACTAGATACTAATATAGCGAAACATCGCAAGGATAGATATACAAAGAGCAGTCCCCCCCCCCCCAACACTTATGTCAGGGCAAGTACTCGAGCTATTACCTAATATATATATATATATATATATATATATATATATAATACATACATCCAATGTATTTCTTGTGTTTACTTTATATCCAAGAAGTTAGACATCACAATAAAAAGACTGAGTTATTATTAGAATATTCTATGGCGGAAAGAACATACAAACACGATAATAAGTACTGCGTCCCTCACATTACAATCGCATAAAGGTCTCGGGATCTCACCTGTACTCCCAGCGTAAGGACAGACTGTAAGATTTGGCTTCTTTCACTCCAGGGACATGGTGACCCAGATATCCAAATGTCAAGAGATCAGAGAGATCCTAGTCCTGGTCGCATTAGGGAAACAGACCTCCTGGCCAATACCACTAAGCCCGAGACACGGAGTCTGTATTTACAGGATCTGTCTTCATAACAACATCGGTTATGTACAAGCGCCTATAGACTGTACAGCTATAGGAACATCGCAACCCTATCGCTAAAGCTTGTTTTTGTTTCGGATACTTCTACGCCCTGGAGCTTCAGACGTCACACGGCGGATCGATTTCGTTCAAGGACAACAAAAAGAACGTTCTACAATAGTAAAATAGTCCCAGTGAGCAGCCCCCTACAATAAGGTGCTCGGTGACTTCAGTTGTCTTAAAGCAGTCCGGATGGGCTTCGATCACTTTAGGTATGAGGTTCAAGAAGTTTCTAACCAACTGTAAAGAAAAATAAAAAGATAAAGTACAGCGGCGGAATACATAAATTCTTCGTTATGAGTCTAGGTTTTAATCTCCTCCCTTCCCGCCTACTGTCATATGCTATTTGAAAAGACCGCCCGAATTTAATTGCGTGTGATTGGGCGAAGGAATGTGGTTTCGCGGTATTGGCCAGCCGCAGCTACAAAGCCTGTTTGATTGGTAGTGGAAGAGACGACGCTGATTGGCTAGCTTTCGGGCTCTTGTTGCTGGACAGATTTTTAGTGTTATACAGAAACAGTGTGGCGCATGCGCTTTATTGGCCGTGTTAGTCACCTCTGCACCCAGTGTCTCTGATTACACCTAGGAGTGCTGTCATGGAAACGCCAGTGCCTGTTACCTGCACTCCAGGCAAGATTGAATGGCCGCAGCATGTTAGCCACTTTATTTGTGCAATAAAATTTTGCTCTCATATGAAGATAACGTTATAGTTGTTGCTCAGTGGTCACTTATTTTGGCAAATGCCAGCAGCTTGAAGTAACTGATGTCACCTACAAAATAGGCCTATAAAAAATCAATTATGACAAATAATAACCCTAAAGAACTAATATCAGGACCTGTACTTATTACTATAACTATAGCTGTCGTAACTAATTTCAGCTGCAAGCCTCAGAGTATTCAGAGTGCATCCCTGTCCTCCATGAGCTTACCAACAATGGTAATATCTAGTGTCCTTATGGAAGCATGTCTGGAGTCCTTCGCATTGTCTAATGCACTCCATATTCCATATTCACAGGTTAACTTGTTTGTGCAAAATAAAGTATGACCCAGCGGATATTCACTGTCATGCGCTGTAAACAGGTATTAAACATCCCCATATTGCTTGTAAGCCATGTCTCACTGTTTACGGATGACATGAAATTAGGTATGGTAATACGTAGACTTTGATGTTACTTCTTTGCAGGTGGATTTAGACAGAGTGGGGGACAGGGTAGCATAATAAAGCTCAATAAAGACAAATGCCTTATGGGAAAAATAACAACAATGCAACATATACTTTAAATGGTATCTCCCTGGGAAAAACTACAAAGGAGATGGAGTTATGGAATAATTGTAGACAACACACTTAGCCGCAGTGCACAATGCCAGTCAGCAGCTGCAAAGGCCAATAAGATACTGGCATGTATAAAACAGGTTATGGATTCACAGGATGAGGGTTATCAACATACCTGGGAACTCTCCGGGTTTGAGTCGGAGATTGCCGGCTGAGCGCTGCTTCTCCGGGTCAAGACCCGAATCCTCCAGGTCGCGGCAGCAGAATCTTGACACGCCCGTTCCCCGCCCATTTCTCCTTTAAATGGGGTGTTTCCCATTGCCGTCAGCGGGAACGCCCCTGATGTCACCGGGACCGCCCACAATGTCAGCAAGACCGCCCACCAACGTCAGCGAGACCGTCCACCAAGGTCAGCGGGGAAGGCTCCAGGTAGCTGGAGCCAAGAAGTTCCCAGGTATGGTTATCAATGGTAAGACCTTACCTTGAATATGCAGTGCAATATTGGGCCCAATCCTTAAGAAGGACATTATGAAACTACAAAAGGTGATTGGAAGATTCTTATTGGAAGATTGGAAGAAGTTATGAAGAGCGACTAAAAAAGTTGCATCTACTGTATATCAGCTATTATAACATTCTATAGATATGTGCCAGGCCAATATAAAGAGCTTTCCAGTAACCTGTTCATTAATTGAAGTTTCCAAAAAAACAAGAGGTCATCCTCTGACACTGGAAGAGCAAAGATTTTGAATATAACAAAAGAAAGGATTCTTTACGGTTAAGTACAATAAAGGTATGGAATTTACTGCCAAGAGAGGCAGTGCTACCAAATACAATGGATGCTTTAAAAAATGATCTGGATTTTTTTTTTTTTAGTAAAGCAGAGCATACTGGGCTATAAATGATAGAAACGACATTAATATTTTACAGCTTCTTGATCCAAGGAGAAATTTGATTGGCTTTTTGAGTCAAGAAGGATTTTTTGATTTTTTTTGCCTTCTTTTCGATCAAAAAGACCTCAACCCCATCAAACACACTTGGGATGAACTGGAATGAACATTACGAGTTAGGCCTCCTTGTCCAACATCAGTGCCTCACCTCACAAATGCTCTACTGAACGGATGGCAAAACCCCCCACAGGAACACTCCGAAGTCTTGTGTAACGCCTTCCCAGAAGAGTGAAAGGTCTTATAGCTGCAAAGGAGGACAAATTACATGTTAATGTCTATGTATTTAGAATGCAATGTCATAAAAGTTGGTGCAATGGTCACGTGTCCCAATACCTTTGACCATATAGTGTACATTTAAGGTAATTGCTTTGTTTTTGAAAGTATAATGCTTAGCACACCAGAGTGTTCCCTTTTCTTATGTTGAACAATTTCTGAGGTAGAAGGTAAATAACTCCCTATATGATCAAATCATCATGGAAAATCTATATGTAATGCAGGTCAGCCCTGAAAACACCTCTGGTGACTCACTAAATAACAATTTTCTTACACCTGTGGTCAGGTTTGGTAATGTCTGTTTCCTGTGGCGTTAACAAGGTGCTTTTTAGAATGGAAGGTATGAATCAGGAAAAGTATGTGAGCAATGCTTGAAATAGATACCAATCAATGTTATAGTGATTCACACAAATATTAGGGTATGGTTAAATGTATGGAATATTGTGTCTAATCTTCTTTTTTGTCCATTTCATCCAAGGCGCTTCTAAACAGGCTCACTACACTTACGGATTCATGTCTTGTGTGATATTGAACAAATAAGACATTATTAGTGGCAACTTGCAAGAAGATCAATAAAACCTTGAGGGAAACCTAAGACCTGGGAACTCTCTAATTGCATTACTCCCACCGAAATGTTAAAGGGACACTCCAGCCTTCATATGCACTTTAATGTATATGATAGCTGTATTGTCTGTTTTGCAAACTTATGAGGTGATTCTGCTCCCCCATATGCATTTGCCCCTTTCCTCACCCCACAACTAAATGCTATGCAGCGGATGTATTTCGCCAAACACATCTCCTTTTTTATATATATATTTTTTTAATTACTTGCATATTGGGCTCTGAATAGACAGGCTACTGATACCAATTTACTCAACAGGCTATGGCCATGCTCTAGGATTACAATCTTTTGGAGATAGGTATACATCGTCAATCATAGGGGTAAACTGGGTAGCCCTATTTGTGGGTGACCATACACAGTGATATTTGGCCTCGCTTCAACCTCTACAACTGGGAAGGTTACTTATAATCATTTTAGTGGTTGCTAGGAAATCTATACTCCAACATTGGTTGAACTCCACACCACCTCAGGCTCTCTTGAAATAAATGTTGGACTGGTTGGAATGTACCAAGGCAAATGAGCTCTATACTAAAAAAAAATCTTAACACTTTGTAGTCCTTATATGAAAGCCCTAGATGAAATCACTCATCACCAGATTAAATATAAATTCCAATACAAATCTGGTATGGTGACTAGCTTTTATCTGGGGAAAATTGCTTCGAAAGGGATGATCCTGCCAAGATCCTTTATCATGATATGACTGTAGGAGTGACATAAGACTGTTTTGAAGGTAAGAGAAGGACACTAATCTCTGGGATTCGGTAATATTGAATAAAGTGAGTGACTCATAGTTATTGTTCACAGTTCTGTTGTTGTTTATTTATATAAACTAAGGATTTTAATTACTCTTCAGTCATGGTTATGCACCTGCAGTAATTTCTAACGCATGAATTTAACACAGACCGGCTACTTGGGCTTGACTAGTAGTGTAACCACAGTACAATATAATCATATTTTTTCTTTGTTACTCTGTGGCTGCACTTTTCATCTATTGTTAAATGATTCAATACCTTGTGTTCTTTGTATCTGCATTTCAAACCTGGAACAAATATGAAATAGGTTCAAACATAAGATTACATTTGGTCATATTTTTTTTTATAAAAGCAACCTGAAACTTACATACATATCGAGCCTGGCGTTAGATATTATGCTGCGTGGGTCCAAGGATTAAATATTGCCCCCACCAAAACCATTAGAGAGAGAGTTAATATATTCACTCTCACATTTATGCTAATGCTCTCACTTTCTCACACACTCATTCACGCTTTCTCACACTCTCTTACCATCTCTCTCAATGTGTTCCTACCTTCTCCGCCGACTAGTTTAGTTTCCTTTTCTCCTTTCCTGCAGCTCCACTTCTTCTCTTGCCTCTTCTTGTGCTTCTGTCTTCTTTCTTCGTCCGTGGATCTGACCTTGCGGTCAGGGGCGTACCTAGACTATTTGGCACCCAGGGCACATCCTATATTTGGCACCCTCTCGGTAGCCCCTTTTTTCCCACGGTAACTCATGCACTGGCACACATTTCTACACACACTTTCAAATTTACACACTCATGCACACACACATACTAACACACCCTACACACTCATGCACACACACATATGGTACTAACACACCCTACACACTCATGTTAACACATACTCACTCTCACACACACTTACATATACACAATCATTCCCACTTACAGACATTTTTACATGTACATTCATGCTCAAACACACAACATACACATCCATGCTCACACAACAGACACATCCATGCTCACACACATACACATCCATGCTCACACACAAACACACATACACATCCATGGACACACATACTGGTTGCACTGGCCCTTTGTGAACAATTTTAAACCATCCTGGGGACAGCCCGACCATGTGTGCCAGCGTGGAACCCCCCTGATGAGTGGCACCTGGGGAAGACCGAACCCCCCAAAAGATAATGCCAGTGTATGGTGTTAAAGTGACCGGGTTTCAAAGCCAGCTTGTGTTTTAGTATGCATGTATGTTAGTTATGAGGGGGGCTGCAATATTTCTTCAGCCTCCCCATAACTGATACATACTAACATGCAAACTCACTCACCCACTCACTTTACACTTACATACACACATTCTTTCTCCTGCTCCTCCTCTCTATCGCCATTAACCCTAGGTTCAACCCTGACACTCCAACACCATACATTGAGACACACATGCTGACAACAAATAGAAATAGACACACACACTCATGGGAACACATACACTTACACACAACACCATAAAGTAATACACATGCTAACTATATATGCTCACAAACACCAACACTGTACAGTAACACAAGTACCGTACTCTCATGCACATGCATACACATACTCAAACGCCATGTGCTGACATACACAATCATACTAGTGCCATACATTAATATACAACATATGCTCACAACGCCACGCTCTTAAACCCATTAAACAACATATACTAACACACATACACACTGAACACTATACATACACACATTTACACTGACTCTAGCAGTACAGTACAGTTGGTTAGCAACATGTGAAATGTAAATGTTTCCTGGAAAAAAATGGCCTATGTTGGCACCCTAGGAAACAGTTGTGTGGTTGGTCAGGGGCTGTAACTTCTACAAGGGGTGAGAGGGACAGCTACTGCCCTTACTGGCTATGCCTTTGCACCGCATTCTGCTTTTTTTGTGTGGCATCAATGGCATATGACTTTGTCCCAGGTCCCAAGAGCCCTATTTACAGCTTTGGGTTGGTCCACCTAAAATGCTTGCGTTTTTACCTCCTCTATAACATATTTACCTTGTTCTAGACTGTAAACTCATGTGAACAAGGCCCTCATTTTGTTCATGTTGTTATGACCTGTATGTAAACTGCACAGTGCTGTGGTATATGACAGCACTTTATACATCAATTCATAATTATTATTCATATAGCTATAGCTTACTAAAATACTATTTGGGATATGCTTCTTGGTGTAGACTTCCTTAGTAATTTTTTTGCATATCTGTTTTTTTTACTAGTCCTTAGTGACTTTAATAGGTAGAGCTTGGAGAGTCTCACGTTACATGGCCTGTACTGAATAACATTCCACAGACCTTGAAGCTTCCAGAATGTATTGAAATATGAACCTATTGCATTCATCCATCTGGACTCCCTTCCAATGCCATCTGCATTTTACAAATGCTTTGTATGTTCATGTTGTGTTTAGTAAATGTCAGAAAAGATTTATGCTATATAGATTTCATTGGGTATACACACAATCAGAAACAATTTTGAAAAGATTGTGCATACAGAATTTCACACCTAACGGAAAGGGTTGCTCAGTAACAAAATTGTGAATACTATCAGCAATTCGTGCTCTATATAGGCTGAAAAAAGACATGCGTCCATCAAGTTCAGCCTTTCCTATATCTGTTTATTTGTTGCTGTTGATCCAAAAGAAGGGAAAAAAACCCAGTTTGGCTCTTTCCAATATAGCTTTTCACTGTAGGTTTTACACCATGGGTCTCCACTTTTAGTTTAATGAGAGCTTCTTATGAGTAATGAAAAGGCTACAATGTGGAATATAGCGGAAAATTAAATTTTGAAGATTAGACAAATATTTTAAGCAATTCACAATTGTATGTTTTAAATCTACATTTACTTTAGATGGTTAAAATAGTTACATTAATCCCAGAGAACTAAATCTGGGAACCTGATGCTTTATGTTATGATCATTGAAATTGAAGTTAAATCATTTTTATAATAAAATTAAGAAACATCAACCTTTTTAGGACATTGTACTCAGACTGAGACATATGTGCTCAGTGCTCTAGAATACTTCAAGATTAAGCTAGACCTTTTAAAAACATACAACAGACTTTGTACATACCCGTGTTCTTTTAACAAGTTTATTTTCTTTTATTTTTGAATATCATCATATCAGGTCAAAAAATACATCCATTATTGGTTTAATAGTTTTGTGGTGTATATGTCTTTCCAAATTATGTTATATTTGTATGTGTTTGGCTATCCTTACCATAAAACAACGTTAACTGTTAACATTAAAAACCAAATGAATACGGCTGGTCAAAAAATGTACTTTTCTTCCTAAAGGAGCTACCATAAACTCTGAACACATGTTATAAGGGATAATTCAGCTGAATTATAGAGCTGCATGTATATTTTGTATGTAAACTCAAAGCTTCTCAGAACCCACACGTTGTATGGTCTAGTTATCCACAAAATAATTAATTGCCAGTTACCACATACTTTTGCACTGTGTTGGCTCTGTGTGTCAGGTTACCAATGTCCAAAAACATTTGCACCCAAGTCCATGATTAGAGAACTGGTTGCATTATGGATGCTATCTCTTCCTTGCATCCACCTGCAACCCTATGTTTGTGAATGCCCCATACCTAGATAAGGGCCTTCAAGTATGTAGTGTTTCTGGTGTTCCTGATGTGTTTTGGGGCCTTGCTTGGACCCTGAGTGTATTGGGCTATACTGCTACTCAGTTTCTGGACTCACAAAAGTGAAGATGCTTTCATTTCTCAGATGAAGACTACTTCAAACAGAAAAAAACCATGCCACCAGTCTTGTCACCACCTCTCTTGTCTTTATTCTTTTTGCACACCCCCACCTGTTTGGGGGGGAGGTGTTGCAAGAGGCAGGTAGAGTGCGGCCAGCCACTCCAGTGCATTGCAAGGTGGCCACATGGGAGCTGAATCTAGAAGGGGGTTAGACATGGAACAACAGGGGCAAGAGTAGTCGAGGTTAAAGTCATGACGACCCATCCTCCTTGCCTGAATAGCCACTTCATAGTAATGTGGTTAGAAGGCGGTTGCAATGGTAGTATGTGTTGCACAGACCTTCACTGATAATTGCAACTCCTTAAATCGGTCAAGGGAGATCAGAGGATCTCTCCAATTGGCCCATCAACCCCCACTGTCAGTGAGGAGAGTGGGGCCAGCCACAGAAGTGAGCACAGTTGAGGTGTGGCCTCCCACCCAACAAACAAGAAGGGCAACCCTGCAGAGCATTGCAAGGTGGCCACATGGGAGGTGAATCCGGGGAGTTAGAGGTGGAAAAGGAGGGGTTAGAGGCATGACCGCTCATCCTTCTTGCCCAAATAGCTACTTCATAGTGACGTGGCCACATGACAGCTGCAGTGCTGTAACAGCACAGGCCTCCATTTATCTTATATTTCTTTAGACCAGTCAAGGGCGAACAGAGGATATCCCCAATTGTCTCATGATCTACCAGTGACACAAGGACAGTGTCTGAAAATCAGAGACTGTTAGGAGGTATGGAGATGGGCCAAAACAGGTATTAGGCTTGAGTGAAAGGAGCTGACCCAGTAATAATACTCTTGTTATATGTACCTGTGCGTATTTATATATAGCATTTCTTATTGTAAATGTAAATTTTAAATGCCTAACATATTTTCTCATGTAATAAAAAACAAATAAATGATTAAATATTTTTAAAATATTCTGTCTCATTCATTTACATCCAGATAAAAACAATTTAGTAAAATCTTGTAGAAAATGTATTTTTGTGCATGCATTCAGATTTGGCTGTGAATTTAAAACACAAACAACCATCCATATTAGTCAGCAATGTTGCTGGTACACACTGTGCAGTAAGACAAAATGCTAATGTTTCCAAATGTTGTTGAGATGCTGTAACCTGTGATAGGCGTGACGCTGTGCATGGCCGCTTGTCATTGGCTCCACTGACACACCTCCCTTCCCAGCTGATGGTACAATAGGCTGTTACGGTGACCCCTGTGTTTCTTAGCCTGTGCTTCTCTCTAAAGGCGAATGAGGGGTGTGTCTGTGAGTGTCAGCTCTCTCTCCCTGTAACCAACACTGAAGGAGACGTCAGGGACAAGCCACAGCACTGCAAGAACTCTGATCCTTGCGCCGTGCATGGAAGAAATAGTGCTAGAAAAGTTTTCTTTGCCATCAGCAATATAAACCTTAATTGTGTTTCTCAATTCAAGAGGCAAACAAAACGGACACCTTATAATTACAATCTATGTGGTGTATTTTTCTGTTATAAGTGTTATTGTATAACCAAAATTTTGCAAAATTATTATAATTATTATCTTTTATTTATATAACACCAACAATTTATGCAGCGTTTCTTACAATAACATAATTAAGGGGTATAAAAAAACGAGTGTGTGTCTGCCACGCTGGATATGACGTCAGTTGTGGTGTGACGCTGATTGGCAGATGCGCAGTGGATCAGGGGAGACGACAACTCCTCTTTTACAACTACGGCCGCACATATTATCAGATGGCTTCAAGACTGGCCTCAGGAAAGGCGGCTTCCCCCTGAAAATTCCAGGCCAGTCCGGCCCAGGGCAAGTTGTTGCAGGCTGGATAAAAACTGTTTGTTTAGTGCGGAGACCCCTGCTCTAACGGCACAAGAATGTTTTTACTGTATATAACCACAGATCTCTTGATTTGTTTTTTTTATGAATGTACAGCAAATTTGGGATTTATATTACATGGACATCATTATTCTAGTTTTCACTTAATATATAAATATAGTGTATTCTCGTTAAATCATTTTATTTGAGTATATCTTATATATAAAAACACACATGACATTTATATTATGAACATGCCTTTTTTGGATAATTCGTGTACTAGTGGATGTGTTTCCAAAAAGTATCACACTCTAATCTTTCCCATGACCTGACTGACCTATATGAAAAGTACACTTTAGCCCACATATGCACTTAAATGTATGTGATAGGTAAGTATTACGTTGCGTTTTGCCATAATTTGCATCCAAATACATACAGGGTTCCTCAGAATCCTTTCTATACATTTGGCAGGATTTCTGTACACCAGCTCCTGTCCCTTGCAGGAAATGTGTTTGTCAGAATACACTTCTTGTTCAGGACTGCTCCCCCCCTTTTTGAGTTCCATTATCAGTCACTCATGAGACTTGACGACTGGTCAGCATACCCTCCAACATTTCAGGTGGGGAGGTGGAGGGCAGGCCCAGTAAGTTTGCAGAGTGGGAGATGTGGCCACCTGCCCACCTTACTCAAATAGCCACTTTGCGACTCTACCGCTGAGAAGAGGCAACGTGGGATCCATGGGCATGTGCATTTGTCATTCCTATTAGTGTCAATGGGCCATTTTCCTGGCTGTGTCAAGCAATGTTAATTACACATTAAAATACCTAAGTACTTTTACATACATTTATGTTTTGTGAGGCTCTTATAAGAAGACGTGGGGTATAGGATGGGTTTGGAGGTAGGAACGTTAAAGATTATGTAAAGAATAACATTTCCAGTGTACATTAGAAGTGTTGTTCTTAGACACAAGCACACAACATTAATTGATTAAATTTTTATTTCCAGGACGAGCTTGGAATAGCTATTTCTCATGTTGCATATAGTTATACGTTTTAAATTAAGCAATCTATCACTGTATAGAATCTGTAGAATGTGCAGGACCAGTCAGGTGATGACTGTACACCCATTGAACAGCGCTACAGAATAGGATGGTGCTATATAAATAAAAAATAATAGTAATAAACTACTGGTGCTCCCTACCTCTCCCATAGTGTCCCTAAAAATATAATGGTCCAGGCCATATGCATCCAGATCAGGTTGGGCAAAGTGTGCTTTAGTTATTGAGAGTTTTGGTCATCACAGCTGGTAAATTGTATATCTTTTTAAGGAATAGTGATAATAATAATATTGTCCAATGTCTTAGTTTCAGCTCACCTTTGTCTCTTAGCAACAGGATCCTCACCACATGGAGGTGGCGCATATATTGTTGTAGACCTTACCAATCTTGCCATAACTTAGCACAAGCATGACATCTACCCAAAACACAAATGGTGGAAGAGAAGACGGAGAAGAAGATGACATGCAACTTATCTGATAGTAGACATCAGAATTACAGTAGGAGAGTTCAGAGAAGGGACAACCAAAGCACCAAAAGCACCGTCAATACCCAACCAAACTAATCATGCTGATGAGATGCAGTTGTTGCCCTTATTGAAAGCACGTGGGACTAGACTGCGATATCACATTCATATATCTTTTCTACCATTTCAGCATCTACTCTCAATGCAGACTAGAAGATGAGGAACCACCATACTTTAGGGAGAGGAACCAGTCTACACATTAGTGTGTTGAGGAAATATTTAGCCACCCTTTGATTTCATTATGACTTACGAGGGATGCCGGGAAAAACAGCAACAATAACCACAACCAAAAATCAATACTACAAATGTTCTCATTACCTGTCTGCCATGAAATTGTATGTGTAACGCAATTTTATTTCCTTATTTTAGACCATACAGTATAGTAAGATGATTCACCCATACAAAATAACATAATCTATATATAGATATAGTTTTCCTGCCACTTAAGTTCTATATTTAGCATGCATATAATACTTTACAGTAATCTACTACGTATAAGAATTTCTAATGCTCAAACACAAAATGAATTCTGATCGCCTAGGCAACAAAGGATTCCTAATTAATATAATATAAAGTAAATTCAGAGACCTTTATATATAGAATTACTAAACATTATGTGTATGTGTGTGTTGGAAGAGATAGATGGCAGGGTGGGTGGGTGGTTGGATGGTGATTTATTAGCTTTCATTTAATAGGTTGTAATAATACTGATCCCCAACTTTTCTTCTACTCCAAGAATGACCTAAATCACCGTTAAAACATTCTTTAGCCAGTTCCGCTGATATCTAAGGAGCTGCTTAGGTGCGATTGTGGTTTTTAACGTGGCCATACAACCAATGGAACGAATGGAAGCCAACATTTCAAATGGCCAAAAAACCTTGCGCTAAGGGGGCGTGTGACCTCTAGATATTTATTTAGCTAAGGAATTTAGAACAATAATAATAATTATAATAATAATAATGATGTATCTCTCTTTACACAATTCAACCTATAAAACACAACTCTCCTGTTTCTATACACATTATTGCAATTTGTTTGTGGCTTTACGAGACTTGGATACACTTATGCCCAGCAAACATTTTTAGATCATAGAAAAAAGGGACACCGGGAGGGAAGAGGGATGGGGGGGGGGACGGGGTTTGAGGCCAAAAAAGAGAATGCCCCTCCTATAGAGGGACAGTTTGGAGGTATAGAATTGTACACTTAATACAAACATTTCATTGGTTGCTATGGTGATTATGAGGACTTTGAAACTCTGTACCTTTTTTATACATCGAAGCATAACTATGGATTAATAAACTTCCTGGGGACTCTCCTATACTGACTCCAATGTTTGCTAATATTCCTTTGTTGTCACCCCCTGTCATTTAAGGGGTTAACCCCTGGTTGTTTATTGGCCCATGACCGAAAATTCGCCTCCTATATTAGAAATAACCTTTGCATTTTAGGACCTCCTCCTTATGCATATTTATACACGCCCCCTTCTTGCCAGTTCGTGCAAAGCTGGTACATATCCTTCCTCCTCCTACCGGTCCTTCTTTTCCTCCCCACCCCCTTAGGAAGTAAAGTAGTCCTCCCTTTCCTTCTCTCTCTTTCTTTTTTTTACCCCCATTCCTCTGATATTTCACCCCATCCACCCACCCTCCCCCTTAAAAGAATCATCTTTATTTTAGAAGAAAGACAAGCAATACAGGAGGAAGCAGGAATCATGACCTCCTCCAGCTCACAGATGCAAGGGGGATACATATAAGTACATGGAGGGCTTTATTTTATAAACAAAAAAAGAAATGTATTTTTTTTTTATTTGATTTTTTAATGGACCGGATGATCTCCAAATGCAGCAGTGAAACATACAGCTTTGCAGGGGAGGTGAGCTGTGATTACAACTATAAGCGTTAATATTTGTGTTTCCATGTTTATACATTGTATTTTTGTTATTTATGTGAATATTTACATTAATGTTATTTATTATATGCATTATATCAATACTAATGCAATGTTATGACCATAATAGTGTCGTTATTAATAATAGTAAGTTCGTTTAAAATCTTCAGCCTGTTTATTAACGCTATTAACCCAAAGTCTCTTTTTTATCATTGAATTTGGCCAGTGTAGCAAGTGACAGATGGCAAGCTCTTGGAATCAGTGTTGTAGTGGATCTGAGCTGCTGTGGGCTACACTGAACCAGCTGAGCAAACACAGTGACGTCATCCTGGTGTATAGTCTTTAATTCATTAAAATTACACCCCCATGTATTGCTTGGATTTATTTGCATCATATTTATTTTGAGTATTTTTATTGTTATTATTAGTATAACATAATATGAATTTTAGTTTTATTTTTGGGAAAATTTATAATTCTGTTTCAGGCTAATATTTATTTTATTTTTTTTGTAAATCAGTGGTTCACTACTGAAAGAACAACCCGTAGGTTATACCTGAATAAAAGGACAGTGACATCTAGAATACCGTATAATTATACCAATAATTATACAAGCTTTATGTTACCGGGGCAAAGGCTGGTATTGGCATGATAAAATGGTTTGATAAACTGTGATCTGTGCCAATTTGTTTTTAAACTCTTGTGACACAGCACTGCCATATTGTGCAAACAGTAGATTAGGTATGAGGTTTCTGATTTGTAATGATTGTGCTCGGTTGTATGCTATTCAAACGGGCAGCTCAGGGTGTTGGATCATACATAGGATACTGTATTAGCGGGTTCAGCGGTATATTATTATTCATAATAATAAAGAAAAGAATAGATAATGATATATGAAATGTAGGTATTAGTAAAATTATTATTGATATGGCTTCATTATATTCTGCAGCATTCTTTTATTGCCTATACCATAATTTAAGCAAGGAATTCCATGTATCTTGCACTAAAACTTAGATCCACCAACATGGATGTAGTTTATGAAACCCTCTTGGCTAGTCTTAGTCCTTGTTTATTGTAAGGTTCTGCAGAACTTCCAGGATGTACTTTCCATAATTGATATTTCCATAATTGATGCCATTTATTAAACCAGTTAATGACTATTTTAGAGTGTATGCAGGATACATCCAGGGCCGGCCCAAGGCAAAATGCCGCCTGGGGCGAATTTTAAAATGCCGCCCCCCCCCCCCCCCCCCTTGTACTTACCTTTCAGCAGTCCTGCGGCGAGTCTCCCTGTTCGGTCTCAGTGCCAGCTTGTAATGCTGAGCACCGGAAAACAGGGAGACTCGCCTCGGAGGAGAGAGAGAGGGGCGCCGAGCGGGTACTGACCACTCTGCGCCCCTTTCTCTCTCTTTCGCTTTCAAATTTTTTTTTTAAAAAAGGGCTTGGGGCGGCAAAGTGCCGCCCCTTCAAAAGTGCCGCCTGGAGCAGTTGCCCCACTCGGCTCTATTGTCGGGCCGGCCCTGGATACATCTAAAGTTTTCACTCAATAATTCCAGGATTAAATGATGTGAAACTACAAACTCAAATTTAATGTTTGTAAGTGACGAGCATATGAATTTTAGGGCGAAAGTAGAAATATGTGCTGGGATCCTGTTTTGGGTAGGAAAACTGTGAGATGATTGGCCAGCCAGAGACGTGGACAACACTGGTTGATAAAGGCTAACAGCATAATACTAGACTTGGGCGCCGGTCAACTGTTCGTGTTTGTCTTCGTGGGGAAAAAATCTTCGTATTCCACAAATATTCGCCTGTCCTATGTTCGTTCGGGCGAATATTCGTGTGCATTCTTCGTGTTCGTTTTTTTCCTTCGTTTTTTGTAGAAGGGGTTAATACAGGGTTAACGTGGTACAGACTACGCAGCGGCTTTGGCGCCAGGAGTTTAAAGGTCCGTACAGGCAACTCTATTGGTTGCCGGCAGGGGCCTCCTCTGCCACCAACCAATGAAGTTCACGTGCAGACAAACCCCTCTGCTGGCATCCGATAGAATCGCTCGTACGGACTTTGAAAATCCTGGTGACGAAACTCGGCCTCAGCTCCAGGAGTTAAAGGTCCGTAGAGTCACAATTAGAGTCGTTTGTACCGACCTTTAACTCCTGATGGTGAAACTCCTCTCAGGGAGTCTCCCTGCTCCAGGAGTTAAAGGTCCGTACGAGTGGCCAATAGAGTCGCCCGTACAGACCTTTAACTCCTGACGCGGAACTTGGCCTGGGGAGAGTTAAAGGTCTGTATGAGCAACTCTATTGGTTTATGGCAGATGAGCCCCCTGCTGGCGACCAATAGAGACACTCCTACAGACTTTTAAAATCCTGGTGCTGAAACTCGGCCAATAAAAGGCTGTACGAATGACCGATAGTCGCTTGTACAGACCTTTAACTCTTGGAGCGGGGAGACCATGCAGGCCAATTTCTTCTGTCAGGAGTAAAAGGGCTGTGCAACTCAACCAACCAGAGGAGGCCCCTGTAGGTGGCCAATAGACTCATTCGCACAGACCTTTAACTCCTGACGGCGAACCTATGGTTTCTACTCCCGTTAACCCCTGGGATGTTCGTAGATAAGGTAAGCTAGATGGGGAGATTAGTAAAAGCTAGAAGGGGAGATTGGTAAACGAAGACGAACACGAAGATTCGTTGTGTTGTGTGTCTTCGTCTTCGTATAGATTTTGCCGCCGCCATGTTTGTTTCTCTGGTATTCAGGCTAAACAACGAAAACGCCTGAATACGAATGCACAATTAATTACTATTATACTATTATACAGTATAATTACTATTATTTTTATTTTTTATTATCATTATAAAAAGTGATTCTGGTGCAACATTTTAAAAGTGGTCTTATCACCATAGCAACACATGGAACTTCTGCCTATATTTCCCTGCCTTTATTACTTGGCATGCCTCCCAAATGTCCTGTGATTTGCAGGAAAGTCACGATTTTTAGGCAGTGTCCCAGATTGCTGCTTCATGTAGCTGCCCTGATGTCCTGACTGTGGGCGTTATGAGGTGGGTAGGTGTTTATAATTCTAACCATACACACTCCAGGCATAACCTGCTTCAGCATTTGACCTCAGCCTCTAACCATGGCCCCCAACACAGGTGTTGGAATGTTGAGTCTATGATTTTGCATCTGAAATAATCCTTATACGTAATCCCCAATGCTCTAATTTCCTAAAACAGAAGTATCAAAATGAAAATAAATTGGTGTGTATGTGAATAATACTGTATATCGATTCTGTTCTTTACTTAAGTACTTTGGTCTTTTTGGTAGATATGAAACCTGGTTTCAGTGTGGCCATTAGAGGTAAAACTTTACCCATGTAAAGGTATCTATTTTCTAGAACTTTTCAGGTAGATTTATTAATCATTTAATTTTATGAAATGTTAGTCCAAAGCTGTGAAGGCATAAAAGATGAGCAAAGTCACCCTACTGGGTGTTTGGGTTCCTGTAGCAAAATTGCTCTATGGGCCGGTTAAAAGGGAGATCAGTGATCGCAAATGGCCTACAAACACTATAGAGTACTGAGCCTCCATACTTCATTTCCACCCTGCGCCGTGTGCCCTTAAAAGGAGGACCGACAGGATATTACATCATATCGCAGCGCATACCACTTAGGACAGTGGCAATGAGCATACCTGGGAACTTCTCGGCTCCGGCTACCCGGAGCCTTTCCTTGCAGGGCGCGGCCAGGACTGCACGCTGACGTCGGTGGGCGGTCCCGCTGACAGTGGGAACACCCCCATGTAAATGAAAAAATGGGCGGGGAGCAGGGCGTGTCAAGACCCCGCTCCCGCGACCGGGAGGATTCTGGTCTTGAACCGGAGGAGCATCGCTCACCTCATCGCTCCCAGGTATGGCGATGAGGTGGCGGATGGTGATGCTGCCCTGGGTTACAATATGCGGATTTATGTAAGACAAATGATCCTTAATAAATGCAAATTACTATTTTTATTTTCCAAATAATAAATATTTACCTTTAATCCTGTGATAATATATAAGCATCCTAGTATCAGCTAGCTTTAAAGGTGCACTCTAATATCCCAAACAGACCCATCAACAAACAATGCATGTTTAAAGTACTTTAATGTGCATTTTTTTTACCTGAAAGAGAAAAAGTTAAAACACTTCCACCCCCCTCTGCTGTCTGGGTGTTGATGCCAAGTTTTTGTCTGCTAGAAGCAGCCAATCCATGTCAGGAAAACAGTCCTATTGAAAGAAATGGGAGTGCTTTCTGCTCATGTGCACCCATTGGAACTCTTGGGTACAGCTGGATGACTGTGAGTATTCAATGCATGCACTGGTAAAGCACAAGATGCATTTGGCTAGAGTGGATTGTCATCCCTGGCCCTTCCCTAGTTATAAAGTGTAATTAAAACGGCTGTAGAATTGGCCAGTGACATACAGTACTGTGCAAAAGGTTTAGGCAGGTTATAAGGATTCCTTTAACAGACATGTTAGGTTTTTTTATAATGAATGAACAGATGGAACATCCTACATCAAATCAATGTTTGGTGTGACTGCTCTTTGCCATTAAAAACAGCACCAATTCTTCTAGGTACACCTGCACACAGGTAGGAGAACTTACCACAGTGAATATAGGCAGCCTCACTTGCTTGATATATAATCAAGTCTAGCAACTTAATGTCTTAAGACAGGGCTTGACAAATTTGTTGTGAATCTAGGCGCCAGCTAAAAAAGTTAGGAGCCAGGATTTTTATTTAAACATTGGGTTAGGAGTGATCTGATCATCATCAGCCCACTTACTAAACTCACAGCATTTGACCTGGAAGCACCCTGGACTTTCAGGTCAGTGCTGTTTTTTGTTGTTGTTTTTTTTTTTTTTATAGATATAATTTTTTTTAACACTTTCAATGCTGATGTTCCATTGGAGCACAGCATTGACTAATATTTAGTCCCCACAAGCTTGTGGGGACAAATGTTAACCCCTGCAATGCCACGAATGTGTTATACACAATTGTGGAGTTGAAGGGGTTAACGCTGCACTATGGCTCAAAAAACCTTCTCCCCCTGTCCCTGAAGCTGCCTCTGGCAGCTGGCACGCAATTGCTGGTCTATAGACCAGCCATTGCAGGGGGAGTCTCTTTGATGACTGCTGTAGGCTTCCATGCTTACAGGAGTCATCAAAGGGCTTGTGGGGGGGCTCCTTTTTGCTGTTGCTGGCCTGCCTGGGCTTCCAGGCAGATCACCAGCAGCAGAGCCCCGTACAAAACATTGAAGGGGTTAACGCTGCCCTGTCGCTCTCATGGAGCGATCAGGCAGCAGGGGGATGTTGTGTCAGGTCCCCACACTTGTGTGGGGACCCAATCAACACTCAACCCCCTTTCCTGAAGCTGCCTGTGGCAGCTGAAAACGCTATTGCAGGTTTTCCTGCAATCGCGTTTTCAGCCTACAGGATCACTCCATGGGAGTGATCTCAGGCTCAGGGGCGGGCTCGGAGTGGCTGTGCTGTCTGCCCAGACTCCATTTTTTTGCGGATGTAAGAGGCTGACAAACTCCTAGGTGCCAGGACAAAATTCTGAGTCGCCGTGGCGACCTGGCACCTGGGATTTGTCGAGCCCTGTCTTAAGAGTATAGTACATACCCGCAAGAAATAGGAGTTTTTACCCTTGGTGCTCCTCATTTAGTTCTCTCTCTTCATGTAATCCCAGACAGACTTGATGATGTTGAGATCAGGGCTCTGTGGGGGCCATAGCATCACTTCCGGGACTTTAAACTGAAGATAGGTCTTAATAACTTTCACTGTATGTTTGGGGCTGTTGTCATACTGCAGAATACATCTTGGCCCAATCAGATGCCTGCATGATGGACAAGTACAGTATCTGCTTGTTTTTCCGGCACTGCTGGACATCTTTCGAATGCGAAGGGAAGTAAGCATTAAGTGTCTTTCTTCTGCTTCACTAAGTTTTCTTGACCGATCACTTCGTATATGGTCCTCAAGGTTTCTCCATTCCTTTTATGTTCTTTCAAAAGAGCATGGACAGAATATGTGGAAACCCCTGTCTGCCTTGACATTTCTGCCGGGGAGAGGCCTTGCTGATGCAGTATATCTACCTTGTATCTTGTTGCTGTGCTCCGTTTTGGCATGGTGTATGACTTTTGACATTAAACTGTCCTCAGCAGTGTCCCCTTTTTAGTGAATTTGGGTGGTCACACCAAATATTGATTTGAACTATTTGACATTTAACATTAATCTATTTTTGTGGTGTGTGTGTATTTATATATGAAAGATGAAGCAAAGCAACTATATGAATGAATGTATTGAGTACTGTTTTCCCTGAAAAGTATATTTAGCAGGTTCATTACATCTTTTTTTTTATCTGCTGTCTGAAAGGGTTTTTTTCTAACATTGTAGTTTTGTCTTGTGGAAAAGCAAATATTTTACATACCAAAGAAAATATGTACATTGGAAGTATGCCTCCTGATGCTTTAGTAATATATAATTATTTTAACAGAATGAAGATACCAGCAAAACAAAAATATTGTGAGTGCCATAGTATATAAACAAGATGCTTCTTATTCTCTGTAAATACCCCTACTGTATTATTATTATAGTAACACACAGTACTAGAAACGTACAGTATGCTGTTTTATAGTTTGTGGACACAGTGTCAGGGTTTGCCCTTTGTGATTATATACCAAGGGTTTTACTAAACATTCCAGACTTTCATATTTTACACTAATTCGATATAGTTTGAACCTACTAGCTTTAGGCATACTAGAGATCTCTGCTTGAACACAGGTGACAGGTATAGTGGCAGGGGTAGGCGGAAACACTCCTCCAAAAACAATGACGTCAACAAACCTTGTCACAGATTCTGGGGTCCAGATACGGACATTTTGCCTTCCCCTGGATAATGTTAACTCATATGTTGAAGTGTATGGCTGCGTGTTAACAAATCTTTATGATATTTTGCTTCGCAGGGTTAGCTGATTCTGAAAAAAACAGACGTGTTGCTCATTATGGTGCCCTTGTGTATGTTGTTTTGCAGGTAGCTGTATCCTGTTGGGTGGCAGGCGTATCCAAGGGGTGCCATGAAATACCCAGGGCCCCTGGAGAGCCAGAGACTGTCCTTTCTTTTAGAAAGGGCAGTCTCTAGGGAAGCCCAGATGTGGAAGGTGTACATACATAAGACCCCAACCAATCAGGTAATTTTTTAAATTTAACATTACCTCTTTATTAAAAGTGAATCAGTCATCTTCTAAATCCATGTAACCGTGTTTACATATTAAAATATGCAACATACAGTATGTGTTACAAACCCAACCTATACGTATGGTATGGGGAAAGGTATCTTCACTTTCTTTTCTTAGGATATCTGGTCTATTGAAAAGAGATATTTCATGGTAAATGTGTTTCTCCTTGATCATAAAATACAGTCCTGTATACAGTAACATAGGTTACCATTGACAAAAGCACTGCTTCCCAGTGTCTCTGGGTCATTTTCATCTTTCTCTGGACAGGAGAGTGGTGTTTGACTATGTCCACTCCCTGCCCACTTACCTCTGACTACCAGCCCTCTTTCTTCTTACTCCCCATCCACTCAACACTGTCTACAACTCCAGCCCCTAACCCTCTAGTAGGGTACACACAGCAATCCCTGCCCCTAGTCAAGCTACTTCCCAGAAGAAGAAGAGCTCCAGGTAGCATACCCTGGGAAGTTCTCAAGTATGGAACTTAACGGTAAACAAAAACAGTGAAAATGGTTTTGTGCTTAAGTATAAAGCAAATGCGTGGGGTGGGGTGGTGTAAAAAGTAAATCAAGTTTTAATATAGCTTAATATAATTTATCTCAAGAAAAACAGGTACTTCCATATTTTATTGTCGTTTTTTTTTTTTTTATTTTTTTTTTATTCTGACCAGCGCATCGCGACTAAAGGTTACTTGTGTGTTTTCCTTGTTTTTCCCTTCATAAAAAAAGAAACTTCTTCGGAATTTACAACTTCCTGTTCTTATGTTGTTTTCTAATAAATGTTCTATTTCAGTTCCCCTTGTTGTTCTGTAATCTATTGTTTTGATCTGATAGCTTTGTTGTCTTCATACTTAATAGATGGCTAAAATGCCTTTAGAGGGCCATCTAAATGACACCATACTTTGCATACAAGCCATAAAAATTGATCTGTGCACTCTAATAACAACATTGTGAGCAATTTATATAGATCAAAGGAAATAAGAGTTGGTGAGTAGGTGAAAGTTTATAAGGGAACTTTTACCATTGTAGCTTTTATCATAACTAAATACATTTATTAAAACTAACTTCCATTTTTTATGTTTGCCAATCACTTTAATTGTTTTGGAGAGAATGATTTAAACATAATGGACTTTTTTACCCAATTGGGCATACAATCTGTGTCAGAAGGTGACATAACTAGCATACCAATGATTTTTTCTTGCTTTTATGTAATCCTTCCCCATACCTTTTCAAAGGGAAGCAATATCTTTAGTGGAGAGCAATAAGAACCTTTATTGTAGATCACTGTTTTAGAAGACTACAATTATGGGTAGGGAAATGGCAACCTAAGACCTGAACATAATCATCCAAATTCTGTGATAAATTCAAAATGACCTATATATATATATATATATATATATCATCAGTATACATATAAATAGGTTCCTAATATTATAGCATTAAGCATCTGTCTCTTTATATAGGATTGGAAATTTTGATTGCATATGCCAGGGGCGTCCAACCTGCGGCCCTCCAGCTGCTGCAGGACTACATCTCCCGTAATGCTCTTTCAGCTAAGGGGCTGGCTGAGGAGGATGGGAGATGTAGTCCTGCAGCAGCTGGAGGGCCGCAGGTTGGACGCCCCTGGCATATGCCATACTAGTTCTGTAAGTACTATTGCCATAGTTGTAGTTCATATCCATATAAGCCCGAGCAAGTACAATGTTACCTGCCTTTGCAGTTATTGGTTAATTTGTATTGCCCTGTTTGCTAATTTAAGTGACATCTGTTCTTGAGATTGAGGTTTCTTGTAGTCAGCATAATATTAGCAATGTAACCTTATGTTACCTTGGCATATGAAATAATAATGGTTAATATTTTCTTAGCTGTCTAAGTGATATGATGACATTAGAAGGCTAGTCATCAGTATGCTAATCATGGTTAACACCTGCATACTGTCTTAATCAAATAAGTATTGTACATAAGCATCTGTTCCTTAATATGCCACTGAAGATGCACCAGGCAATGACGTATTCTGGCCTACACCGACTGGGATAGTAGTTGGGGTAACTTCACTAGTGGCCTGTTGGGCATTTGGCCTCTTTATGGACATCAGAGATCTTATTAAAAGCTTGCCCATGCTTTTTCCACATGAATGAAAACACATGACGATCGACCTTGCGGGTGGCTGGAATCGCTACACAAGGACAGGCTTAGACCAGCAACCCTTATAAATAAGGCACTGGACTGAGAAAGTAGGTTTTCTGAATTACCGTTGTTCTCTTTTTCCAAACTACTACACTATGGGGATTTCCATTGTATATCGTGAGCTTGGGTTGGCATCAGTCGGTGGCTTCTAAAGGAGCATCTCCATTGCATTGCTTGGGGATGCTTTACATTGTCCCCCTTCTTGGGTCTTTTTTGTACTACAAGGAATAGTCTACATTTAAAAAAACAACAACAACAACAACAGAAAAAACAAACAGCAGTTTTAATTGCATGTTCATCACTGAATAACTTTCCATAGAAATTAATGCAGTGTTACTTTCTTCACATTTAGCACTTCCTTTAGAAATTACCGTGGCTGTGTAACTCACTGAGCTTGCGGCTTTCTATCATACCGTCCCCATTTAGGAGGCTCTATTTTTCTTGTTTCTATCATAAAATCCTCCCAGTAAATCACTATTGTTTAGGGCCTTAACTATAACACTTGTCTCTCACAGTATAAAATATATATTTATATCAGGCCAATCACAGAGACCTGTGTATGAAGAGTAATTTTGGGCAATGTGGCAAAATCAGGCCAATCACACAGACCTTCTATTGTGATTGCTTTACATTTACTACATCGGAGCAATTGTTCTGTATACATAATCCTTGTTCTATTTTATACTTTGTTACAAGGACAACATGTTACTTGTGTAATGCATTTCTGGCTTTGAATAATTAAACAAGAACTTGCAAGAAAGGAATACATGTGAAACTTTATATATCCCTTTTAAATTATAACCTTTTTCCTTTGCGAATGCACCATTTCCATGCCCTGGCTTGCAGGGGATGTGTTCGACCGAAAACATCTCCTGTGTGCCGCTGTGGACACGTGCTCTAGACACACGCTGTAGACGTAAGCTAAGTCATGCTAGAGTTCCTGTGGTGTCTATCGAGAATCTTGCTCGCATGCACGGAAAGTGCTCCCAGTGAGTTCAATTGGAGCACTTTGCTGCCACCCAAAAGTGGAGGCGTTGCAGCCTTGGAGCTGTAGTGTTTTAGTTTAGGTGAGTACTTTAATTTATTTTCTTGGAAATTATAAAATACATATTTAAGTTCTTACCAAGTACTGTACTTTAAAATGCATTTTTTTTTGCCAGGGAAGTATTATTTCCACAAAGTGGCAGATTCATCAGTGGCAGTATATGCTAAATGGTAGTTTTGAAAATAAATCCTGTCCTTTATAAAGGCTTTATTGCTAGAGGGATAATAAGATCAAGTGTAGGATATGAGTGTGACAGCAAATGCAAGCCTATTCATGTTACAACCCCCCCATCATAGAGTCATAGACAACATCTGTCATTGGAATAAAATATACAAACACATTTCTTAACTTCCCTTTTCTAGACCAGAAATTGCTAGCAGAGACTTTTGTTGTAAAGTTTACAATTAACCACCCATCTGCCAGCAGAACGGTAATTACTGTAAAACATTTTAAACCTCCTCTTGTATGATTATTTTTTTTTTTTAATACCTTTTTAAGTCATTCTGTAATGCTATGGTTAATTGTTTTTATAACAGGCACAATGTTCCAACATTCTAGCTTATTATAAGGTCTAGGTTAAGAAAAGTAAAGAAACACAACTGGGGACTCATATTGTCATATGACATAGGCTCTCGGTTTAAGAAGCATTATCCTCCAGTGGCTTACTTTAATGTCACATGGATATCACTGCTTAGTATTTCATAATGTTTACATTTTGTTGAATTACCTAAGCCTTTGGGCGCAGCCTCCTCTTGTGTGAATAAAGAACATTTTCTAGAATACTTAAAAGATATCCTAAAAAAAGTTGCTATGTTTAGCTAAGCTGATTTTACAAAATAGAATGCTTATGGTAATGTCCCTAATTTAGATTATATTTGAACCCCTTGGTTGTCTAAAGATTGTACCTCAGATATCTAATAAACTCTGGATCTTATTCTGCATCTATTCAAGAGGGATTTTTCTTCTTGTCCTGTGCTTCCAAAATCAAGCCAATTCATGCCAAAACCCCACCAGCTAGTCTCAGTGCATAAAAAAAAATCAACCAATGCTTTGTATACCCTCCGGCTTCTTTTTGTAGGAAAGTGAGTAGGTCTAAATGATGGCATTTATAGACTAAAGAAAAAGCTCTTTAATCCAAGACAGCATCTCTCATAAACATTACAGTTATCCTTAACAATTAAATATGAAGCATTCGGTTGTCTATTGAACGTTTGAATTTAAACATGTTGAAACCAGATACGTTGTCCCATGCTGAGGTGGGCCTTCTACAACCTCTTTAAATAAGTCTGTCGTTATTATGTATGATGAAGCTGCATGGAAACCGTTGGTGCTATGTTAGAGGAACCATGATATGTTGATTATCGAGAAATACATTCTGAGATATGAAGGTGATTATAAAACCAAGAGGAAGTGGGAGAAAAAGGACACAAGATTCTCATGTTTACTTATCTAATAACGCTTGGTCTCTGGTTGGGGGCAGAGGTCCTGTTGCGTTGAATTATTGGCTTGGTTTACCAGTTCGGTATTTCACAACCATACCTTCTGTAGGTTTAATCTTTTATGTCCCATATATTCCCCAGATTTCTAATGTGGGTTTTTGTCACAAACATTGCTATCATTTCCTGGAAAATGTTATACTGTAGACTTTTTTATTCATAAGTTCCATCATTTGCAGTTAGGTAATTGCTTGGTTAAGCAAGTTTATGATTATTTGTTGTAGCTGATATCTTACAGTCGTCCTATGAGGTAAAGACCTCCTGAACTTTGCTCGTATTCAGCTTTAAGACCGAACCTTAATCTGATTTTTTTTCCAGAGTATGCTATAAAT
Source organism: Sceloporus occidentalis (assembly GCA_023333645.1). Classification (NCBI taxonomy): domain Eukaryota; kingdom Metazoa; phylum Chordata; class Lepidosauria; order Squamata; family Phrynosomatidae; genus Sceloporus; species Sceloporus occidentalis. The sequence goes on along the minus strand of JALMGF010000095.1, from coordinate 639,117 downwards.
AATATGTGGCTTTACAAACTTTGACCTAGTTTACCAAGGATAAACCCAAGGAAAATAAAGTCAAAGGATTCAGTGCAGTGTAGATAAGAAATGTATGCCCATACTCCACATACTACTGATGTATTCTGGGCCACTGAGAACAGAAGGCCCGACTCATCTAGGTACAATATTCATTTCTTCTTCTTCAATGCTTTTATACATTTTAAGTTGTATTTTGTCACGGAATCAAAATTCATATAATCTCCAATAACAATTTTTTTTTTCTGGAAGGCCAAGAATCAAATCCTCGAAATACAGTCTTCATGTATTTAACAGTGGAGCGGTCGCCTAAAAAGAGAGTTTACATTTATTACAAGAATATGAGAACATTTTGTTAAACAATTCAGCAAGACATTTGCACAGGTGTTTTCTTATGCACGTTGGGTATCGCCTTTCCCTATAGGCACTGAGAATTGTCTTAATACAGGCCACTCGTTTTGTAACAATGTCTTGGCCTAATATCTGTAATTAAAATGTTAGGCAAATATTTAAATTCTGGTTTCCTTAGTTGTGTTTAGTTTTACAAAAGTTTTAAAGGTAATTAAATACTCCTGCTGAAGTCAGCTAGATTTTTGTTTTTGTTACAGTATGTTCTGTCATGTAGACATTAAGGAGTGGTACTTGCCTGAGCTGACACTAGAAGTGTGGTATGTGAAGCCAAACTATTGTCACACATGGACGCTTTTGCTATTTTCGGGTCAATACGTGGCTTATGTAAGGGCATTGACGCAATTTGCAGCACAAATGTTTACGCCATTACAGTGCACACTGTGTCGTGTGACAATCTCTACTGTGTTCTGATTTCCTAGAGGCTTCCAAGCCGTGAAGACTGTATTTGCAAACCCCAAAAGATCATTGTGTACTCGCCTAAACACAAGAAAAAAATAACTATTCCTATTTCTGAGCCTTTCCATGAGACATTACATATATATTGCTTAAATGCTTACTACTATAAGACATAACCAAAGCATATAAAGGTTATCATGAGAATTCCCATAAAATGTAGGTAAGGTGAAGGGAGAAAACTTCAGGACAGGAACGTGACTAGATATCACGATACAGATAACATTTTATCTTAACCAATCGGCTAACAAAAATCACAGGTTATAGGTAGTTTTAGGAAAATAATTCAGACATTTTAAATACTCGGATAGTTCCTTTTTAGGAAATAAGGAACAATGTGGTCATTTCTCTAAAGTCCAAGTGCTCACCAGCAATCTCAAGTCCATCTCACAAATTCCCTAATGCCAACCCATACTAGGACTCAATCTGAACTTGCATACTTCAACTGCCAGAGAGTCAAGTTTACATGAGTTGGGGGAAAAAGCAAGCAATTCATGGATTTGTTAACCTGCATGTTGCTTGCAAATAGTAAACTGAGGCCTTAGTAAATAGATCCAAGACAAATAGTATCTATGACAAATAGGTAAGTCTTCTCTTTTTCGACAGACTAGGTAGTCTATTAAGTATCTTAAAAATTCAAAGAGGTGGTTTTTATTTTATATTTTTTTTGTTTGGTGTCTAGTTACCAACTGTTAGGTATTAAACGTGGGAAACAAAGGATTCGGAAAGTTTTGCTGAATGGTCAGTAACACGCACACATGTGATCTAAGAGACTGATAAGTCTTTTGAGCCCGGTACAGTCTGACTCGAGTTTGCAGTAATAATAACTATTTTCTCAAGCTTGCATTATGCTGTTATGCTTGCTTAATCCAGAAACACATCTGCCTTCGTGTTCCAAAAATGCTCATTAAAGTACCGTATTTGCTCGATTATAAGACGACCCTGATTATAAGACGACCCCCCAAAATCTGAATATTAACTTAGGAAAAAAGAAAAAGCCTGAATATAAGACGACCCTAAAGGAAAAAAGTTTTACCAGTAAATGTTAATTCATGTAAACTATTTTTTTTAATAAAAGCTATGATTGAGAAAAATATTTTTTTTGTTTTTATTTCTTGTATTTTCCAGCCTGTCCCCCAGTTACGCACATCTGCCCCCAGGCTTGCCACACCAATATGGCACTGTGGCCCATGATATGCCTTTTAACCCTCTATATGCCACTGTGCCCCATGGTATGCCTTTTGACCCCCTATATGCCACTCTGCCTCCAGAAATGCCTTATACCCCTATATCCCATTCTGGCATTTAGGGGGTTAAAATGCATATTATGGGGCAGAGTGGCATATAGGGAGGTATAAGGCATTTCAGGAGGCAGAGTGGCATTAAGGGAGTTAAAAGGCATTGTATAGAGCACTCTGCCTCCAGAAATGCCTTATACCCCTATATGCCACTCTGGCATTTAGGGGGTTAAAAGGCATATTATGGGGCAGAGTGGCATATAGGGAGGTATAAGGCATTTCAGGAGGCAGAGTGCTCTATTAAATGCCCCCTTAACGCCACTCCAGAAATGCCCTATGCCCCCATTTAACTAACACACACTCTCTCCCCCCCCCTCCCCTCCCCTCTCCTCTCTCCTCTCTCCCCTCTCAGCCCTCTCTTACCGGTGCTTCCAGCCGGGGCAGCGGGTTGACGTCGCCTTCTGCTGCAGCCGGAAGGAGGTGGAGTTGGCAGCGGGGGTTTGTATGCGTCCGTCGCGTATACTTTCCCCGGCTGTCAGAGATCAGAGATCTCTGACAGTCGGGGAAGGTCTATGCGACGGACGCAGACAACCCCCGCTGCTAGCCACACCTCCTTCCGGCTGCAGCGGACGTTGTCTACGCGGATCGCGTAGACGTCAACCCGCTGCCCCGGCAATACAGCAGGAAGCACCGGTAAGTGTGTATGATGGGGGGGGTGAGACAGGAGGATCCAGGTCCCCTGCAGCGGTGCGGGGGATCTGGATCTTAGTCTCCTAATCAGACTCTATTTGAGGTCTGATTAGAAGACGACCCCGATTAGAAGACGAGGGGTATTTTTCAGAGCATTTGCTCTGAAAAAAACCTCGTCTTATAATCGAGCAAATACGGTAGTTTTCCGTTCTTGGGTTGGCCAAACTATTCTGGCTCCCATATAGTACAATTAAAAGCATCCACATTTGTAACGAATTATGGTGTGGTTTGTTGCATAACAAAATACATGTCAAGTGGAAACTAGAAATTTTAAAACTCAATGAGAGAGAGCTGTCCAAATCCAGTTCTCAGGGGCCACAACCAAATCAGGTTTTCAAGGGAATGCTTCACAATATGTTCTGCGATACGTAATGCTAATTTGTTTATGTATTTTGTTTATGTACCTCCCAAGCACTGACCAGATTGTAACCGTTAACTACAGGTTATTATATCTGTACAGTAGGACGTGACAGCTACCGTATTTGCTCGCTTATAAGACAACCCCCCCTCCCAATTTTAATATTAATTTAGGAAAAAAATAAAAAGCCTAAATATAAGACTACCCTATAGGAAAAAGTTGTACCAGTAAATTCACATGTAAACTTTTTTTCATATTTGATAAAAACTATGATTGAGAAAAGTGCATGCTTTTATTTGCCAACCTGCCCCCAGTTGTGCACATCTGCCACCAGGCTTGTCACAATATTTTGCCCAAGTAGGGAAATTTATTTAAGGCAGAGCTTGACAAACCCTGGGCACCAAGTCGCCATGGTGACTAGAAATCACTTACTGGCACCCATGGTTTTGCAAGGCAAGGGTAGCATTGGCCAGGGCCTTCATCGGGAATGGTTGGAGGGGGAGTAGTCTTTGTATATATGTGTGTGTGTAGACTGTACTGTCAGTCAGTATGTATGTGTGTATATGTATAGTGCTGAAGTCTGTGTACGTGTGTGTATACTGTAGTGTCAGTCAATGTGTATGTAAAGTGTAGTGCTAGAGTTGGTATGTCTGCTGGATTGCAGTGCTAGTGTGTGTGTGTGTGTGTATACTGTAGTGCTAAAATCACAGTGTACGAGAGTAGGTGAATGTATAGTGCCAGAGTTGTGTCTACTGTAGTGTAGTGCCAGATTTAGAGTATATACATTATATAAATGCATAGTGTTAGTCTGTGTGTATGTTGTTGTGTAGTGTATAAGAGTGTTGTGTTGACGTTTATGGGTGGGTGTGTTACTGAATGGCAATAGCATGAGTGTGTATATCGGCATATAATGTTGGAGTGTTTGTATTAGTGTTAACCTGAGTACGTGAGTGTATGTGTGTTACTGTAAGGTAGTGTGTGTGAGCATATTATGTTAATGTATGTCTGTTACTGCATGGTGTATGTGTGTAAGTTTGTTGGCATATGTATGTATTAAGGGGACATATGATGGCGAAGTAGCACCTTTGACAGAAAGGAGAGAGGAGATATGACAAAACATAAAATATAGCAAAATAAAAACTTAATTGACGCTTGATTTAGGTAGTTGGTGAATCATGGCCAAATTTTTTTTTAACCTAAGCATCCCTACTTTTGCAGGATACAGCTATTTCTCCGGAACAACGGGATGAAGTGATCCAGTGGCTGGTCGATTTGAAGCGCCAGTATCCTGTTTACCCAGAAACCCTTGCTCTGGCCGTTAGTATTTTGGATCGGTTTTTGGCTTCAGTAAAGGTAGCTGTTTACTTCTACAGATTTAAATATAGAAAAAAAATCTTAAACCCTCAAGGCTTCCCTGAATAGGTGTCTCACATCTACTGATATGTGAGGAAGGGACATGTTGGTTACATGAGGTAAAGCTAGAGGACCAGAGACTGGGATGTAAGGAAGTTTTACTTTACTGAGCGAATGATAGATAAGTGTAACAGCCTCCCAACAAGTGGTGTAGGCTTCAAAATATACATAAAGCTGTTCTTGTAAGACAAGAAGATCTGCTGTTTAAGATCGGCGTGATTAGATTAGGAAGAACTGGCATGCTAGACAGGCCGAATGGTTCTTATCTGGTGTCAAATTCAGTTTTTCTATGTGTGGGAAGAAGTCTTGTGGCAATAAAATAAATGCGAGGTACAGTACACCGCAGATGGAATACCGGCAATGACCCATGTATGTACGTGATAGCCGTTACAAAATGACTGATCATTCCACCTTGAAATATCTGTTGATGTTGATTGGCCAGTAGCATCTGTACCATGTGACTGCTTGTTACAAGATAGGGAGTACTTGCTAGATAAATAAAATACAGATTTAAGCTTTTTTCAGAAAATGTATTTTATGTCATGTAGTCTGCTGGGGTCATTTTAATGTATATGTATAGTGGTCAGTTTTCCAAAATCCTCTCGATTACAGTTTCCATTAGCACTACATGGGGGCTCAAGGGAGTATACAGTCTGAACACTTTAAATTTTTTGCTGAAGGACAACTACACTCTTTATTAGAGCCACACTTTCAAAGGAGACACTTTCTGGTAATTGCAATAGGGATATTGTTGTGTCTGAGGGAAAATAGCATCCCGTACACAGGAGTACACTTTTTGATTCATGTAATCATTCTTCATGTTGACTGCTGTTGAGTGGTATAAGACAATCTTGTCAACAGTGTCTAAACATGTCTGCTATTTGACACAGGTATAGTATTATAAAAAAACAAACAAACACGTTTACAGCTTTCCTAAATTGTGGATTAAAAGCTAATAAGATGTATGTGCATGGATGTTATTGGCCTTACAACAAAGCAATCCAAAATAGAGAGGCAGAGGCTCAGCACTCCCTTACGAAAAAATTACTGCAGTTTTTCTGAAGTAATACTGCAGTTTTTTGGACATGAAAAAACTGCAATACTGCACTCTTACTGCAGTATTACTGCACTTTCACTGCATTTGTACTTCACTGTACTGCAGTTTTACTGCGGTTATTTTTGTACCGAAGTGCAAATGCAATAAAGCTGCAGTATTGCAGTTTTTTCATGTCCAAAAAACTGCAGTATTACTTCAGAAAAACTGCAGTAATTTTTTTGTAAGGGCGCTCAAATGGTAAGGTAAGTGTATTTCACACAGGCAACGTTTCGACACACAGGCCTAAGGCTTGAGAAAGACCTGTGTGTCGAAACGTTGCCTGTGTGAAATAAACTTACCTTACCACTTGAGTGCTAAACCTCTGCTTCTTTATTTTGGATTTATTGAAGGACTTGGTGGTACCTTGGCTCATGCACAATCTCACTACTGAGTGCTGTATTCCAACCTTTGTTTCTGTTACAACAAAGCGAGGCATCAGCGCACACCCAGCAAATACTATATAAAAGCATCGATCTGAAGCATAATATTGGGGATTCTGTATTTTTTTTTTTTTTAAACGCCGCTCCCATGACCCGGAGTTTGTCCATGGTGACCCGGAGAAGCGAAGCTTCACCTGGAGTCTCTGGCAAAACCACCCAGTTGCTAGGTATGAACATAAGGTACAATTCGCTAGATGTGGCCTGTTTACAAATCCCATGTAACCCCTTTAAAGTTTGTGCTCACCTGCCCTAAATATGGTTTTATATATAAACCAGAAGAGAGGTCAAGAAACATGGGAATACAAGCACCTCAAAATAATGAATGTTTCATGTGCAGCCCAACAATTTTGTTGAGGCTCTTTTACCAAATTGATTGCACTTCATCTATGCTGCCTAAGCAGGTTAGTGTGTTCTTAGGGCTTTTTAAGGGCGGACATAGATTAAAATAAATTTGCTCTTCAACTGCAATAAATGAGCTATGTGATAGAGAGTAGGTAGGTATGGTTACGTGTACCATATTCTGTGTTTCTGTAATATTTGCTACAGTTTAATACTGTTTTCCTCCTAGGCCCGTCCAAAATACTTGAGGTGCATTGCAATCAGCTGCTTCTTCCTTGCCGCCAAAACAGTCGAGGAAGATGAGGTAATTCTTTGTTTATTCGTTGTTTTAGGTGCATCTTTTGTAACGTTTATTGCATGGATTTTAATTCACACGAAGACACCATAACAGATAAGGGAACGTTTTCTTTTGATAGGAATCGGTGCCCCTTAGTGTCTGCGGTTATTGAAATATGCTTACACATCTTTAACTACTTCACATTCAAGACTTGTCTTATTTATCTGTCAGCGGATTCCTGTCCTGAAGGACTTAACCAGTGGAAGCTTGTGTGGCTGCTCTCCGGCTGAGGTCCTCAGGATGGAGAGGATTATTCTGGACAAACTCAACTGGGACCTGCACACGGCCACGTCTCTGGATTTCCTTCACATTGTAAGTTGGAGTGCTAGTTGCAGTCAAAACATGTCCCTAGGCCTTTTCTTCTTGCTATTTCAAATCCCCTTTCTCAATAAATGTAAAAATGAATGTAATTTTCTGTTTTGGGAAATCCCTATTAAAGGTCTCTGTTGTCTTGAAAAACAATTAAAAGCTAATGTAGTGCTTGACGAAGGAGAAGGTTAAGTGTCCAATTACCAATTATTTAGCAATTTGTGTTGTCATTAGCATACACATTGTGTGGCAACCTATATCTTATATGATATTGAATTTACTAGGTTCATATTGTTGCCATTTATACTTTGTGTGCTTGCTTCCAGTTCCATGCCATGGCAATGACTGCCAGTCCTCAGCTGTTAGACAGGATGCCTGACATGAACCCGTCACAACATGTGGCGCAGCTCACCACTCGGCTTCTGCAGGTCATGGCATCCCACCAGCTCCTGCAGTTCAAGGGGTCCATGCTAGCCTTGGCACTTCTCAGCCTGGACATGGAAAATATGCTTCCTGATTGGCTTGCCCTTACCATCAAGCTGCTGCAGACTGCACAGGTAAGGACCAACAATGCTGCGCTACTATTGTGTAAGAGGGTAGATAAATGACCACTAATCAAATTCAACCTAAATGCCACAATATGATGGTTACATTTCTTCTTCTATGTAACATAATAATTAGTGCATCTAGATGATTTAATTAAGAGGTAAACAAAAATATCTGCATGATATGGCATTTAGTATCATGTAGAATGCATGGATGTTTCACTCTTAATCACCTGTCTGTTGGAGATGCAGAACAGGGCAATGCATTTTACACCAGGTGAGCATGCTGTAAACTTATCAAAAGCTTTGTACTATGCATTTTTTTTCTCTTTGTATTTCAACCGTTTCCAGCTGGGGCTCTACTGCACGTATTTCCAGAAATAGTGTCATATAGCAAAGCTATCTGTATATTCTTATAGCAGTTATAAATCTACTATTGCTAGAAAGTGGGGCACGCCCCAAGTTCCCGGTTCGGTAAAAACAAATACAAAACAATTCTGATCTTTGTAATGTCCCATTCTGTTAGCAAATCATTACACTCTAGGTTATTTGGGACATGGTGGCCGTTCCTTCCCCTCTTTCTTTACCGGTGCAACTTATAATTGCGTCTACATCATTGGTGTAGGTGTGTAAAGTATAACCGTTGACATTATAGCTCCAGGGGGAGATTTTGGGTAGCCTCCTGTAGAGTTCTCACACCCTCTATCTTCTCCATGGCCGTAGAATTTGTTCCTACATTGTGGTTGGGACATTTATATTTTTTGCTGTGTTGAGGCAGTTTTATACCGTTTCATTTGCCCTGTGTACATGGATATTTTTGTTTGTGCGTATTTTTCTTCTGTATTTTCACGTAAGTGCTTAATTTCTATTCTTTATACGGTAATGATGAACATATTAACATATTTCATGCTTTGAGATTATTCTGTGAATGTCTGTTTGCTTGGGAAAGATCAGAACCATTTTCCAACCAGATTTTTTATCTTTAAATATAACAAAATTGAAATAATTGGAGAGTTTAAAGTTACATTGTTGAAATGCTTCTGTCTTGATGGTCCAATAAAGCTGTTCTTCATTATTTGCTCACATCTGCATCCCGTTCATTCACAGATGGATAGCTCTGAGCTGTTCCGCTGTCGGGAGGTAGCAGCAACACACCTTTCTCCTCCGCGGCCTCCCTTGCCTCCCAACGCTGTATATGTCTACAATCCCCTGAAGCGTACTATGGTGACCTGCAACAGAGGAGTATATCAACACCACGTCTCCCCTGTTGCAGGCCCAGGAGTACACCTACAGGGCAATTGTGCACCAGGAGCCCTGATCAAGGGAGCAGCTGTCCTTTACCAGCGCCTGACAGCTCCTGCCACTTGCAAGCTATCCTCCACCAAGCGAAAAGTAGAGCAGATGGAAGTCGATGACTTCTATGATGGAATCAAGAGGCTCTACAATGAAGAAGGTGTTTCTGAGGCTGGGAGTGTGGAGATATCATCATGCAGCAGTGGCATGCCAAGGAAAGAAAACAGCATATCCCCATGTCCACAATTACAGGCAGTGCCTGTTATGTGACATCTGTAATTTGCTTGGCAAAACCACGTGCCAGATAAGATTCCTTTAGTCGCCAGATAACGCCGAGGGAGCTTTCATTGCAAATGCATTGTAGACGTCCCAAGTGTTAAGGGCGCTCGTTCCATGCTGCATATGACATGCAGCAAGGTCAATGGCCATGCCTTATCAGATTTGTGGCAGTGACAAAGTCTTGCCTGATTTTTCATGCTGGTAATCCTAACTTCATTTTTTTCTGTCATTTTAAAATTAAAAAAAAAATAAATGAAAACAATAAAAAAAAAAGCTTTTCAAAAAAATTCCAAAAGCCCCAAAACAGGAACAAAAAAAGTAGCAAAATTGTTTTCACTTTCTAGTGTTGTCTGTTTTATTTGTTTAATGCTGGCGTTATCTGCTGTGAAACTGTGCTCCTTGACATTTTCTCATGTAGGCTTCTATCTGGTATTCTAGACCAATCCTTTACCACTATCTGTATCTCTAGACTCCTTTTATTTGTTGCTTTTCCTGATATCGCTGACCTTCTACTTCTCTGTGCACACTGACCTTGCACTAAAATATTTTCATTTGTTTTTAAAATTAACAATTTTTTTTTTTTTACCAATCTGAATTGTTTAGTCTCAGTGCCATGATTGAAACACAATCCCTTGTAGTTTTCGGGCTGTCACGTATATTTTAGTCATGTGCATTCATTTTAATGCCCCTTTGAGTCTCAATGGGGAGCACACAACACATCTTATGGTATTCATCCCTAGTGGATTTCAGAGCATTATAATAAAATGCAGAAAGTATTGGTGATGTTTTGTGAAATGATTAAATTAGTGATATAAACCTTTAAGAGCTTTAGGATTTTAGGACCTTAGTTACGTCACGGTGAGATTTAAATGCTATAAGTAGGTTGATGATACATACATACATACATGCTACTGGTTGCTGTCACTCGGCGTTCTGAACTAAAACATTTTTGGATTTCTCACAAAATGTTGATAGAAATGATAACATTTCCTGTTGTCCATAATCTGAAAATTACCTTGTCTGGTTTCTGAAATATCTATATCAGAATCTGTGTTCTAGAGAACAAGTTTAAAACTAGCAGTAATTCTTTGTTCGAGCATGCGTGTTTTATTATTTGTAAACCTGTACTCTCTCATGATGGTCCTCTTATAGATCTCTGCACAGTCTGATGAGGGCATGGCCTATGGAATCTTTGTTCCAAAATAAAGTCCTCCTGGTTTCAATGAAAATGGTATCCTGTACTGTTGTCTCAAATGCATGACTTTATTTATTTTAACAACACAAGCCTTGGGTTATGAAACCTGTGAAAATGTCGTCCAGTTAATTTGAGTGTCAAAACATATACACGGAGCCTGATATACAATTCTTTACAGCTAAACATGCCTGTTTTGCAGTACGCTTAGGTATCACAGCAAGTGGATTAGAATTTCACTGAATGAAAATCCAAAAGGTTGCTAAACCAGCCCTACACGCTTGACTGATCTGAAAGTACATGGTAGTCAACAACTATTTATTCTGCATTTTCATGTAGGACTGGCTAGACAGACTTATTACATGCGATATAAAATATTCCATCACTGGGTTGTGGTGAATACACGGCATAAGCCTCCAGAATAGTTGGCAATGGTAAATACCACACAGCAATTTACACATATGGGCTAGACATGCCATTTAAAACAAGGATGAAGATGAAACATTAATATTTTACAAAAGGTAGAAAAATGAGCATGCGAGATGGACCATCTGCCATCAAGTTGTTTACATTTTTAGCCATATGTCGATGCTGTTTTGTATTTAGAGTACGCCGGTTTTGGCAGAATGAAACTTTCTCAGTGGCAGTGCTTGTTTTACCATAAACTTTTAATTAGGAATATCTGTCTCTTTTGGACATTAACATCCAGGAGTTTTATTGTAACATAAACCCATGCTGTTGACTGGAAGCTTTGGATGTATATTAGGACATGGAGAAAATATACTGTACAATAAGAAAATATGTACAAACACTCAATTTCTTACATAAAAAACAGCAAAAGTTCATAAGAATTTTTCACTAAGGTAGGTATGTGATCAACAATGTAAATAATTCACAGCTGTAATATTTGGGGAAATGTCTGAGCAAGTCGTGACGGTAATGCCCGATACCCAATTAAACTAAATCACTGTTGAGTCACATTGGTGATGGCCATTGCCTGTCTTTTGCAAAGCTGTTAAATTCAAGGTACACGGGGCTTGAAACAACAGTACCCATTAAAACTACAATGGATCACCAGATACTAAATCTTCACCTTCTACACACCCTAGATATGTGGTCCCTTTTTTCCCTGGTTAAAAGACCTATGGTGGCTTAATCTTCTTGGGCTCCCACTAAGGGGCAGTAGAAGCTTAACAGAGCTACTTGACTTCTCCACACACATAAAAAATCTTTGCTGTGGCCTTGCTGTGTCTCTAATCAGTAAAAAACTATACAATGGGTATGCTTTCAAAAATGTTTAGTTGCTACCCTTGCTTACATTTGTATCATGAATTTGTATATGAATGCTGCCGATCAAGTCTAACACTCACATTGCAAGGAGAGATTTAAAGTCTGTATATTTCGACATGGTCATATTCTAGAGATTTTTCACTCTGTAAGAATCAACAAAAGCTCCAAAGCTGGACGGTGTCCAGAATGCATACTGGGTTGCATTCCTGGCTTTAGATACAATTACATACTAAGTGGGTCATGACCCTCTCCTTTACATATAGCTCCATCTGGTGGCTTATAGGGTATCTATGTATATGAAGGGCCAGTTTTCCTGTTACATTAAGTAAATGCAATGCTATCGCTATTGCTCCCACTCGGTGAGCAGGATTTGACTTACACTAAAATGTACAGATCTAGGTTTTTAAGGGCAAATAAAACACTGGTAGGCTTGGGTACATATGTAGCGCATTGTCACCTGGTAGTTTAACAGAAGAACAAGAAATTCATTTTAGTTTGATGGAAGTGACCATACAAAAAACGTGTTATTCATTTTCAATGAATGGCGTGTTTGAACCTGGGTATATGTATATCAGTGTTCTACGGCTGTAAAAGTTTGATTTGGAGACAAAATTTGGGTGTTTCAAAGGGACTCACCTTCCACTTACCGCAGAACCATCTCAAGGAAGAGATCCAGACTCAGTTTGCACTGCAGGGGCACCAGCAACATACTATGGGAGCAAATTTCCCCAAAAATTGGACTATTTTGATGAGTTGATTCTTCGGAGTAAGGAAGATAAAGCACCAGCAGTGGTAGTAGGCCACTGGGTAGACAGCGACACTGGCAGATACACATCCAGTCCCAGGCATAGGACACTGATTTTCCCCAAAAAATATTAAAAGTGATTCCTCAGCATAAGGAAGGGGCCACAGCAGCAAGGCAGGCACTGGCAGACAGACACATCCAGCCATATGTAACCAGAATTAATTTCCCCAGTATTGAAAAAAACTATTGAACACCCCAGAGGAAGGAAGGAAAAAGAGGAGCAGCACCGATCCCCAGATTAAAAAAAAGGAGACACAGGAGCAGCAGCAATAGAGCACTGGGCCTGGGCAGGCACTAGAAGACAAACACATCTAGCCACTTGCTACAGGGCTGAATTTCCCCAGTGTTTGAAAAATTTAAATAATTTCCCAGAGCAAAGAATGACAAAAGAGGAGGTGCAGCAACAGTAGGTCACTGGGTATGTACCGGCGCTAGCAGACAGACACATCAGTCACTTGTTGCAGGACAGAAGTTCCCCCATATTTGAAAAATTAAAAGAACTGATGAGTAAGGAAGGAGACAGAGCAGCAGCAGGTCACAGGGCCTGGGCAGGCACTGGCAGACACATCCAGCAAATACATACCGTATTTGTTCGATTATAAGTTTTTTTCCGCAAAAAAATAATCCTGTCTTATAATAGAGGTCGTCTTTTATTCTGTAAAAGAACAGATACACTGCGCGCACCACAGGGACAGCCTCTCCCCCGTTCCTCCAATCGGGGAAAGTGGGTACACTAACACTCCACCCTTTAGCAGAAGTACATAGATAACAGAACGGATAATGATAAGAAGCAGGCGAAGAAGGGAGACCGTAAATCAAGAAGAGGCAAGGGAAGCAGCAGAGCTGTGGAAATATAGACAGCGACAAGGACACGGTTGCTAGAGAAAGTAGAGAGACATTGACAGAGTGTGAGTGTGATTCGACTAAACTCTTTGCTAATAGTCCAGGTTGATCGTTGCTGTATGGGATCATTTTATATCTAATAGATTCAGGCTCTCCTTAAGCATTACCCTGTGAGGGGGGCCACAAATATCCTTGTGGAAATGCGGGCTTAGAAGTCTAAGATCGAGGACCTGATATCTACTGTGGCCTTCCCAATTTTTGGAGCACCAACCACACCAATATATCTTTTGTGCCTGTTTAATATTTCTTTAGTATAATTATTGCACCTAATCACATCAGTGGATTGAAAGCGACTCCTGTTTTTTATTTTGTTGCTTCAGTTGGGGTTTCCTCTGAAACAGACAAAAAGGCCTACCTTTCATGGTACCTCCCGCAGAGACATTAATATTTTTCACTCAGCTCTAGTTTTGCATTTGCAAAGAGCCACAACCATTCACAATCCAACCAGTTTTAATACAGTCTAGGCAGTATGGTATACATAAACCTTAAATACAATTAAAGACAAGACAGACTCGGTTGGCATTATCCATGACACTATTGTTGAGTGTTTTTTTTGTTATTGACACGCCATAATTAACCCAGTGTCACTCTCACACGAGTTATACGAAGACCCCAAGTAATTTCTATTTCATTTTCTTCCACTATATTCCCTAATCTGAATACCTAGGTATATATATATAGAAAGCATTTAATCATAGGAAAGATATAAAATGTATCACAAAAATAAATCAAAATGACGCATTTTTATTTTTGTGTGTGTTCCAGGACCTGTAACAGTGCAGAGGATAGGACCTTACTGGTCAAAAATTGGCTGCACTTTAGTGATTATGCTGTGGTCACAGTCGTGTAATAATGTAAGATGCAGAGAGAATTCAGTAGACATTATTTCTCATAAAATTATGCATTTCTATGGAGAACAAAGTAAATCATGGCAGAGAAGGTTACATATAGTTTTATATAACTTCATGTGCATAAAATGTCTCCAATATGATGAAAGTAACTATTCTAGCAAGATGAAACTAGATAGATGAAGCTATAGTAACTGCATTTCAGTCTTGCAACTACTATAGATTGTAAGCCTTGCATACCAAGGCAACTTCTCATAGAAATGACAACTGTTAGGATGTCATATGAATGAAAAATACCATTTTTAAAGGGTTTATCAGTGAAATACATTAAAAAAACCAATGTAAGCTATTAATTGAAAAATACTTGTATACAAGACTTGATTTTGATTCAGTGCTTGACAGAAAATAGGTGTTTCATTAAAACTACCTTTAAAGCATTGTCATCATGTCAGATGTTATTAAGATAACACCGACCTCACCCTTACTATAATCGCGTTATCTTTATAGAAGCAGCCCCCCGTTTTTCTGTCTCATTTACCCTCAACATCCCAATAGCAATCTAAAATTTGACGACAGATAAGAACCATTTGGCCAATCTAGTCTGTTCATTTTTCCGGATGTAGATTGTAAACTTGCAGGAGCCCTCTTATCCTTCTGTACCGTTATGTCTTAATGCGTGATATCATCAAGTTTTACATTGTCAGTCTTAATATAAATTTTAATTTTATAACTGGAATTCTATTGTAATAGCACAGAATCAGCTGGCACTCCATGGGTTTTTGACCCATATGCTATATAAAAAAAGAAGCACCAGACTTAAAGCAAACAATACAATGGAATGTTTGACACATGTTCTCATGTATTGAAGGATGACTGCTTGGAGTACATTGTTTACATTTTTGATCCTGAACACTAGAAACGCATTAGAAATGAAAAATAGCCAAAAATGTATCACTCCGGAATGTATGTTTGGCGAGTGCAGAAAAAAAAAAAGTATGGGCAATGCAAAGCATCATCAACCTCTGTACCACCGAAAAAAAAAAAAAAGATCAAATAGGATTGTCTGCACGATAAAACGTTTGCCATTGTCAAAAAAATAATGGCATCTTAACCATCCATGTGCCCCATAGGAAAAACTAGTAAAATGTGTGTGTAATTTCGATTTTTTGGATCTCGTTATCCAATAATTGAATATGTTGTCAGCGGGGCAAAACATTTCCAAATAGAATCCCGTTTTAATGTCAGGTTTGTCTTATGGTGGGTCTTCAGAGCGCAGGAGGTGTCCCATGGATCTGTAGGACTCCTGAACGTTCTCAGTGCTTTGTAGCATCTGCAGACCGACAACATATGTCAAATGTGACCAAGAAAATGCAACAACACACAGCAAGAAGGGATATCGAGGAAGAACACATGGCTGTAGTGTGTAGGCAAATCGTTCAATAGGTATGCAGCAGCTGGACCCGTGATCTTCTCCCACATGGGTCTTGCGGGAAGGTGAAAGGCTATCAACAGGTGGGTTACAGAAAGAAGAAGCTATAGAAAAGGAGAAATAATAATAATAATAATGAGGTATCAAGGATTAAGGGTCTTGCAAGACAAGCTCCATGTTGGATTGTTAGATATAGCAGTTATTAGTGCTTTGTAATGAGGCATGATGGGAAAGGCCATAATTGCATCTTTGTATGAATTTGAAAGCTGAAATTGCTACAGCACACATGGATACAAAAATACAAAGTGGTCGTTTTGACAAATACACCAGCTTCACAATTCTCGCTCATTATTATTTGGTATTTTGATTCTCTAAATTGATACGAATCTGGGTTTATGCCGATCCGTTTAGTAATGTGATGTGTTCAGCGTAACCTGATTATATATATGTGGACCAGTTTTATCTAAGCATTTTTTTAAAAATCTTTTCTTGTAGCGTAAGTTTAGAAGAAAATGAAATGTATCTAGGCAAATGGAATGTATTAATGTGTCTTCTTGTAAGGATCTTAATTAAGATTGTAAGCTTGTTTGAGCAGGGCTCTATTAACCGTTTATTCCTATGTACCCACATTCTTATTTAATGCAATACATATTGCATTTCCTTCCTGCCCATTGGTTGAATATATTTAGCAAACAAATAATAATAATTATCGTTATCCAAATTTTCCCCTAAGCCAAACCAAATTTGGGATAATAAACATACATTTCTAAATAAGATAATCATAAATAATTGGTAGAAATCTACTACTGGGATAAAAGACACAAAAAATATATTTAACTCTCTAGCTGTCCATAGCGGAAACGTATAACACAAAAAGAGAAAACATGGAAACAAATGAAAAGGACACACACGTATTTAGTTGGGATAAAAATTATATTTTTGAGTGCCGACAACATTCAATGTCCTCTGTCTCGCGTACAAAAAAACTATTTCAAATAAGTTTTACATTTGAAACATAAAACATTTTGACTTCAGATTAAAAATGTCTACTAAAAGCATCTATTACATAATACTGCATTAAAACTGGGAATATGATACAAATATTTTTGTTTCAGTTTAAAAAGGAAAAAAATGAAACATACTAGGTATTTTTTTTTTTAAAACACTGGTATTTAAATTTCTAAAGCTACAATTTAAGGCAAATGGTATATTATATATATTTATATATAGAAAAAAAAATATATAACATTATTCCTAGTGCTGTTCACAGCTTTATGTTCAAAAACAAAAAGAAAATTAAACAATTACATTAAAAAAAAACCAGCAATTTGCAGTTAAACTGTATCCACATGCTTTCCACATGGCATACACGTTGAATGAAAGATGAGACACAACGAACAGAACGAACTGCGCTTGGCCATGAACAAATGTGACGACTCATGACTTTGGTCCAAAGCTACTGGGAAAAGATGGATGACTAATGACAAAAGCAGCTGAGCTGGGGATGTTTGTGCCAGGACAATGATGGCATCGCAGCAAGTTGATTGCACGTTAGTTGATTAATGATGGCAAGTAATGAATCCAGCTTTTAACGCTTAAAGGATTGTTAAATGTCTGTCGGCAACATCTGGGCTTTAAAGTCCCATTGCTGGGCCGACAATCGCGCTGCAGGATGTTCCGTATCGGTAAAAGCATACCAAAATGCTATGATGGATGAAACTTATCAGCTGCAGGCAATGGGGGGGTAAAGTCCAACATGGATGGAGCAAAAAATATCATGTGTTATATTCAGTATATTTCAAAGCCACTTACACATATCCCCATCGTACTCCTCCTTTGTATCTGTGCTCAGTGTGATTTTCTTTAACTCAACTCATTTGAAAGTATATTAGAATAACAGATATGCAATCCCCCTAACTCAAAGCTGTACCACAAAGTTCAAACCCGAAGGCTTCTCTGATCTCCAGAAAGAATTTCATCGCTGATAAAATGATGAGTGCTTGCAGAATGTTTATGCACATCTATCAGTGCAGTCATTAACTTGTGGCGTTTATTATACTCACATGCAGAGGAGGGAAAGCACATCCAAACGCATTGGAAAGGAAGCCACCTATTCTGTGCACAGCCAAGGACTACTGTGAAAAAAGTATAGATACAGAAAGAAAGACATACAGGTGCAGCAGTGTCATGCTAAACATGGCCCAGGGGTAGCGTTCGGAGTTAGATTGAATACAATTAAGTCACATAGCTCAAATTTGTCAAATGATGAATAGTTGGGTGCGGTATATACCAAATCCTATTTATTGCTAAAATAAAATGCGTGTTTGCTAAAAAGTATGAAAAAAATATATATATAAAAAAGTGACTCTGGGCCAAAGACTGCCAAAATTACTTATTAGCATAGCAGCCGATGGGATGTTGCTGCCGATTGAAGAATAGTTTCCGTGGTTGTAAAACCACTACACTTTGCAATAGAATATTTTCTATACAAAACATAGCCCCAATTGTCATTTGTGTAACGGTGCAACCACTTGGTCACAAAATAATGTTTATTTACCATTATAAACCTATAAAGACAGAAGTGCTACCAAGACGTTATAGAAGTACAAAGTCCCTAATTGAACAACTGGTGGGTTTGAAAATGCAAAACCTATTATATTATGTATATAATTTCAAAACAGATTTGATCATGTGACAAATTTCTAGTAGCAGAAGTACGAATTCTGAAACGTACACGCAGCTATAAAAAGAATGGACGTACCACATTAACAGACGGAACCAGGGCAAGCATACCGGCGGAAGCGGAATGAGAGAACAAATGTAACCCATGGTAAAGAAACTGGTTTCACCATCTGGGACTCCTCAATACTAGCTTTCTTTTTTCTTGTTTAGTTCTCAAAAATGTCTATTCTCCTCCACCCAGAGCCATGTTTAGGCAGTGAAAACTAAAAAGAAAGAACGCCTTTAGGTCAAAGCAAAACCAAGCATACAGGGTGCAATTCAGATGCATTCAGGCACGTTTGCTTCCAAGGTGTGGGTGCAGCTGCAGGCACAGTGGGATGTGAAGGTAGTTTAAGTGATGAGGGTCTCTGGCGAGCTGCAGAAAGGAAAATAGATAGAAGAGAAAAGCTACCTAGCTATGAGCGGAGGGGAGCAGGAAATACAGCATCAGGAAGGAAAGAATTCCAGAAGTCAAAAGGTAAAAGTGGGTCGCCGCTTCTTGGAGTGTATCAGAAAAGGAAAGGCGCTGTCCAGTAAGGATGGGCATAAAAAAAAATATATAAAAACAAGAGTTACGTCAGTTTTTTTTACCATGTATGCCATTGAAAGAGGGGAAAAAAATATGCTTGGGATGTCAATATCAAGAGCTTACTTGAACACTTGAAAAGAACAGCAATGGATAAAATCGAGAAGCTCCTTCACATACACTCACAGATCACCTGTTCTTGGTAGTAATGTTCAAGAGTGAGTACTGCTCAAGAGACGGTTATTAACACCGTGACACTTACAGTAATGGAAGGTTCCATGTTGCCTTTGAAGCCTGTTGCCTTACCCAAACCTAGAATGTTTTTGTAGTTAATAAACCCTAAAAACGTTGAAGAGCTATAACTCGGATCAAAAATGATCTGACCTGCCAAAATGATAAAAAAAAAAAAAAGCTTACCAATTAACATTTGCCTTTCCCATTGTGCAGATGTCAAAGCGTCTCGGCATATGGCCAGTGCAATTTTTATTGGAATGGTTCCCTGGCGTTCCAAAACATTTTGCGTCAAAATTAAGATAAGGCTGACATAACCCAGTTTCGGAAAGTATCCCAATTTAGGCCGATGCAGACTCAATTGCAACTGCAAGCTTAAGTTAGTGCCTTGACAGCGCCATGAATTTGGTCCCATCAATGACTGAATTCAAGAGTTTGCAACTCTTAAATACACTGGAAAAGCATGTGCGATAGGCATTAGTCTGACAATGTTTATTACATTTTTTTTTTTTTGGAAGAGTACAGTATGAATCACATACATGTGTTCAGCAACCCTATAATTATAAAAAACTGTTGTTGAATGTAATATTTCATGATCCTCAGCTAGCTCTCATCTGCTCTTTGGTTGGCCAAAGTCTTGTTGAGAATCATGTGGACAGTTCAGCAACAGAACAGATAATCCCCGTATTTGTAAAAACCCAAACATGAACAAATGTAGGTGTGATCCAGAAATACAAGAGTAGCATCAGCCAACAGAAAAGTAATCAGAATTGGAAAAAAAAAAAAAGGCACATTTCTGCCATTCGTAGCAGGCTAGGCCAGGCAACATTCGCTTTCCGGCAACAAAAAAGTCAGATTGCACGCAGTTGTTTTTCCAAACATGACGCGGTAAGTGAGCGATTAGTGATCTGTGTCGTGGAACACAAAATGGCAGGGGCACATTACTGCAAAAAGCAGGTGAATGCTGGAACATCCGCGGCTCGCCAGACTATGTGAAGCTCGCACTGCAAGTTAAAAGAAAACACAAAGACACAATACAAACACACATGAAAAAAAACAAAACACAAAACAAACAAAAAAAAACACGCATAGAACACCAACATTAGAAATGGAAAACGGCAAAATGGAAAAATATATATGTATATATATATTATCAGAAAACTAAGCAACATTGCTCCAGGCCATGCAAAAGTCATCACTGACCAAAACTTACTGTAAGAGACAAAAAACACAATAAATATACATATGAAAGCAATGCAGTCTGTACTGCCTACTGTCTATGTGTCAGGCTCATAGAGATAAGTATCACCATACATTCTGATATTCTTCAATTCAACTTTGATCTAAAATGATGATATAGAGGTATCTAGTATTAATTAGTACTAATTAATATGGTAAATCATTTGACTTGAATGCACTAATGTTCTAGAAGAACCAGTTTGGAGTTTCAGAGCTTGACACTTAAACCTGTTGCAGACACTGACCACAGGTGGAGGCAAAACACGTTAAAAACACCGTTAGTAGAAGGAATTCTTCGAGCTTCCACTCGGCTGTTTGCGAAAGGATTCTATCACATTGTTAAGGAGCACGGAAGACATACTTCTGACTTTTTTTTGTTATCAAAGAGTGGCCTATAACAGAATGTAAAGCTGGTGAAACCTCCTTATCCACTGCAACGAGGACCTAGTCATATAACACCTATGACTGCTCTCGATAGGAAGGTGGGTATGTTTGACAAGTGCTTTCAAAACATAACTTTGAAGGTCTGCATGCATTAAAGTGGGACAGTCGCATATCGAATGGGGACTTATTCTCTAACAATATTTTTTTTTTAAATTGGTATACCAGATTGAAATAGTAATTGGCTGCTTGTCAAATGTAAATGAGAAAAAGCAATATAGAATATTTATTTTATATATTTTGATAATATCTGATAAGCGGCGCCGCTGTTATTCATTCACTGAAGAGGGAGTTTGCAGAAGCTTTGAAGTTTCATCTCGTTCAACTATGAATTATGAATGATAACCCTAGCGGGCTTACCCTGCTTGGTTGAACCTGCATAACGCGTACTTAAATCATTAGATTTCTTGAAAAAGTACCTTAATAATTAAGATGCGCATATTAAAACCTCTTACTGGGACACTGTTTTATTTCACTGGTATTCACAACCCAAAGGGAGGTTCAGCCTTGAAATGCATTTCTAGCGGTACAGTGACGATTAGATGCTTTTTTTATATGGACAAATATGTGCATCTGTGGTTAGCCAAGCATATGTAGAACAGGTGCTGGACGGAGCGGGGGGCTCTCCGCCTGTCCTTGCTTCCGCACATGTTTCCACACGCAGAAGAGCCTTGCTGATCCGGCACATAATGAAAGGACTAACTGTAACAGTACTTGGAAACCGATGGCATCCCAGGGATTTACAATGCTTTTGCGCCTGCTTGGTTGCCAATAACATTCAAAAATTGCCACCACTGAATATGGCTATACAAAGATGGAATGCTGAAGGGAACCCTTTATATGGAAAAATAACAACATGTATACTATTCAATAGTGAATGCGAAATGAAGGAGTGCCTTTTGAAATGCACATAATCATTTTTTTCCTAAAATAGATGAGGCTGTACGAAAGTGATGTGCTAGAGACACTCACTACTACTAATACATAGTAAGAACACTAATACAATAAGGTACTGGGGGCCAGGATAGATGATATTGCTGTAGGACCCACCTAGGCTAAATGAGTTACGTTTGACAGCCTTGGGTTATCGGTAAAGCTAGGAATCACTGGGGAAGGACAAGGTTCTTTTATTTCCTACTCTACGGAGTCTTCGGAAAGAATAATAGATACTGAACCTAGATGATGTCAGGCAGGTAGAAGGAAGGCCAAATTGTTTGTAGATATACAGTTGGACCGCTCAGAGATACAGCATCCAGCCTCAAATATGGCATACAGGTTATTTAAACGCTGGTTTAATGACATTAGTATAAATGCTTTTTATATATTACAAACCCTGGTTTTCAGAATACTTTGGTATATTAGCCTATCCCTTGAGACAGTTCAGGATCTTGTACTCCCACAACAAAAATAACAGCCTTACAAAAAAATAATTCCTACTAGCTCAACTAGAGTTGAGTGCAGAACCATTTTTTCTTTTTTTAGAAAAAATAAAAGGCAGGGCAGTGTCACCTATTGTGGAAATTATCCAGAGAAAACTACAGGCTGCTTACTTTTTCTTGTCCTTGTCTTTCTTGGTTTGCTGAGAACCAGCTTGTTGGGCCTGAGACTGAAGAAGTTGTGTGGCTGCTTTTTTCTTCTGAAACATGCTCACTTCATCCTCTATCTCCTTCTTTTTGTCTTCCAGCTTCTTTCTCTCTTCCTGGTGAGTTCTCTTGAGGAGGTCAAATTTCTCATGGAGCTAAAAAAAGAGTATTCTATTTTACAATAAAGCATCAAGTTGAGTGGCTGAAAAAAAATGTTTAGTCAAAGTATATAGTTTCATGTACAAAAAGCCCAGTTACATTCTGGTTTAAGCTACTTGGTTCATCAGCCAATTTAAGATCCAGTTTTGAACCCAAGTCTAAACAATATAGTATTATCTAACAAAGCTTTATAGTCCACTCCACCAACAATGTTCTACTGATGTTTTCTGTTCTGTTTATTTTATATTTTATTTTAAAACAAAGAGTGACCCCTTGAGTGGAACCCCACTAACCATGGCCAAATACTTACCTCCTTTTCGGCTTCTTTAAGTTCTGATTCTTTCTCTTTTACTCTCATCACAAACATTTGTCTCATTTCTTCCTCCTTCTTCTGGAGTTCGCCAAGGAATTCGTTCCTTTTGGCCTCATAGGTTTCCTGAAGACTGTTAAGAAGAAGGTTTATATTATGGTGTCTTCCTTTCATTGGACTGATTCCTCTATGAACTCCGAAGACTGTAGTCTAAGTAACAACTGACAATTAAGCCAGCTATTCAGAAAATAAGTCTCCGTTGGTAATACCTGACATCAGAGAATACTCTCCAACAAGTTACACCAGACAGTAAAATACAATGTCCCATAGAATGGCAGGAATTTACACAGAATTCTCTACTCCATAGAATTTATGCTATATGCAGCATAATCTAATTAAAATGTCTCTTTCCTTTAGGGGGTCTATTCACTAAGGACAGACTTGGCAGGAGAGTTGTGGCTTCAACTCTCTCATTTAACCTTTCCATTGTTAATGGAGGGCCAACACTAAGTTTGTCCTATGTGAAGAGCTGAGCCAACCCTGATAATACATATACATTCAATTTGTGAGAAATCTCAATCATTTAACAATACATTATGGATGGTTAGCCAAACTGTCCCTGTAGCAGAAGCTTATAATGTATAGTTAAGTCTAAGCTGAAACACAAACTCTTCCTTAGAAGTATAAAACGTCTCATAGGCCACCAGCCTCATTGGTAAACATTGCAATCAAGATTTAGGAATAAAATGTTTGAAGGCATATGCGTTTAGACAGAATCTGCTCTAGAGGGTGGCCTACATGAAAAGCGTCCGTTCATTCTCCCAGAAAGCTATACGGGAAGAAAACACGCAAGGACTGCGTATCCCGCCGTAGCCTTTTATGGTCACAAAAGGCCCCACGAAAGCAGGAAGTCCCAGAGATTGTTGAAATACTTGAGCTATCGGAATACTGCTGTGGTTAAAGAAACCAAAACATAAACAATGCTGTAGCTTTGGTCTGGGCGCGCACACAGGAAATAATGTAGTCGCCGTTTCATCACACATTTATTTGCATTATGTGTCTACGGGGGAGGGGGGTGTGTAAAATCTATCAACATTTCTACTGTTAATATTTTAGTACTGGATTAGGACAAGTACCCTCAAAAAAGGTCAGCTTGGCGCAAATGTCTCCGACATAGCCATGATGCCTGAGCAAAATGGGGGCGTGGGGTGGGGTGGAAATTGCTCGTCATACTATTTATGTTTGGGCAGGGACCAAAATATGTCATGAATACAGAGGTTGGCAAGAGGAACCTTGTTCTCATCCCAAGGACAGAATGCCTAAACCTAGAGTGGTGGGAAGGTCTTCAACTGCAAAAACTGCCACACATTTTACAGTACCTTACTTCTTTATGTGGGGTTACGATGGTTTCTTCAGTAACTTTAGCATACATAAAGGCAAGTACGGCACATACCTGAATGGCTTGCTGTCTGGGTCGGTGTCCTTGAACCCCATTTCTTCCAGCTTGCAGCGTCGGTATAATTCGTAGTGGCGAGCATGAGTTTGCTCTCTCAGATCCTCCATGTTTACCCTGATCAGCATTTCTCGGAGCTTCACAAAGTCACAGTGGTTTTCATTTTCAACTGTGAAAGCAATTACCCCAGGCTGTTACAAAGTTCTTTCAAAGCCACACAACAACAAGTCTTGTTTGAAAACAATTTTAATGGTGCAATGAGCCGTGGCTGTACAATTTTTACATTTGGCTTTGTACGGTTTTATTCCTTTGATTATGAATTACTTGTCCTCAATGAGATTGTGGATCTGCTCTCCTCAGCAACTGCCCCTATGTCAAGGAGACCGCATGCTACAAGAGGGCTGGGGTGTACTTTATTAACTTGAGTGTTATTTGTGGATAGTGGGGATGCTAATAACTTTTAACCAGGGCAACTGTCTCTCTTTAGTTGCTGATGGAGCAAAACCCCAAGGATACTTGATGTTTTGGTGCAACAACAGTTTAAGGGCTCCTCTTACTCAACGTAGTCACTTTTGTCATTAAAAGGACACTCCAGTTTCCAAAGGAGACCTTAAACAATCAAAGCATACTTTCTATGGTCCAACATTTCACTTGAAGCAGCCAATCAGTGGCAGAAAACCTCTCCCGTTGTATTAAATTGGATCGCTATATGCACATGCACATGGGGGGGGTCTTGATATATCTCCCACCATCTGCAGAGCCAGAGCTCCAGCCGACTGGTGTATATTACATGGCAAGAGGTGTGTATGGTTGAACGCATCTCCGGCATGGCTAATAGCCAGGGGGTGGTGGTGGTGGTGGTGGTCAAATGCGTATGTGACGCCAGTAAAATTTAAAAGGATCTAGAGTCCATACTCTGGCCCTAAAGTTTTCCTTGTCTTTTGATCAGAAATAATACCGTTATCTGGGCACAGGGGTATCAGTGAATTTGGCAGTGCTTCCACGGGTAAAATGAAATACGAGGTAATTAAAACATATGATGCAAAATGAGAAGTCAGTAACATACCTTGCACAATACCCCAGGGATACTGTCTGGCTTTAGCCATCTTGTTGCCAATTTTTACTTCTTCTGTGCTGCCAACAACAGCAAACGGAAGGTGAACCTGCAAGGAACAAAGAGGTAAGAGACTTACTTTCTCTTTTTATTTGTACTAAAGCAATATCGTGGGAAATAGAGGAAGCCAATGTAAAGTTGCATATGGGCAATTTCCCAAAAAAAGTCAGTGGTCCAAATTAAATATATGATAGAATTATATCTTGTATGTAGTAACCAACACTTTTAGATAATTCTGGACATTTTCTGGGTCTTCAGAATCACGTTAAATCTATGAGTAGGAAATCTTTCTTCCCAAAATCGAAAGTAGATGCTTTACTTTTCATTCTCCACACACACACCCGCTCTTCCAGCAAAATCTGCTCAGATCCCTAAAATCCATGATTTCACTTACGCTCATTGTTGCATTGATCTCCGCGACAGTCTCCTCGTCTGTAGGGAACTGGTAGATCTGCACTCCGTTGCTGACAAGCTCGCTCATTATTTTGCTTTTGAACTTGTGCAGCTCGTTTTTGGCTATCGTGTCTGCTTTTGCGATGATTGGAATGATGTTCACCTACAAGTAGAAGAAGAATATATATATATATATACACACACGAGGCTGGCAAGACATCATAGTAAATGTATGTGAAATAAATAATGTCACGGCACTGCTATCCGTGTCCATAGAGATTAGCCTGTTTCTAGCATTAAAACTGATTTTGGTATTACAGAAGAAATAGATCTAATGTTACGGGTCGGTTCTTCTCCATAATCCTCCCAACGATGGCCTCAGAACTTAGCAACGATGTCCAGATATCTGGAGAGACTCATGCAACATGAACAAAGATGGGAGAGTCTCACCGATTTGGAAACATAAGTAGTAGGAAATATTTATAGTTCACACAGTTCTACGTCTTCAAATTTGTAAACGCGTTGCTAAAGGAAATTCCTAACATTTTTTTTTTATATTTTAATCATATTGTCCGTGTGTTATTTATGGCTTGATCACTCTGGAACGCGGGGGGTTAACAGTAAAAAGGAAGGCCACGCCAGAGAGTGGATGTTGGTCTTTGATTTTTACAAAAAACAATAAATCATCAGCTGACACAATACAAAAAACACACAGGAAATGTATGACGTCATTCATCTTCACATGCCGGAAACAAGTTTTTCAGGGATCATCATTCCCGGTGACAGTAATTATTAAGATATGCAACTCCCTGAATAATAACCCAATTTAATGTCCCGTGCAATGGGGATCTGTCTATTAAGTGTGTCTTTGGCAGAAACCCAAGTAGGATGGGAATAGGCGAGTCTGGAGTACATTGAAGTGTTTTGTGCTACATAAGGAAACCAGTATAGTATAGAATGCTGCCATGCTCCATAAAACGCCCTTATTGGCTTTATATTTTGGTATTTATAACAAGATCTATACAGCAATCTTTTTTTCAAAACATTTTAAATGTTGTGCGTCTTGTTTCCCCCCGCTAGGTTGCCTGCCGATCTCTTTAAATCATATGCCTGTGATGTAACACAGCAAACCACATGGGCTGCTCACGCAGGCTGCAAGCCATAAAAAAATAAGTCTTGTGACCCATATCCGCTATATTTGCAGGAATAGAGTCGGACGGCAATTAGCTCCAGTAGTCTGCAGAGAGAAAGCCTTGTGATGTGCGGATTTGTGGAGCTCCGTTCTGGCAGCCCTTTGTAAATTGATTCAATGAGAATCCATGCTGCGAGATGTAAACGAGTGCATGTGTAACCATGTGAGTGTCCACTAGATGGTGCTATTTCACCAGGGGATAAGAATGCAATTATTTCAATTCACACTGTCAGGAAATAGGCACTTATCTTTTGAGGCATGTGTAGGACTCTTTGCCCCAGTTCAAACATTGAGATTGGCTGCTCTGCCACGCAAGTCTCTCACGCAAGCATATTCATTTATATAAGACATATATTTAGGGGTGTTTAAAACAATGCTTCGGAACTGCTTTGTAAGCAAACATTTTATAGTCTACATTGTTCAATATTTGCAATAAAACAAACCAGATCAGAAAGGGCCCTTGACTATGAGTTGAACTATCACATTAAACAGCAAAAAAACCCACAAAATTGTATGTATTCATCTATACATTACACACACACACACACACATATATATATATATATATATATATATATATATATATGTTATATAGACATACACACACTGCATATAACAACGATAATATTCAACATAAAATAATAAAAAAAAGCTAATTTAAATAGCGACTTTAATTCTATTAAGATTTAAGCAGTCTGTTGGTTACCCCATCTGGTATTCAGAAAACAGACCCATTTTTGCATGGTTGCATTCCCTTAATTTACCTAATGTATCGGTTCGTCTTAGTTTGTCCTAGTCTTGCCATACCCTTTGAATGTATGCACTGTAAGAAGTGCTAGGTAAATACCAAGAAAAGATAATTTATCCATTAATTGAGGCCCTTTTTAAACCATGTCCTATCCACGCCTTCTGCCAATACGGCTGACCTTTGTTTTAACAGCGCTGGGGCTTCCTATTCTGTGTGACTTTTGGTGGAAGCTGAATATGATGCTCCTTTTCAAAGTTATGTTTACACTGAAGTCAGGAAATTGATGATTTCCCTGAAGACGTAGCCTGGCTCCTCCAAAGAAATGCACAGAAATATCTTGGCACCCAAATCATTTTCCGCATTAAACAGCGGAAGATTTGGGATACTAAATTATACTAAAACGAAACAATATTACCAAAACCGACGAGGAAACAAAGTTTGCGGCTGGACATATGCCAGGAAGACACAAAGGTAAGAATGTACCAAAACAGTTGTGCCTTAAAGCCTTTACAGATTTTGGAAGCCAATCAGACTATCTTCTGCAACTGATAACAAATATCGCTTAAATATGTAACAATAAAAAAGATTTACAAATGTATAACTATTGAACAAGTGCTTCAAATTTGTTAATATGCACTTGGCACCACTCCCAGAATTGTGTGGCAACATTTTAATAGATTCTATAGTAACATTAAAAGTCTAAAATTCCCACAGTGTTACCATAATAACCAGTAGTCCCAGTGGAAGGTTACTGGGGTAACACTGCCCTGCTGGGTGATCAGGGTTCCATCCTGCTAATTAATTGGCAGATCATGGAGGCCAGAGATCTTCTTTGTATGCAGCCCATTTACACCATAGAGGTCTGTGGTTGAATGGCGAAACCACCTTATTATAACGTGCCCTTCTTCGGGGGGCTGCACTGGGATATGGCAGAATGTGCAAGAAAAAGACCCTCCTTGACATATTCGTGGGGTTGGCTGGCGGTGTTGCCCTGTGTCAGTAACGCCAGTGACTCCCATAAATACACCACTAATCTTATGTTTTAGGTACATCACGAAAGTTAATCACTGTCTAAATCTGTGCAGCCTTTATGTGAAGGAGAACTATACTTTTAGTTACTTAACAATAAAACTAGTATTCAGGAACAAGACCTCCCTGACCTGCCAATTAGCTTGACATCAAATTTCTGTAACGGTATGTAAGAAATACTGTTGTCATTATGTACGGTTTGCCATAACATAAGAATTTACATATAGATAAGAAGAAGAAAAATGTGACCATGATGCACAGATAAATATGATGGGAAGAAATCAGCATGTACCTTACTGTCAAGCTTCTTCATGGTGACCAGGTCAAGAGACTTAAGTGAATGCCCCGTGGGGGCGATGAAATAAAGGCAGGCGTGAATCCTTGTGTCATGGTAGTTGAAGAGTGATCTCTTGATCTTGAGCTCTTCCTGCAGGTATGCTTCAAACTGGGCATCAATGTACTCAACAATTGGCCTGTAGCTGAAAGAAAACACACGAGCCAGGCATGATTTCATGAAGTCTTATAGAAGGGTTTATAACTAAAACAGGAAATGCTAGGAAAGTAGACGGGGCAATCTGGTTTCAACTCATGATGAAGGGCCATCGCCAGCAAGACTCAAGAGGATGATGTTGGGAGGTCCTGTATTAAGTATGATTCAATGTGTGAAGAAATCTCACTGTTTTAATCAATTATTATACCGAGTCTTCCTGCAGCAGATCACTGGGGTTGGCTTTTCATAATGAAGATAAAAACTACAACTCACTGTCAACCTCTGTCCACTCCCCTTTAGTGACGAGTAACGAGATCATTAACTTTAAACACAGTATAAGTACAACACCATTCTTCTAAAGACATGCAAACGTTTGCAATTTGTTCATAAAGGCGATCGCAGTATTAATGCAAGCAATCCAACCTTACCGTTGACATTGGTGTCGGTGTGGGGACACTTTGTCTATCCAAGATGACTTCCGCTCATGTCTGGCATCATGTTTTGTATCTTTATGCATGTTTTATAACTGGCACAATATTTAAGAGACCCCCCCAAATACTCAATGTATCATCCCAACTCAATTATTAGGGCGACAGACAGGGCGATCTGTCACAAAGACCGGGATCGCCGAACAGTGTGTTGTCTGCCTGGCGCTCGAGTTCGGCACATCGCGGATCGGGTTGACAGATTACTGGGAGGGGCTGGAGAAGACCCAGCAGTCATGGTGCACATTGGCACCAATGACAAAGTGAGAGGGAGGCGGAGTGTCCTTAAAAATGATTTCAGGGACTTAGGTAGCAAGCTTAAGGCAAGGACCTCCAAGGTAGTATTTTCTGGAATATTACCTGTACCACGTGCCACACCAGAGAGGCAGCGGGAGATTAGGGAGCTAAACAAGTGGCTCAGAAGCTGGTGTAGGAAGGAGGGGTTTGGGTTCATGGAGAACTGGGCCGACTTCTCTGTCGGATACAGGCTCTACGTTAGGGACGGGCTGCACCTCAATGGGGAGGGTGCAGCTGTGCTCGGGGAGAAGATGGCCAGAAGGGTGGAGGAGTGTTTAAACTAGGTAAAGGGGGGGAGGGAAACTACAATATAGAAGGGGAAGATGGTGTAGATAGAAAGCTGGGGCTTATAAATGTACCTGGGGGTGGAGCGGAGGGAGGGGTTAGAATAGTCAATAGGGATAGGCTTCATAGGGAAAAAAACCATACACCTCTAAATTGTATGCTTACTAATGCCAGAAGTCTGACCAATAAAACTGACGAACTGGAGTTAATAATGTCTGAAGAAAATTATGACATAGTGGGTATAACAGAGACATGGTTGGATGATAGCTATGACTGGGCGGTTAACATACAGGGGTATAGTCTATTCAGGAAGGATCGGAAAAAACGAAAAGGGGGAGGAGTTTGCCTTTATGTAAAGTCCAGCCTAAAGGCCACACTGCGGGAGAATATATGTGAGGGAAATGATAATGTGGAGTCATTATGGGTAGAAATATATGGAAAGAAAAATAATAAAATACTGATCGGGGTTTGCTATAAGCCACCAAATATAATGGAAGCAGCAGAAGATCAATTATTAAAGCAAATAAACAAGGCAGCTAATCACAATGAGGTGGTTATTATGGGGGACTTTAACTATCCCGACATAAACTGGGAAACCGAGACCTGTGAATCTCATAAAGGAAACCGGTTTCTGACTATAAGTAAGGATAATTATCTGTCCCAAATGGTACAGGACCCGACCAGAGGGGGCGCCCTACTGGACTTAATATTAACCAACAGACCTGACAGAGTAACTAATGTGCAGGTCAGGGGACATCTAGGAAATAGTGATCACAATATGATGCATTATAACTTGTCCTTCAATAAGGGAGCTCTTAGAGGAGCCACAAGAACTATGCACTTTAGGAGGGCAAAGTTTGATCAACTAAGAGAAGCCCTTAACACTGTAAATTGGGAAAATGTCCTCAAAAACAAGAGTACAGATGCTCAATGGGAGATTTTTAAGAATATCTTAAATTCTCACTGTGAAAGGTACATACCGTATGGGAATAAAAGAGTCAGGAACAAGAGAAAACCAATGTGGATAAATAAAAATGTAAAGGGGGCAATAAATGGCAAAAAAAAGGCATTTAAGCTACTAAAACAGGAAGGCAGTGAGGAAGCACTAAAAAGCTATCGGGAAAAAAATAACATATGTAAAAATCAGATAAAAGCAGCAAAATTGGAGACAGAAAGACTCATTGCCAAAGAGAGTAAAACAAACCCCAAAATGTTCTTTAACTATATAAATAGTAAAAAGGTTAACAATGAAAGCGTTGGCCCCTTAAAAAGTAATGAGGGAGAAGTTATAGACGGGGATCAGGAAAAAGCTAATCTATTAAATATATTCTTCTCTGCTGTATTCACAGAGGAAAATGAAATGCCAGGTAATATACAGCAGGATGAGATAAATGCCCCAGTACATGTCGCCTGTCTAACCCAGGAAGAAGTGCAGTGCCGCCTAAAAAAATCAAAATAGACAAATCACCAGGTCCAGATGGCATTCACCCCCGCGTTCTAAGGGAGTTAAGTAATGTAATAGACAGACCCCTATTTCTAATATTCAAGGACTCTATAGTGACAGGGTCTGTTCCCCAGGACTGGCGCATAGCAAATGTGCCAATATTCAAAAAGGGGACAAAAAGTGACCCGGGGAATTATAGGCCTGTTAGTTTAACTTCTGTTGTGTGTAAACTGTTTGAGGGTTTCCTAAGAGATGCTATTTTGGAGTATCTCAATGAAAATAAATGTATGACTCCATATCAGCATGGGTTTACAAGGGATCGGTCCTGTCAAACTAACCTGATCAGCTTTTATGAGGAGGTGAGCTCAAGACTGGATCGGGGTGAATCGCTGGATGTCGTATATCTTGATTTTTCCAAAGCATTTGATACGGTGCCACATAAAAGGCTCGTACATAAAATGAGAATGCTTGGGCTGGGGGAGAATGTGTGTATGTGGGTAAGTAACTGGCTCAGTGATAGGAAACAGAGGGTGGTTATTAATGGTACATACTCTGAGTGGGTGACTGTTGCTAGTGGGGTACCACAGGGGTCAGTTTTGGGTCCTATTCTTTTTAATATATTTATTAATGACCTTGTAGAGGGATTGCATAGTAAAGTATCAATCTTTGCAGACGATACTAAGCTCTGTAACGTGGTTAACACAATAGAGGACAGCGCACGATTACAAATGGATCTGCATAGGTTGGAGGCTTGGGCTGGGATGTGGCAGATGAGGTTCAACACAGATAAATGTAAGGTTATGCACATGGGGAAGAAAAATCCAGGCTGGGAATATGTATTAAATGGGAAAACACTGGGGACGACTGACATGGAAAAGGACTTAGGAGTTTTAGTTAACAGTAAATTTACCTGTAGCGACCAGTGTCAGGCAGCTGCTGCTAAGGCAAATAAAATCATGGGGTGCATCAAAAGGGGCATAGATGCCCACGACAAGGAAATAATTCTACCCCTGTACAAGTCACTAGTCAGACCACACATGGAATACTGTGTACAGTACTGGGCACCAGTGTACAAGAAAGATATAGTGGAGCTGGAGAGGGTTCAAAGACGGGCAACCAGAGTAATAAGGGGAATGGGAGGACTACAGTACCCAGAAAGATTATCAGAATTAGGGTTATTTAGTTTGGGAAAAAAGACAGTTTAGGGGGGGGCTTAATAACTATGTATAAATATATAAGGGGGCAGTACAGAGATCACTCCCAGGACCTATTTATACCCAGGACTGTATCTATAACAAGGGGACATCCTCTACGGCTATACACCAGCACAGACGGGGGTTCTTTACAGTAAGAGCGGTGAGATTATGGAACTCTCTGCCAGAGGAAGTGGTGATGGTAAACTCAATAAAAGAGTTCAAAAGGAGCCTGGACGTGTTTCTTGAAAGCAATAATATTACAAGTTATGGATATTAGATTAATAGGGACAGAACGTTGATCCAGGGATTTATTCTGATTGCCATATTTGGAGTCGGGAAGGAATTTTCCCCCTGGTATGGGGCAATTGGCATCTGCTTCATAAGGGTTTTTTGCCTTCCTCTGGATCAACACAGTAGGGACACAATATGTATATAGGTTGAACTTGATGGACTTTGGTCTTTTTTCAACCTTATGAACTATGTTACTATGTTACTATGTTACTATCCCCAGAGAAGTCTGGTTAAAACCAAAAAAATATGAACTACAATATTTGCATTGTTGACTATTTCAAGAATCAAACTGCTCTATAGTTCATCTTTCTAAAAACATTAGGGATGTCTTTTGATCCTTTATGACGCAATGTGCAAACATGTATCTAATCAGGAAAAAAACACTCAAATAGAACTTATTTTCCTGGCAAGGCAATGTAAAAACTGATACCGTCACCAAAGCCTTTCACTTGAATGGGCTTGTAAAAAGCAGAGCTATATACAACAATGATAAAACGTCATGTCGAGAGAGCTGTGAAAGATTTGC
This sequence comes from Sceloporus occidentalis, assembly GCA_023333645.1. Lineage (NCBI taxonomy): Eukaryota > Metazoa > Chordata > Lepidosauria > Squamata > Phrynosomatidae > Sceloporus > Sceloporus occidentalis. Next base: position 605,218 of record JALMGF010000095.1, on the reverse strand, counting down.
CTTTTCCTGTCCAGACTTCCTAGTGGGCCCTGTATTTCAGCAAGTGTGCTCCTCGGGGACATCACTATTTAAGCACACGTTTTGACTGACGTGGGGCTATCATTTTACCCGTTTATGGAAACAGCGGTGGGATATGAGGTCACCGAAGGCTAGCGCTTCATTTACGTGCACACATCTTCCAATATCTCTGTGTCATTCCTGGTTATGTCAGCTGGGTACTGGAAGGTGGATACACACACACACACACACACTATTTGCTTAACAAAACTCACCGGAGAACATTTGTTAACCAATTCGTTACTGAGAAGCACCCAGCAATATAGTAAAGTGTCATTACACAATTTATGTCATATAACAATTATATTTCATTTTTGGGGAGCAATACGGAGAAACAGATCTCTGTACACAGAATTATATAGCTCACATCTGAACTGAAGGGTGAAAAAAGTACTAAAATATTATATTATTATATATAAAAAGATTTTATAGGACATCAGTGCTGTCCACCGTTTTGGTCTAGATAGCAGGATTCTGTTCTAAATCTAGAGACCAGATGATACTAAATTAATAATATCATATATAATTATGTAACCTATATCTGGTTATTGGAAATTAAAAGTCAAGCTTTAGCTCCTCTTTTTGCAGAGGTTATATATATATATCTCCAATGGAAGTAGATATTATGTACTAATAGCGGTTGCTAATTAATTCCAGGCTTTCAACTGTTTACAGAAATACAGTAACATAATGTTGTATTTTTTTAAAGAATTTTAAACATAGAAAGTCTAAAGACAAAAGAATAAGTTACATATAAGTCTGTATCGTACATCTTTATTGGCTTCCTGCTTCTCGTCGGCATCTAAATTCCCCGCACAAATTACTATAATGACTAATTACAGAAAATAGATTATTTACAAGTTCTAAATGCCCTTAATAGCTGGCTAGTTACCCTGGCAAATAATTAAAGAAGAATTGCACTTTTGGGTTTTTATTGCAATTCATTTTTTTAGATATTTGGTTTTAAATTAGGTAAATGCCACTAGTTTGCAACATTTTGGTCAAAACTAGTATTGTAGTTTATTTGCTGCTAATAAATATCCTCCCTTCTTTTCACACCCTTCTTTCCAAAGCTTCCAGCTTCATATTGAAAAGTAACGCAACAGGCAGCAATTATGTAAACTAAGATGGCGGCTCTCATGAGGTACACATAATTGTTACATTGTTTTTCCCCCCCACAACAGATCCATTTAAAGTGGCAGATCCATTTTCCCTTTGTCACAATGTACCTGTCATCTTTATTGATTTGGTCACCAAACCCCACGGTATCAACTATGGTTAACTTCAGACGCACGTTGCTCTCCTGCAGCTCGTAACTCCTAGCCTTTAACCGCACTCCTGGTTCACTGTGAGACACTGGTTCACTTTCAAACTTTGTGTTGAATATCGTATCCATTAATGTTGACTTCCCAATGCCAGTTTCACCTGAAAATAAATAACACATAATGGTGGTTAATTACCTCATCTCATGGGCTGCAGTTGCTTCCAACAATGAAACCATATAAGCCTGATTAGCTTCAGGCCTACAATCGTTTACAGATATAATATCTGAACGAATAAACACGTTGTGCACAATGCATTTTTGCTATGGCTTAATTACCAAACACTTTGGTGCCAAATTTAGTACACGTTCAACTTTCTAAAGAACTTAGCCTGTGCTAAAGTTGGGGTTAACTCACAAGTGGGGCCAGCGAGTCCACCATTCGTGGAGTAATTCCCAGCCCATGTCAGCTGCTTAAAGTTAAGTTTAATGGATTTTTAGGATACTTGGTTGCCCTGTTCCTCTTTTTAGGCCACCTTGTACAAAGATATATATAACATTTTGAGGTATCCACATGCAAGCTACTAGCTATCACATTAACTCAGAGTGATCCTTTTCAACATAATGTGGAAAGTGGAAAAATAACCCTACTAAATGCTGAACCTTTAGCCCAGTGATTGGAGATATCTGCTTCTTGGTCTTTGGAATCTTGTTCCTGATGAGAAGCACTTCCAGATGGAACACGTAATAGTTTGTCAGCCAGATGTGAATAGCAAACACTATAAACAAATTAGTAAACCACTCAACAAACACCAAGATCTATCAAGATGAAATGTCTTATGGATTTATTTTGCATTTCATAAAAACATGTGTTACGCACACTAGGGCCTACACACTTTACCTTCATGTGCTCCTTCAAATGCAAGCTCTAGAAAGTTGAGTGGCGCGGAGGAACCTAGCGTATATATTATCATATACGTTATACAGCTTGAAAATTAAGTCCCTCTTGAAAGCCGAGTCCCACTGAGTTGTCAGCGGAGTTCCCTTATATTAAGGTTATGAAGATTATTTCTAAATAAAAGGTGCGGCATACAAAAGTGGACTATAATTATTATTTTATTACTGGATGTAATTTAAGCATCTGTTGCAGCCTTAAACGGCAAATTACATTTTAAAATCAATTGGTTGAATAAATACCTACATAAATGTCACTGGCTGGTTAATTTTGCTTTATTATAAAAAGTCTTGTTATTTTGCTAATATAAACAATGCAACTGTATACTATATGTCAAAAGTGCTGAATTAAACACGTTTGTAATACTAATATCCCTAGTATTATTGAATGGTCACGTGGCACAAAAGCCTGCACTGATAGGTTGTTGCCATAGAAAGAAAAATGCATATCACCATATCGGCCCAAAAGAAAACAGAATCTCTACTTGAAGTTGATCTCTTTTGTAGAGCCAATATATTAAAATGATTTAAAGATGGCCCAATACAAAAGGTATCAATTTTCACCAAAGACTTGCCATTGGCGCCATAGCCAACTGAAAAATCATGTTAAGTGTGTATGTTTTACATGATTAAACCCTCCGAGGAAGGAATAAAATCACAGATCTGTTAAAGTAAGTGAAAGAAAGCGCAATGGATGTTTTGTGTAAGTTGAATAGGTCCTTTAAATCCCTCATCTCGATTTGAGGGGTTTCTAAAGATGACTCTCAGCAAATAACTACAGGGGTATGAAAGGTCTGTCAAACCAGAGACCGGCGCATTCCACAACACGGGGTCGGAGTTTTCAATGTACTACTTTATACTCAACTAGCGTTCAACAAAGGCAACCTATAAAAGGATTACGATACTGCATGTTCTGGTTTTTCTCTCTTCAAGTGACTGGAGCACTACTTTTTACGGATTTCATTCTGCCGGACAAGCGGTGCACATAGACAATGGAACAACAGAATTACTTACCGACGCAGAGTATGTTGAAGCAGAAACCCTGGGAGGTGGATTTGTTCACCAGCTGATCGGGAAGACTGTCAAACCCAACATGACCAGACAGGGACAATGTCCGGAGATCATCACTGGGTGACTGGAAGACAGAAAAGCACAGTGTTTCTTTAATTGAAATTAAAAAAAACCTATAAATAAAAATGTTTTAATTCGTATGATAGCCAAGTGTCAACCCCCCCCCCAAATACTTTATTTTCAAGTATACACAAAAAATATTTGAAATACAATAAAATGCCCATGAGTATATTTCAGTATTTGCCTTGCGGTCCCATTCGCCATAACTTTAATGGACAAGATGGGATGATGCTGTGGGATAATCTTAAAGTAAGTACATTTTGGGTCACCAGAGGTAATTTTTTTAGGTTAATTAAAGATCAGCTTGATGTAGCTTTGTTAAGATGTAAGGGACCGTCTCAGGGATAGCTCTATGGTGCTTTTCTTAATTTATGGATACATTTGCTAATTCACACTCCCTTTACAATCATTCCGTGACCGGTTTTGTGTACATTTCTTTTTAATTTGAACTGGTTCTAATTAGATATTGAAACTTTCCAGATAAGTAAACGCTAAGAAACAAACCACTGTCGACTAAAACTCAGTGTAGGACAGCCATACTGAGAGTTTTGAGCACATAGAATTTTAGACGTTACAAATCCCTGGCTGAATCCAAAAATTCAGCAACCTCCCTCCCAAAAGGACAACGTGCAGAAGATCTCCATTTGATAGCCTCATAACTTCTGTGCAGTCATGCATTCTGGCCATTGTTCCACATAGTTATTCAGAAACCGATCCAATGTTTTGGTGGAACATCCACAGGCTGCCAGAAGAAAGGATACCAGATTACAGATAAGGCATACATTTGCCTGTTTATCTAGCAAGACAAATTCACTCATGCTGGGAGAGATACTAACAAAGAAAAGGTCGAGTGCATAGGGGGCCTCAATGAGATAACAAATATTTCCTGGGGATATCCATGGCTCGGCTGAGTTAACACAATGTAAATTGTGGTGGGGCAAAAATAAGGGGGAAAACCCCTCCACTTAAAAGTTAAAGGGGTAGCAGAGGCCTTATTAAACATTAATGTAAACTCACCACATAAGCCATAGACTTGTTGTTTAAAGGCTGTCCAGTACAGAGTACATTTGCTCCAAGGGGTCCATGTATAAAGTGGATATAGAGGCAAAAAGCTGATTACTATTAGCCTAATTTGCACAGGCCTACCCAGAATCCCCTGGGGGGCGGCAGCACTACAAGATTTCTGTGGGAACAACAAGTCTCTGGGGTTGTCTGGTGGTCGTAGATCAGCGGTTAACCCCTTAACGAGCAATGACGTGCTTATTTAATGTGCCAGGCACATCATTGGTCGTTAACGGACCGTATTTCCGTGACGTGCCTGGCACGACATAGTATTAAATAAGCTTAGAAAGCCATCAAAAGGTCCTTTTCTTCGCTTGAACGGGGTTGCTGTAATGCCTCGATATCGAGGCATTCAGCAACATCGAAAACGGCTGCAGGAGGTGATCAACGATTCATCCATTTAAGGGCAAATTTAATTCCAAATACATTACATAATTTTAATGGGACTGTACCTTTAAATCAGTTTTTTTTTTAGGTGAATTCCCTTAATATTTTCCCTGCATGGTGGAAGGCTTAAAAATATAAGATTTATTACAAAAACGTTATTAAAAAAAAATAAAATATTTTTTTAAATTTGGGGAAAGAATTGGAAGCCAGGCTACACTGTGTTGTAGAAAACACTATGGAGAATTGTTCTGGACCACCAAGGAAAACATTTAGAAACCCATCAGCCTCTGTGTAGCAGTATTGGCCTCGTTTTAATACACATCTGGCACAATGTTCCTCTATAAACTACATAACAACATGTGAAGCAATCAGCTCTTTGGGTACGCACGCGGCTAGACAATTACATTTCAAGCTCCTATTACAACACAAAAAACATTATTTTTCCAGTGACAAGCTGCCAAACCCACAGATATTTTTAATCTGTACTTGGCAGGACTGAGAGCCATCGACGTGTGGTATAATTTGCTATTGTTAAGCAGCCACAGCGGCCAATTTTAATTAAACCGATTAGACACTTCATGCACCCTTTTCCTGTAAAACAATGAGATAGGACAGCAATGTTACACGGTCACATATTTTAAGTTATGGGTGATTGAATAAATGTCCTGGCAAGCTACTGAACCCTACTAATATAAGTGAATGGAAGCCAAGCCACTTACAATCATCACATACAAAAGTCACATAGTCAAAGGGAGTTCGGCCATTCAGATCAATTAGTAATCCAACCACATTGTATTATTTCTAGCCAATTTACAAAATTGGGCAAAAAACTTTTTATGATGCAAATTTGTTATCGCACTGCTAAAGGCAATATCGTTCCATACTACTTTATTGGTTTAACAATAGAAATTTAGAATTCCTGCATAAGGTTGAAACCAGCGAACAAATCTTGGCGAGACGGGTTAAAGGAAAACCCATACAAGAGGGAAGTTTATTCCAAAGGAGAAAAAAATTGTTAGGCCAAGAGATCATAATCTTAATTGAGAGGTTAGTACATAAAAACTTCCAGCAATCGTAGAAATTATCAAAGTGAGGGAGGTTGAACCTGCAAGGCTGTCCTAAATGAGACATGCTGGAAAAAACAGGCAGGCTAGATGGGTTCTTATCTGCCTTCAAATTCTGTTTCTGTATAAAGACAGCCCTGGAGAACTAATGAGGCGCTTTCATACGAATTGTTTGTGGCTTAGCTAAGGTTAGATTTCCTAAACCAGAAGGGAGTATCGGTTGGTATTTCCTATCACTTCTTGGCGCTGTGTAACAGGAAGACGTAAACACACGCTTACTGTCTGAGAGACCCAACATGAAGAACATTGGTCTAGACCAGCTTGCAAGAGTAAGACACAAGTACACTTGACCATGTGCACTATTAAAGTAACACCTATATCTATAGACAAAAAAATAACTAGTATGAATGTTGTGCTTTCAGTCATTTTTTTAAAGTAAACCTTTACTTTATTGGTTTTATCTAGTCTCGGTTACATATATGTGATGTAGATGGGAGATAGGATTACATAATATATGAATGTTTTAATATATAGCGGTAAGGTCGTTATGTACTTGACATCACAGAATAGAAGACGCGGAAAAATACCCCTCGTCTTCTAATCGGGGTCGTCTTCTAATCAGACCTCAAATAGAGGTCTGACTATGAGACTAAGATCCAGATCCCCCGCACCGCTGCAGGGGACCTGGATCCTCCTGCTCCCCCCCCCCAAACACTTACCGGTGCTTCCTGCTGTATTGCCGGGGCAGCGGGTTGACGTCTACGCGATCCGCATAGACAACGTCCGCTGCAGCCGGAAGGAGGTGTGGCTAGCAGCGGGGGTTGTCTGTGTCCGTCGCACATACCTTCCCCGACTGTCAGAGATCAGAGTTCCCCGCACCGGGGAAGGTATCCGCGACGGACGCAGACAAACCCCCGCTGCCCCGGCAATACAGCAGGAAATTGGAAGCACCGGTAAGTGTGTGCGTGTGTGTTAAATGGGGGCATAGGGCATTTCTGGAATGCCTTATACCCCTATATGCCACTCTGGCACTTAGGGGGTTAAAAGGCATATTATGGGGCAGAGTGGCATATAGGGCGGTATAAGGCACTTCAGGAGGCAGAGTGGCGTTAAGGGGGTATTTAATAGAGCACTCTGCCTCCTGAAATGCCTTATACCTCCCTATATGCCAGTCTGCCCCATAATATGCCTTTTAACCCCCTACATGCCAGAATGGCATATAGGGGTATAAGGCATTTCTGGAGGCAGAGTGCTCTATACAATGCCTTTTAACTCCCTTAATGCCACTCTGCCTCCTGGAATGCCTTATACCTCCCTATATGCCACTCTGCCCCATAATATGCATTTTAACCCCCTAAATGCCAGAATGGGATATAGGTGTATAAGGCATTTCTGGAGGCAGAGTGGCACATAGGGGGTCAAAAGGCATACCATGGGGCACAGTGGCATATAGAGGGTTAAAAGGCATATCATGGGCCACAGTGCCATATTGGTGTGGCAAGCCAGGGGGCAGATGTGTGTAACTGGGGGACAGGTTGGAAAATACAAGGAAATAAAAAAAATATATATATTTTTCTCAATCATAGCTTTTATTTCAAAAAATAGTTTACATGAATTAACATTTACTGGTAAAACTTTTTTCCTTTAGGGTCGTCTTATATTCAGGCTTTTTCTTTTTTTCCTAAGTTAATATTCAGATTTTGGGGGGTCGTCTTATAATCAGGGTCGTTTTATAATCGAGCAAATACGGTAATAATGAATCCCAGGAGATTTAAGAATACTTACAAAATATATAGTGTATATATGTAAAGACATAGGTTGTGCTTCCATAAAACAGATAACAAAGCTTCTTGAGGACTAATTTACAGAGAAGACAACCATTAACAATGTTACATCACAATCATGTGTTCCTGAGTCTATCATTTGTGGAAGAGATAGGATTTTGGCTTAAGGTCGCTAAAACCTACAGTGGTCCCTATTTATTGGGGCAGAACTAGACATGCACTAGCCCATATCTAACCGCAATTCCTTGGTTTTTCACACACAAATGTCAGTGGGAGGCATCAGGAAGTTTACTTTTTGTCTAATGCAATGAAAGCCATATGGCCGTCTAGAGACATATATGTTCTGCATCCCTGGGAAAGCGAACCTTTGAGCAGGGAGTACATGACATTTAGGATAGCTACTGACCCTGCTTAGGGTACAGGGTCAGATGAGAACATGAAATTCCAGAACCGTGAGACCATGGTTGTTAGTTAGCAACCATAATCCACCATCTACTCGCTTTATTATCTACTCTGTATGTATGTGAAAAAAAACAAAACAATTATACTCTATATACAACACTTCTTGCAAAAAGTTTATCTGTACCTGGTAATGGAAACTTACAACGCATAAATTACTTTGGCTTCTAATTAAGCATCCTTTGACAGCAGTTAATTTGTTGAGACAATAGTCAAATAGACAAAATGTTTTTTTTTTTACAATTTACTTAATAGCATAACAAGCCCTACCTATATACTGGAAGTTGTATACGCGTATTGCGTAAATGTCCCCCGTCGGCCCCGCAAGACACCCGGGAGTCTGCTCTGGTAAGTCTTGGGGGCAGAGGTAAAACGCATCGTGCGGACGTTCCTCGGCAGCGGCGATGCGCGTAAACAGCCCCCGCTGCCGGCACGTCTGCCCGATGTGCTTTAACAATCTCCCTTGCCGGGAATTCCCACGAGGGGAGTCCTGGCAAGGGAGATTGTTAAAGCACATCGTGCAGACGTGCCGGCAGCGGAGGCTGTTTACGCGCGCATCGCTATGCGCTTAGACAATCTCCCGTGCCAGCACTCCCCCCGTGGAAAGTGCTGGCAGGGGAGGCTGTCTGAGCGTATCAGAGAGTAGGATACGGGTCCCCTGCACCGCTGCGGGGGATCTGTATCCTAACCCTGCTGCCTGCCCGGCGCCCGGAACTGCATGTCCCGGGCGTCGGGCGCTAGAACCCGAATATAGGCCGCACCCGCAAAAGTGCGGCCTATATTCGGGCCAATACGGTATATAGATATAGGCCGCCCCCGTATATAGGCCGCACCCTAAAAGTTTGGTGCTTTTTTAAAGAAAAAGTTTTTTTCTTTAAAAAAGCACCAAAAAAACATGCTGCCACTCTGTCTCCCCCCCCCCCCCCCCGAGATATGCTGCCACTGTCCTCCTCTGGTGCCGGCACCAGAAGTTGTATACGCGTAGATGTCCCCCGCCGGCCCCGCAAGACACCCGGGAGCGTGCTCTGGTAAGTCTTGGGGGCAGAGGTAAAAGGCATTGTGCGGACGGTCACCGGCTGCGGCGATGCGGGTAAACAACCTCCGCAGCCGGTGACCGTCCGCACGATGCGCTTAGACAATCTCCCGTGCCGGCCCCCCCCCCCCCCGTGGAAAGTGCCGGCAGGGGAGGCTGTCTGTGCGTATCGGAGAGTAGGATACAGGTCCCCTGCACCGCTGCGGGGGATCTGTATCCTAACCCCGCTGCCTGTCCCGGGCGTCGGGCGCTAGACCCCGAATATAGGCCGCACCCCCACTTTAAAGACTTAAAGTGGGGGGGAAAGTGCGGCCTATATTCGAGCCAATACGGTATATTTGGCATTAGGTCCTTGGGCTAGGTTTTATGTGGAAAGCTGATGGAAAAAGCAAAACTAAGAATCCTTGTAGCCATCATGACCATTCCTGGGAAAGGCTACCCAGCGCTCTTCCTCTTTGGAAATCTTTTAGTGGGTGTGGAGTGGGAGGGGACTGGGTATGGAGTGGGTGTGTCCAAATACTGCTCCACTGACTGGAGCAAGACGAAACTGACCACGAGACTCGGGGAAGCAGGGCTTTAACTCAAACCCATTGAGTTCCCAGGTATGGTTATGACAAGCATGGGGTTTAATAAAATAAAACGGGTGCTTTTTTCCCTCTTGTTTTAGTTGGTTTCCATGAAAGAATGATTATATACTTTAATGTTTTTGAGTCGAACGACCTAAAGATCTTTAAGCATTCCAGATGTATTCCCATTAGTTTTCAGCCTCATACTCAAAAACTCCTCAGGTAGTCTTAGAAACAATATTACAGACATTTTGGCATCTGTGTTGACGAACCTAGAAGATTTGTGCCTGGTTGCACAGGCATGGGTTGATCTCATTCTATAATAAACTTATCCATCATCCACTGCTAAAGAAGAATGAAGCCGGGAGCTCTAGATGTAGTGATAAACAGCACAGCAAATGGGTGTTTTTCTATCACTTACACATGTTTACATGCTTATTCCCAGATACCGGGAAACCAGATGGCAACTCATCTTTTTCTCTGCAGTGTTCAATCAACCTTCAGTCTATGAGGAAGGCTGAGGAGTTTCATCATATGTGTTGGACATAAAACAACCCCAACAAGAATAATCCTCATGGTCTTTAGAGTGTGAGTTACCCTTGTTAGCCCTACATTTTACTGTTCTGTACCCTAATGAACTTAAGTAATGGCATTTACTGATTGAACAGCGTAATGTATAACTATCAAATGTAGATTGTGGGTAAAGGCATGGTAACTGTCTTTCCTTAGGCTCTGCATGATTATTCCTTTTCATTAACTTATCTTTCACCTATTGTAAAGTTGCTGATCGCCGTTTCCCTGTCTCTACTGCTTTTGCACATGCACCGTCTGGAACACTGTTAGGGACAGCTGCATAAATCGAGACTGTTGGCAACTATGATCTATACTATATATTCAATTATGTTCAGGTTAATCATGTAGGCTGTCACACTTTAACCAAAATGCAAAAAACATTCATTAGGAACCATACGATGCAGCAATATATGCTCCATTTGTAAAACTTATGTACTTGCGCTTTCATATTGCATTGATATTGATATCGAGAACAAGCGCCTGAGAATGGAGATCTTTTTCTCTGACCTAATTCTTGTGCATCTGGTTTGGCTTAAGTTTCAGTAAAAAAAAAATAATGCATGATATCTACAGATTACAAGCAATGGTTCAAACCGATATTCTGCTGACTGCTCACCCCCCCCAAACATTCTTCTGTCCTCTGAAATGCTTTATATATTTTCATAAGTATAACAGATTTGAGTGAGTGTGTGTGTGTGGGGGGCGCAGATGCTAAGAAGTTGAAACGCCGGATTTATTTTTAAACCTTGCTGTCCCATGGAAGGGTGGATGCTGCAATTCTTGCCCTGCGTTTTTCCGTAATCCCTTAACCGCTCCTTCTCAGGCTGCTCCATAACTTAATATAGGCTTCTGGAATGCCAAGAACTGAGCAAAACCACAAGTACGCAACACATGTGCAGTTGCGCGCCTGGGAAGAACAAAAAAAAGCTGGAGATAGGCAAGGTTTCTTTTTGTCCTTATATAGAGTATCATCACCAAACTGCTAAACATATGGAGAAGCAGGAAGAGGAAGCCACCTTTATCCATAAAAGAGAACGAAAAGGATAAAGAGAAAAACAAAATAATCAAAATACACATGCAATGTCCTCTTAATAAAATATGTTTTAGTAAGCGTATAATATGCAGCTAATCATTGTGTTTCCTGAAATAAGAGTATGATAGGCAGTAATAGGTAGGGTTAAGCTGTCATTACTCCAACCCATTTCTGTATTAACCTGTAAGCAGTTCTAGCAATATACTAGACTTATAAATACACAATGTTTATATCAATGTATAAATACAGATATTAAGGAAAAGAACATAAAGAACAGCTGACCTAACCACCTGGCAAATGACCTTTAACAGAAAAGATACAGTTAAGCTTGAAATTGCCTGGAGCGCCAAGCATTGATTTTTCGAAGCTTCATTACCTGTACAACTTACAACACGTGTGACTTAACATCTGGGAAGGATATTAAGTAATAGTATCTGGCTTCGTGAATAACTCCACTATACCTGATACTAGAGGTACTGATTACCAACAAAGGAAAGTGATCACTTTAAAAGGTATTTTTGGAACATGTGCCCTACAATTTGTTATCAACTAGCCTTTCGCGTGAATGTTTACATAAGTATGCCTCTCCATGCGGTGTCCTCAATGTGGTTTAGTATTCTTTAAAGTGAACTCTTTTCTTATTTAAAGGCCATCACAGGTAATGCGAAGCCCCCCCATTCTTAGTTCATAGTATAGAATGTTGCAGTGTACAAACCAAGACCAAAAGCAGCTGATGTTCTCCTCCTTTCTTAAGAATGGGACAATCACATTTTCTGAATCTGGAGCACATCATGTGGAGCAAGCAAGTGAAAGAATGAAAGCGTGCCAAATCTGAGCAGACCCGAAGAAACATTTCTTTTCATACCCATGTAGTATGAAGATGTATATATTGATCAACATAAAAAGACTATTTTCCACTGTACAAACGGCACATGTTCCTAAGCAAAAAAACAGCAACAACTGAAAACTCTGTGGAGCCTGTGGAGATGACAAAGAACATCTGTGCATTCTTGCGCGTCTCATAAACTTCCTTTTAACGACAAGGATGTGACAAACAGGCCGGCAAGAATTTCAAGAGGCACATTTAAACAAGAAACACATGCTGGGCTTGTGAGGCCCAGCCTAGCCTCTGCTTCCATTTTACATTGCAGTCCCAAGCTGTCCAGCATAGATAGGCCACTGAATACCGCGCAGATGACAATTCCTTACATTATTGCAATTACTGCCATTAGAAGACATCCTAAGATTCTAGAGAGCGCAAGATTGTTGTAGTTTGGGGTTTATTCAATAAAGAGGGGCTTTGTTTTTTAACCAGTGTAAATGTTGTGGGGATATTCAGTTTAAGAAATTCAGGATCATTTTACATCTGGGATGTGTACAAAGACACAGCTAGCAGTAAGCAAATTGTTCCTGCGTTACAAAGGCTGCCCGAACCAATCAACAAAAATCAGCAGCTTAACAATATAGGAAAAATAACTTAAGGGGGGTGGGGGTTTAATCACGCAGATCCTGAAGACAAGAAGATTGCTGCTCCCATTATATACACTTAAGGTGGGCTTGTCATAATTGTGTATTGTTTATTTTATTCCGTAAACTCCATTGCATGGGTGTATCGCACTAGAAGATGTAGCGTTTGGCAAAAAAAGACAAATCTGCAGTAAAGGTCTTTAATGTAAAGGAATGATTTAGTGTAGGCAATGTATTCTTTTCTTTTTTTAAATTCGCTTTAAAAAAGTTTTATATTTATATACATACGTACATACACATATACTTGATGTAGTTCCATCAGTTCCTTTGGAACCTACGAGTTCTGCACTTTGCCAATAAAAAGGATTTATGAAGCCTATCCCAAAGAACTGATGCTTTGGGCCCTTTTTATCTCGATATTAACATATGTTTAACACATGAAAAGGAAGCAACAGAATTGACAACAGTGCCAGCATTACATCTGATCAACGCATTCATCGTAAAACAGAACACGTTCCTATTTTAAGGCTATAAGTCTTGTACCAGAAGGTAACAAGGGACCAGGTCACCTTCTTCTCATATGTTAAAACCCCAAAAGCGTGTTAGAAGGTTAAACGTTGCATGTACTCTGTGTAAAGCCGTGTGTTTGGATCCCAACACATCCAAATCGGCAGAATTTCCAACATTCTCGATGACGTGCTATTGGTTATCGAACAGGTTAGAAGGATTTCAAAGTTAAGAGAGCAGCCAATCAGAAAAGTTAACCGCACGCTCAGATACTTTTTATTCCTTACATCTCATTTATCTTTAAGCCTGAGTATCTGAGTATCCATTACGGACCGTACCTAGTATAATCTGCTCCGCATTATGAAGACTTGAATCAAATAATTACTTCTTTATGATACAATTCATCTGGACCAAGCAATTTAAACAGGAGCTAACCTAAAAACCACCAATAATGAAATCAAAGTGGTTTCACTTACTTACAGAAACCTCACTGTGAGGTGTACTGTTCCCCCTAGGCTGGCGCTGTACAAGCACTGCTGGGACAGTATGTTCAGTAAACATGTTATTTATCACAAATCAAAATATACAGAAGAGCCTTAAAAAAAATAAAAAAAAAATGAGCAAACGCAACATGGCAAAAAACAAAAACAAAAAAAAAACCCATCACCCACACTGATCATACTGTTCATATGACTAACTCCATATTTACAAACATCAGACAGAATGATGATGAGGGTCATGGGAGTCGTAACTCACATAGCAGGTGGAAAATGGTTTCAACGTGTACAAATGTGTACACCATGCACACACAGAAAGCGCTTCCACTGACTTCAATGGGCAATGCAACAACATTGGTAAGGCTACACAGGGCAGTATACTGTTCCTTTAAACCACAACAAAAAAGGTTTTCCTAGGAGAAGTGTAAACCGCTTGTCACCTAAACATCTAGCATAATTACAAAAAGTTGCTCTGCATCCCAGGTGGAAAATGTGTCGAACCCCCCCCAGCACTCAAAAGGGTTAAACATGAGTATATATATTTTCATCACTCAGTAGAGCCTCCCCTATGCTTCCCAAGAGAAATACTCCTTTATGAGCAACATAATGATAAATTAGCTCTAACCGCAAACTTGCTACACTTAATGCTACATGTCCTGAAATAACACCAGAAACCCTCAAACCGAAACTCAAAACAGACCCCCAAAATGTTGATTAACCTAAAATAGAGGCCCTTTGTGCAAAATAATTTCCGCCAAACAAAGAAGAAACACACATTAAAGAGTACGTTGGGGAACTCAGAATGTGTTGGTCAATGAGCTCACTATTATCGTTTACTCACAAAGGCCACGACAGGGCAGGTACCGGTCAAAGCGTATGTCCTGAAGATACCGCTGCCTGTGTAGAGATCATATATGATCCATGAACTATTTATTTTCATGGCCTATGATTGATTCAATTTCAGGTAGAAGGTCTAGTCTGCCAAAACAGCCAAGTGATGCTTAAAAGCCATATAACTCAGACTACTTTGTGAAACAACTACACAGAGATCACCTAGAGAATGAACTGATCAGATTGTAACCCTGGTATGTTCCCATGCTGGTTGGACCAAAACACTATCTTCCTACACCATGTACGTTAGTCATAAGCCTCACGGTAGGTGGGCATTAGACTAAGGAACAAATGTCTGGTATAAAGATCATTTCACCTGTGTACAGAAATCCGAATATGTACCGGCTAGGCAATCATTTACTGAAGCCTCATCAAAGATTTACATGGTTTTAACTTTATCTATAAAAACGGTGTAGTTTGGAACTCACTGACCCAAGCTGTCAGAACTTGTGATTAAGCAACAATTCAGTGCCAGTGTGGTTTCTACAGAGCATTCCTGTTCAACTTTTAGTCTAGGAACACAGCACAGCTAAATAGCCCAGTATTATAGAAGCTCAGAACAACGTAATGAGGGTGCTACACACTACAAACGACAATGGGGATTGCGTATAAAAAGGTGATTTTATGTTATGCCATATGTAGCATCCCTGGCTTCCTCCCAACTGAACGTGTGCAACAAGCGCAGCAAAAGCCGGTTGCTGGGCTCATTTATTGCCATAATTGCAATCAGCCAGCAATCTCCAATGCAGGGTTAACGAGCACTGCTTGCTGATCACAATGTGATCAGCACAAGCAGATATTGAGGAGTAGAGGATGAAAAAAAATGCTCTCTCCTAGGGCTTGACCCTCAGTTGACAGAGTTATCAAATAAATAATCTGGTTCTTCTGCTCAGGGTAATCTCTTCTGAGATTCTTTCGTAAAAGAGTTGGGGAAATACATGAGTACATTCACTTCTCTTGATTAAAGTTAAAAGCACTGTTCAACAAGGCTGAAAAAGGGACGGAGCCACTTTTACGGCTGCTCAGTGTCACATACCCTAGCTTTGGGTAGTTCTAGAAACAGATCCTCTATCCTTCCATGGAGAAGATGATTTTGCAGGTCCACAGAAGGCTTCCAAAGAGAAATACTCCTTTATGACCAACATGATAAATCAGCTCTAACCGCAACTTGCTTTACTTAATACTACATGTCCTGCATGTTTATGCCATTCCTCACCAAACACAACTCCCTCATCCACTTCCCTTGCCGTCTATGAATGTAAGTTTGGTAAACAGATAAGAGTTAGCAGACAAAGGGGCAATCATCCCTGTTCCGATTTCTTCCCTAGTGTTTGTCAACAATCTCTTTCTTGTATAAAGAAAGACACCGGCTATCAGCAGATCATAAATGGAAGCAATACCCAGTTTAATTTATCTAATCTGTTTGGGCGAATGCATGACAGAAGATAGATATCAAGGATGCGTATTTGACAGTAATGATATTTCACCTACATCACAAGTTTCTTCAATTCCTATGGACAGGAATGAAGTATCAGTTCATTTGCCTACCTTCTTCAGCCTCACAAAACTGATGAAACCTTCGACTTCTTTTGAGGGCATAAGAACAATTATTTGGATGACATTCTCATAATGTCTCAGAAGCGAACATTTGAACCTACCACATACTGAATGGCCAATAAAAATCCTCACAGACTTGGGTTTATTCACATATTGGCAAAAAAAAATGGGAATTCCCCATACAAAACTGGAATTTCTGGGTTTTACCAGAAGCTTTATTGAGTCTTCTGTGCTACAAACTCAGGATGATATATTAGACATCCATCAACCAGGTACCAGGATTGCTTATGGGGCAGCCTGGAAGCTATGCTCTAGCTGGTGCTTGGAATGAGATCTGGGTGTAGATGTGAGGGAAGTGACACATTTCTTGGCTTCTATGATAGTGGAAAAGCATACAGAATTAACCTAATTTGTACCGTTCTGCCATTTCTGCAAGATAAGTGGATTTCCTTCCTACTGGAAAACATCCATTAATACGTCAGGTTTTAAAAGGAATTAAAAAAAAAGGAATTCTCTGATGTCTAAATATCTACGGACATGGTATGTGGATAAGGTTGTTCATTTTCTTTCATTATGGGCAATGAATGAATTGTCGCTTTAACAACTATCTGCGACGCTTACTATGCCTTTATGTCTTATCTCTGGCAAACGTGTTTCAGATATCCGTTGGCTTGATTGTCATAATAAATCTTTGGATGCATCACGTTTTTAATTTCTAGAAGAACAAAAACGCTCATAAAGTCAATTCTTTATCCTAGCTTTTCTAATCAGCCATTGGGGGCTTTATATATGCTTTATGTTATTGATGGTTTGGAGAATTTTTAACTGTCAAAATATCTTTACTATTTAACTACTTCTTGTTGCTATTGGGAGTAGGAAAGGAAGTTATAACATAATATTCACCTCCCAACAATAACTAATTATAAAAACTAAAACTGTATTTCTACTTTATTTGGTATTTTAATATTGTTGCTTACCTTCTAAAAACATACATATTTTGCATACTGTATTTATGAACTATGATTTTATAATTAAAACAGTTTGTGTACTTTAAGGAGAAGGGTCTCTTGGAAACAATATTTTGTCCTTCAGCATAAAACACTCTGTATACAGTAATGTAGGTTACCATCGTGAAAAACCTTGTTTTGTTTTTTTAAATGTTTGAAGCATGTGCTTGAAGCTACCATTGTTTTTCTTTATGGCAAAGCTAATGCTTGTACAATTAAATCCCTCCTTCGATAAAACTTCATTAAGTGCCATACTGAGCAGATAAGACTGAGCCACTCTATTCTTTGGTGAGAGTACTGTAGGTTAAGCTAAAACAGAAAAAACACTAAAATACTGCTGCCTGAAAACAATATTTTCCGCCGTAATTGGATTTCATGTGTAATATAAGTAGCGGGGTGCTAATGGCTGTCTATATATTAATCAGGCAGCATAAGGTGGCTATAATTATACTGGCTATTTAAACTAACTATAAATATTAAATTGTTTATAGTTACACTAGCGCTGTCCATCTTGCATCTCTTCTGCTGCAGATCACATACTGTGACTCTCACGCTGACATTTGTGCTTTCCCCCAATACGTCTCAACAGGGTCGTACCTAGAGTGTTTGGCACCCGGAGCCGATCCTGTATGTGACACCCGCCACACACACACACACAAAAATTAATGTTGGCAAAAATATTTATTTCACAAATATGTAGGGAAAAAAAAATAGAAAACATTTCTGCAACTAAACACTCGCTCATTCACTCTCCTGCATCCCCTTACCTCTGATGCAGAGGTCTATAAGGCCCGAAGGCCGGCTAACGCGGGGGCCGCGGCTTCCCGCTGTGGCGCCTGCACATCTTGTGAGGAAACTTCTCCCACCTCACCAGAAACCTGGTTGGTAAAAGAGTGTTTTCTCTCAAAGTGTGCTGGCTCCAAAGCGGTAGGCCTCATAGAAATCTGCACAACTGGCACCCAGGGTGGGCCGTGCTCCCCACCCCCCAAGCTAATAAACTTGTCATAACTGTCTTCCTATGAAGTAACTAAACCAGAAGAAATGAAACAGATATTGAATTACTCCAGTCCCATAGGAACTGCCTCAAAGGTCTTCTTGAATCACAAATCTGAGATGCATCAACCAAGAAAGGCCATCTGCTTCATAGCCTGTCCTATAGTGAGCCCCCACTTGTGAACATCTCAAGTTTTAGCTCTCTTGTGCCGTTACAGTGAGGCAAATTAGCCCTGCACAAGGGAACCCACAAACAGCAGACATACATTTTGGCCTTCATGGCCTCATCAGTGGGGTATGGTTGGTACAGTAGGCACAAGTAAGCAAGGAGGTCCCTGTCTGGACTCACCTTTACACTTGGAATGGCCCCAAGAGATTTCAAAGGGGAACATTTCAACAAAGCGGATTAGACACACATCAACCAGGAATGGACAGCCGTCCCACTGATGTCATGGGCTGTTCCAATGACATACGCCATTGTTGGAGGGGAAGTGGCTGGGGAGTGGGGCGTTCCGCATAGTGACCTGGAGAAGCGGTGCTTCATACACACAGTCTTTGGGCGAAACCTGGAGAGTTCCTAGGTATCCCTTGTGCCAGTGTCTATACACAGGCAATGTGTCTTATCTCACACCACTTGCGCTTTGAGAGAGGATAAAGAAGAGATCCTTCCCCTAGACGACAAACACACCTCGAAAGTACTTTAATGTGTTGTCAGTTCAAGGCATGGGATGTTATAAAATAACTATTTGTGAACAATGTTAAGTGTTTCATACAGAAGGAATTTGCATTTTTACTATAGTTTTCTTTTGTTAGAACAGCCTCTAACACAACCTGAACTTGCACGTGGAAAACCACAGGAAAATATGGAAATGATAAAGAAAAAATGCTAATGTCTACACACACATACAATGTTCCTCTGCACACTGTTTAAATTGCTTTCCATAATGTTCTGCTAGAACAACGACATTTAATAACTTAACCACTTGCTTAATTACAGGAAAAAAGGCACTATAAATATATTGTTGGGTGGCAAGACATAACATCCCAGCTCATGTATTTTAAACAGACTTGAAGGCAAAATTATTTTATTTTGGTGGACAGATCGACAAACTGTTGGTTTTGCAGCTTCCCCACGAGTGCGTAGGATGCAAGAGGCTCCGTATTTAAGTTACGTTTCATATTTTTTGCCCTTAAAAACAATGCATTACTCATCCTCTTGGAACTAAAAGGGTTAAATGAAACTTAACAAAACCAGAGTAGAATTCCCCACTAGCCCCTAAATACTGATGAAGAGCATGTGGTGTAGTCAACATCTTTCAAAAATGATTTTTTTTCCTGTTAGTGGCTCAAGTTCAAGGCTACGCATTACACAACGCTACATTAACAAAGACAAAACATGGAATGGCACCAACAGAAAAATGCACTCTGGTTTTTGTACATGAAAACATTATTTTATGGGCTACACACAAATAAATCATACATTCATCATGACTATTTGGAAAGTTTTTGTTTTTTTTTTATTTGCATTTTGTCCATGAAAAAAAGCATTGTCTGTTTCTAGTTCCTTCATCTGGCAGAAGCAAACAATTAGCATACAAATACTTGTTTTGACTATTTTAAAGACTATTAGAAAAAATGTTTCAGGAGTTAAAAAAAAATGTTTGGTGCTTATTGTTTCGTCATATTTGAAGAAGAAAAAAAAAAAAAAAGAATTTGCAGACCACACTGTTAACAGTGCCTGGAATTGGATTTGACTGCACAGACTGACTATATTTATATTAAATAGAGAGTAACCTGTGGCCAAAAGCTAGAAGAGCAGAAGAATAGTGAGACATTTCTGACACAGTGATAGGTGAGAAGATCATGCTTGTGTGTGTGGTTGAGTGTGAAGTACGTAGGTGAAAGTGGATGCGTATATCTGAGTGCATGCCATTTGGTTGAGAATACTGTGTACTTTAGTATATATTTTGAGTGTATGTCAGTGTGGCTGAGAACGGTCTGTATGGTGAAATGAAAGAGTGGTCAGTGTGTGTGTGTGTGTGTGTGTGTGTCTCATTTGAGAATGCCGTGTGTGATAGTTTGATTTAGACTGGTATGCATTTTATTGTATGTCAGGGCGGCCAACAGTCCTCAGTGTGTTTGAGTTTGGATTTTAAAAATGCCTCCAATTTGGAAACCCAAGGAAACGATTTCCTCTCTGCAAATAATATGAAATTTCCGGCCCTGTTTAAAATAAAAGAATAATCCCTATAATTGTTTTACTTCCACAACATCACAGCTACAGATCCTGTAAACAAATTTCCTAGTACCTCATTTCTAGATGGGGGGGGGGGGGGGACAACATTTTACAAAATAGAGGGATATGGGATTTTCTGTGAATAATTTACAGTGTTTCTTTAATCCCTAACGCAATTGTATTATAAATAAAATGTGAACAAAACATATCTACAAAAATACATATAGAACGGTATTTAGACACTAAATCCGGATTAAGTGGTATCTGCAGGGATTGTTTTCGTTTTTCTTTGTAAAAATCCAGTTTCTGTAACAATAAAAATACCAAGGGCTGCTAAATGTTTTTCTATATAGCATCCAGTAAGTCAGTGTATGTATGCAGGCAGGGTTAGGGGGTTAGGCACTCACCCCTCCGAATACACAGACAGGGGTATGAGAGGTTATACTTAATGCTTATTCTGTCTCTGATTAACATTTTAGGGGTCCTTTCCACTCAAACCCATTCTATGTTTAAGAGTCAATACACCATTCGGGTGAAATGCTATCTGCATGCCTGATACCCAATGGCTTCCAAAGCAGAGACGGTTTAAAGCTGCTCTGCTTGGACGAGTTGCTTGGGCAATTGATTTTACAATGGGCAACAGAGAGCTCTCCTGGCATGTTTGGTGACCGAATAGTTCTCTGGAAGAGTTAACTTAAATGGGTGTCGTAGTCCACAGACGCATTCATGTATTAAAGTTGTCATAATCTGGAACTATAAAGATTTAATCTCAGGGTAAAGCACATATTCTCAGAGTCACAGATACCCGACGGGTATGAACCCAGTTGTCGGGTCTTGCATAGGAAATTCCGGACGGTTGTTAGGTATGGCAGGTAATTAATAGTCTCAGAGCCGGTAACTACATTACAATTATTATTATGCAAAACACGGGGAATTTAAAGGCTTTGGTTAGAGTAGCACATTCACAGAGGATAACCAAGCATGTTTCACTGTTAATAATAATCTTTATCGATATGTATGGAGGTTATAGAATTTGGGTCTTACTGGCCAGCAGCAGCAGTTACTCGTAAGAAGAAATATTTTATTTCCTCAGTTAAGAGATGCTAAAGCCAGTTTTTCCATATGAGGCATGTTAGAGCCACACCCACTTTACAACATAACGCTTAGCAGGTAACCATATAAGGGTTTGTTAAAGCCACACCCACATTGCATCATAATGCTTGCTGTCATAATAGACCAAGCAGGTGCCTGCAGCGTGTGAGCCCAGTTGGGATAGAAGATCTTTTTAACTACACAAGCAACGTCTTAAGAGGTCCTCTTCTCATCCTTTTTAGAAGGTAAAGAGAGTGCCAGTGAAGGCGGTAAGGCTTGTTCCTTGAGGGAGAGTTAGATGGAAGGCCAGAGATTGCTAGGTGCCTCCAGTCTACGGTCCGAGTCTGGCTGCAGTACATGGGAGGTAATTGTAACCTTTTCAGTTTTGCACTTGGCACCCTGGACCCCTCTTAGCACTTTTATTTTTATTTGTCACTAGCCGCGGCCCTTTGACTTGGTGTGCAGAGCATGCAGCGTTTATTACACCAGTCTGAAGGGCTGGGGCTTCAAGGATGGAGCTGTTTATCTATACAGCTGCACCGTTTCTTTCACCGCGCACATGCTATTTTTTTTTTTGGAGCTAAGATTTTTTTTATTTCATTGATCAACCTGCATCAGACATGCAAACTGAATTTTTTTTGTTCTATTTATTTTGAAAATGCCATGATGGAACCAAGAGTACCCCCACCCATCAACTGGTGATTTCAGTGGTCCTTGCAGGGAGGGTCCAGGAAGATCCGGCCTTCCTGTAGGCGTTCTGGCTGAGAAGGGAAAGAAGAGGCAGCCTATCCCTTCAGTGAGCGCAGCCCCCACAAGAAAAGAAGGGGGCCTGGTGTTCACAGTGGCCCTACCAGCCCTGGCCCTTTCACCTGGTGTGCGGTGCATGCAATGTTTATTACATCATCCGAAAGGGCTGGAGCTCTTTATCAAGTCTGCACCGTTTCTTTCACAACGCACATGCAAACTATTTTATTTTTTTTTGAGTGATTTTTTTTTTATTTTTTTTTTTATTTCATTGAGCAAACTGCATCAGACAAGCACCCAGCATTTTTTTGTTTTGAAAATGCCATGCTGGAACCAAGAGATTATGTTTTTTTTCTGGTGAGGGGGAGCACTTCAGAGTGCCCCCCCCCCATCAATTGGTGATTTCAGTGGTCCTTCCCCTTGGAGGGAGGGTCCAGGAAGATCTGGCCTTCCAGCAGGTGTTCTGGCTGAGGAGGGAAAGAAGAGGCCACCTATCCCTTCAGTGAGCGCAGCCCCCAAAAGAAAAGAAGAGGATCTGGTGTCCGCCATGTAGGCGTTCTGGTTGAGGAGGGAAAGAAGAGGCCACCTATTTCTTCAGTAAGCGCAGGCCCCCAAAAGAAAACAAAAGAAGGGACTCTGGTGTTCACCATGGCCCTACTAGCCCAGGCCCTTTCACCTGGTGTGCAGTGCATGCAATGTTTATTACATCATCCGAAAGGGCTGGGGCTTCAAGGATGGAGCTCTATCAAGTCTGCGCTTTTTTCATTTCATTGATCAAACTGCATGAAACAAGCACCCGGAATTTTTTTTGTTCTATTTGTTTTGAAAATGCTGTGGTGGAACCAAAAGTTTTTTTTTTTTCTGGTGAGAGGGGACCACTTCAGAGTGCCCCTCCCATCCATTGTCGACTTCAGTGGTCCTTCCCTTACATGTCCCTTACCGGTCCGTTCCTGATCCAGGGAAAAGTAACCGATCGCCATTTCCAGGGGTCAGGAAGGAATTTTTGGCTTGGAATACATTGACAATCTTTGTCCTCCAAGTTTTTTCGCCTTCCTCTGGATCACTAGGATATGGACTGCAGACTAATTCTGGAAGGATTTTTCCCCTTTAGGGCTGTTTAATTGCACTAAAGGTTCTTTGTTTCCTTCCTTGTCACTGTACTATTTTTCTCTTATAACTTAAATAAAAAAAATGTTTTTTTCAACAAAAATGTAAACTCTTGTGATTTCTTTTGAATCTGTTAACATAAAAATAGTGTGAAGGCAACACAGGATAAACATTCTTATGATGTCATAGTACGTCTCACGTTCAGGCTGTGAAGATTCCATTCATTACAGGTAACCCCAGGTAAGGTAATGTATGAAGGCATTGATAATATAATTGGTAATCACTACGTCATTGAGTGTAATTTTTATGCCATCGGCAAAAGCACATAGGGGAGCAAAGTGGGGGGATTAGCAAACACTTTAATTAGCTTTAATAGCAATTAAACGGCCCTCAAAAAAAAGTAAGTGGACTGAAAAGTTAGCGATGGACCGAATGACTTCTTCAGATTTTAGTCATGAATGCTTTACTCAAGGCATTCAAAGTGGGAGTGCTGGAAGCCCACTGGGACAGAAACACTCGGTTTTTAGCCCACAGCTGACCACACTGTCCACTGAGAGGGCCTTTCCGTAACTGCATCCATTGCAGGAGATTGTAGGAGATGGCAGTGAGGAAGGAAATAAAAATACAGAAAGGGTTGGAATCTCTACCAACATCAGGAGTTAACACAGAGATATAAATCTGTTTTGTATTCCTCGGGCTGTTACAAAGAGTTTGCAATCTGGTGAATGTGAAACGTAAATGTACTCTATATTGGTCGGACAAATCTATACATAAAACATTTAGAATCCGGCAATGAAAACCAAGGGGCCAGCACTGGGAGGTAAGAGCGGAGAGTCTACGAGATTCAACATAAAATAACAACAAAAAATCTATAGACATAATCAGTAAAACTGTAGAAGCCATTGCTACCTGGCTCATGGAATCTGTCCATCCATTTATAATGTCCAACCAACAGAAAAGATCACCAGACCCAATAAACAGAACCTGACCCTTTTTTGTATGTATTCCATATGCAAACCTTATGTTGTGGCCTCACTGGGGAGGGGGAGATGTGGATCTTAAATGGGCTTCAATTTCATCAGAGCTTCTTCCCTAAACATAAAAAGGAGGAGGCACACACCAGATCACCCTTGATAAAGACATTCTGTCAAAACCGTGGGGGTCCTCCGTGTTACCGCTCACCGGTATTGCTTTTTTTATTACCATTTATGCATTTTATGTATTTTTTTTATATCTTTTTTTCCCATACAGTATTGCTTTATTTTTGTAATAAATAGCGTATTGTGGCATGTTTTAGTATGCGCACGTCCTTTATTTTTGGTCATTTATTTATGGGCTTTTTTGGGGCAAGAGTCCTGGGGTGTCGCACCATGATTAGCAATCGTATTGTATTATTTGGGTGTGCCTCTCTACAATTTCTCTTTTTTATTTTTTCCCTAAATAAACTGGAGGCAATGCATTGATATCCAAGCAGATAAACGCAAAAAGTTCTATTTTATTCTACCAATAATCAACAGATAAATCAGATAGACAATTTATATTTTTCATGACGCCAAAGCCAAACGACAATCCATTCTCCGGAAGTAGGTGCATGCTGGCTTATGTTTTTTTTTGGGGGGGGGGTTTGGAACATTGAGAAGTATTAACTATATTTTGACATAAGAAAACGGTTGGATATTTAATAAGTGAAGTCAGTTCCAAGAAAAGATCAAATGTAAGCTGGCCACAAACTTCAAGCTTCTTGTACCGTATATAAGAGCAGGTGTGACACACGGGATATATTATTCCTTACTTCTGAACAACTGTATATTATCTGCTAGTGAACATGAATGAAAAGTAGGATTAAAGCATCTGTTATTTTAACTTACATTAACTATTAAACTAGGCTTCAAGATCAATGCACGCAGCTTTCCCAAAAATGGGTTAAAACACAGTCAAATCTACGTATGAAAATCCCTCCGGTGTTGAGATTCTGAATTCTCCGATGAATTTCCGACATTACAGACAATTATTTATTTTTAGGGGGAATCATAAGTCATATATTAAATAGTTTTCTGTTATTCGTGCGCACATAACTGCGGCAGCGGGTAGAAATACAAAAGATATTTTTAACCTCGCGTGTGCCAGAGAGTTAATGCATACCCCAGCCCATAAAAAAAACTCACGCTGAGCTCACAAAGCTCTATAGTTGCAAAAAACTTTTGATCTATATCATTTAAAAGGGGGTATTCCTTTCCTTACACATGGCCTGCACACACGCCGCAGATAGCTACGCTTGATCCAGAGAGGAAAAGATAACTGTTTGTCCAAGGGGTGGATTGGGAGGGGGAGAGGAGTGCAGGATGGGGAGAGGCCTCTCCATCCGGCCATCACAGCCAACAAAGAGATGCCTTCAAATCTTATATTCTAACCTTTATCACCTCCTCTTGCTGACATACAAGAAAAACCGCTAGCGGGTTAACACAAGCCAAAATACAGAGAGCTCCTTGTTACGTCTCTCTTTCCTCTCTCCGAATCTTCAAGGAAAATCAGT
This sequence comes from Sceloporus occidentalis, assembly GCA_023333645.1. Lineage (NCBI taxonomy): Eukaryota > Metazoa > Chordata > Lepidosauria > Squamata > Phrynosomatidae > Sceloporus > Sceloporus occidentalis. The sequence goes on along the minus strand of JALMGF010000095.1, from coordinate 579,223 downwards.
AACTTTCTAGAGACTTGGTCCAGAGGACCGTATGCAGGACCACACCCTGGTATTTAAATTAAGACTAATAAATGAGTCTGATTGTCTTACAGAGAGAATAACATAATACAACAGTAATCCTACAAACACAATAAACTTTAGGCAACAGGGTCACATAGGAGCAGCATTAACCCATTAGCTTCTGTGGAGCTTCCACCCTTTGTGTGCCAGACTGACAACTCTACTGGAGAAGCTGCAGCAACTTTCATGTAAACAAGCAAGAGAAAAGAATGAAAAAGAAGAGGGTTTGTAAGATCATTAATGCTTTCCAGACTGATACAATAAACCATTTTTTGGGGGGGATATTTAGACAAAATCAGAAATAACATTCCAAGCTATCATTCTTCCCAGCAGATCATTGACTTTTTTTTTAACCAATGGATCATTTTAGGAAGTAATTTTTGCCCAGCAGCACCATGGTATATTATATACAAGATCTTTAATCCCACGCTGCTGCACATCACCATAACAGTTTTGCTCGCCCACACACATCAAACCCACGCAGAATGCTCATTGGAAACCCACGCAGTGAGTAAAGCAAGAGCTGGCAAAGAGTTTGCTGGAAGAAACGCATGGCCAGGTCTAAAAATACACACTTCTTTTTCTGATTCTTTTTTTTTTTATTGGGGGGGCTGCACACCATAAACCCCCAGTGATCCATTCAATGGATCCAGAGAGTGATCTAGTGATCCAGATGGGTTTATAGGCTAAGACACATGAATCCGTTATGTGAATTATATAACTCCCTCCTACGCTATTGCAAGATGATTTATTCATCTCCTGATCCTAAGCACAGGATGCAAAAGGGAGGGAAATAGGAAGACCAGGTTAAAGGGATGGAAGGAGTTGGGGGGGGGGGGCTACTATGGGGTACAAAGAGTGAGGATGGGGAATTAAATATTCCAGCCCATACATGTAATGTAAAAAGCAACTGGATGCGCTGATGGCCAATGGAAGCCTATAGGCACATGGAGTGTGGCAGAACGTTACAATGAAAGTGTAGATACGTTCGGGGGGGGGACAGAATTTGATGGAGAGAATAAAAAAAAAAGGTGTAGTTAACCCTTGGATAACTTACAGTCTGTCTTCCCACTGCGACTGCCATGCTGCTGTCCGAAGGGTGCGCGCAAAAGGAAACGCAGGCAAAGCATACGATCCGCTCAGATGCTGCACGCAGCCCAGCTCTGCCAGCCCTCACTGAATACCGCTCATCCAGAGCTGTAGGAACATGGCCACCACAGGGGAGGGTCTCAGCATTTCAGGATAAGGGGGGTGGGGAAGGCTCGCTCTCTCTCTCACACACACAGGAAAAAGAGCTCAGTAAACAAAAGCAGATCCCTGCCGACGTCTGCTGGAGGGGGTGAAAACTGAAGGTAATACTAGTCACAGACTGATAGTATGGGGCATTCGGAGTGCTCTTGGTATACCCCCCCCCGCTTTGAAAAAGTGGTGCAGGCTCGGTGAGAGTTGCCTTTATTACTACATTCTCGTACAGTTCATTACTAAAGGTGAAAGCGGACACATACTGACTGATAGACACACACATACATATATATATAGAGATATATAGTTATATATATATATTTACACAGCAGATTCTGTAGTGCTGTTACAATAGAAGAAAATCTAACAATAATAACTTTAACATATGCTAAGGCATTGCTGCAGAAGGATCCTTGTCTTGTGAGCTTGCAATCTGTTGAGTGGTTGAGGAGGACATGAGACAGTAGAAGGACTGCTTGGGTGACCACTTGATTGTTGCAGAGGTAAATGGAGAACTCTTTGTTGAGAGCTTGCATTTCATGTAAGTTACAATAATGAGCAAACAAAATCTGTTTTAACCAATAACACACAAAGTGTTGTATAGTTCTTGTCCATATTGAATACATAATTCTAACATTCACTGTGTGGGTTGGAAAAAGTACGTGAACCCCTTGGCTAATCACCTCAACAAAAGCTAGTCAGGATCAGGAGCTAGCAAACCTGGAGTCCCATGAATGAAATGGGATAGAATGTGTGTTTTAGAGCTACTTAGGCATTAAAAAACACTCAAATATTTTAAGTTTGTCATTCTCAAGAATCATCTGCTCATGTGAACCAGGCCTCGCAAATTTTTTTCGAAAGACCCACAATCAAGAATTGTTGAGTTGCATAATTGTTCATTTGCACAAAGATTGATTATAAGACGATCCCAAATCTGAATATTAATTTAGGAAAAAAAAGAAAAAGCCTGAATATAAGACGACCCTATAGGAAAAAAGTTTTACCAGTAAATGTTAATTCATGTAAACTATTTTTTTTAATAAAAGCTATGATTGAGAAAAATATTTTGGTTTTATTTCCTTCTATTTTCCAACCTGCCCCCCCCCCAGCTATGCACATCTGCCCCAGAAATGCCTTATACCCCTATATGCCACTGTGCCCCATGATATGCCTTTTAACCCACTAAATGCCACTGTGCCCCATGATATGCCTTTTAACCCTATATGCCACTGTGCCCCATGATATGCCTTTTGACCCCCTATGTGCCACTCTGTCTCCAGAAATGCCTTATACCCCTATATGCCACTCTGGCATTAAGGGGGTTAAAAGGCATATTATGGGGCAAAGTGGCATATAGGGAGGTTTAAGGCATTTCAGGAGGCAGAGTGGCATATAGAGGGTTAAAAGGCATTTCTGGAGGCAGAGTGGCATTAAGGGGGTTAAAAGGCATTTCAAAGAGCATTCTGCCTCCAGAAATGCCTTATGTCCCCCATTTAACACTCCCTCCCCCTCCCTCCTCCAAACTTACCGGTGCTTCTGACTCCAGGTCTGTCAGGTACCCGGGGCAGCGTGTAGAGTACCTTACGCTGCAGCCGGAAGGAGGTGTGGCTAGCAGCGGGGGTTGCCTGCGTTCATTGCGCAGACCTTCCCCGACTGTCAGAGAGAATTCCCCGCACCGGTGCCGGGGAAGGTCTGCGCGATGGACGCAGGCAACCCCCGCTGCTAGCCGCACTTCCTTTCGGCTGCAGCGTAAGTTGTCTACGCGAATCGCGTAGACATCGACACACTGCCCCGGCTACACACCGGGGACTCAGAAGTACCGGTAAGTGGGGCGGGGGAGACTGGAGGATCTAGGCCCCCTGCAGCTGCGGGGGATCTGGATCTTAGTCGTCTCATAGTCAGACCTATTTCAGGTCTGGTTATAAGACGACCCCGATTATAAGATGAGGGGTATTTTTCAGAGCATTTGCTCTGAAAAAAACCTCGTCTTATAATCGAGCAAATCCGGTAATTTTCGTATCTTCATGTACGTATTCATCAGTCCACAGTTAGACAAATTGTTTATAAATGGAGACAATTTAGTACTGTGACTAATCTCCCTAGAAGTGGGCGCCCGGCCAAAATGCTGCGTTGCCTCGGGGACTGGACAGTTTGCCATAGTCAAGGGGGCAATGAATTCCCAAGTTTATCAAGGTATCATACAGCATGATGTCAGAGTGGCTGTCCACCAGCTAAAGCTCAGTAGAAATTGGGTGAGGCACCAGGACCAGTGACATAACTAGAAACCACAGGGCCCTTTTGCGAAAATTGCCTCGGGCCCTTCCCAACAGCTGGTATGTGCCATCATTGACCCCAAACAACTTGTCCCTTGCCCCCCTTCCAACATACACTCTGGTACATATATGCAGACGCACTTACCCAAATTACACACAATTACTCATACTCACTAACACATACATTCAAACACACACAATTACACATGCATGCTCACACACACACGCAATTAGACATCCATGCGCTCACACACACACAATTACACATCCATGCTCTCACACACACACACAATTACACATCCATGCTCTCACACACACATACAATTAGGCATCCATGCTCTCTTACACACACACACACAATTACACATCCATGCTCTCACACACACATACAATTAGGCATCCATGCTCTCTTACACAGACACATAATTACACATCCATGCTCTCACACACACACAATTTAGACATCCATGCTAACAATCATACATACAAACAAACACCCCCACCCACGCTTACCTCTCACCACTCCTGCAACTTGCAGGCTGCTTGCACAGTGTGTGGGCAGCCTTGGTTTCACTGCAGGTGACATCACGTGACCCCGATACGCTCCTGCCTCCCGGTGCTGGATCAAAATACTTTAGAAAGGGCCCATCGACCTGGAACGGTCCAGGTCGGAAGGATCGTTTCTAAACTATATTGAATCGGTATGAGGAAACATGAACAAGGGGTCGCAGGGGTCTACCCATGTAGTTCCACCAGTGCCTTAACTCATTAGAGATGCAGACATCCTGATGATATGGCTCTGCTTAAGCGGTCTAAAATTCCTCCTGAATGTTGTGCCGGTCTATTTCACAGTTACCCAAATGGCTAGTTTGAAGTTAATGCTGCCAAAGGAAGTGCGAGCAGCTATTCAATCCAAAGGTTCACTTACTTTTTCCACCAGCGCTGTGAATGTTTAATGTGTGTTCAATAATCACGTGAAAGTTTATCATTGTATGTTATTAGCTTAAGCACATTGTGTTTGTGTGTACCTGTGACTTAGATGTAGATCAGATCACATTTTATGAATTAAGGAAAAAAAACAGGTAATTCCAAAGGGTTCATTTACTGTATATAATTTATACACATACATTTCAGTAGGTATGAAAATTGAGAAGTTCAGGAGGCATGACCTAATATAATGTCACTAGAAATCACCACATCAAGTGTAAAGGGAAGGACAAAGAATGTAGTGTTTTAGTGCCCTGTCCCAGTCAAATTATTGCTTTGGGTAGATTCGAGCAATTATCACAGCCATAATTTGTTTCAAATTCCATGGTTTGCTACAGTTTTCATTATGGACCGCAGGTTAGCACATGGAAATCAACACTGGCCTCTCATTTATAGAATAGCCTCCAGCAAGTCTGTAATCTCTATACAGAGATGCCCCTGTTGCACCTCACGTTATGTGTAGGGTCAGATGATGTTGGTTCCTTTTTTGTATTTCTGGACAGGAGCCCAAGGTATAAAAACAGCCGTGCATTTCTTTCTCATTTAACATACATACAATGTATGTATGTAAAGTAGATATAGTGTAGATATAGAGTGAGGGTAGGTCTGCCTAGTTATCCATATTACAATTGGTGTAATTATATTATATGGAACCAGTATTAGAAGAAGTAAAAACCACACAAGGGTAGTCAGTACAATCAATGAATGTGGAATGAACAGCATCTTACTTGGTGGACTTAACATGCCTGTAATGGTGGAAATGACAGGTGGACTTAACATGCCTGTAATGGTGGAAATGACACCCTACAGATCACGCTGGCACTTGCGTTTAATAAGAATCCAGACAATTTGAGGGAACACAAATAGGACCCATTATGAAACGTCTGGTATGTATCTACCTAGTTACCATCCCTGCTATGACATTGCTATCATTCTTATGGATAGACCATGCGTTGCTTTAAACAACAGCAGCAAGAATTGTTGAAAGAAACATAACTTCCTATAATCAGATAGGGGACGTATTTAATAAATATTTAAGTGGAATGTTTAGAATCCGTACGCAAATTTTCCGCTCATATTATGCATCTAAAATCAGCACATGCTTAAAGAATTGTGTTTTTATAAACTACAGATCCTGTATGGCATCCTCCTTCCAGAGAGTGATAATGCGGAATATCCCTTGTCTTAAGAATTCCAACTCTTCTTCAAACTCTCACCTTAGTAGATAAACCTATTTGTTGTTTACTCTCTTGTAGTCTGTGAAACTTTAATAACTGATGGACCGCTAGTGTCCTTTTTTTGGGTCTGGCTGCATTTCTAGCCAGCAGGCAATTGTATGAAGCCATAAAAATATATATAAGTATAGGCAGTTGTCTACCAGCAATTAATCCCATGACAATGGTGAAGATCCAAAAGAGACCCTTATTTCCCATGCTCTTTCTACTCCCCATACTATGGAGTATGTTATTAACTTCCTTCCAACGTCACCATTTTTGCCTGTGAGAACCTTTGGTTATTCCTGTTCTAAAAATAACCTCATGACCTCATTCATAACGCACACATTCTTTGGTGTAATTGTAGCTATTTGTTCCTACTGTCTTTTTCTAACCTTTGTTAACAACTGTAGAGTTAAATGTCTCAGCTCCTAGGTTAACACCACATCTTACTCTATACAAATTATGTGGAAAGGTTATGACATCATGATGTGTATCAACATTTCTATTTTGCACATACTAAGAAAAGTACTGTATGCTGCAGTACATTATAGAAAGCTGTAGTACATAAGCAACTCACTGTTTACAGCCAGTTGAATGCATTCAATGACATTTTATCTTGTCATATTGTTTATTTTAAGAGTATCCTGTGAATGTCAATTCTCAAGTTCCGGTGAATGTGCAAGTTTTCAGGTTTCACTTGGTCGATTGTGCCATCACAAAATCTTCATTAGCACACCAGACTCCCAGCATGATTTGGTCCATATTGGGATGCATGTGTAAGAGTGCGGTGCTCCTTAGTTGTATTACTGGTGGCAGGGCCAGTTGGGAAGATCTCTGATCCCCCTCAGACCAGCCAACAGCAGTAAAAGGAGGAGTACAAGGTATATTCCTTAGTTGTGACACCTTTTGAGACTGAGAACCAGGATATGTCATTATATCCTACAGGGATAGGGTGTCAAGGTGTGTGTGTGTGTAGGGGGGGGCACCCCCTGGGCTGCTCTAATTTGAAAATTGTGTCATATCAGGGGAACAGAGTGTCATATCTGGGGGCAGAGTGTCATATTTGGGGGGCATAAAGCATATCTGGGGAGGCATAAAGCATATCGGGAGCAGAGTGGCATATCTGGGGAGGGCATAAAGCATATCTGGGGGGCAGAGTGGCATATCGGGGGGCAGAGTGGCATATCAGGGTCATTATGAATTAAGGGGGGACCTTAAAATGGCTATTGGCTTTCCAAATGTCATTCCTGTTTGTTAGAAAAAATACTGTATTACCATTCCACTAATGTGTATTTTTTCCTTAAAAATAAATGTATCTTTAAAATAGCACCAAACTTTAAGGGTGCGGCTTATAATTGAGCCAATACGGTATAATGGTAGTTAGCATTAATTAATGGTAATTAAAAGCATGCACCGGTGCTTTTTTGATTGAGATTTTTTATGTGACAAATGCAATTGATAAAACATCAAAAGAGGCATGATAGATTTGTAAAAAAAATATATATACTTTTTGAAAAAAGGTCAAAACGGCATATACAAATTTGAGTCAAATTGCTAAACAGCTTGAAATTGTTCAAAGTGCCTTTTTACAGTAAACTTTACTTATTTATAACACAACTTGTGGCTGCCTGAGCCTGTGTGTGTGTGGTTGCCTGAGTCTGTGTGTGTGAGGCTGCCTGAGTCTGTGTGTGTGAGGCTGCCTGAATCTGTGTGTGTGTGTGTGTGTGTGTATGAGGCTGCTTGATTCTCTGTGTGTGTGTGTGTGAGACTGCCTGAGTTTCTCTGTGTGTGTGAGACTGCCTGAGTCTCTCTGTGTGTGTGAGACTGCCTGAGTCTCTCTGTGTGTGTAAGGTTTTTATTTTTTAGTAAGAAAGCTCAGAAGTGGTTACTAAAAAGATTGAATCTCACTACTGCCCTCCATGTGAGATCCTGAAAAGAATCTATACAAACCGAGTTCTTTTCAGGGATCTTAAAAACCCGGCCAGAAAAAATTTAGTGAGGTCTCCTCTATCATGATGCACTGTGGGCATTGTCTGTAACTGCAGAGACCCCTAGTATGCATTAATGTTCTCCCTTAATGACCATCCATGCCATGACTTTGCAACATTAGTCAAAACAGTCTCAATCCCAGATCTATGTTTCAGCCTTCATAGGACTTCCCAGTGGACGTTATATCTCTAGAAACAAGGTGTCTTAGACACTTCAACAGCAGGAACCACCACCTGCTGACTCTCACATGACCCCCAAACTTTATTCGCTGCCACCACCAAGTTCTATTTAAGGTTTACAGATACCTAAGGAGGCTTTGCTATCCCACTGAACTACTGGAACTCTATAAAAACCCAATTTAGCCACAAAATGGAAATCATCCAAAAGCAGACAGTGACTAAATAGCTTGTCCTACCGTGTACCCCCCAGGAGTGTCTAGCTCATTTGTGTCATAACCGAGGAACAATCTGCATCGACATATCAGTCTGATCAGCCCATGAGCACAGTCCAGAACTGAAATACAAGGTTAGGTGGAGTTTCTTTTCTCTGTAATGGCACAGGTCAGCTAAAACTTAAGACGCTACTGAATCTTTTTTTTTTCTCAATTCACCTTTTATTAAAAAACTATTGTGACTACATACGAAGAATAAATGGCATACCGAAAGTAGTGTTACAACGGTCATCATAAGACATATGATGGGAATGGTATACAATGCATGTATAACATGAACCAAAAGAAATAAAAGGAACAAATGACAGCGATATGTCTAGATCCATACAAGCACAATATGTATACATCGGACAGCATCATAACAGAACAGCCCTTAGTGGATATCCCATACATAGCATGTCAGAGAAGTACAGAGTGGCATAAAAATAAAATGTGAATTGAGCAAAGGAACGAATGCATCGTAGGATGCAAACAACCCAAAACGAGAACCCAACAGTGGATGACTTAAACTCCTCCGAGGAGAAGCAGGCAGTATGAATTCAAAAGGTGTACCGGCACGGCAGAGCACATGAGACCAGAGGACCGCAGAAAGTATACAGACAGAGATCTAGTGACCTAGTATTGGTCAAGGACAGGGGGGTCACCAACAAAACCCTATGAAAGGAGGGGGACGACAAAAATTCCCTCCAAGGGAGCCATTTAAGTCCGTTTTTGTACCCGGCGCCCCTAGAGGAGGAGACCAGGTCTTCCATCTGACAAATGAAATTGACACTAGATAGCCAGGCCGAAATAGGGGGAGATATGGGTTGCTTCCAGAAACGTGGAATAATCGCCTTGGCAGGGGAAATTAAGTGAATGGAGAGCGACCTCTTATAGGACCCCAGACTCAATGTAGTATGATGGAGAAGCATACCCTCAGGGGACATGAGAAAGTCAGGATCCCCCAGCTCCTTAATAACAGCAGACACAGCAGTCCATAGGGGCTGTACCAAAGGACAGTCCCACCACAGGTGGAGATAGGAGCCGGAAGCAGCCCTGCGCCTCCAACAGCAGGGAGAAACCTGAGGGAGAAAGCTGTGCAGTTCCGCAGGCACCCTATACCATCGCGTGAGCAATTTATATGCGGATTCCTTTGTGCGTGAGAATCAAGATCTTATCCCATTCCTCCGTGTCGAAGGAACGTCCCAGATCTTTTTCCCATAAGCTCAGGAAATATGGCTTCGCAGAAACACGTTTAGATAGAAACATCTTGTAGAGAGTGGAAAGAAGGTGGGAATGTCGGCGGGTGTCGGTACACAACGACTCAAACGGAGTAGGGGGCACCGAGGGATCATACGCTGGAGAGAGAGACGAGAGAAAGTGCTTAACCTGATGATAAGCGAAAAGCGCTGGAAAAGGTATCTGGGGTCCCCAACAAAATCAGACACGGGGCGAAGCGCCCCATCCTTGTAGAGATGCTCAACCCTCAGAACACCCACCCCCTCAGGCATGAAGTGATGCATAACACCAGTCGCCAAGCCGGGTGGGAAAGCAGCATTGGAAGAGACAGGGAACAGCGGGCCAGGAAACCCCATTCAACCCAATTTACGGAGGTATTTCGTGATAACTGCCAGGGTCGGTGCAACGGTAGGATGACTAGCCAGAAGGGGTCTGCGGAATTCCTCCATCAGCCAAGGCACAGCCGAGATCTCAGAGGAGAATACAGAGTTCTCAATGAGAACCCACTGCTTCGGAGCTTTGACCGTCCATTCAGGTATCCTGCACATATGGGAAGCCACCCAGTACCCCTCGACGTCTGGGAGGTCCAGGCCACCACACTCCTTAGGAGCAATTAAGTAATTGAAAGCTAATCTAGGGGAGCGGCCAGCCCAGATGTACTTTGTAAAGGCCCTATTCCATGCCTTAAGAGCAGACCTAGTGAGATAAACCGGGAGGGTCTGGACCAGATACAAAAAGCGAGGCAGGATATTCATCTTAAGGACTCCAACTCGGCCTACCCAGGAAATATGAGGAAAGGACCAACGCCTCAAATCCGCGACAACCGAAGAGAGGAGGGGGGCAAAATTCACCTCCACCAGAGTGGAAACATCGGCAGGTATACGCACCCCCAAATACGTTAAGCAGGTGTCAGCCCAACGAAAAGGATGCAAGGCCTGGATGGAGGCCCTAAACTCAGAAGAAATATGAGACCCGAGGATCTCAGATTTCTGTACATTAATCTTGTAGTGAGAAAGAAGGTTGAACCGACGCAATTCAGCAGTTATACTGGAGAGGGAAAGCAGGGGGTTTGACACCATGCAAAGCAGGTCATCAGCGTATATCGACAATTTGTATTCCGTGCCTGCAACAGAAAGGCCCGATATTTCTGGGTTCGCGCGCAGTGCATTAGCAAGAGGCTCCAACATCAGGATGAAAAGCAAGGGTGATAGGGGACAGCCCTGCCTCGTACCGTTAGCAAGGGGGAATTTATCCGATAGAATCCCATTGACCCGAACACACGCCGAAGGGGAGGAATATAAGGCCCTCACCTGTTGTATAAAACGGGGTCCGAGCTCCAAACTCTCAAGTACCTTAACCCCTTAATGACAATTGCCGGTCCTGGCACGGCACGGAAAAGCATGTGCTTTACGACAATTGACGTGCCAGGACCGGCACGTCTTTAAACGGGTGCAGAAAGCGATCTACTATCGCTTTCTGCACCCAAAAAGCGTTGCTGAATGCCTCGACCTCGAGGCATTCAGCAACGCCGCGATCGGCACGAAGGGGCCATCTCTGGCCCCTCCACGGGGCGTCAACATCCGCCATACTTTGTATGGCGGCGGACGCCCGTTTTAAAAGCGTTTAGGAGGCGATCGACGATCGCCTCCTAAACTTAAATGGTGTCGCTGGAATGCCTCGATCAGGAGGCATCCAGCGACACCAAACACTAACCTTTTGATGGGCTGTGACCGCTCCGGAGAGCGGTCACAGCCGCAGCTGCCGGCAATCTTCGCCATCAAGGAAGATGGCCGCCGTCCTGTAACAGGAACCACAAATTTTAAAAGTTCGCTAGATGGTCCAGACCATCTAGAGAACTTTGGCTCCACTTGCAGGTTGAATACAGGTACTGCATTCACCATGCAAGTCAATGGAGCCCAGCTTTCTAATCACAGTGTGATTAGTAAAAATAAATTAAAAAAAAAAATAAAATTAATAATAATTAGAAAAAAATAGTAAAAAAACAGTAAAATGTAAAAATCATTTCCCACTGATGTCACTATCAGGGGAACCTCCAAGTTGAAAAAAAATGTTAAATTTTTTAAAAAAAAAAATAATAAAAAAAATAAATATATATATATAAAAAATATATTTTTGTGAGCAAGTCCTAAAATTAGCATATTAGCTTAAAACAATTCTCGCATGGAAAGAGTTAAAATACTGGCATATTAAATGCCCGTGGGGTGTCTACTTTTAAAAAATGTATGATTTAATGGGGTAAATTGAATGGGCCAGGTTCAACAACGTCCCAATTAACACGGGGGGAAGGATGGCCACACATCTAATTTCCAATTAGAAAAATGCACACGTACCAAATGTGGCCTTTTAGTTCCCCCCAAAAATGACACACCCATGCATGTGGGGTATCACTGCACTCAGGAGATGTTGCTGAACACATTATGGGGTGTCGTGTGACAGCGGCATATACCAGGAGCTGTAAATTCATACATAAAGTAGGTGTGTGTGGGAAAAATACACACACAAAAATATTACTGCAAACTTTGAAAAAATGCTGGTGGTAAAATATGTGCATGCAAAGAGTTAAAATACCAGCATTTAAAATACCCTGTGGTGTCTAGTTTTGAAAAATATATGGTTTTGTTGGGCACACTGAAATGGCCTGGCTCAAAGATGTACCAAATAGGGCATGGGCAGTGGATCCCAAATGCCAAAGTTCAACATTGAAAAAAGCGCATGCCCCAAATGTGGCCCTTTTGCCCCAAAACAGCCAGGCAAAATCATTCATGTGAGGTATCGCTGTACTCAGGAGATGTTGCTGAACACATATTGGGGTGTTTTGTGATAGTGACATATACGAGAACATTTTAATTCATACCTGAATTAAAATGTGTGTGGAAAACCAAATGCAAAAAAATGACTACCACAAAGTTTGACAAAGACTGGTGGTAGATATGGTGCATGGAAAGAGTTAAAATACTAGCATTTGAAATACCCTGGGGTGTCTAGTTTTCAAAAATATATGGGTTTATTGGGCACACTGAAATGGCCCGGCTCAAAGATGTACCAAATAGGGCATGGGCAGTGGATCCCCAAATGCCAAAGTTCAACATTGAAAAATGCGCATGCCCCAAATGTGGCCCTTTTGCCCCCAAACAGCCAGGCAAAATCATTCATGTGGGGTAGCGCTGCGCTCAGGAGATGTTGCTGAACACATATTGGGGTGTTTTGTGATAGTGACATAAACTAGAACATTTTAATTCATACCTGAAGTAAAATGTGTATGACAAAACAAATGCAAAAAAATGACTACCATAAAGTTTGACAAAGACTGGTGGTAGATATGGTGCATGGAAAGAGTTAAAATACCAGCATTTGGAATACCCTGGGCTGTCTAGTTTTCAAAAATATATGACTTGATGGGGTAAATTGCATTGGCCGGGTTCAAAGATACCCGAAATGGCACATGGGGGGAAGAATTACCAGATTTGGAAAAAATGGCTTTGAAATAGCAAAACGCTACCTGTACTTATTGCCCCATAATGGGTAGAAAAAAGCAAAAAAACATAAAAACATTGGGTATTTCTAAACTCAGGACAAATAGTAGAATCTATTTAGCAGGTTTTTTCATTACCTTTTATAGATGAGTAAAAGATTTTTCAACTAAAAGTTAGAAACAGTCATTTTTTTCTAAATTTTTCACCATATTTTATAATTTTTTTAATAGTAAATAATATGATACAATCAAAACAATGTCATCTAAAGAAAGCCCTTCTTGTCCTGAAAAAAACAATATCTAATGTGTGTGGGTTCAGTAAACGGGAAAGAAGAAAATTACAGCTAAACACAAGCAGCGCAGAAATGTTAAAAAGGCCATTGTCACAAAGGGTACAAAAAGTAAAATCAGCCTTTGTCTCGAAGGGGTTAAACAAAAAGGACCACGACACCCTATCAAAGGCCTTTTCGGCGTCTAGGGATACCAACAAAAAAGGGACCTGTCGGGATTGAGCTTGCGCTAAGAGATTAAGGACCTTAATAGTACCGTCTCTTGCCTCCCTCCCGGGAACAAAACCAACCTGATCGCTGTTAACCAAACCAGGTATAAGGTATTTCAATCTATTGGCCAGAATTTTTACTAGGAGCTTGAGGTCGGTATTAATCAGGGAGATAGGACGGTAGCTACTACAAAGATCTGCGTCCTTACCAGGTTTGGGGATGATTGTGATATGAGCTACATTAGACTGAGGGTCCAAAGAGGCACCCGTTGCCAACGAGTTTAAGAGGGTTACCATATGAGGGCCAAGGACCGGAAAAAATTTACGGTAATAAAGGGGGGTAAACCCATCAGGGCCTGGGCATTTACCCTGAGGAAGGGACTTAAGGACCCCCTCAATCTCCTCCAAGCTAATAGAAGAATTAAGGTTGTCCCTATCTTCAGCAGAGATCCTGCGGCGTAAGTATTTACGAAGATGGAATCCATAAGCGACAATGCTCCGTTCTCAGACCCCGAGCCAGGAGACAGGTTATATAAACCACGATAGTAATCAGAGAAACAAGTAGCTATGTCCCTGACGCTACTGAATCTTCACTCTAAGTGTAAAAGTGTGCAGATGTAGACCTTCTTGCTCACGTCTACCGGGAGGACACCATTAAGACAAATATGTTTGGGATTGCAGGGGATTCTTGTGTAGGGGACATATACTTTGGATTTTGGTTTCTGGGTTGTTCTTTTGGGTAGACTTAAAGTAATATGTAATTTTAGATTTTCTCAAGCTAGTCTATATTATTATTTTGCATAATGTAGACACTCTCCCAAAGAGAGCAAACTATACTTGATAGGGTCCCTGATGGGTACAGGGTGATTATTATATTTCTTCTTGTAACTTGCTCTAGACTGGGAGCAGGAAATAGTGGAAAGTTCTAACAGAATATAAACATTTTATTGGTGTTTTTCAGTGTTATTGCTATTGTTTTAGGGCATATTCACCACATTCACAATTGAACCAGCCTTCAGAGGTCTAGATAAAATGTGGTGCTATACTGACATCTACCTGATGAATGAAGAATGCAGCATTTCCTGTTCTATGACTACTTCAAATATTTTGGTGGTTTAGGCAGATATGGGGTAGATTATACCAGAGTAATAATTCACTAGAGCAAGGCATACAATGATGCACAAATATCTGTATGTACTACAGGATACTTGTTTCATTTGTCAAGAGACTTTCCACTAAGGTGTGGATGGTATCTCTCTAAAACAAGGATGTCCATGTTTTGACACTTGAGGTGCAAAAAAAAAAGGAAAAAGAGCATACAAACCAAGAACAGACAGTGAAATAGCCAGCTCTACAAAACATATTTACTCAGCAGCTTAAGTTTTAGATCGCATGTGCTATTACAGAGGAGAAATATCCATTGAAAAAACAGTGGTACTACCCAGCAGACAGCAACTTTATGGTTTGCCCTACCGTGTTCCCCCGCTCAGGCGTGTTTCAAGTTCTGGTGTTAATCACATCAACTTGAGAGGAATTTAGCGGGGTCACGTAAGGCAAAGTTACATGACCCTTTGGTTAAACATGAGACTGATCATAGCCAGAGCGAAAGCTGTGGTTGAGGTAATGGAGTGAGTGAGGGAGTATGCATGCATGTGTATGTGTAAGTGTGAATGAGCATGTATGTGTACATGGTGTGTGAGCATGGATGTGTATGTGAAAGTGTGTAAGGATGGATGGGTATGGATAAGTATGTATCAGCATGTATGTGTTTATGTAAGTGTGTGAGCATGGACGTTTGTGTGAGCATGGATGGGTATGTGTGTAACCAAGAATGTTTGTGAGCATGGGTGTTTGTGGGGAAAAGGACGTATATGTGTGTGTGTATGTAAGTATGGATGTGTGTGAGTACGGATATGTATGCATAAGTGTGTGTTTGTGAGCATGAATGTCTGTGTAAGTATGTGAGCATCGATGTATTTGTGTTTGTGAGCATGGATGTGTATGTGTGTGAGCAAGGATATAAATGTGTAATTTTGTACGAGCATGAATGTGTGTTTGTGTGTGAGCATGAGTGTGGTAAATCAATATTTATTGAAATTTTCAAATTTTGTAGGGATACAGAAGAGAAAAATCAGGGAAGGTAAACAAGGGAACACACACTCCAATATAGCATGTAAGGAGGATGACAAGGCGGCATACAATAGTGCAATAACCAGTAGTCATGCAGAGTACATCAAAAACATGCCAAATGAGCATAGTCACTCGGTCATGACCCCCATCAGTGGTAGGAACATGAATATAGAATGGGGGAAGCCCCCGCAGATAGAAAAACAGGGCATAAGAGCACATCAGCATAAGCATATATGAAACCTAGGGCTTAGATGAAGCAAGTGCCGAGATAACACAGCATACCAGTACATCACATGAAAGAACCAGGCAGACGCCGAACTAGAGATACCATATACCAGTGTATGAGCGGGGCATGCCAAGGAGAGAGGCGCGTGTGTCCCAGAAGGGAAAATTAAAAAAAAAAAAAAAAAAGGGGGGGGGGGAGGGGAAGAGGAGAGAAAGGAAGGGAGAAAAAGGAGAGAGGAGGGAGAGGGAAAAACAAAACAAAAAAAAAAAAACATATACATGGGGGGGGAGGAAGAGCAGGCAATAGAAGTAGAATAAACAAAAACAGAATACAACAAAAAGCCCCAACAGAAGCCCATTACAGTCACGCACATGGCGCGTCAAACAAGGAGGTGGCCGGAGAATCAGAAAGGAGCCGCATCCAATAGAACCAGGTACGTAGATGTCTAGTCGCCGCATCCGAGGCAGAACAGATAAGCTCATCAAGGGTTCGCGCCCTCTCAACACGCTGAAACCATTCCCGAATCGTGGGGGGGGCAGAATCACCCCAGTGCAAGGGGATCAGGGCCTTCGCCGCAGTCACTAAATGGCGGAGCACAGAGGATTTATACCAAGAGATCGGGTATGGCATATGGTTTAGGAGCAAAAACTCAGGGGTAAAGGGGATAGCGTTATCCGACAGGATTTGAAGATAGGAGTGCACAGTCGTCCAGAAAGGGCGTATGCTAGGACAATCCCACCAGAGGTGGAGGATGGAACAAGGCGAGAAGCTGCATCTCCAGCACGCGTCTGACACAGCAGAGGTATAGTGCGCAGTAGAAGCAGGAGACCGGTACCACAGGGCGAGCAATTTGTAGGACATTTCCTGGTCCCTATTGCTGATGGAGCAGCGGTGCGCAAGAACACACATCTTCTCCCACTGAGCCTCCGTGAAGACCACTTGTAGAGAAGACTCCCATCTGCCCATAAAGGGGGGCGGGGCAGGGTGCAGGACCGTCAGGAGGAGGCCGTAGAGAAGGGAGACACCATGAGCAGGGAGCGAGGCGGTAACGCAGAGGCGTTCGAACGCGGTGAGGTCCCTGAGAACATGATGGGGCCGACTCAAAGACCGAAAAAAGTGGCGAAGCTGCACATAACGAAACCGGGCCAACAGGGTCGGAGGACCCGGAAGCATGAGTGTGTATGTGTGTGTGATTATGGATGTGTGTGGGAGGAGCATGCATTTGTATGTGTAAGTGTGTACGCATGAATGTGTATGTGTAAGTGTGTGTAAGCGTGAATGCGTATGTGTGTCAGCATTGATGGGTATTTGTGTGCGATCATGGATATGTATGTGTGTGTAGTGAAGTATATGTTAACATGAGTGTGTAGGGTGAATGTGTATGTAGAGTGTGTATGTGTATGTCTGTTGGCGTAAGTGTGTAAATCTGTGCAGATGTGTCTGAGGGTATATGTGAGTTACTGGGTGGCAAGGGGAGTGCCAAAATATAGGATCTGAGAGGTCAGGTTCACAAAGAAGACATAGGGAGAAGCAAAGAAAGAAGACAGAAGAGCAGGAAGAGGTAAGAGAAGAAGCAGAGCTGTGGGAAAGGAGACAGAGACACAGAAGCAGTTGGCAGACAAGGTAGGAAGACATCGAGAGACCGAAAGTAAGTGAGTGTGAGAGAGCATGTGAATTTTATTATTATTAATGATATAAGATAATGGATATGGGCGTGGTTTTGGTGGGAGTGTTTGTGTGTGGGAGATGCATTTCATCCTTGGACCCTGCCCGGGCAGGGAAATTTTTTACAGAAATTTGTTGCACGCTGACCACATTCACTCTCACTCACTCTCTCACACGCTCTAAAGTTTCTCTAACTTCTCTGCCGACCACATCTTGTTCTGCCGACCACTTCTGCTTCTGTATCTTTTGCTCTCTGCATCTTCTATCTGGTCTGCTATATTTGCCTGCATCTCATCGGAAACTTCCACCCAAATCCTCCATTCGCGGAGAAGTGACGTCCCTGAAAGCCCTGACATTTTGCCATGTCTAGTGACCCTGTTGGAGGATATGGGAGATGATGTCAACTCAAGCGTCACCATTCTTGCTCATACACATTTATACATACACATTCATGCTCACACACACTCATACATAGACATTAGTCTTCACACATGCACTTATTGTCAGGAACTGGACAGAAGCGACTGAAGAGGAGCGGAGACCAGTATGCAGGAGAAACAGGCACGATATTTAGGTAATCAGTCCCAAAAACGAAGTCAAGGAGAAGCCAAAAATCGGTACACAGGTGCAGGAGCCGTTTAGACGCCAAGGCCAAGGAGGAACCAAAAGGATAAACGTAGGCAAGCCGGGTCTGGTACACGAAGGGTCAATAAATAGAGGAATCAAGGCAAGCCGGGTCTGGTACACGAAGGGTAGGTAAGTAGAGGAGTCAAGGCAAGCCGAGTCTGGTACACAATAATCAGCAATAGAGAGCACTCAGGCGAAGCTTTTAAACTTGCCCCTCGGTTACGCCCCGCCCTTCGGGCGGGACATCATCCGAGCATGCACTCTGTGTTAGTAACATAGTAACATAGTTCATAAGGTTGAAAAAAGACCAAAGTCCATCAAGTTCAACCTATATACATATTGTGTCCCTACTGTGTTGATCCAGAGGAAGGCAAAAAACCCTTATGAAGCAGATGCCAATTGCCCCATACCAGGGGGAAAATTCCTTCCCGACTCCAAATATGGCAGAATAATCAGAATCAGAATAAATCCCTGGATCGACGTTCTGTCCCTATTAATCTAATATCCATAACTTGTAATATTATTGCTTTCAAGAAACACGTCCAGGCTCCTTTTGAACTCTTTTATTGAGTTTACCATTACCACTTCCTCTGGCAGAGAGTTCCATAATCTCACCGCTCTTACTGTAAATAACCCCCGTCTGTGCTGGTGTATAGCCGTAGAGGATGTCCCCTTGTTATAGATACAGTCCTGGGTATAAATAGGTCCTGGGAGTGATCTCTGTACTGCCCCCTTATATATTTATACATAGTTATTAAGTCCCCCCTAAGCCGTCTTTTTTCCAAACTAAATAACCCCAATTCTGATAATCTTTCTGGGTACTGTAGTCCTCCCATTCCCCTTATTACTCTGGTTGCCCGTCTTTGAACCCTCTCCACCTCCACTATATCTTTCTTGTACACTGGTGCCCAGTACTGTACACAGTATTCCATGTGTGGTCTGACTAGTGACTTGTACAGTGGTAGAATTATTTCCTTGTCATGGGCATCTATGCCCCTTTTGATGCACCCCATGATTTTATTTGCCTTAGCAGCAGCTGCCCGACACTGGTCGCTACAGGTAAATTTACTGTTAACTAAAACTCCTAAGTCCTTTTCCATGTCAGTCGTCCCCAGTGTTTTCCCATTTAATACATATTCCCAGCCTGGATTTTTCTTCCCCATGTGCATAACCTTACATTTATCTGTGTTGAAGCTCATCTGCCACATCCCAGCCCAAGCCTCCAACCTATGCAGATCCATTTGTAACCGTGCACTGTCCTCTATTGTGTTAACCACGTTACAGAGTTTATTATCGTCTGCAAAGATTGATACTTTACTATACAATCCCTCTACAAGGTCATTAATAAATATATTAAAAAGAATAGGACCCAAAACTGACCCCTGTGGTACCCCACTAGCAACAGTCACCCACTCAGAGTATGTACCATTAATAACCACCCTCTGTTTCCTATCACTGAGCCAGTTACTTACCCACATACACACATTCTCCCCCAGCCCAAGCATTCTCATTTTATGTACCAGCCTTTTATGTGGCACCGTATCAAATGCTTTGGAAAAATCAAGATATACGACATCCAGCGATTCACCCCGATCCAGTCTTGAGCTCACCTCCTCATAAAAGCTGATCAGGTTAGTTTGACAGGATCGATCCCTTGTAAACCCATGCTGATATGGAGTCATACATTTATTTTCATTGAGATACTCCAAAATAGCATCTCTTAGGAACCCCTCAAACAGTTTACACACAACAGAAGTTAAACTAACAGGCCTATAATTCCCCGGGTCACTTTTTATCCCCTTTTTGAATATTGGCACAACATTTGCTATGCGCCAGTCCTGGGGAACAGACCCTGTCACTATAGAGTCCTTGAATATTAGAAATAGGGGTCTGTCTATTACATTACTTAACGCCCTTAGAACGCGGGGGTGAATGCCATCTGGACCTGGTGATTTGTCTATTTTGATTTTTTTTAGGCGGCACTGCACTTCTTCCTGGGTTAGACAGGCGACATGTACTGGGGCATTTATCTCATCTTGCTATATATTACCTGGCATTTCATTTTCCTCTGTGAATACAGCAGAGAAAAATATATTTAATAGATTAGCTTTTTCCTGATCCCCATCTATAACTTCTCCCTCATTACTTTTTAAGGGGCCAACGCTTTCATTTTTAACCTTTTTACTATTTATATAGTTAAAGAACATTTTGGGGTTTGTTTTACTCTCCTCGGAGCAATTGCCCCCCCTAGGTTAATCCTTGCCCCCCCTGTTGCACCCCTGCCGAATTTGGAAAAAAGTCGCAATGCGACTTTAAATCTCGTCTTTTTTATTTTATTTTTTTAATGCGGAGGAGAGAGAGGGGCGCCTAGCAATCGCTCGGCGCCCCGCATTCTCCTCCACGAGGCCTCTACCTCCGTCGCGGTGACGGCATTTCATCCTGAGCGCCGAAATATGACGTCATATTTCGTCGCTCAGCAGTGAAGCAGCGGCCACCGCAGCAGAGAACGAAGACAGAAGCCTCGTGCTCCCGTCGCTGGACCTAAAGGTGAGAGAACTACAAAGGGGAGGGTAGATAGTGAGTAGGGAGAGGGGTTAGAAAGTGATAAGGGAGGGAGAGGGGGTTAGAAAGTGATAAGGGAGGGAGAGGGGGTTATAAAGTGATAAGACAGGGGCGTCCAACATGCGGCCCGCGAGACCTCGAGGTGCGGCCCGCGTAAGATCGCCAGCCAGTGCAACCGATCTTACGCGGGCCGGACCTCGAGCATGTACTGGCTGACTTGGCATGATAGGAGTGTGATTGCTAACGGCAATCAAAGTCCCATCATGCCTAGGTTCCAGCACTTACACATCCGACCAGTAAATGCTGGAACCTAGGCATGATGGGACTGTGATTGCTGTTAGCAATCACACTCCTATCATGCCAAGTCAGCCAGTACATGCTGAAACCTAGCTAGCTGCCCCCCTTGTGTATTGATGCTGCCAGCAGTATGGGGGTGTCTGGGTGTCGGTGTGACAGAGCCTGTGTTGGTGTGTGTGTTCGGTCATCTGTTTCCTGGCACTTAACTTACAGTAGGAATTATTTAATTTATATTTATCCAGAGATAAAATGCCCTCCTGAAGTTGTAGTGACTTCAGGGGACAAAACGTTCAAGGCCCTGAAATCATTTAGTGGAAAAGTTATTTATCGTGTTATAATATTTATTTCAAGGATTAGTCGCACTCAATTGTGGTTTCAGGCTTCCCATGTTGAATGATCAAGTATTATTTTAGCCCAATAACAAAAGTATAATTCCATAGCACATTACGTTTGAAAATTATTAATGCCCCCCCAGTTTGACTGTGGTATCTTGTGTGCCCCCCCTATATGGATGTGGGTGTGGCAGAGCCTGTCCTGGTGTGTGTGTGTGTTTAGTTGTTGTTGTGGCAGAGCCTGTCCTGGTGTGTGTGTCTGGGTGTCGGTGTGACAGAGCCTGTCCTGGTGTGTGTGTCTGGGTGTCCGTGTGACAGAGCCTGTCCTGGTGTGTGTGTGTGGGGGTCGGTGTGACAGAGCCTGTACTGGTGTGTGTGTGTTCAGTTGTCAGTTTAGCCCAATAACAAAAGTATAATTCCATAGCACATTACGTTTGAAAATTATTAATGCCCCCCCAGTTTGACTGTGGTATCTTGTGTGCCCCCCCTATATATTGTTTCTAGAGTCGCCACTGAGTCTTTCTGTCTCCAATTTTGCTGCTTTTATCTGATTTTTACATATTTTATTTTTTTCCCGATAGCTTTTTAGTGCTTCCTCACTGCCTTCCTGTTTTAGTAGTTTAAATGCCCTTTTTTTGCCATTTATTGCCCCCTTTACATTTTTATTTATCCACATTGGTTTTCTCTTGTTCCTGACTCTTTTATTCCCATACGGTATGTACCTTTCACAGTGACAATTTAAGATATTCTTAAAAATCTCCCATTGAGTGTCTGTACTCTTGTTTTTGAGGACATTTTCCCAATTTACAGTGTTAAGGGCTTCTCTTAGTTGATCAAACTTTGCCTTCCTAAAGTTCATAGTTCTTGTGGCTCCTCTAAGAGTTCCCTTATTGAAGCACAAGTTATAATGTATCATATTGTGATCACTATTTCCTAGATGCCCCCTGACCTGCATATTAGTTACTCTGTCAGGTCTGTTGGTTAATATTAAGTCCAGTAGGGCGCCCCCTCTGGTCGGGTCCTGTACCATTTGGGACAGATAATTATCCTTACTTATAGTCAGAAACCGGTTTCCTTTATGAGATTCACAGGTCTCTGTTTCCCAGTTTATGTCGGGATAGTTAAAGTCCCCCATAATAACCACCTCATTGTGATTTGCTGCCTTGTTTATTTGCTTTAATAATTGATCTTCTGCTGCTTCCATTATATTTGGTGGCTTATAGCAAACCCCGATCAGTATTTTATTATTTTTCTTTCCATATATTTCTACCCATAATGACTCCACATTATCATTTCCCTCACATATATTCTCCCGCAGTGTGGCCTTTAGGCTGGACTTTACATAAAGGCAAACTCCTCCCCCTTTTTGTTTTTTTTCGATCCTTCCTGAATAGACTATAACCCTGTATGTTAACCGCCCAGTCATAGCTATCATCCAACCATGTCTCTGTTATACCCACTATGTCATAATTTTCTTCAGACATTATTAACTCCAGTTCGTCAGTTTTATTGCTCAGACTTCTGGCATTAGTAAGCATACAATTTAGAGGTGTATGGTTTTTTTTCCCTATGAAGCCTATCCCTATTAACTATTCTAACCCCTCCCTCCGCTCCACCCCCAGGTACATTTATAAGCCCCAGCTCTCTATCTACACTATCTTCCCCTTCTATATTGTAGTTTCCCTCCCCCCCTTTCCCTAGTTTAAACACTCCTCCACCCTTCTGGCCATCTTCTCCCCGAGCACAGCTGCACCCTCCCCATTGAGGTGCAGCCCGTCCCTACCGTAGAGCCTGTATCCGACCGAGAAGTCGGCCCAGTTCTCCATGAACCCAAACACCTCCTTCCTACACCAGCTTCTGAGCCACTTGTTTAGCTCCCTAATCTCCCGCTGCCTCTCTGGTGTGGCACGTGGTACAGGTAATATTTCAGAAAATACTACCTTGGAGGTCCTTGCCTTAAGCTTGCTACCTAAGTCCCTGAAATAATTTTTAAGGACACGCCGCCTACCTCTCACTTTGTCATTGGTGCCAATGTGCACCATGACTGCTGGGTCTTCTCCAGCCCCTCCCAGTAATCTGTCAACCCGATCCGCGATGTGCCGAACTCGAGCGCCAGGCAGACAACACACTGTTCGGCGATCCGGGTCTTTGTGACAGATCGCCCTGTCTGTCCCCCTAATAATTGAGTCCCCCACTACCAGCACCTGTCTAGCCTGCCCTGCGTTCCTCCTTCCCTCCTTACTGGAGCAGACACCCCTCTGGTGGTCAGAGGCAGTGACTTGCTGCAGTACTGCTAACTCTGAACTAACATCCCCCTCATCTGCCAACCGGGTAAACTTGTTGGGGTCTGCTAGATCAGGACTAGCCTCCCTGGCGCTTTTCCCCCTACCCCGCCTTCTGTAACCCAGCTAGCTGCCTGACTGTCCTGTACCTCCATCCCACTATCCTCCCCCACCTCTACCTGCGAGAGAGCTTGATCAGTGAGCAGCAGACTCCTCTCCAAGTTGTCAATAGATCTCAGTGTTGCCAGTTGCTCCTCTAGACTCAGGATTTGTGCTTCCAAATGAGCAACCCGCACACATCTCGCACAGCAATATGCACCCTCGAAGCGCTGCTCAAGGATTGCATACATTGAGCAAGATGTACACCCGAATGGAAACAATAAAGTTAAGCTAGAGGGTGCGCGCGCCCCTAGCAATACACGCCGGAGGAAGAAGGGAAGATGGATGCAGCGGCGATGGAACCCGTACCCGCGGGTAGCAGGTACGCAGCGCTGGACCCGGTACCCGCGGGTAGCGGGTACTCCGGTGAGTCGCTGCGGCGTATTCTGACCGCTGGACCCTGACACTTGTACATAGACATCCACGCTTACATCCACTTATACATAGACATCCATGCTTACATACACTTATACATAGACATCCATGCTTACATACACTTATACATATACATCCATGCCCATATTTACTGTATGTATTTAAATGTTTGTATCCTATCCCCCTGTCTTGCCTTTCTTTCAAGCTATACATATTAAGATCCTTGAACCTTTCCTTGTACGTTTTATCCATACAACTGAAAAAGTATACTGCTCCTCTGTTGTATGGAAAGCAGCTCCAAATCTGCTAGTGTCTCACTGCTAGAATAAACAAATAAAGAACCAAAAAGAAAATGAAGAGGTGCACTAACCCCCCTCTACACACTGTGTAATTACCTTATTGCAAGTGTGACATTCATGTAGGATTGGTGGTGGAAGGGAGGTATGTTTCTCCTAGATTCCTTTCCAATGTGAAGTACCACCAGAGTCTTCCACCTGCTAGGTGATTAATGTAGGTGAATGAGAGGGCGGATATAAAAGGGAAGCCAGGAGGGCAGGTTGCTCTCTGGCTGAGGACACAGAAAGTCTGTGGGAGAGACATGTGAGTAAAGGTTGCTGGACATATTATTGTTAAGTTGGCAGAGAGAAGCTCTCCAGCTGGTAGTGAGGGACATCCCTTGTATAGTAAGCGCCGGACAGGCAAGGTATTTCTTTTGTCTTTGCAATCTAATAAACCTGACCCTGTGTCAGATTGCACGAATTTACTGCTTTTTGCCTGGTTTGAATGAAGACGGGCACTTGTCCCTTGACCTCAGCGAGGGGCGATCCCAGACCTACCTCACACAAGGTATAGTAATCCTCTTAAAGGATATCAACCAAGCAGTAATAACATATAGGAACAAAGAAAAAAATGTGTAATATATCTTAACAAGGGAGCCTAAATAGAAAAATAAAAATGCTCACTCACATTTACCTGAACAGATCCTGCTTGGTATATTCAGCTCAAAGGGGATCACAAAGGGTAACTATATATTTCTGAGACAATTCTCCACCATGCAGCAGAAAAATGAAAGAAGAGGGTAGTGTCAGTAAAAATTTTTATAACACATTTTAAAAATATAAAAGTATCTTCCATGAAAGTAAGTAGCAGCAAATATAAATAGTCCGAAGTCCAAATTTTTTTTATTTGTTTCATTTCCAAAATGCGTTTTGACTCCTGCAATCCATGAACCAGTTTAGTAGCCCCTCTGAACTCTCGCCAAAGTATCTATATCCTTCTGAAGATATAGTCTAGTTTTGTACAATCTCTGAGTTGTGTTGACAATCGAATGTATTCATTTTCATTGCGCCCACCACTGACTGACCACAATCTTAATTTGAAAATGTTTGTGAAACGATGTGATTCCAATTTTGTTGATGTGAGCAGAGGTGGTAAGCGTGTATAATAAAGCAGTCTGATGAACCCTGGTATGCCAGCACGAGTAGGCAGAAGCTCTTTCTTGGAGACAGAAATAGATCCTGGTCATACTAGTGACCACCCAACCTACCAAAGTTAGGCACAATTTTATTTACTACCAAGGCATCAAGGAACGTTAATTTGCTGGTGCTTTTGGGGGGGGGGGGTCAAATGTGGAGATTGCTTGTAAATTCTTCTATGATTAAGCACGGAATAAAACTACTACCAGTGCCACCACTGCTGCAAGCGGTGTCAGCGTTGTTATATTTCTTTTTTTTTAAAGTTTTTTTTTATTATTCTCATGGCAATTAAATGGCACAAGGGAGATAAATTAAAATCATCATCATTAACCAATATAACACTTTTCTCTTTACAGTGATTCATTCTCTTTCCCGTAACTAGAACAGGTATATTTTGGGTGCTGGTCATGTGAAAATGCCAGGGTGCATATAATACAAGCTGAATAAATTAAGGACTTTATGACATAACCCACCCTATGCCCAACCTAAGCATGTTCCTGGCTCTGGGGCAAACTGATTTGTTTGACTTATTTGGATAAGTTCTCTTGTATGAATGTGTATTAGCATAATAAATGGGTCCCAGGTGTCATAAAATGTGTTCCTTGTTGGCTATAGCTAAGAGCTGGTGCATCTTTGCTTTAAAGAGTGATACCATGGGAGGTTCGGAAATTAGCCAATTGATAAAGATGCAATTTAGAACTAATAGGATGACAATGTCTAGAAACCTGACCTGACATTTAGGGATGTTTCCGGGGAGATTATAAGAACCCATTATACTCTTCTCCTACCATGGTCAGATGCTTTTGGGTTGTTGTGGAACCAGCCGGAGCTCCTTCTCAGGCAGCCATATCTATCGGTTTCTCCCAAATAAAGTCCCACCAGCCACCAGAAACCGCAATATTTCTAACACCCCAGAGCAAAGATGGACAGGTACTGTCAGATGATAGTAGCAAGTCTATTTTTAGTCCAGAGAAAAGTGAGAAAGATGACGGTAGGTCTAATCTTACAGCAGTAGTGGGCCTTACTCCTCTTTATGCAATAAGGGGAAAAGAACATGGTCCTTGATTATGTCAATGACGACATGGATTTAGGTTATGGGCCAGAGGAAAAGGAGAATCTAGTAATCTCTCTTGTTGATGTGTTGCTCCTTTTACTGTGAAGAAGCAACAGCATGGCTATGCCACTGTTTCCCTTACATGTAGTAGCACCATTTTCACTATTATGGGGAAAAAACCCTACTTTGCCTGGTCTACACCGCCATAATAAAGTGTAGGATGATTTTAAGAATGCAAGGTGCAAGTTATAAAAGTGCTGAACACATCTCCATGTACCTGATTCCTTAGTGGAATCATGTAAGTGTTATGAAGAAGCCTTAATACATACACGTATTTGGAAAATAGAACATTTTATATTGTTAATGACGGAACCCAAAGATTTATTTCTTTTGGCCATTTTCCTGGAAAATTTAGTAGAATGTAAATACTTGGGTACAAAACTTGCTTTACACTTGTTTTACATCTTATCGGAGCAGAACATTAAGATATGTTCTTTTTCGCACATTTAACAGTGGACAGTGCTCTTTAATAACCGCCCACACGTTCTTGTAAAATTATTTTTCAAAATCATTTGGACTATAATATTATGGAGGTACTCAATCAGCAATACAAATATAGGCGATTCTGAATTTAATTGGGTCACCTAGACAATCACCATTTAGTGCTTTCAAACTTCATAAGTAAAGCAATAGGCTTTATTTTCAGCTGGTGAGGGAATACTTAGTACTGTTCTTCAGAATAAATATCTGAGACTCTTGGAGGACAGATGTATTTTATATCGATTCCGAGATAAGCAAACAAACCGAGGCTGTTAGATTTTGCATATAAAGTGTCAGACGGATAAGATATCCATCTTCGCCTCCAGACAGAAGGGAAAGGGCATGACTCTTAATCAATAGTCTATGGTTTAACTTGTTCAGCGTATCCATGTATCAGTTTTCATTCTCTGTCAGCATGATCTTGAAGGACAATCCAATTTTAAAACAACAGCATGTACAGGTGCAGCTCCTGCCGTGCCTTGCCAATATTATGATGGACCTGTCACCCGAAAACATATCTTTTGGTGGAGCATAAAAATAGGAATGCTTGTTTCTATGTTTACTGTTGTTCTTTTGCACTCTTTACATTACATTTTATACATAAAATAGATGTATGTAAAATATAAATGGTTGATAATAGTTGATATTAAGTGTGTTACATTGCACTTTTAGAATTCCAGCAGATTCCGTAGCGCTATTACAACAGTCAATAGGGAGAGTGAAAATGAATAAAAACGGATAATATACAAAAGTTACAATGGCATTAACGCACATTAAGACATAATTATGTAGAAGAGGACCCAGCTCTTATGAACTTACAATACATTTTAACGTATATCATCCATCTCCCTGGGTTTTACAATGGCTCAATATACACTCACTTTAGTAGGTACACCTTGCCAATAGCTTGCTAGTTGGACCCCCTTTTGCCTTCATTCTTCGTGGCATACTTTCTGCAAGGTGCTGGAAACATTCCTTAGAGATTTTGGTCCATATGGACATGATGGCATCACGCATCGAATCTCCCGTTCCACCACATCCCAAAGGTGCTCTATTGGATTGAGATCTGGTGTCTGTGGAGGTCATTGGAGTACAGTGAACTCATTGTCATGATCAATAAACCAGTTTGAGATGATGTGAGCTTTGTGACGTGGTGCATTATCCTCATGGAAGTAGCCATCAGATGGGTACACTGTGGTCATAAAGGGGTGGACATGGTTAGCACCAATACTCAGGTAGGCTGTTGCATTTAAAGGATGCTCAACTGGTACTAAGAAAATGTCCCCCACACCATTACACCACCAGCCTGAACCGTTCATACAAGGCAGGATGGATCCATGCTTTCATGTTGTTTACGCCAACATTCCTCTTGCAGAGGAATCGAGACTTATCAGACCAGGCAACATTTTTACAGTCTTCCATTGTCCAATTTTGGTGAGCCTATGCGGATTGTAGCCTCCGTTTCCTGTTCTTAGCTGACAGGAGTGGCACCCGGGGTGGTTTTCTGCTGTAGCCCATCTGCTTCAAGGGGCGATGTGTTGTGCATTCAGAGATGGTATTCTGCATACCTTGGTTGTAACGAGTGGTGATTTGAGTTACTGTTGCCTTTCTATCATCCCGAACCAGTCTGCCCATTCTCTTCTGACCTCTGACATCAACAAGCCATTTTCTGCCACTCTCTGGATATTTTCTCTTTTTCTGACCATCCTCAGTAAACCCTAAAGATGGTTATGCATGGAAAATCCCAGTAGATCAGGAGTTTCTGAAATACTCAGACCAATTTAAAGAAATTTAAGGCTGATAAGGTGTGGAGGTCAAACACTGATTGAAGGATTGTTCCTGTAGTCTTTAACTAGACTGTAATCATTTTGAAACTGAAAATTGCCTGAAGGTGTTAAGTAATATTGTAATAGCTTTGCATGTTACGCTTTGTGAAATACCATGCGCTCTTTACACTAGGCTGAAAAAATATGCATATTCTACATGAATTTACATCAACATGGTAGGAAACTACTACAGGCAAAAAAATATAGCTAAAATACCATTAAAAAAGCCTCTTCATTGAGTAATGTCTGGAAAAAATATCTGGTATGTGAAGAAGAAATATCTGTGGATGAAAATGTTGGCGTAACATAAATGCGTGAGATTTGTTACAAAGGTCATTTAGTGTAGGAGTATGTTGAGAGATATACACTACACAAGAATGTATATGTAGATTCTATTTGTGTACTATATTTAAGCACCTCTTCCACATATCTTTGTCGTTATCGTTTTTTGCAGAACACCGGCTATTCCTTACAAAATACAATTGACTGCTCAAAAAAGCAGAGCAGTCAAAAGAGCAGTCAATACTCAGACAGACTTCTAGCTCCAGCTATCAATACTTTTATGAGCTGTTCTTCTTGGGGAACAGGTACCGCAGGTTACCAACACACTCATGTGACGTAGCTAGTAGCACATTATGTTTAAATAAGAAAATGAACATGCAGTTTTTGTTTCTTTTCCAAATGCGTTAATAGCGCATATATTTTAGTCTTTACAATAGCCATATGTTATTAAACCCTGTTAGTAACAACGGATTACAGAAAGGTGGTTTATTGTTGGTTAAAATTTAAGAAAAATAAATAAAATGCATAGAGTACATTCAAAGAAACCTTTACATTTTGTTTTATTATTATTGTTTTTTTTAAATTATTAATTATTATTAATTATTATTATTTTAAATTATTTCAATAAAGATGTGATAACAGCCATAATGTTAAATATGAGCATGATAAAGCCTGAGCTTTGTTTTTCATAGTAAGACATCTACAAAGTAATCATCAAAAAGTAGTACATGCAGGGCTTTTAATGTCATCAAGGGTAGAAGGGGTATATTTTTCTACATAAAAAAGGAATACACATTAGGTACACTAAGGATATGCCTGGGTGACCCCAAACTTTAATGGGTAACGTGACTCTTTGGCCAGTGGAAGGGTGCAATAGAAGCCATCCAGGCTACTATACCAGAAAGCAAATCGGCCTTCTTCAGCAGAATCATCAGAAATGTGAATGATTTCTAGCTGCTGCAGTATGACGCTGTACTGGGTCTTCATAAAATATTTATAACAGTTAAAGGTGGGCAGGATGGTAATTATAAACTCTCCAATAAATACTGAGCAGAACAAAGAGCCATCTATAAATACTGACTATATTGAGAATTCTCCTAGCGAAACATTTTTTTTTTTTTTTTTTTTAAAGGGACAGTACTTAATCATGGCACTTGCAATGTGGCTCATATTCTAGCAGATTGAACTAAGATAACACAGCTAGAACACATACTAATGGCTAATATGCCACCGCCTGAAAACATTATATCATCCAAAACCAGAACTGAAAAGAGCAAAATATTTGGAAAACTTCTTTTTAATTGGACACATATAATAAAAACATAGGTAGGAACTCGCCTTTAACGCCGGGGGCTGAGGGATGCGCAGAAATGTACAGACTGATTCCACATCCTTCTCGTGCCTCGTGATTTGGTAACAAGGCATACTGGAATTCAGATGACACTTCTCATTACATACATAGGTAAAGTCTGATGAATACACTAGTGGGATTTATTCACTAAATCATGAGCTGAGGCTGAGATGTGTCTCTTCTTTCTGCAGTGGGTTTTTCATAATCATGGTTAAAGCAGTAAGATTATGTCACTGAATTGCTAAAAAGGTAAGAGTGCCATTGACTAATAATGAATTATACACAATATACCCATACCATAACCTATGTATATTTAATATACCTCACTTACCATCCTGCTGCCATGGTTGTGCACAATATTGGTTGTGATCATCCTCCTGCTCTACAAATGCAGTTACATATCTGTTGTGAAAGGATTTGTTCCGGCCCCGAGCTACACAGTCCCTTAGACACCTTGTGACATGTATTAATGCGACTGCCCAGCAGCAGAGTGTCTCTTGAAATTGGTTTTAAATGCCAGCAGCTAGGACACTCTGTCTCCTTGAGTACTTATATCATACACACACCAGAAATGTGCTGTTATTTTATGAAAGAATAAAGGATATGGCTGCATTAGCCCAAGAGAAAATGAAGTCTTTAATGGAAGATGGGGTGAAGATAGAAAACAATCCATAAGCTTTTGGGACCTCAAATAGAAGAATAGACCTCTGAGGTTCATAGAATAATGTATAATGTAGTATATATATATATATATGCAGTGGATATAAAAAGTCTACACGCCCCTGTTAAAATACCAGGTTCTTGCAATGTTAAAGAATAAGACAAAGATAAATCATGTCAGAACTTTTTCCACCTTTAATGTGACCTATAATGCGAACAATTCAATTGCAAAACCAGCTGAAATCTTTGAAGGGGGGAAAAATTTAAGAAAAGCTCACAATAACCTGGTTGCATAAGTGTGCACACCCTCTTATAACTGGGGCTGTGGCTGTGTTCAGAATGAACCAATCACATTCAAACTCATGTTAAATAGAAGTCATTATACACTTGCCATTGTTGAAAGATATCAGTCAGGAGAAGGGTACAAAGGAATTTCCAAAGCACTAGATATACCATGGAACACAGTGAGCACAGTCATCATGAAGTGCAGACAATATGGCACAACAGAGACAATACCAACAACTGGATGTCCCTCCAAAATTGATGAAAAGACGAGAAGAAAACTGGTCAGGGAGGCTTATAAGAGGCCTACTGCAGCATTAAAGGAACTGCAGGAATTTCTGGCAAGTACTGGCTGTGTGCTACATTTGACAACAATCTCCCGTATTCTTCATATGAATGGGCTATGGGGTAGGTTGGCAAGACGGAAGCCTTTTCTTACAAAGAAAAACAACATCCAAGGCCGGCTGAAGTTTGCAAAAACGAACATCAAGCCCCCCAAAAGCATGTGGGAAAATGTGTTATGGTCTGATGAAACCAAGCTTGAACTTTTTGGCCATGACTCCAAATGATATGTTTGGCACAAAAACAACACTGCACGTCACCCAAAGAACACCATACCCACAGTAAAGCATGGTGGCGGCAGCATCATGCTTTGGGGCTGTTTTTTTCAGCTGGAACCAGGGCCTTAGTCAGGGTGGAGGGAATTATCAACAGTTCCAAATACCAGGCAATTTTGGCACAAAACATTCAGGAAGCTGAAGATGAAGTTCACCTTCAGCAGGACAACGACCCAAAGCACACATCCGAATCCACAAAAGCATGGCTTCACCAGAAGAAGATTAACCTTTTGGAATGGCCCAGCCAGAGCCCAGACCTGAATCCAATTGAACATCTGTGGGGTGATCTGAAGAGGGCTGTGCACAGAAGATGTCCTCTCCTTTTGGAGCGCTTTTGCAACGAAGAGTGGGCAAATATTGCCACGTCAAGATGTGCCATGCTAATAGACTCCTACCCCAAAAGACTGATTGCTGTAATAAAATCAAAAGGTGCTTCAACAAAGTATTAGTTTAAGGGTGTGCATACTTATGCAACCAGGTTAGCTAAGATTTCAGCTTGTTTTGCAAGTGATTTGTTCACCTTATCTTTGTCTCATCTTTGTCTCATTCCTTAAAATGGCATTTAAGGGGTGTGTAGACTTTTTATATCCACTGTATATATATATATATATATATATATATATATATTTATACTCACTGGCCACTTTAATAAGGAACACCTGTTCAATTGCTTGTTAACATAAATAGCTAATCACATGGCAGCAACTCGATGCATTTAGGCATGTAGAAGTGGTCAAGACAACTTGCTGAAGTTCAAACCGAGCATCAGAATGGGGAAGAAAGGGGATTTAAGAAACTTTGAACGTGGCATGGTTGTTGGTGCCAGACGGGCTGGTCTGACTATTTCAGCAACTGCTGATCTACTGGGATTTTCACGCACAACCATCTCTAGGGTTTACAGAGAATGGTCTGAAAAAGAGAAAATATCCAGTGAGCGACAGTTGTGTGGATGAAAATGCCTTGTTGATGTCAGAGGAGAATGGGCAGACTGGTTTGAGATGACAAACAGGAACTCTAATAACCACTTGTTACAACCAAGGTATGCAGAATACCATCTCTGAATGCATAACAGGTCGAACCTTCAAGCAGAAGACGTCGAACCTTGAAGCAGCTACAGCAGCAGAAGACCCCACCGGTTTGCCACTCCTGTCAGCTAAGAACAGGAAACTGAGGCTACAATTGGACAATGGAAGACTTAAACAACGTTGCCTGATCTGATGAGTCTCGATTCCAGCTGCAACATTCAGGTGGCGGGGTCAGATGCTGGCGTAAACAACATGAAAGCATGGATCCATCCTGCCTTGTATCAACGGTTCAGGCTGGTGGTGGTGGTGGTGTAGTGGTGTGGGGGACATTTTCTTGGCACACTTTGGGCCCCTTAGTACCAATTGAGCATCATTTAAAAGCGACAGCCTACTTGAGTATTGTTGCTGACCATGTACAGCCCTTTAAGACCACAGTGTACCCAACTTCTGATGGCTACTTCCAGCAGGATAATGCACCATGTCACAAAGCTCACACCATCTCAAACTGGATTCTTGAACATGACAATGAGTTTACTGAACTCCAATGGCCTCCACAGTCACCAGATCCCAATCCAATAGAGCAACTTTGGGATGTGCAGCCAACAAATCTGCAGCAACTGCGATGCCATCATGTCCATATGGAGAAAAATCTCTGAGGAATGTTTCCAGCACCTATTAGAAAGTATGCCACGAAGAATGTAAGCAGTTCTGAAGGCAAAAGGGGGTCCAACCCGGTACTAGCAAGGTGTACCTAATAAAGTGGCCAGTGAGTGTGTATATATCACACTAAAGTACAAGATTGTAGTAAGCGCTTTTGAAGTCAGCAATCGCTAATTGTCCAAATACTGTCGGATAGGTTTCTTTACTAAATAGTGGATAATATGTGAATTGAAATGAGATACAAAATGTCATATTGCTGCATAACATATTCTCTATGAAAGGCTCCTCCTGTCAGAATGGCTGGGCTGTCATGGTATCACTTACTGCACAGTACGTAGAAGTACCGAGCCACACTATTCTGACTATCCCCACGCTGTATCTCACAGGAAGCACTTGTGAAGAAGTACATGGACATTGTGTATTAATAGGCAGAAGGAAGTCACACTTATAAACACTTATTACAAAGCATTTAGTGGCTCAGATAAAGAACAGCCCCGGAGGGAAAGAATTGGACAGAGGGGCCACATGAATGTAGTGCGGACGAGGTACCCATGGTCAAGCCTGTTTAAGGGGTTAAGGCATGACTAAGCAGAAATTTTGGCACTGAAAGCCTTAAGTATTGGTGGCACGTGCAGGGCCAGAAGGGAGGGGGTAAATACCCTTCCCGGGGGGTATATAAGGAAGGGTCGTGGCCTATAGGGGCAATTATTTTCAAGAGAATTTTCCCGCCCATCCCTCCCCTAATTTTGGCATTTGCCGGGTACTCTGGTTTTTAAGCTGGTACGGTGCAGGAGTTAACCATCTAGGTATGGTTACTTGTGGTGCACAGAGGTGTAAGTGCAGGACACTCCAGGGGCATGCGCCCATGTGAATCGTAGGGTCATGTGACTGCCGCACTAGGGGATGCCGGCAGTTCCAGCAGGGATACAGGTGGTCACGCCCATACCAGCAGGTTATTAATTTGGTTATTAATTTGGTTATTAAGTGGTTATTAAATGGTTACAATTGGTTATGTTTTGACAATAAATTATTGATATATATTGTGTCAAATTTGTTGTTTTAATAATATTTGACACTTTGTAACATATTAATAAAGGTTGAGTGTCGCGGTGCTGAAGTTATTTTAGTCCGCACCGCGGACAAATAATTCCATATCTGACGTTTAATAAAAAATTTTAAATAAAGAAGTGTCTCTTGTTTTTATTTGTAAAAGAGGTACCGAAACTGGACGCTGCTTCATTCATGTAATGCTAATGACACTAAGGCGAAAAAGTAGGGAAACACCATATTGTTCATTATTACATTATCCTCCACATGCTGTTTATAAACTTGCCACATCTATCTATCTATCTATCTATCTATCTATCTATCTATGTGTTTACCTCTGGTGCTGCTCTGAGTCTAACCCAGGGCAGTGCCGCCTGCTGCCCCCTCCACGTTGCTGTCCTTACTAACAGGTATCCTGGCTCTTTACTTTTAAAGCCGGCACGTCACGGAAGGTGACTATGGAGGACCGGGCTAACTCAGCACAACGCTCCGTATTTGTGTTAATGGGCTAGTTGGGAGATCGGTGAACTCCCTTTTCACCGGCCCATTGAGTAAAGGTGCTAAAGGGAGCCCGGTCGCCCAGTAGTGTTTAGATAGATGCAGGGCTGGTGCCACCTATAGGCAAAGTAGCCGCCCGCCGCGGTCATTCATTAGAAGCACGGCTCGCGGTCACTTGATGGTAGGCAGGCAGCCGAGCAGACAGTGCATGCTGCAGCCGCGGTCATTCAGTGGGAGCGAGTCAGCCAGTTAGGAGGACCTTATGGGAGCGCCACGGCACGCTTGCGTGGCGCCCCTATTGTAATTACATTCCGTATACTGTAAGTGGGTGTGGCAAATGGGGAGGGGCTTGTGTGGGTGGAGCCAGGGGGCAGGAAAATTATGTTTTGCCTAGGGTGGCAAAAATCCTTGCACCAGCCCTGGGTATTTGATAAATGATATAGACACACATTTCGTACATGAATTCTACACATTTGGCAATTTTAATATTGTAGAACCTGACACTTTTCTGTTGAAAGTAATGCATTTTATTTTTAATTTATATCTCCATAACAATTTGACTTTACCCTGAAATGGTAAACGCTTCTCAACGAATGTGACGACTGATGGGAAGGCGTCAGTCCGCAGGTGTAACTGGAAGCTTCAGAGTTATCATGTACAAGAACTCATTAAGCTGCAGGTTGTGTGCATCCTGGCAGGTTGTGTTGTGGGCAGTTGTGAGCACCTTGCAGGTTGTGTTGTGTGCACCTGGCAGATTGTGTTGTGGACACCTGGAGGGTTTTGTTGTGGGCACCTGGAAGGCTTTGTTGTGGGCACCTGGAAGGCTTTGTTGTGTGCAGGTTGTGTTGCGTGCAGGCTGTGTTGTGGGCACTGTGCAGGTTGTGTTGTGGGGACCTGGAAGGCTGTGTTGTGTGCAGGTTGTGTTGTGTGCACCTGGCAGGTTGTGTTGTGGACACCTGGAGGTTTTTGTTGTGGGCACTGTACAGGTTGTGTTGTGTGCAGGTTGTATTGTGGGCACCTGACAGGTTGTGCTGTGGGCACCTGACAAGTTGTGCTGTGGACACCTGGAGGTTTTTGTTGTGGGCATCTGGAAGGCTGTGTTGTGTGCAGGTTGTGTTGTGGGCACCTGACAGGTTGTGTTGTGGACACCTGGAGGGTTTTATTGTGGGCATCTGGAAGGTTGCGTTGTGTGCAGGTTGTGTTGTGGGCACTGTGCAGGTTATGTTGTGTTGTGGGCAGGTTGTGTTGTGGGCACTGTACAGGTTGTGTTGTGTGCCGGTAGTGTTGTGGGAACCTGACAGGTTGTGTTGTGGGCACTGTGCAGGTTGTGTTGTGGGCAGGTTGTGTTGTGGGCACTATGTAGGTTGTGTTTTGTGCAGGTTGTGTTGTGGGCACTATGCAGGTTGTGTTGTGTGCAGGTTGTGTTGTGGGCACTGTACAGGTTGTGTTGTGTGCAGGTTGTGTTGTGGGCACTATGCAGGTTCTGTTGTGTGCAAGTTGTGTTGTGGGAACTATGCAGGTTGTGTTGTGTGCAGGTTGTGTTGTGGGCACTGTGCAGGTTGTGTTGCGTACAGGTTGTGTTGTGGGCACTATACAGGTTGTGTTGTGTGCAGGTTGTGTTGTGTGCACCTTGCAGGTTGTGTTGTGTACAGGTTGTGTTGCGTGCACCTTGCAGGTTGTGTTGTGTACAGGTTGTGTTGTGTGCACCTTGCAGGTTGTGTTGTGTACAGGTTGTGTTGCGTGCACCTTTCAGGTTGTGTTGTGTGCACTATGCAGGTTGGGTTATGTGCAGGTTGTGTTGTGTACAGGTTGTGTTGCGTGCACCTTGCAGGTTGTGTTGTGTACAGGTTGTGTTGTGTGCACTATGCAGGTTGGGTTATGTGCAGGTTGTATTGTGTACAGGTTGTGTTGCGTGCACCTTGCAGGTTGTGTTGTGTACAGGTTGTGTTGTGTGCACTATGCAGGTTGGGTTATGTGCAGGTTGTGTTGCGTGCACCTTGCAGGTTGTGTTGTGTACAGGTTGTGTTGTGTGCACTATGCAGGTTGGGTTATGTGCAGGTTGTGTTGTGTACAGGTTGTGTTGCGTGCACCTTGCAGGTTGTGTTGTGTACAGGTTGTGTTGTGGGCACTGTGCAGGTTGTGTTGTGGGCACCTGGAGGGTTTTGTTGTGGTGACCTGGAAGGCTGTGTTGTGTACAGGTTGTGTTGTGTGCAGGTTGTATTGCGTGCACCTTGCAGGTTGTGTTGTGTACAGGTTGTGTTGTGTGCACTATGCAGGTTGGGTTATGTGCAGGTTGTGTTGTGTACAGGTTGTGTTGCGTGCACCTTGCAGGTTGTGTTGTGTGCAGGCTGTGTTGTGTGCACTATGCAGGTTGGGTTATGTGCAGCTTGTGTTGTGTACAGGTTGTGTTGCGTGCACCTTGCAGGTTGTGTTGTGTGCAGGTTGGGTTATGTGCAGCTTGTGTTGTGTACAGGTTGTGTTGCGTGCACCTTGCAGGTTGTGTTGTGTGCAGGTTGGGTTATGTGCAGCTTGTGTTGTGTACAGGTTGTGTTGCGTGCACCTTGCAGGTTGTGTTGTGTGCAGGTTGGGTTATGTGCAGCTTGTGTTGTGTACAGGTTGTGTTGCGTGCACCTTGCAGGTTGTGTTGTGTGCAGGTTGGGTTATGTGCAGCTTGTGTTGTGTACAGGTTGTGTTGTGTGCACTATGCAGGTTGGGTTATGTGCAGGTTGTATTGTGTACAGGTTGTGTTGCGTGCACCTTGCAGGTTGTGTTGTGTACAGGTTGTGTTGTGTGCACTATGCAGGTTGGGTTATGTGCAGGTTGTGTTGCGTGCACCTTGCAGGTTGTGTTGTGTACAGGTTGTGTTGTGTGCACTATGCAGGTTGGGTTATGTGCAGGTTGTGTTGTGTACAGGTTGTGTTGCGTGCACCTTGCAGGTTGTGTTGTGTACAGGTTGTGTTGTGGGCACTGTGCAGGTTGTGTTGTGGGCACCTGGAGGGTTTTGTTGTGGTGACCTGGAAGGCTGTGTTGTGTACAGGTTGTGTTGTGTGCAGGTTGTATTGCGTGCACCTTGCAGGTTGTGTTGTGTGCACTATGCAGGTTGGGTTATGTGCAGGTTGTGTTGTGTACAGGTTGTGTTGCGTGCACCTTGCAGGTTGTGTTGTGTGCAGGCTGTGTTGTGTGCACTATGCAGGTTGGGTTATGTGCAGCTTGTGTTGTGTACAGGTTGTGTTGCGTGCACCTTGCAGGTTGTGTTGTGTGCAGGTTGGGTTATGTGCAGCTTGTGTTGTGTACAGGTTGTGTTGCGTGCACCTTGCAGGTTGTGTTGTGTGCAGGTTGGGTTATGTGCAGCTTGTGTTGTGTACAGGTTGTGTTGCGTGCACCTTGCAGCGAGGGCTCGCCGTGGCATTCCTGCTCCTCCCTCCGCGCCTCCCTCACAGCAGCGATTGTCTGATGCCGCCTCAGTCAGACGGGGATGGAGGAGGGAGGGAGGGAAATGTTATTCATTGTAAGGGTTGGAGGGAATAAAAAAGAGGGTGGAGATGGGTGTTTTAGAAAGCAAAGGCAAAGGGCCATTTTCTGCCCTTCAGCGAAGAGAGAGGAGGGGCTGGGAGAGCAGGTGAAACTGTGACTAAGTGCAACTTAGGTGGGGAGGCTACAGAAAGTTACTGCGCCCAGACGAGAGCATCAGAGCACCATGTCCGACCTCTGTCCGCAACTTGGACTGTGACGGAGACCACCCTTTTTGTGTCTGTGCGATGATGGCCAAGGCGCTGAGCCAGGAAGAGGTGTTGGACTTTTTATGTCAAGGTGGTGGGAAGGTGCCAAATGCCTCCTTGCTGGCACATTTTAAGGGTTTCTTGAGGGACCCCCAGGTGTCTGCAGAGCAGCTGCTGAAGCACAGAGAGAGGTTCAAGCGCTTTGTGAACTCGGTGGCGGTGGTAAAGCAGGAAGGGGGTGTCAAGTACGTGGTGCTGAGGAGCAAGTACCAGGATCTGTTGGGAGAGGACCTGCGGCCACCGACCCCACCTGATCTGGGACACCAACCTGGTCGTGTCGGCGACAGCACAAGGGCCGATCGGGGTGAGAGTTCAGCCGTGCGAGGGCAGGCATGCACGGGACCTCAGGTGGGCGAGAGACGGAACAGACACCCCGCGGAATTGGAGGGCAGTGGACAGCAGGCTGGATGGGAGGTGAACCCCGAGACCCCTGGACATTTGCGGCAGATAAACGTGACCCCTCTACACAAGCATCCCGGGAGCCGGGAAATCACCGGACCTGTGAATGGGAAGGCATGGGATGCCTCTTCTCCTAAGGGACATTTAACGCCCGATTTGACACCCACCAGCTCCCGATCGCCGAAGGACTCATCCCCGCCACCCAAAAGCATCTCATCACCCAACAGCAGCTCCTCTTCCTACTCGCCCCTGCCCAACGAGCCTTCTCCAGCTTCAAGGAGCCCCCGGAGACAAGAGAGCAAGACAGACACAGCTAATCCTGCTTTTGTAAGTGCAACTTACAGGGATCTACAAGAACAAAGACAAGGGTGTATGTCATGCAGTGAATGTAATCAATTAAGTGTACAGCTGAAGGGTAGCTTACCCCAGGAGGTGCACTTTGCACATGAACAGCCCAGTAATGTGTATAGAGAGCAACCCTGTGATAGCCTTTATCAGGGGCAGCCTGTAGTCCTTTCCTCCTCCAGGTACATGAATACAGATCACCCTTCCCCCTCCCTGCTGCTCCCACATGAATCAGATATTCCTCCTCCAGATGTGCTGCTGGCAGAGTATGAACCAGTAAGTCCTAGCCCCTCTCCTCCTCTGCCTTATAATGAACTGCATGGCATGTGGATGTTGGATATGCCCATCTTCAAAAGTATCAGATGCCAACTCTCTTTGCAGGACTTGGAGGACTTTGTGGACCAAGAAAGCTGTGGTAGTGATGGCAGTGACAGTGGGGAAGGTGGGGACTGTGACACAGAGCACCGGGAGGAGGAGGAGATCTCCAGCGACTCAAACAATGAAAAGTATGATCATTTCATTGAACCAAAATCTGAGACCTCCCGGAGCTGCCCCTCAAACACTAAAGTCCTTAGTATAATCGAACAGTACAATAAGCCACAACGTGAGAACTCTCTGGGCATCGCAGACAAAGCTAGGGTGCAGGCAATGACACCTAGTGTACTAACTGAGACCCATAAATCACCTTACATTGCCAAATCATTCCTGACAGATCAAGCACCTATATTATTTGAGTTGGCTGGCAATGTCCCCAGGAATAGAGCCCGTGCTCATTTGCGGGAAAATATGTCATCTTCGGATGATGAATTACTTGACAGAGAATACAGGAAAAGGCGGCGTCCATCTAGATCAAAGAAATCATCCAATATTGCAGTGGTGGCCCCACCACCAGATATCGACAGACTCCTGACTGTAAAATCTGTCACATCCAATAGTTTTGTCGTAAATGACCAGCTCCCTTTTGGCAACCACAACACGGTGACACTGCACGTACCAAAAGGACAAAAGGATTCTGATCCTAAAAAAATTAGTAATTCTAAATCTTCGTTAGTACCTTTAGATCCATTAGAACACGATTGGCTTGTTAAATCTGCTTCCGGGTCCTGGCTTCAAGTTTATGGACTGTTCAATATGGACCCTAATTTGGCTTTAAGGAAGGATTTCATCTCCGGGTACACTGTTCTGCACTGGTTGGCCAAACACGGTTGTATGGAGATGTTCCAAAAAGTTGTAGCAGGTGCCAAGAAGGCAGGGATTGAACTGGATATGAATGTAAAGACAAGTTGTGGATATACCGCTTTACACATTGCTGCCATCCATGGACATCATAAAGTTGCCACCATGCTTGTGGAAAAGCTCAAAGTGAATGTAAAGCTGAGAGATAACAGTGGAAAGAGAGCATGGCAATATCTGAGCTGCACAACATCTGGAGAGGTCTGGCAGCTGCTAGGAGCACCAAAGGGTAAAACTATATTCCCAGCCCAGGCCTTGCCTATAGCTCACAGTATAAATGCACCAAATAGATCAGCTCAGCTAAACCGAAAAACCTCGCTGGCTGCTTTCCTTAAGCCCCAGCATCAAAAATGGAGAGCTAATAATCTCCCTGCATTGAGGGAAAGAGAAATCTATAGCGACTGAGAAATACCGTTTCTGCCATGTAAATGCGTTGAAAGCCTAGGGAGTTTTGTAGCACATTCCTCGATCACATATTGGGAATGCGGTGGATTTAACTCTGCTTCCAGGTTTAATTATGGCTTGGGTCTGTTCTAAGTGTATTTAACCGACTACGCACTTAACAAATGTCAAATTGAGTCTGAGGTTTTGTTTTTAGATAAAGTAACATTAACAAATCGCAATATTTTGTAGTGTCTGCTACAGTATGACTAATGGTTTGTGTCACTTTGTAGGTCATTTTAGCTATAATTTTAGAGTTTCTGGTATTTTTTTCCAATCACTTTATAATCCATTTTAAATCCAGTGTGCATTTTGGGTCCTTCTATGATATGAAATGTACATTAACAAGCCGTGGCAATGCACCACATCTATACCAAACAGGGGAGCAGCTCACTTGAGAATGCATTCTTAGGTGTGTTAAGAAAATCCACGACAATGAAAAGAAACATCTCAGAACTATATAACAGATCTAAAGCTAAAATGACATCCATCCGTATTCCTACTTGATGCACTCGTTTCAAGAGACTGGTACTCTTGTTGAGATAACAACATATTGCATTCTGTGTTCGGAATGTTGCATTATGGGTATATGCTGCCTCAATGTGGGTGAGCCAACTGGCGCACAAAATCAATCAGGACCAAGGTCCTCAAACTGGGCAGGAGCTCATTCTTCAGAATACAAGTTCTCATAAGCATTGTGCCAGTTCTGGTTTCGGGTCTTCTTCATCCCCTCTT
The DNA here is from genome assembly GCA_023333645.1 of Sceloporus occidentalis. NCBI lineage: Eukaryota > Metazoa > Chordata > Lepidosauria > Squamata > Phrynosomatidae > Sceloporus > Sceloporus occidentalis. Next base: position 536,890 of record JALMGF010000095.1, on the reverse strand, counting down.
GACCATCAGACTGTCTTTCTCTGTTACCTACCTTGTATCATTATATATGTGTATGTCAAGGGCACGCAGATATGGACTAAATTTGTTAGCTAAAAAACATAAAACCATGTATGCAGTTTGGTCAATGTACACCATAAGTAGTGTAGAGATGTTTTCTAAATGGCTCATGAGTTGCCCATTTCTGTAGCACAAGCCAGTGGTATTGAAAGGCTTATGTAGTGTGAATTTCTATTTTATCAGCAATAATGTATGGAGTCTTATTGTATTAACAACCATGGCCCACAGATACACTATGGTGCAAAAGAAATGCAAGAATGAAAATGGTATTAGTTAGCCACATCAGAGAATGAAATGTGAGTAATCATTTCTGACTTTGCAGATTATCAATTGTATGAAAATATTCTCCTGTGGAGGAGGACAATAATTGTCAATCTTCTTTTCCCCTGCTGTTAGAATGGTTTTGCTTATGCTGCCAAATTATGCTACTCTTGCTATATTTTTATATGTGTATCACACTTTGTCTAATGCACTGGCAGATTTTAGTAACAAAAAATCTAGGTGACGGCACAATCAGGAATGCTCATTCACAACCTTCATAGGGAAATGCACAACAATACTTCAAAACTCTAGCTATTTTTCTTGACAGTTATGGTCATACTTACATGAATTTTTCTTATACCCAGCTAAGAAAAAGAAAGGTCTTTGCACTGGGGTTGATTTCCTTTTTTGGATGTTTAAAGTGTGACAATCAGGTATTTCTCTTCCAAGATGTGTTCCAGAGACATCTTGTATCAAGTGAGAAGATTCCTCGCACACTGTGTGACTGGTTGAAATGGGCTAAAACTTGAATTGTAATTAATGTGAATAAAGATTATTTATATATTTTTTTAATGATGAGTTTTGTTTGACTTGCTGTTAAAGTGTATAAAGCAGACAGATTTTGCGCTAACTCAGCACTACAACAGCCACATTATGTATGTGGCCTAACCACCGGCGAGAATTTTAAAGAAACAAAAAATTTACAACAATATTCTGCTATTATAATATGATGAGATTAGAAGAAAGGTTACAAATTTGTAGAATTTAGGAGCCAGGTAGACGTTGTAAAGTTTGTTCAGAGACTCTGTGTAAACAATTGTAAATTGATTGGAGTCTGCAGAAACACTCACAGTAGCAATAGTTCCTCGGGTTCTGGATTTTGTCAAGCTCTGCTGTAAAGATCTGAAGAAGATGCGTTAGCTCTATAAAGAATGTATATGCTGAGAGTCTACCTCAAATGATGGGCTCTTATTAAAGGGACATTCCATCCATAATTTACACTTAAATACATTTAATAGCTGAGAAGTCTCTTAACGTTTACATGGTGACCCTCTTGCAAATGCATGGGGGTATTCTGCCTTTTCCTACCCCTTGCTATTTTCAAAGGAGGAGATGTCTTTGGCTGAAAGCATGTCCTGACGTGATATACTTGCCACCAGTCATCTTCTGTGCTGCAAACACAACACAGGGGGATGTAAGGAGACCTCCCCCATCCTCTACGTGGGAAGGAGATGTTTTCTTCTACTGATTGGCTACAGCTTTTTACCTACCTAAGGTAGGTGATTTTATTTTAAAATTTTTTTTTACAAATGGAACATGTAATCACACGCCACTTTAATATGTGTTATTGTTTGGTGAGGCTGTCAGGGGCGTTAAACTATCCCTTTAAAAGGTCTTACCGCCTGCTTCAGACCAGTATGGGTACAATCTAATGCTTACATTTCAGCCGCTACAAACACAGGTCTTTAGTTACTTGAAGTGTATACTTTAAACGAACAGTGTTGTATAGTGCTATATTTTGTCTAGTATGCTTGATGCTTTTATATGTGAAAATCTGACATAAACATGGTTTGTTTTTCCTTTGGAAAATAAGCAGTATATAAGTCAGTGACATAGAAGATTCTACGGTGAAAAAAATCCCTAAAATATGACTGTGATTTGGCCCTCTAAATCAATTAAATCAATTTAGCTGAGTTGTCCTCTTCTGCAGAAACAGAAAATCTTACTTGATCACGCATGCACGTTTTTCACACTGAATGATAATTGGTACTGTTATTTTTTATTTTTAGACTTTTTTGGATGTTCAAAATTAACTCGTTACTGCTTATTTAGCATTTCATGCATTATAGGGAAACCTGGTTTTAGAAGAAAAGCTCAAACATCTGCATCACACATCAAGTGTCTTTAATATTGCAAGGGTTAAAGAAGATTTTTTTAAAATAGGCTTTTCTGCCTTTAAGTCTGTGGTGGCCCCACCTGGCATTATGATGGCTCATTGAGTCCAGAGAGCAAACCACAGCGATGAGGACCATGAAGCCCAAAACATGCATCTGAGGTTGTTGGTTGGAAATTTGCTTTGTGTTCTGCCTTGGTTGTTGGGGTTAATCTGTATGTTGATGGAAATTTTACTTCTGTAATGGCAACTGTTAGCTAAAATGTGAGACTGTCCAGGGCAATGCAGCTTTGTAGGGTAGGTTATTTTTATGCCATTGAGCTAGTCGCACACCTTCTTGTTTGTATTCTCACCCTTTGGAATAACCTGGATGTCTCTCCAAATCTAAAGATGAGTTCAGATGTCGCCCACCTTGCCCTGTGGCTAGTGCTATGGTTGCTGCATGTTCTGAATCATCTTTTCATTAGGGTAGATCCAGTTTGACTTGTTCAACTGCTCAACAGGCCAGGCTGTAAAATGACATCCTATATTCTTGGTTTAAGTGAGTGTACGGGTTGTTTTCAACTACTTAAAATGAGTATGGTTGTAGAGAGATGAGCTGTAGAGAGATGCTTGACATGAAACAGATTGTTTCTGCCCAATGGAGAAATGTATCCAAAAAGCAACAGTGAAAAATAATTTGATACAAAATGGTAAACAATTTCTCCCACAAAGAAGGAAAAAGCAAACGCAGTCAACAACTTTCAAAGCAAAAAATGTAGACGTCAAGGAAAATCAGGAAACCATAATCTTTAAATTATTTGTTAGGCCAAAAACCTTTACTATACAGGAAAATCATCACTGTATAGAGCCACTGTGGTACTGTGCATAAGGCCAAACCATTTCGGTGCTGAAGGTGTATACTAATCCAGAAGATGAAGTCCATTCACAGAAACGTGTCTAATGGTTGCCAAGCATCCTGACATTTAAGATACTTTTGGAATTTCTCTACATAGCCTAATAGGGAATTTACTTTACTGAGAAATTTTATGACTTGGCCTTTGAACTTGAAGTCAAAACAGACAAAAACAAAAGAGAGGGCTCAGAATTTTCGTTTGCATTTTGTTGCTTTCGTTGAACTTACATTCTAACACACACTTTTTCATTCTCTCAATCCCCCTCGTTCACTCTGTCTCTCATGTCTCCCTACCTTCTGTTGACCGCATCTGCGTCCCTGTCTCCTTTTCTGCAGATCTGCAGGTCATAGTTGCGTCTGCCAGTCAGCCCCGCACTGGATATCGAGTCAGATGCTCTGTGGGGTTTGAGAAGAGATATGTGCATCAACTCGCACAGATCTCTTTTACCCCTGCAGCTACATTGGTGGCCACATGTATAATTAGTTGGCCATAGAAGACCATAAACAAGCCGCTCAGTTGATAATAATTAGTCCATGTATTTGTCACTGTTTAAATTACATTATGCAGTCTATTGACTACTTACTTTGTGACTCAATGACGGATAAAAAAAAATAGTTAGATACATCAGATACTAAAATTAGCAGCCAAAGAATGGTCACACCTTTGTGTAATTACAGTCTGCACTCTCCTTTAATCTGTTTCTATGGAGACAGGGAGGATGGCATAGTTGTAGTTGTCTACTTGCATCCTACAAAAGTATTTTCTTACCAGAAGGGAGGAGAGTCTAAAGATAAGTTTTAAAATGTTCACTGTACACATAGTAAAACACTGTGGAAAGAATATACCGTATTGGCTCGGATATAGGCCGCACCCTAAAAGTTAGGTGCTTTTTTAAAGAAAAAAATGTCTTAGTAAAAAAAAAACACTCGCATATGCTGCTTCTCTGCCCTTCCCAGACATGCTGCCACTCTGCCCTCCCCAGATATGCTGCCACTCTGCCCCCCCGAGATATGTTGCCACTCTATCCCTCCTGAGATATGCACTCTGCCCCCGAGATGTGCCCCCCCCGGGATATGCTGCTACTCTACCCCCCCGAGATATGCTGCCACTCTGCCCCAAGAGGTCTCCCCCCCCCCCTAGACTCCCCGGGGTCTTGCAGGGCCGGCGGGGGACAGCTACGCAGTACGCGTACTCAACTTCCGGTGCTGGCACTTGCGCCGTGGGTTGTCTAAGCGCATCGCGCAGACGTTCACCGGCAGCGGCGATGCAAGCGTTAACAACCTCCGCTGCCGGCACGTCTGCACGATGTGCTTTAACAATCTCCCTTGCCGGGACTCCCCCTGTGGGAATTCCCGGCAAGGGAGATTGTTAAAGCACACCGAGCAGACGTGCCGGCAGCGGTGGTTGTTTACGCTCGCATCGCCGCTGCCGGTGAACGTCTGCGCGATGCGCTTAGACAACCTCCCGTGCCGGCACTCCCCCCGTGGGAAGTGCTGGCAGGGGAGGCTGTCTGAGCGTATCCGAGAGTAGGATACGGGTCCCCTGCACCGCTGCGGGGGATCTGTATCCTAACCCCGCTGCCTGCCCGGCACTGCACGTCCCGGGCGTCGGGCGCTAGACCTCGAATATAGGCCGCACCCCCACTTTAAAGACTTAAAGTGGGGGAAAAAAGTGCGGCCTATATTCGGGCCAATACGGTAATATAATAATAATAATACTTTAGCGGTGGAAAGAAAGTATTTTGGTGAATACCTTGATTGATTAAATAGATTGCATTTGATTGCAAGCTTTCATGACTACTTTGGTCTCTTCTTTAAGCAATATGCATGAATAAGAGCCTAAATAGTATTGAAAGCTTGCAACACACACTTATACACACACTCATTATAACACACACACGCGCATGCTAATACTTACACCTACGTAAACCCTAACACACACTAACTCTAAAACACACACACTAAAATACACTCCATCATCTATCAATTACACCTCCCATATCATCACAACCTTGACTGGAGCCTTTGTAGCATGATGTTATGTGACCCCACTGTGCTCCCTCCTCCGCAAGTGGGACAGTCGAAGTCAGAGCAGCCCTGTTTGAAGAATCAGGAGGCAATAATTTATCATTTAAATAATTTTTGACGTATTTGTAGGTACGGATCAAAAGAGTATGCTTGATACAGGGCCGGCGATGGGGGAGAAAGGCAGCCTTGGCACTTGTTACACTCCTGTAGCACACAGCTGTGAGTATCCAGCAGGCAACCACACACCCAATATCTCTCTGGAGCATCAGTAAATGTAAGTGTGTGGCTCTATAGGCCACTGGCCTACTGAGCATTTGCCATATTTACAAAATACTTTTTTTAATGATCAATTAGCCGTTTAAACTCAAACATGGATTAGCTAACGCAACGTGCCATTGGAACACAAGAGCGATGGTTGCTGGTAAAGGGCCTCTGTACGCCTATGATGATATTCCATAAAAAATTGGCAGTTTCCAGCAACAAAAGCATTTTGTAACATTAACGATGTCTACAAATCTTAATTTGCTTTTCTTTAAAAAACAAGGACGTGACGACAAACATTTGAATGGTAATGTACATTGTTGCATTCTTGTTGCTAACAGAAACCTAAAAACATGAAGGCGTGTTTGTCTCCATGGCTGTAATGGTACGTTTGCCATGAAATACTAAGACATTCCTCTGTAGGAATACATTGATGGTGTTTTAACATCTGAAACAAGACATTCCTAGCATTTTATGCATAGCTTTGCATGAGGTGCCAGTGAATACTTCTGCATTGACTTCTGCTTTTTTTTTTTACAAAGCTGCATTGAGGGTTATTACTTCTATGATTTAGGGTGATCCCACACAGTTGGGGTTTCTGTGCTACTTTGGAACTCACACCATTAATGACATGGATAATGCAAAACACTGTAGGGCTGCTGCTGCAAATTTACAGATCCAATTGCAATGCCACAAATCTCTTAATGTATCTTGGGAAACAAAATCATTGTTTATGATACTGTCACAAGTTGTATTGTGGAGAACATCACCCATCACTGTTCAGCTGTTCATCTCCTATTATACACACGTACCAAGTTTTTAATGCCAATGTCAGGACACCAACTTACCTGGGCAGTGGGTGGCTGAGCACCTGCTGCTTAAAGCATCCGTCATCTGAGCTGCAGGTTGCGTGGGTAGAAGGGAGTCTTAAAGGGGCTATGCCCTGCATATTTATAGGATTGGAGTGAGACTATTTATACTACTGCTCAGTTGTTATTTGGAGCTTCTAGTTGCAACATGTCGTTTGATACCCTACCTGAACCAGCCCCTGTTACCTTCTCCTGACCTGTTCCTGTTATTGTCTGACCCCTGGTGCCCTTACCTTGTCCCGTGCCCCCAACCGCCTCTGGGGGTTATTGGACTTTGTTTCTTGATTTGCCCTCCAGTTGATATTTCATTAACCCATTGTATGCTGGTTACCATTCACCTGCTGAGAGCAAATACCTTTGAACTCACTACTGCCCATTCCAGTTCACAAGTACATGTCCTGCCACTGCTGCCAATAACAGTTAACCTGCTGTCCGCAAGCACCTGTCCACCTGCTGTTACCCGTACCAGTCTACCTACCGTCTGCCAGTACTGGACACCATCCTACTACCTAAAGCCTTACTTATAAGAATTCTGCCCTGCCTCCTCTTCCTCTACTAGTCAAACTAACCCCCCCCCCAATTGGCTACCGGGAAGTGCAAGATACGGCCTATCCGCATAGGATTCCTACGCTCCTGTATCTCTGTGCAAAGTAGGCCTAACAATCTCCTAGTATAACAGTATATGCATTGTACAATTACAATAATTTTGTAAAGGTTGATAGAGAAAATAGAATATTAGTGAGGCTTAATTGCTAAAGTTAATGAAATCAATTATTCTTTTTGCATACATAAGGTATGGTTATGGGTAACCTTTTTCATACTGGGCAACTGACTTTTAAGCTGTCGTACCTAAATAGATCACCCTAAATGACATGATTTGTATATCATACCACATCTTCTACACATAGAACCACAAATCCAGATTCAAATTCAGATCAGTTCTGCTCTAGCACCACAAAGCCCCATTCTTTGGTACTCCTCTGACTATCTTAGCTAAAATCTAAAATGCAATGCACTTTTATTGTGAGTTATTTATTGTGAGTTTATTGTGAGTTGTGTGTGTATCACATTATTTTTGTTTTCCATTTTTCCATTCACCAGGTGCTTTTTGTAAACCATACAATCCAATACATCCTTCATACAAAATTTGTCCTGATCGTGGAGCTTTAATGGCTACAAGAATGCCTCGCTTTGTGAAAGGTGCATTATATTACTGGTCTCGCTAGAATGAATGGCTCCAGGTTTATAACAAGTAATGACTGTGTACATGAATTACATGCTGTAGCTTTGCTATAAGAACTATCATTTTCTAGCTAAATGCTCTTTGTAACTTGGCATTATCTGTCTGTTAATGGTTACAGTTGTACAAAGAATGTCCATGTTATATCTGCTTGGTCTTTAATTGTTAGCTTGTATATGCTTTCAAGTCATGCCTATACAGGATGTGAATGAAATACAGATCTTGTAGTGTGATTTACAAGGTATTGACATTAAAGTGACTCATTTGACCCCCCACTAAGGTTTTTGAGCTTACTTTATTTAAAGGGAATACTATCAACTATTAAAGGAAACATATATCTGCGATCACAAATGTATGCATGTTAGAATGCCTGGCTTGTAGACGCCATGCCGCCTAATGCCTCAGTGAGGCGGGCTCACACGGACTTCAACGGAGTTCCTCGTCTGGCAGTAAGTCCTGTGGTGGAGAGCAAAGAGCAGTTCGGAAAAAACTAAAGTAACTAAAAAAAGGCTGGGTGGCATAAGTATAAAGGGTAGTAGGGGCAACAATACACAAGTGGGGGCTGGCGGGGAAATCATATAAGTCAATACTAGGGGGTGGTGGCTGGGGTATAAATACACATTGTGGGGCTGGCTGGAGGGCACAAATACACGTAGGGACTGAAAGCATCAATACACAAGGGGGACAAGCTGGGGTCATCTCTTCTCATAAATCAATACTGGGAGACAGGCTGGGGGCATAAATGCACATAGTGCTGGCTGTGTTGAAAAAAAAATATTTTTTTTTTGTTGGAGCTTAGCTTGTCCAGATGTGGTGGCAGAGCCTGTCCTGGTGTGTGTGTCTGGGTGTTGATGTGGCAGAGCCTGTCTTGGTGTGTGTGTTTGTGTGGCGGAGCCTGTCCTGGTGTGTGTTTTGGTGTCGGTGTGGCAGAGCCTGTCCTGGTATGTGTGTTTGGGTGTTGGTGTGACAGAGCCTGTCTTGGTGTGTGTTTGTGTGGCGTAGCCTGTCCTGGTGTGTGTGTTCAGGTGTCAGTGTGGCAGAGCCTGTCCTGGTGTGTGTTTGGCACTTTACTTACTGTAGGAATAAATAGAACTATTTAATTTTTACTCATCCGGAGATAAAACGCACTCCTGAATTTGTAGTCCAGTCCAAAACTTTTTAGGCTCATAGATCAGTGAGAGGAAAAGTAAACTTTTTCTGTTATTTAATATATTTTAATCTGCATATTATATTAAAAAGGATTAGTGGCAGTAAATTGTGGCTTCAGGAGTCCCGTGAGTATGATGACTTTTTTTTTAGTGTACTGATAAACTCCCAATCCCATCACATAAGATTCTATCCTATATTACCTGCCGAGTACTGATGTCCTCTTTATCCAGTACACATGGATGCCGAGGTGTCCAATGTATTTATTTCCATATTTTTTATTATTGTGGTTTAGACACTTGCCACATTGTAATTGACATCAGGATAAAAATACATTCAGTATATTTATATATTATTTTGATTTAGGGATGGCCAACACTAATGTCAGTTAGAGTAGAGCCCATCGCGGGACTGCTTTTTTAATCCCGCCCGCTCCCGCAATGTGGGTGTTCCGCTCCCGCCACATTTGTGGCCAATCCCGCCCGCTCCCGCCACATTTGTGGCCAATCACGCCCGCCTCCTTACCTGATTTTCCGCGCAGTCTCGCAAGGCTGCCCTCGAGTTGTTCCCTCACAGCATCTCTTCTCTTGCTCCGCCCATGAACAAGGCGGCGTCACGGGAAGTGACGTCACATCACGTGACTCCGCCTTGTTCATGGGTGGAGCAAGATAGGAGACACTGTAATGGAGCAGCGAGAAGGCATCCTTGCGGGACTGCGCGGGATTACCGGGACCCGCAGGCACAGTGCCTGACCGCTCGCAGCCCCAGAAAGTTTTTTGGCGGGACCCGCGGGACCCGCCTCCCAATGCAGTCCTCTAAGTTAGAGCTCTAGTAATGCTCAACTAGGATTTGTGATTTTTACTCAGAGAAATAAAAAAAACTCAGGGTGATACATGTAATTCCAAAGCAGAGATATACAATCAGTACCTCAACTGTGCTGGCTAACAGTGCAAGATTCCAGAAGAATAAGCAGTACTAGTCTGCAGCATGGTGCAGCTGGTCACTGCCTTTTTGAAGCTCAGAGAATATGTATATTCTGCATTCACCACTTCTGGTGTTGATTCTGAAATGTCAAGGTAAGAATTTGTAAATATGTATAATGTTAAGTCCTCCGAGGCACCCATGATGTCAGATATTTGGAATCTGTGCAGATAACATTGAAGAGAAATAAACCCTGTCGATGCCAGAAACAAACATGTTTGCAGCCCATGGAAGTCAAATTTCAAATAATGGCACCTAGACTATCAAAATGGTAATCAAATATAAAATAGGTTTTTCATTTTATACAGTATATACAGTATTTTGTTTTGTACTTTCTCACCCTGACATTTCAAAATTGTTAACTGGGACTTATCATGAATAGTTATCTTCATATCCTAGTATAGATCAGTGAAGACTGTGTGGGAATCTTGCACCAAACCTGAGAACTCTCCATGTTTGGCCTGGAGTCCCCATGTTTGACCCACAGTCTGAAGCCATGCTTCCACAGGTCTCTGGATACACTATTGCCCTACTTCATGCCTTCTCAGCGCCCACTGAAGTCTTTCTGGGGCAGTCTCACCCTACACACAGCTAGCTCTGACCCTTCAAGAAGCCACACCACCAGAAGGAGAGCTGGAGTAGTCTGTGCTGGGAAGTTCCCAGGTATGCTTACTGCCAAACCAAATAGTAAAGTTAAAGTATTTTGTATGCAGCCTTGTAGAATTATCATTCAGCTCAATCAGTTCCTGGATAGAAGAAGAAAATATGCAGCAGCAATAAAAGTGTAAAAATGTAAGTGTAATAATGTTTACAAAGTGATCAAAGTCCACTGAACTCTGTTAATTGCATGAGATACTTATTGCAAAGGCCATGCACTAGGTGCTCATGCATATTGTGGCAGTTAGAGAATAAAATGTCAGCAATAATATGTGGAATTTAATGTTTTTGATCAGTTTGGTAGGAATGACAGATAATATTTCGACTTATTTCATAGTGAGCTCATGCATAAATATGTAAAAACTGTGCTTCTTACATAATGATATATAATGCAGTCATGTGCTTAGAAAGTGAAGTGAAAAGTGAGAGGGACTGAAGGTTTCCATCTATACAGTTGTTTCAGTCCTAGGGCTCTGCCACTACATCTTGAACTTTACCAAATTAGGTTACCAAACCTTATGTGAGCTCAGATACAATTTGTGTAAAATGAGCTGTCTGTCATTAAATGATACCCCACTAAAAAGTGCTTAAATGAGCATTCTTCAAAAAGAAAGGAAAAGTAAAAAAATGAAGCACTTACCTGTGATAGCTCTGCAGCTGCACTCCTCCTTCATGGTCCAGCGATTCTTGCCACCAATTTGCAGCTTAAAACAGCCAATCAGTGGTAGGAAATCACCATCCAAAAACATTTCCTTCATGAAATATATCTTCTGTGAACTTAAATTTTAAAGAGACCATGCAGCCATCATATGCATCAAAGTGCTTATGATGGCTGGAGTATGCCTTTAATGCAAGTTGATATCACATTGATTTCTGTTGATTCATCTGCCCTTAGGGTCAGCCTGCCCTTGATTAGGACCCCCCATTGGTTTAAGGTATCTATTAGAAAATGAAGGGAAAAGTTTTATCACTGTAATAGTTGGGCGCATAGCATTGTCCAAAATGTCTTAGTATGTGCCCTTCAGTATACAATGCTATTCTTCCAACTTTGTGGTAACAGTTTCGAGAAGGCACTTTTCTATTCCAGTGTGGTTGGGTGAGTTTGGTGTGGAAGAACTTGACTGGCCCGCACGGAGCCCTGACCTCAACCTCATCGAACACCTTTGGGATGAACCGGAATGGACATTGCGAGCCAGGGCTTCTCATCCAACATCAGTGCCTGACCTCACAAATGCTCTACTGGATGAATGGGTAAAAGTTCCCACAGAAAAGTTCCAAAATCTTGTGGAAGCTGTTATAGCTGCAAAGGGGGGACCACCTACATACTAACATAGTAACATAGTTCATAAGGTTGAAAAAAGACCAAAGTCCATCAAGTTCAACCTATACTGTCTATGTATTTAGAATGTGATTATTATTACAAATTATTTTTAAAGTAAGGGCATGCAGCCTCATACTAGTCTGGACAGTGGAATCAATCCGTAACAAGAGCGGCCACTTGACTTCTAGGTGAATAGACCCAAGTGCAAGGGGATGTTGTGCCAATGTCTTTGTCTGTTAATACTATCAGGGACTTTAGCACGTTCAAGCCAACAAGTTTTATAAATTGTTTTATAGACTCTGTTATTATTACTTAATAAATTGCCATAGTGTTTGGTGATTGCTATAGCCTCTTATCTCGATGCCAATATTCCTGTGTTTTTATTTAATATAGTGTAATGGTCATATTCAGATTGCCCATGTCAAGCAAATATTATGAAAAAGGTAAACTCCATATATGGTCGGTTGATCATTAATGCATTAAGAGTCTGTGACATAGCCTACCCTAGGATCCAGGGGCTGGTAGTCCAGGGGGGAGGTAGTCTTCCTGCTGCAAAACCAGGCAAAACCTCTTGTGGGATCAGCTCCCCCAGTGCGCTGATATTCAATGTGTTGGCTACAAGGAAGATCTTCCCAACCGTCCCATTTACACTCTAGAGGTTGTGCCAGCTTAGTGCAAACTCCATAGACCGCGTTAAACGCGTCTATGCATCTTTAAGACACAGTGCACTATAAAACATCATATTTAATGATATTAATAATGTTTCTTTATTAAGCACTAACATATTCCTCAACAGTGTATAATTTAAGGTTCATAACAATGGTTTTTGACAGCTATATGCTTGGTATATGATCTGTGCTTGTTATTTTACCCCAATTTACCAATTATACAATGTTATTATCATATGGCTTTGTGGCAAACAATAGAAACTCTCAACCTTAATCAGCCAGAGGAATACTCTTGAATTAATTCCGGGGGGGGGGGGGATTCATTAGCATTGCCATAGGGTTTGAATAAGAATGGTTACCAAACAATGGTGACCTCAAGGCCTGCAGATAAAGGAGGTTTATTGGAACATTTTCCCTCAATACAATATTGTTTTTGGACAGTCCGGTCCTACTTAACTCACATATCTGTTTAGTTTAATTGTATAAACAGGAAACTTCATGGAGCAGCCATTAGGAATTATAGTGTTTTTGACTTTCGATAATCTAGCATTTTGCCTTTAAGTTATCTGTAGTGTGTTTACAGGTTGACATTGTTTCTTAAGAATTGATGTGTTTGTCCGCTGTGCTTCCTTATCAACTGGCACCCAGTCTGGACAAACAAGCAACGCCATTGTATTTCTATTGGATAAAAGGGCATCTAACAAATAAGAAAGCTCCCATAAAATGACATGACTTTCCATGACTATGCTTTGGCGTCCGACATACACTATGATCTAGTACATGTTAATAAGCATAAGCAAATACTTAGCCGGATTTTACTAATCAATTTACTTATCTATTTCTTCTTAAATCTGGATTATGTAATTTATGATACTTATTGTGGATATATTATAATTTACTTCTGTAATCATCTCTGACATGATTTACAGTATATTGTAGGAATAAATTGAAACACTGTATTTTGCCATCATGTGATACAAGGAATGTTCTAGAAACCCAGTATTCACTAAAGAGGCAGGCGATGTTTCCACCTCTCTCAAACTTTGCCACGGCAAGAACTGATTAAAATTTAGCAAGGACAAAATCTTTCCGTAATCTGTGCTCAAATAAAGGTCATATAACACTTCTGCCAGTGTTCTGTTTTTCCAGTGTGTATGGTTGGATCCCCCCAACATGTCATTAACCCTTCAAGTGCCAGATTTGTATGTGATACATTTTTGGCAAATAAGATCTTGAGTGCCAACCATAAACGATGAAAAAAAAAAAATAATAATTTTTTTTTCTTTTATATTTTATTACATTTAAAATATATAAATACAATTTGTATACATTATGAGTAAGCAAAATCACTTTACTAATTGACACTTACATCCGTACATTAAAGATGGCATTATTATTGTTAATATTATTATTATTATCTTTTATTCATATAACACCCACAATTTACACAGCACTTCTTACAATACACATTTGCAAGGTGTATGACAAAACTAGACTAAGACTAATACATTAGGTAAAGAGGGCCCTGTTTGCAAGTTTACCATCTAGTAATACATTTTATTAAACATTATATGCATGGTCATTTATATTAAGTCAATTGTTTACCGGATATTTGATCAGTGACCTAACCCCATTTATATCATTTATTTCGACTTAAATTACAATTTCTTCACAATGATCTGATTAACTTGTGTGTACTGCCTGCATTGACATCTATAACAAACATGCCCAATCAGTAAATAATTTAATTAGTAAATAATAAAAATAATGTTTTGCAAGTAGGCAAGGGCAATGGTGAACAAACAAATCTCCAAAGGTTACATTAAGTATCAAGAATGACCATGAGTAGCTAATTATGTTTTAAATTTTGATAGATAACTGTAAAGTACTTAAACTTGCCTAAAGCAACTCTATTAAGCAGCAGCTAACCATAGGACTAAAGGATAACCCTGCAGGGTTTCTCTCGGTTTATAGTTAAACATGCCATAAATTAATAACAATCTGGTAATTTATGAGGGCATTAAGTCATCAAGTTTTACTCTGGTGACCACAGTGTTTACTTTTTTCCTTCATATGTACTTTATCGTAAAAATGTGAAGCAGTACAGCACGCAGAAAAAATGTTCGAATGTTCTGACATCCGCAGATTAAAGTGCGCTTAAACATTTAGCTAGAAATGTACAGCTCTGAAATTATACGGCATGCAGAAAAGTAAATGCTGACAGAAAGCTAATGGCTTTTTATGCAGATAAGTGCAGATTTGGATTTTCCTTATATTTTGACAGTTAGACCCTTCAAATTAAAATAAAAAACCCAAAACACAATTTTTACTAGAAAAATACCAAATTCTAAATGTACCTTGTGTTGACCATGCTACATACAGGAATAGTGTAAATGCTCAAGGCTGAGGTGAGGAGCTACCATAGAAGAATATTAAGCAGCCGCTTAGTGTCCCCATTGTATTAAGGTGCCCATTACAAGAGAAAAAGTAGACTGGCAACAGGCATACCTGGGACCTTCCCATGGTAGACTACCTGGAGCTCTCCCTCTTCTGGGGCAGTGGCTTCATGAATGGGCATGTCTAGCCATACATAGGAGCAGGGCTAACCCTGCAAGCCTTTATGCAGATAATTGGCTAAATTGGGTGGTGACTGGGCACTGCCAAACACCTCTCTACCACCAAGTGAAAGACGAAAGTGACCCGGAAAAGCAAGACTCCTCTCGGAGGCTCTGGCTCAAACTTGGATTGCTCTCACGTATGGTCATTGGTTCCTCATACAATTATATGCTGTAATATATTTTTCTTTAAATAATGTGACCATAGATCTTGCAGAACTAGATTAAATCTCAACCTTTTTTTCTTTACGGCTACAAAAATCCTACAACCACCCATGGTTAAGGTTATCACATTGTTAAAACCCACTGATGCCTGTTCAAACTGGGGGGGCATTAATAATTTCCAAAAGTAATGTGCTATGGAATTATAATTTTGTTATTGGGCTAAAATAATACTTGATCATTCAACACGGAAAGCCTGAAGCCACAATTGAGTGCGACTAATCCTTGAAATAAATATTATAACACAATAAATAACTTTTCCACTAAATGATTTCAGGGCCTTGAACGTTTTGTCCCCTGAAGTCACTACAACTTCAGGAGGGCATTTTATCTCTGGATAAATATAAATTAAATAATTAAGTTAAGTGCAAGGAAACAGATGACCAAACACACACACCAACACAGGCTCTGTCACACCGACAACCAAACACACACACCAGGACAGGCTCTGCCACACTGACAACTGAACACACACACCAGGACAGGCTCTGCCACACAGACACCCAGACACACACACCAGGACAGACTCTGCCACACTGACAACTGAACACACACACCAGGACAGGCTCTGCCACACCGACAACCAAACACACACACCAGGACAGGCTCTGCCACACTGACAACTGAACACACACACCAGGACAGGCTCTGCCACACAGACACCCAGACACACACACCAGGACAGACTCTGCCACACTGACAACTGAACACACACACCAGGACAGGCTCTGCCACACCGACACACAGACACACACACCAGGACAGGCTCTGTGACACAGACACACACACCAGGACAGGCTCTGCCACACCGACAACCAAACACACACACCAGGACAGGCTCTGCCACACAGACACACACACAACAGGACAGGCTCTGTCACACCGACACCCAGACACACACACCAGGACAGGCTCTGCCACACCGACAACCAAACACACACACCAGGACAGGCTCTGCCACACAGACACACACACAACAGGACAGGCTCTGTCACACCGACACCCAGACACACACACCAGGACAGGCTCTGCCACACTGACAACTGAACACACACACCAGGACAGGCTCTGTCACACCGACACCCAGACACACACACCAGGACAGGCTCTGTCACACTGACACCCAGACACACACACCAGGACAGGCTCTGTCACACCGACACCCAGACACACACACCAGGACAGGCTCTGCCACAACAACAACCAAACACACACACACACCAGGACAGGCTCTGCCACACAGACACCCACACACATCAGGACAGGCTCTGCCACACCCACATCCAAACACACACACACACCAGAACAGGCTCTGACACACTGACAACCGAACACACACACCAGGACAGGCTCTGCCACACCAACACCCAAACACACACCAGGACAGGCTCTGCCACA
Source organism: Sceloporus occidentalis (assembly GCA_023333645.1). Taxonomy (NCBI): domain Eukaryota; kingdom Metazoa; phylum Chordata; class Lepidosauria; order Squamata; family Phrynosomatidae; genus Sceloporus; species Sceloporus occidentalis. The sequence goes on along the minus strand of JALMGF010000095.1, from coordinate 520,377 downwards.
CCAACACCTATACACATACACAGAGGACAGGCTCTGCTACACTGATAACCAAAAACACACAAACAGCAGGACACAATCTACGTCACAGACGTCTACATCAGGATGGATTTTTCACACTGCATTGTCGTTTATACCCCCCTTAGTGTTTTTGCCCCCTGTGTATTGATGCCCCTGCTGCCCATATATATTTACATTAGCCCCAGTTGCCGATAGCAGGTATAGATCAACACATTAACACACAAACCAAGCTTTGCATGTATAGATCAACTGAAATTCACTTGTGATCTCAAATAAACAGAATCAGACATACAAATCCTGTATTTGCAGGTATACAATAGTATATGAAACGTAGCATTGCAGGTATAGATCAAATAAATACATGGAAACAGCATTGCAGGTATTAATCAACTGAATAAGACATATTAACCCTGTATTTGCAGGTATACATAAATAATGTATGGAAACATAGCATAGCAGATATGGATCTACAGAATAACACACAACCCCAGCTTTGCAGGTATAGATCAATTGGAATTCACAAAAAAACACGTAATTAAAAGGTATATTTAAAACCCCCTAAATTACAGGCATAGATCACAGGTTGCATACCCCAAAGCCAGCCCTGGCAATCACACTCCTATCGACGGAGGTAGAGGCCTCGTGGAGGAGAATGGGGCCCCTCTCTCTCCTCCGCATTAAAAAAAAAGACGGGATTTAAAGTCGCATTGCGACTTTTTTCCAAATTCGGCAGGGGGGCAACAGGGGGGGCAAGGATTAACCCCTTGCCCCCCTGTAGCGACGCCACTGCCTCCGCTTGATGGTAACCAGGCATCACAGAATTACATACAAATCAGACTTCACTACCTGAATCTAGTCAGTACCATTTTGTGTACACTAAACAGGCTTCCTCTCTGCATTCCGCTCATTCCAAATATTTAATTGTGCTTTTCAACAGCTATATCTTTCTGTATTTATTACTAAATTCAATGAAATCACTTAAAGTATTAAGCAATATCAAAACAGACTGTTATGTCTTAAATCGCTACAAGAACTCCAGAATTTTAGAGAAACAAGATTCCGTAATAAAAAGACCACATAATAGGGAACACTTTAAAGGGTACTTTATTAAGCTTCAATATTCCTCAGACTAGTAAATGAGATATTTCTATTGTTCTTTGTTCCACAAGTGTGGGAATCATATCATAAGATCTAAATGAAACTGTGCCTTATATGTGTTTTGCATATTTTGGTTGTTTGTTTTGGGAAAATTGCAAATCAAATCTCTCCAAGGTATTTGTTAAACTGGAATAACAAGGTTACACCTTGCATGCAGGAACTACATTGGTAACATCTGAAATGAATTTTGGTGGCTAGTCCTGACATGTAGAGAAACATCAGATAATCTATACATCAGTTAGTACCTTTGCTTGTTTCTGGTATTGCAATCATGTTCTTAGGTACTTATGTTGGGTGAGACATTAAAAAACGAGGGGTGAGCCGAGTTGAGCCAGAGCCCTGCACACTTTGTGGGTCCGACATGTAAATTGGCAAGTACGCAGGTCACTGCACATCTGGAAGGACACTAAGAAGAATGTGATACTTCCTTGGCTCATTCCCATAAATCATTGTCATATAAAACAGGGATGATGGGAGAATATTTGAAAATTAATTGCAATCTATTTTTTGTCAGTAAATCAGATTTTCACCTTGAGATTCTTTGTCCAATGACAAGTAATCTGATGAATGATTGATGCTATATGTCCATTGCTGTGCAGTCTGATCACAGACAAGTTAAGGGTGTATTTTGAAATGGAGTATACGGTAATTACCTTGAATGGGGGACAGGTTCATTCAAGAGCACTTTACCTCTTATGCTTTTGTAGTAGAGTTGTGTGGATGGAGCCAAATAACATCATGTAATAATATACAGATTTAGCAACAGTGCACAATGCCAGTCAGTGGCTGCAAAGGCCAACGAGATATTGGCATGTATGAAACAGGGTATTGATCAATAAGAGGAGGCTTAGACTTGTGCACGCGAGCAAAATTGATTCGTTTCCAGGCCATGAGTTTCACGGACGTTTGGCTTGGACGTCTTTTTTTAAATAAAATTAAATTTGTGGGGCGGTCCCATAGGAAAGGTCCCTGAAGCCTTCTAGACTCACCTTTAATTTATAATAAATAATAGAATTATTTTCCTTAAAAATTCCCCCAGAGTAAAGATGGTCATATAGGAGCCACAGCAGTAGTAGTAGGGGCACTGGGCCTGGGTAGGCAGACACTGGCAGATGAGAGGCACATGTAGCCCCATGGAGCAGGACTGAATATATTTTATACATATTATAATGCCAGGATTTGTCACCAATATTTATTTATCATTTATTTATCAATGAAAAATAAAAGATGTGTTATTTCTGGTCAGCAGGGGTTTTCTCCTTGCAACTCTCCCATGTATGTCATTTTTTGCACAGTCTCTTTCTTATTGAAGAATTGTGAACAGTGACCTTAATTGAGGTATGTGAGGCCAGCAGTTTTTACATGTTAGTCTGGGTTCTTTTGTGACCTCCTGAATGAGTGGTTGATGTGCTCTTGGAGGAACTTTGGTAGGCTGGCCACTCTTGGGAAGGTTTACCACTGTTTCAAGTTTTCTCCATTTGTAGATAATGGCTCTTACCGTGGCTTGATAGAGTCCCTGATCCATAGAAACAGCTCTGTATCCCTTTCCAGACTGATAGATGTCATTTACTTTGTTTCTCATCTGTTCTTGAATTTCTTTGGATTCATATGCTGCTTTTGGAGACATTTTAGTCTATTTCACTTTGCAAGACAGGAATATAAACCACAGAAACATGTTGATGTATACATTAATGTAAAAATGAATTATATTTAAGATGTACTTTTCCGTCTCTAAAGACCGTACTCAGTAAAATAAAAAAATAAAACTGTTATTTGCATAGAAAGATTGCAAGAAAAATGAATAGGAGATTTAAGATAGCAGCTTGATAATATAAGAGAAAAGCTACAAGATCAAGAAGAAGATGCAGAAGTTGCCGGCAGCGAAGGTAGGGAAACATTGAGAGAGTGTGAGAGAGTGAACGAGAATGAATGAGAGTCTGAGACTCTGAGTGAATGTGGGCACCGGACAATGAATTTTGTTTCTGAATTACAATTGCCCCACGAATGGGCAGGGAACGAAAATTGTTGCTCAAAAATGAATAGGCCAAAACAAACCCAATTCGACTATTTCTCATATTTATGTAGTGATGGCATTGCAAACTCCAAGTGTTAAATGCTTATGCAATTAAATGTGAGATATATTTACCTAGATAAATTGTGTAATATTTCTTCTGTAGATAACACTTTTGGAACATATTCATCATGGAAAAACATACCGTATTTGCTCGATTGTAAGACGAGTTTTTTTTTAGAGCAAATGCTCTGAAAAAGACCCCTCGTCTTATAATCGGGGTCGTCTTATAATCAAACCTCAAATAGGTCTGACTATGAGACGACTAAGATCCAGATCCCCCGCAGCTGCAGGGGACCTGGATCCTCCTGTCTCCCCCCGCCCGCCCCACTTCTGAGTCCCCGGTTTGTAGCTGGGGCAGCGTGTAGATGTCTACGGGATTCGCGTAGACAACTTCCACTGCAGCAGGAAGGAGGTGTGGCTAGCAGCAGGGGTTGTCTGCGTCCCTCGCGCAGAACTTCCCCGGCTGTCAGAGATCTCTGATCTTTGACAGTCGGGGAAGGTCTGCGCGAGGGACGCAGACAACCCCCGCTGCTAGCCACGCCTCCTTCCGGCTGCAGCGTAAGTGCGTGGGATCTTCACGCTGCCCCGGCTACATGACAGGGAAGTCAGAAGCACCGGTAAGTTTGGGGGGGGGGCGGGGGAGTGTTAAATGGGGGGCATAAGGCATTTCTGGAGGCAGAGTGCTCTGTGAAATGCCTTTTAACCCCCTTAATGCCACTCTGCCTCCAGAAATGCCTTTTTAACCTCCCTATATGCCACTCTTCCCCATAATATGCGTTTTAACCCTCTAAATGCCAGAGTGGCATATAGGGATATAAGGCATTTCTGGAGGCAGAGTGGCACATAGGGGGTCAAAAGGGATATCATGGGGCACAGTGGCATATAGGGTTAAAAGGCATATCATGGGGCACAGTGGCATAAAGGGTTAAAAGGCATATCATGGGGTACAGTGGCATTTAGAGGGTTAAAAGGCATATCATGGGGCAGAGTGGCATATAGGGGGTATAAGGCATTTCTGGGGCAGATGTGCATAACTGGGGGGCAGGTTGGAAAATAGAAGGAAATCAAACCAAAATATTTTTCTCAATCATAGCTTTTATTAAAAAAAAATAGTTTAGATGAATTAACATTTACTGGTAAAACTTTTTTCCTATAGGGTCGTCTCATATTCAAGCTTTTTCTTTTTTTCCTAAATTAATATTCAGATTTGGGGGGTCGTCTTATAATCGGTAAAATACGGTACTTCCTCCATACAATTGCTTACTGACTCGGGGTCCCTTAGGGCAACTGGTGGTCCAACAAACACTCATTCGGGAGCAGCCATAAGGTGATGGTGAGGTGTGAAGTCAGGATATTTTAATGTGAGTACACATACATGTGTGTGTGTGCTAGTGTGAATGTTTATATGTATTATGTATATGGTCCTACCATTTAGAGAAGCTAGGCAGCTCCCTACAGCCCTGAGCTGGTAGGAGGCTCTGCTTTTTAATGTTATCAGGGAACTGCCTGCAGGAGTATGTGCAGTTTGCATAGGCTTCTAGAAATCCTAGTGTTGGCCCTAACTATGCATGTATTACCCTTATATATGTATTTATTTACTAGATGGTTGATTTATGAGATGTACTTTTACAGTATAGTAAATGTGTATCTTCACACAAAAGGTTTGTCCAAGATATCACAATAAAAGAAGGTCTTATCTTATAGATACCTGAACAAGAGACCAAAGGCAACGTTAGATGACATTGATTATCCGGGGGTCAGAATGAACCTTTCAACATTTCAACAACTATTGAATAATCCATCTGTGTTATCCATCAAAATGTCTCCGCTGTCACTGAATTTTATGAATAAGCTGTAAAGAATAATACAGGTCAATGTATTGTTTCAACCACATTTGATAATATAGAGAGAGACTAATTAGATTAATCTAATAGGTTTTAAATACACATGAATTACCAGATATACAGAATTATCCTAAAACTGTTTACATTAACCCACTAGGACCAGGAGTAGAATATACATATTTATGTACTGCCCTAGTGATTTATTCAGCTGACATGCAGCTCTAGGACAACATCCTTTCCTGTATACAGTATAAACCCATCTGACCATATACATCACACCCCTCATTTTAAGAGCCCTTAACATATATGTATGAAGTTACACAAGCACCAAATGGACAGTCAGTTTATTCTCTAATGATGCCACCTAAGTATAGACAGACGTGACCTAAAAACATCTCTAATCTTCTCCCCTTTATAATTTCTTTACCAGGCCAGGAAAGGTATGTCACAAATGATTAGTCCTAAAAATAGCCAATGCAGCGCATGAGACCCCTCCTTATGCGCATGTGCAGAAATAACTTCTTTGATTTCAATTAGAGCTCTTTCCTGGTACTGACTGGCATCAACAAGCCAATTAGGGATGTGAAATGTTGCACCAGGGAGGACATGTTCTGCTTCATCCATTAATGGTAATGGGCCATGCTATGGCTACTAACATTCCATTGCACAATAGTCTATAGCTTAGGTAGCCTTGTAGTTAATTCATCCCTCTGTACACCCAGTACACAGGATGTTTGATTTGCTCTTGTATTCAAATGTGTTTTATAAGGATGTACAAAAAAGACTGCAGTGGTAAACATTGTCCAGAAGAATTTATAATACTGTGTCCTAGATAAATTGGCCTACCGCCTGCCAGGATCACACTACACACCCTCTTAATTGAGTATTGGTGTTTATTCTAAATATAAATGTTCTCCCTGGTAACCAATGAGTCATATTTTGTTTAAAGAAAATATGCAAAACTCCTTCCTGGACATTAGTGGCACACAGAAAAATATTTGGTTATATATAGTCATTCATATAGATTTAATTGGCTTTGGAACAACAATTTCTGAATATAGATCTCAAAACACAAGCCTCTCTATCTTCTTTATGAATGCATTTTCCCTGACACTCAAATTTGCATACATTTCACAAGTACAGCATCATAAATAATGGTTAGAATGTATAGGGCATGGATACATCACTAAGTTATTATATGTGATATCCTATAATGGGAAACATGTTCCTAGTCTTTAGATCTGCAGGAATATTCCTCACCATGATGGCCTAAATGTAAAAGGTGCACAGTGAAAAACAAATTACAATATTTGTTACAAAAAATATGAAAGCACATATGATCAGGGAAAACTGCTTTAAACATATATACACAGAGTACACAGAGCTTAGAACTCACCCAGGTGGTGCACACAGAAGTGGATAAAGAAAACAGAAGAGAGGAAGAAAGAAGAAGAGATGTGAAGAAGAAAGAAGAAGAGATAAAAGAAAGGAGACAAGGTCGGATGCAAATGTAGGGAGACATTGAGAGAGAGAGAGAGAAAGAGTGAGGCAGTGTAAGTAAAAGAAGTAAATGAAGAAAGAAGATTGAAGAAAGAAGACGGAAGAACAAAAAGAAGCAAGAGAAGAAGCAGAGTTGCGGAAAAGGAGACAAGGACACAAAAGCAGTACCTTAGAGGTATAAAAGGCTGATATTTTGTAGCTCTTACAATAATGCTTACAGATATTAAAGGAAACAAGTGTAAGTGGACAACTCAGGGTTAGTTCTTTGAATTTCTTGCATAGAAGCATATGCAGCTGCTGGCCAAAAAACAACTTAGTGTTTAACAACATATGTCATGTTTTTTTAATGCAATTGGTCAATAACGGAATATATGAAATTCCGTTTTCAGATTTGTGAGAGATTACTTTTCAAGGTACCAACTGGGTAGTACAGCAGGCCTCGAAATAACCCATGCTGCCTGACTTATTCCTCGCCATTTTAGAATTTTTAGAATAAACAACATGGGTCAAGAGCGTAGTGATCTCATTGATAACAGGGCTCAAGTGATAAAAAAAGAAGTGGAGAAAGCAATCAATGATTTTACTGTTTTAGATGTGCTATAGAGTGCCAAAGCTCTCTCTCTGTTTCAGGGATGGATTAAAAATGGGGTGAACGTGACATTTGTTCCTGGACCTCTGGTGGCCCAGCTTGCTGCTTATCTGCTGCGGTGCAATTTTTTTATTTATCTGCACAGGATGTGGGAGCACCGATCAGGGCCGGCCCTACCATGGAGCAGAGTGGGGCAATTGCTCCAGGCGGCACTTTTGAAGAGGCGGCACTTTGCCGCCCCAAGCCCTTTTTTTTTTTAAAGCGGAAGAGAGAGAGGGCGCCGAGTGTTTTTCGCTTACCAAGTTGTCAGTACCCGCTCGGCGCCCCTCTCTGTTCTCTGCGAGCCCTCTAGCTCGGTCTCAGTGCTGGCTTGTAATGCTGAGCGCCGGAAGATGACATCATTTCCGGCGCTCAGCATTACAAGCCAGCACCGAGACCGAGTAAGTACAAAGGGGGGAGTAAGGTTAGATAATAGGGAGGGAGAGGAAGGGTAGATAATTGGGGGGGCGGCAGAGGAAGGGTAGATAAGAAGAGAGGCGCATTTTAAACTTCGTCCCAGGCGGCATTATGTCTTGGGCCGGCCCTGGCACCGATGGAGGACATTTTGTCTTTAGAATCCCTCTTCTGTAGCAGAGGTATTTGCAGAGACTCAATGTAGTTAGTAGTCCAGATCCAAGTGTATGGAAGCTTTATTTTTGTTGAATAAATCATGACATGGTGTAATATGTCGTGTGTTGTTCTTCTGAGGTTGTATGAGGTAGTGGAAGCTAAGCATGTTGGGCTTGCTGAAATGAAAAAAGGTAAGCACAACTTTGTAGTTTTACACACCAGGAAAATGATTTAACATCTCATAAATCCATAGACCTAGCTTTGAAAGTACAAGCCAAATCCTTTAAGCTACTACAAATGTGGCCAGGTGTGGGATTAGACTGATCTGGCATTATCCATAAAGCAGTGTGGCAAGGATCCTACCATATAAAATGGTAAGGGTTATGAAACAAAATGAGTAGAGCAATCAAAACAATTGTGTGTTCCTTTGGGGCTGGCCAACTGCTTCTGACATGCGTAATAGGTGTAGGCCTTCACAGGAATGATGGAGTTCATCTATCAGACTTTTTGGAATGTTTACACAATGGCTGAAGTTGCTCGTGTTAGTAGCAGCCATAGTGAAGTCCATTCTTTTTGTGACAGTAATGCAACTTTCACTACTTCATATTTTGGAGTAGTTGGGAGCAGAAGACATTCTAGTCTGCACCTTTGACCTAGTTACAGCTACCAAATGCAGGCATGATCTGGTTACTGGACATCGCTAGATGCAGTGTTGACTCATTAACCACCCTCAGTTGAACACCTACTAAGAATTTGTAAATAAGAAATAGTGACTTCAATTGCCACAAATCATTGTCTTTGTTGGAATCTTTTGTAGGTGGTTAAAGGTAGGTTCCTCCTGAGGCTCAGGAGAAAGTTGTGAGACTCTTGCGCAATGGATTCATGCCTTAGAAAAATGTATAATACATAGATATCCTATGTAACTTGAACAAGCCAGGATATTGAGGCTCAGCCCCCCAGATAATTTTTCTGTAGTACTACAAAGAAATTTCCATAGTCTAAATGGGAGCAAGTAATTTATCAGTCAGCATGAAGGTTTTATGAGGAAGAGGAAGCAAATTTGGTGGGTGTATGCAGTGATCAAAGATCAGTGAAAAATATCTAACACTTTAAATGCCTATAAAAATACAGTACATGCACTTATTTAAGGCCATATTCGTGTGCATGGACTGCAATGTTATAATTAAATATTAGAGTTTTTAATGTGCCTGGCTGCAATAAGTCACTTCAACTAGAAACTTCATAACTAAGATTAAACCTAAAGAGTCTTAATCGGGAAGACAATATACACTACATGAAAAGGAGAACATAGCTAGACAGAGATTCCCAATGCTGCCATCTACTGGTATGTTTGGATATTTACATTGCATTGTGGAAGTTTCATATTTTTGTATCATTTGGACATTGGTCGATGATAATAGTGGACAAGGAGTTTGCTTCATCGTTTTCAAATATTGGCAATATTTTTTTTTCCATTATGACTATGTCACCCTGCTACATTAATTGGGCACTCAGCAGTGAGGTTGGGCGCATGGTAGTGGAGCCCTGAACAGAGGCCTGTGAGAATAAGACGTGCACCCACCACAGGACTTCAGAAAGGTAAGTGATTGTGAGAAAGGGGAGAGATAGATAGTATAAAACAGTAATATTAAAAAAAAAAAAGTGAGTGGTATATGTATATATATATATATATATATATATATATATATATATATATACTAGGTGAGAGATAACGAGTTAGAGAGATGGGGAGAAGGGGATAATGAGAAGAAGATAGAAGAGGAAAAGGGGAAACAATATTGAAAAAAGACATTGGACTTTCTTTGCCTAAAATGTTGTATTGTATTTATCTAGACGTCAATTGTATTTGTAGTCACTTTCTTTTTTTTTGTTGTAGTTTGTTTACTTTTTTTCTTTTTTTTCTTTCTTTTTTGTGTCATTTAAAAAAAGGAAATAAATAGTATAAAAAAAATAAAAAAAAAATAAAGAGAAAGAAGAGAGGTAGAGATACAGGAGAGATGAGATAAAGGAGAGAAAGGGGGGAGATAATGAGAAACTGGAGACATAGTGAGAAAAGGGTGATATATTGAGGATGGGGAGAAGGGGATAGATAAAAGGAAAAAGGAGGGGTAAAAAGAGAAAGGGGGAGATAATGTGAGATGAGAGCGATGAGATAAAGAAAAAGAGGAAAGATAATGAGAGGGGGGAGAGACAAGAGAGAGATAGAAGGGAAATAAAGAGAAAGAGGAGGAGAGATAAACAAGAAAAAGCATAAAAGATAAGAAGAAGGGAGAGATAGGGAAAAGGCTGAGGAAAAGCGGAGAATTGATTAAGAGAAATTATATAAGTGAGATAAAGAGAGCACAGAGAGATAAAAAAAAGGATAGATAAAGAGAAAGGGGCGAAATAGAAAGGTGAGATAAAGAGGAAGAGACGGAGAGGTAATGAGAAGGGGGCATCAAAGAGAAGGGGGAGAAATAAAGAGGAAATGGTGCAGTAAAGAGAAAAAAGATATAAAGAGAAAGGAAGGGATAGGTAGAAACGGAATAGATAAATTGAAGGAGGAGTAGACATAAAGAGAAGTGGAGAGATAATGAAAAAAGGAAGATATAAAGGATAATGAGAAACGGGAGAGATGGCCAGTAAGGGGAGAGAGAGTGTGTGTTTGTGTTTTCAAAGTGTTTGTAGGTTAGGGCAAGTACCGTATTTGCTCGATTATAAGACGACCCTGATTATAAGACGACCCCCCAAAATCTGAATATTAACTTAGGAAACAAAGGAAAAGCCTGAATATAAGACGACCCCAAAGGAAAAAAGTTTTACCAGTAAATGTTAATTCATGTAAACTATTTTTTTTAATAAAAGCTGTGATTGAGAAAAAGATTTTTTTTGTTTTTATTTCTTGTATTTTCCAACCTGTCCCCCAGTTACGCACATCTGCCCCCAGGCTTGCCACTCCAATATGGCACTGTGGCCCATGATATGCCTTTTAACCCTCTATATGCCACTGTGCCCCATGGTATGCCTTTTGACCCCCTATGTGCCACTCTGCGTCCAGAAATGCCTTATACCCCTATATCCCATTCTGGCATTTAGGGGGTTAAAATGCATATTATGGGGCAGAGTGGCATATAGGGAGGTATAAGGCATTTCAGGAGGCAGAGTGGCATTAAGGGAGTTAAAAGGCATTGTACAGAGCACTCTGCCTCCAGAAATGCCTTATACCACTATATGCCACTCTGCCATTTAGGGGGTTAAAAGGCATATTATGGGGCAGAGTGGCATATAGGGAGGTATAAGGCATTTCAGGAGGCAGAGTGCTCTATTAAATGCCCCCTTAACGCCACTCCAGAAATGCCCTATGCCCCCATTTAACACACACACCCTATACCCCCATTTAACTAACTAACTAACACACACACACACACACACTCTCTCCCCCCCTCTCTCACCCCCCTTCCCCCGCTCTCCCCCCTCTCTTACCGGTGCTTCCAGCCGGGGCAGCGGGTTGACGTCGCCTTCTGCTGCAGCCAGAAGGAGGTGTGGCTAGCAGCGGGGGTTTGTATGCGTCCGTCGCGTATACTTTCCCCGGCTGTCAGAGATCAGAGTTCCCCGCACCGGTGCGGGGAACTCTGATCTCTGACAGTCGGGGAAGGTCTATGCGACGGACGCAGACAACCCCCGCTGCTAGCCACACCTCCTTCCGGCTGCAGCGGATGTTGTCTACGCGGATCGCTTAGACGTCAACCCGCTGCCCCGGCAACACAGCAGGAAGCACCGGTAAGTGTGTGTATGATGAGGGGGGGGGGAGTCGGGTGAGACAGGAGGATCCAGGTCCCCTGCAGCGGTGCGGGGGATCTGGATCTTAGTCTCCTAATCAGACCTCTATTTGAGGTCTGATTAGAAGACGACCCCGATTAGAAGACGAGGGGTATTTTTCAGAGCATTTGCTCTGAAAAAAAACTCGTCTTATAATCGAGCAAATACGGTATGTCTAAAAGCAAGGAAGTGTGTGGATGCAAGGACAAATGTACGCCAGGATATGTGTAAGGGCAAGTGTGACTGTGCGTTTGTATGTATGTGTGTATCTGCAGGCATGTATCTTTATGGGCAGGCATTTTTTTATTATAGTGTACTATATATGTGGGTAATTTGACAGTGTATAAATACTGTTACTGCTTTGGGACTAAAGGATATAGAATGAATGAATGTTGTGTCTGAGACAGAGAGGAGCCCTGTGAGGCCACTGTGAGTGAAATCTGGGAGCTTGGTAAATCCAGTGGATGTAACCTGCCCAGGTATGTGTATTAACTGGGTGTTGGGGCAAATCATATGTGTGCAATATGAGTTCTGGGGCAAGTTCTATTAATGCCCTCTCGGTGCTGGGCGGGATACGTTGGGTGGAGCCAAGGAGGAGGCAAAATTAGGTTTTCCATAAAAATCCTTGCACCAGCCTTCAACGGCACAGAGTCACCTGGGCAGAACCACAGTTTACAAGCTGCAGACACAAGGTAGTTTATTTCAAGCATGTATTGAGGCCAGAGTTAGTTAATAATCAAGTTGTTGCAGAAGTTATTTTTAGGATAGGTTTTTAGTTGGCTCAAAATATTAGATGAGCATACTTTCAATTCCTTTCAAGTTTTAATTTCACCTATGTCATAGGTGCCACCTGCTGGTAAAATAGAGGATGTGAATTTAGACATGGTAGGGATTGTTTAAAAATAATTAAATAATGTAAAAATCATTAATCTTAAATACAGTATAATTGTTATAAATATAATCCTAAATTGTTTTACACATGCCCAGGATGATTTACTTTTGAGGGGTTCCCCAACAGGTACAACATCACTTAACCCTTGCAAGAGAACATACTAAGACACAAAATAACACACAATTTCGCCCTAACACCCACATGCTCTTACGCCATACACATACATCTACTCTAACAGCAAATGCTAACTACTCTTCTCCGTCTACACCTCTTCCCTTAGACAACTGTTATCTTCCTTCCGCTTCTGATACCACCTATATTCTGACGAAACCCTAATTTACATTTCCTCTCCTGACCTTTCATCCTCTCTTCTAACCCACCTCATGAAAGAGTTTTCGGCAACCGCTCTGCGCCCCCCTGTCTCCTCGCTCCAGCCGCCACCTGCCTCAGCGATGCCCTGACTGTGGTGGAGGGAGCGCGAGGACAGTATTTAGTAAACAACTAAAACACACTGTATACAAGCACAGTCAAATCGTCAGGATTATTATCAGATATTCGTACAAAAAAACACAAATCTGAATGCACATATATAGTAATTCTGCCATCCCCTCTATCCACAATCCCAGGCATCTCTATTACTGTCCAAAAAAAACAACAGTCAGTTCGCTGCCTTGGAGTCACACCTTGCCTCCAGTCACTCATCAAATCCTGCCTCCTTCATTGAAAAACATCTCCCGAATCCAACCATTCTTCACACAAGAAATAACCAAAATATTAATTTACTCCCTTGTGATATCCCATCTGGATTATTGCAACTGCCTACTAACTGCTCTCCCCCTAGGCTCCTGCCTGTCACCACTCCAATCTATCTTCAACACTGGGGCTAGACTAATTTTCCTTTGTCACCATTCCTCATCACTCCAGCCACTCCATTGGCTCCCCATACCCAGAATTAAATTCAACCTTTAGACCCTGACCTACAGCACCCCCCCTACATCTCCACCCACTGATCCAAATACACCCCTTATACTCTCTTTGTTCCTCTTACTTGAGTCTCTTCTACTGTCATTACCTCTTCACCCTTCTGTATTCATGATTTCACATGTGCTTTTCCCCCTTCTCTGGAATTCCCTACCCAGTTTCATTAGCCTTTCTCCCTCCTCAAAAGCTGTCTAAGAAGCATACAACCTTTCCTCCTAACACTCAGCCAGCATCCTAATCAAGCCATCTGAATGACCAACAACCCCTACAGATAATACTTGATTCATTCAACAACCTCAACAGATCATCCTTGATTCAATCAACTCATCCCTATCCAAGCAGTCCTCTCCTCCTCTTTCACTTCCCTCTCAACCACATACTAGACCGTAAGCTTGCAAAAGCAGGGCCCTCTTTCCCTTCTGATCAGTATGTGTTAATATGTGTTACTTTTAATTATTTTTACTCACTCTAATTGTAACAGAGGTACAAAATCTGCTGGTGCTATATAAATAAATGTAATGTAATACACAAACACACCCACTCTACACCATATGCTAACGCACACTCAAACACCATATTCACTAAAAGCCACCCCAATTACATTGTAAACTCATCAGCATCCTTTGGCACCTGGAAACCAGGTAACCTCTGCCTCTGTGCAAGCGGCACAGACATCAATTCAGAGAACTCCAAATTGGGCTGGTTAAAGGAGATCTTCTTATTTCCCCACTCGGCACTAGCACCTCTCGCTGACACTGTGCGGTCTCCACTATACTCAAGAGGGGTGCTTGGTGACCTTACATATACAATGACCAGTTACTGATCCCTTGCATGTAAGCAAAGATCAGACATCTCTTCCTGCATGATGTGCGGCTGATCTCACAATAGTTCAGGTGACAGCAATGTGCCACTTTTTATTTTTACTAAAGGCAGGGATTAGGTTTTATGCTACTATTTGTTCAGTATTAGAACCTGCCAATTTAGCTAAGCAAGCCAGATCCTTGCTGAGCTTGCAGCCAAGATGCTGAACAAGAGAACAAGAGGCCATGATCTGCTAATCTATGGAGATGATGCGTTGCAGGAAGCGATTCTTAATCCGTTCTCCTTTATTAAGTATATATATATATATGTGTATAGGTGAAGCAATACAATATATGTTAATGTAAAGTACAGAAATATGTAGTTGTGCTATAGGTAAATTATTACATTATGGTCCAAGACAACGCAAGTAAGACCCTAGAATGATACAGCAATGAAAGAAAGTACATAATCACATAAGAGTGTCAAGAAGTACCTTACAATCATACAATGTTCTGCGGAGAATCATATTCGTTTAACATATAATAGTAATGATTGGTGAGGATGCCGTGAGCTGCCCATCAGTCAATAAACAATTATGCAGGAAGCGATTCCTAATCTATATATAAAACTATACAACAGAAACCAAGAGAACAGACTAGTGAGTGGTGTATTGCCACAAATTATATAATTAAAAGAATGTTATGAAAACTAAAAACCATGATATACAATGTTTCCATAATGCTAATGTAAAGAAAAGAGAGGTCCAGGTCTTGATGATTGCACCCACACATGACTGTCTAGAGAGGGACGGACACCCATAATGGCTTGAGAGGAAGGGGAGGAAAGAAAATCCTTCCTAGGTAGCCACTTCAAACCATTCTTGCAGACATGACCAGGCTTTCATATGACAAATAAAAATCATTTTCTTGAGCCAGGCCATGTTAGGTGGTGGTTTAGCTTGTTTCCAGAATCTTGGAAAAATAGACTAAGCTGCACTAATAAAATGAAAAGTTAAAGATCCCATACGGGACTTTATTGTGTTGACGAAGAAGAAACTCAAGAGTAGCCTGAAAATGTGGGTCATCCGCTATATGGATCACCGCTGAGGCCGTGTCCCAGAATGAATGAACCAAGGGAACTGACCACCATAGGTGCCACATCGCCAGCACTGAGGTGGAAAATGGGGAAGAAAGTGATTAAGACCTGCAAAGACTTTATTCCACTGAGTGAGTAACTTAAAGGCAGATTCCTGTATCTTGCTTGAAATTGCACCCTTATGTGTAATTAAAAGTATCTTGTTGCACTTCTTAGGTTCCAAATTCTTTCCCAAATCCCTTTCCCACAGACCAATGTAATAAGGTTTGGTGGTCGAGACGTGGTCAAAAGTATGAGACATACTTTTGATAAGAGGTGGGTGGCCTCAGTATCTTCGGTACATACTGTATATTCATTTTTATATCTCCAATCCTCCCAAACCAATACGAAGGTCCACTGTGATCGAGGATAATAAGAACAAATAATTTAAGGGATTTGTAATCCTAAATAACTCAAATATTTTTTGCACCATCTGAATGGGTAGCAGCTTTGAATCTTTTGAGGCCCAAGATTTAAGATTTTTGTCTATTTATTTGGTAATTTGAAATTTTAGGAAATAAATTTCACTCTAAAACTATGTTGGAGAGGGAGTCAAATGTGTCCACAATCATGCACAGCATGTTATCTGCTTAGATAGAGAGCTTGTGAGTCGTATAACCAATACTCAGACCAACGATATTAGACTTGGCTCTGAGAGCATTTGCCAAGGGCTCTAATGGCAAAATGAAAAGTAAAAGGGGCATCACTGATGAACAGGGTGACCCAATGTGAAAGGGTACCATTTACTTTAATCTGAGCTGTTGGGGATGTGTGCAATGCTTTAATTTGCTGCATAAAATCAGGATCCAGACCAATCTTATGAAGGACACCAAACAGAAAGGACCAGGCAACACTGTTGAAGGCTTTTTTGGCATCCATGGACACCAGGAAGTGATTCTTTAGTTTCAATGGCTAATTATAAAAGTCGTTTTTTTTAATGATTTCTTTCTTATTACCAGAAGGAGTATGGCCAGTATAGCTTTATCGGCCAGATTGCCTAGGAAATCCAAGACTGGACCCCTGCTACTGTGTCGTGCTGTTCTGCTGCTCAATGGTCCTTATAAGCCTACAGTGAAAGATTTAAAGAGCTGAAGGTGGTGTTCAACCTACTCTGAAAATAACTCCTTTAAAACTATATGTGGCATTAGAAACACTATTCCCAGTAATGATGAATAACCAAACCCTTTACTTTCATTTGACACAAAAGACAACAATGCCATAGAAACCAAAACTTTTTTGCTATGGAAACCAAAAAATCATCTTAAAAAGTGTTGTTTATGTGCTTAAACATTTAGAGGAAAGAATATAAGGACAGATCAGCTAATGTTAATTTGTTTAGCATACTAGACCGATTAATGTTATATCAAGGATTATTTCCTTGAGTGCATTGATCGGAATATCTATTATTCTTTTTACAGGGAAAGTATCACCATTTCTGTGGTTTCTCCTATTGGATTCTCCTGTTGAGATATGTGTAAGTAATAACTTGTACCCGTATGGTGATATATAAATATAAGTGGTGTGTGGATGGGCAGGCTTCCCACACGGCCTCTGCTACCTCCCCGTTTGTGTACTCCATTTTCCCAATGGCATGATGGGAAAGAACCTTAAACCATTGAGTCATATACTACAGTGGTCAATCATGCAACTATTGCGGGTGCATGCGGATAGAAAAGGTCAAGCCTCGTTTACTTGAGCTCAAAAGAAGTCGTTATCTTTCATAACATTTAGTGTGTGATTTTCCTCAGTCATTTTTTATTGATTCATATAGCATCATCATATTCCGCAGCGCTGTACAATAGTTCCTACAATGCATGTTTTCCACAATCATTATCCTGGTAATTGCTCTTCACATCACATCAGCGTCTTTTTGTAATGTTGAAGATACTTGGAATGGACTTTCTTCGCAACAAAAAAACAAACAATACAAAACAATTCATTAAACAAACAGTAAATTAGCAAGAGCTTTCACACCAGTGAATTTAAGTAATGCCTCTTATACAAAAGGTCATACCAAAGTTACTTTATTTGTGTCCACTGCATCTACAAAAATAAACACAAGACTTTCTGAAATCCAATTACATTGAAGTACTTTTCATTTACGGTCTGTTATAGTGTTTTGTCACCTTTTACAGCAGAGCTTGTGTACAGATCTTTGTGACTACGTGTGCAAAGTAAATATCATTTAATGGACAACTTAAAACAGAAATGAAGCTTTGCTAAGCAAAGTGATTCCTTCACAAGGACACATTCATATTTTGCCTGTCTGTGCTGGACAGTAATAAGCTTCAGGAACTACAAAAAAAACCAAAAAAAAAAACCAAAAACACTGAAATAAAGGATAAATTATCATAAAAAACTTTTTTTTAACCATTCCAAACACAAGATACTGGTTAGTGGCACTCTCTGCAGCTGTCTGTACTTCATCCATACATGGTTTTCTTTTCTTAGTGCCACAAATGAAAATAATCAGGGATGAAGTTGTTTTTATGTAAACTGAAAACATGAAGTTGGAGAAGTCATTTACAGAGGGCCATTTTTTACAACGTACAAAAGTTTTTCTAGAGCTAAGTAATGGTCATTCTCTTTTACGAAAACGAGAGGAGTTTATTTATAAATAGGAGGAATTCGGTTATTAAGGCATCCATGAATCATGAATAACAAGAGAACCTGACTGCACGGTGATTCTTTCCGTTCCTTAGTTTGGAAAGGTGAGAAGAGAATAATATGATCAAGTGTTCCAAGTAAAATTAAAATGTTCTTGCAGTCCAGACCGGTGTCTTGTTTTTGTGATGTCCCCACATCCTCTGTATTAGATGCTCTATAGTGTATTTACTCACTTGTCAAATCATGCACAGCACACATGGGTAACAAACAACTTTCAACTCGGATGACCCCAAATCTATGTTTCAAGTTTGATCCCTTCGAGTGATTTTGTGTTTGTGTCTTTTGTTAGAACAAATTCTTGATTTTTATTATTTTTGTGTGTGATCCGTTAGAAAAGATCCACACGGAGTTATAGTCTCCACGGGGCAGGAGGGCAGCTGTCTCAGGGGCAGCAAGGTGAGAAGCCCTATACTTATCAGCGCACAGGACATATCCAACCTTACCTCGAGCTCCAAGAGCCCGAATTATAGCTCTGGATTTACAAGGTGAAAATATTGCATGGCAAAAAAAAATAATATTAATAATAAAAAAAAAACACCAAGAGATCTTATTTTAAATCAATATTTTTATGAAAACGTATTTATGTATTTAAATTATCAGTGCTTGTTATTTCTTGCAGGAAACGTTAAAGTGAAGAGGTTAATGGTGGAGGTAAATTCATCTGTCTCAAAGGTGACACGACTTCTTTGGAAGGCACTTTTCCTCTGATTTGGAAATCACAAGGCAAACTTTCCAACAAGCATCTTAACTGGTCCTGTCCGAGTTTAATTTTGTCATCTAGCCCCCTCTGTTCAATCAGTAAGGCTGATTTCATTTTGACGAAATGTTGGTATTCTTGAAACTGTTCCCCTGTGAGGTAGTTTCCTAAGATGTCCATCACCAACTTCTCACGGCGATCAAGGTTATCTTTAAGTTCCCTGGCATCCTCGTGTTGACCAGAGAGTTGTTTTTTCTTTTCATTCCATATTTTCTGTGAGAGAGAAAAAACAAAAATAGAAATTTTTTTCAAAATACATATAATTGTGGAAAGTGAAGCCAAAGTAGAAATGTAGTCTCAGAAATATATGTCTTGAATTGCTCTTTCATGCACGTACCATTTCCGCAGCACCTGTATCTTCGCTCAAATTGCTAAGTACATTCTCCACTCTTGCCAGGCGTCCTGAGAGTGACAGCAATAGATTGACCACTTTATCCAGATCTCCTATGAACATTTTATATTTATCAAACTCATTGGGTTTACAGAGGCTTTCAATCAGTGCCTCCACCTCTTCTCCGAGCTTGTTGTTAAGCTTGATGTCGACCTGAAGGCTTTCCTTGGCATCCTGGAGAACCTCCAGCTTGTGCGTAAGGCTGGTAATCAGCTCTGCCTGCATTGGAAAGAAATACACAATTGCATGGGTGATTTGTATCGATTGCTATACTTTATTATTCCTGTTTTCAACTTTGTAAGTGTATTTAACTAGCAGCTATCCCATCTTTTCAGTTTGACCTCTGTATTAAGGGCCAAAAGAGTGAGCCTACCCTCTCACTTATTATAGACAATTAGTCTGGAAGCCCAGCCATCTTTGTAATGCTGTATTTCAGGTAAGGCTCACCTTCCATGGGGTGGCTTGCTGTGGCTTATGTGCTATGAACAAAATACAGTACTAAAACTTCATGCTAAACTATATGTTTTTGGATTTGTAGTTGTATGCAGGTAATTTTTGTATTTGTATTTTTTTAAATGTGGCTAAATTTCATGTCATTGCTGCCAACCAGCAAACATGGATTGCATGGAGATATATTGTGTCTCTGTATTAATACTTTAAAGCCAATATCCCTATACTCTTCTGAATGAAGATTCCTTGTAGCTCTAAGAAGAGGAACCCTCCTTGTCAAGGTAGATGATGGTGAGGGTGCTGTGGTAGTCTAGGGCATCAATTCTAATAACTATATTATTAACTGTAACTGGAGTGGTGCTTCCATGTAGATGAGTGGTTTACTGTGGTAACCATCTTGTTCTGTTACTAATGCATCAGAAGGCATCTTATTCTGGTCTTTAACCCAATTAAATCATAGCACCACAGGGGGCATTATGTGACAGAGATTAATACTGTGGATGTCTTGTGCGTGGTAGGGCCCCAGGCATGACAAGCAGAGCATAGAAAAGTAGAATCTGACAGCAGATAAAACCCATTTGTCCCAACTAGTCTGCCCATTTTTCTGATGTAAGGACTCAAACCCCAGTCAGTCCTTGGTCCTGTCCCAGAGTGAGGATGCATTTATGCCTATCCTGTGCATGTTTAAATCCACTCACTGTATTATTCGCCACCACTGCTTGAAGACTGTCCCATTTATCTACCACAATCTCTGTAAAGTAGAACTTCTTTAAATTACATCTAAGCCTCTCTATCCACTAGTTTTAGATTATGACCTCTTGTTCTAAGATTACTCCTCCTTTGAGACAAACTTCCATTTAAGGAGCTTGTCCAGGTTGAAGCAAGTAGAAATAACAGTGAGTTTTCAATCTGATGCATCATTATATATACTAGGTAGCACCAGACCACAAGTAAGAACATGTCTTTCTAAATACCACCTCGTATTTTTGAGAAAATCTATAACTTTCCCAGCAATCTTGGAGGAAATCCACCCATGAAATATGTAAGAGGGACGGTTTCTTTGTGGGACTCAAAAAACACAGTTTCTCAATGCCATAATCAGGTAAAATAGTTATTTACCTATAAAATTACAAGTCACAAGAAGCAGACAATAAATACAGCAAGATCGGCAGCTCTCTTTGAAAGACTCATTAGGATACGGGTCCTGTGACAGTTTTCCTGCCCAAAGTATATTTCATCAGTTACATTATGACCAAACATATGACCAATTCAGGTTCTAGTTTAAGGGTTTAATGTGCTTTAATATTTAGAAAGGATAAAGAGCGATTGGTAGTTGCTTGTAATAATTGCTCATTACCTTCTTTTCATTCACATCAAAATCTTCTGTCCCCGCACCTTCCAGCATCTGTTTGCTTTTCTTCAGGAGTTCAGCTTTGGGGGCTGAAATGGCATAGTATGCAAAGCTTTTGTCTGTATTTTCTGAAGTTTCTTTTCTTTCTTCTTTTCTGTGTAACCAATACAAACATATTTAAATATATTCAACAAAAAGGTACTTGGTGCTTACTATTTCATGTCCGCTAAAGTTAGCAGGTCTGAGCTAGTAATCTGGTTTATAATGTTCCACCATACATTTGCCACTAGGTGGAGCTCCTAATCTTTGATTTGAGTTCAGCATTCATTATGTAATAGAAAAACGCTCCGAATCATAATAAAAGAGTTTACTAAATTCTAGGTGTTTATCACCTTATTGGTTCATACTACATGTGACAAAAAGCAAAAGGGAAAGTATGTCGGGCAAAAGTAAAGGGGTCTTTAGAAAAAAACAACAAAACTAAAGTTAAAATACTTTCATATCTTGAATACGGTAGACAGAACAAAAAAAAAAATATATATATATAATATATATATACACACAGTATGTTTTTTATATAATTATCGCAACTCTTAAAAGGGTTATTTATTTTGAATAATATTACACACACCTTAAGTGTTTTTACTTGTCAATCTGAGGATGCATAGGGAATTTGAAGGTAAATTTAATGGAGCTGTGTCATGTTCTTCATTGATTTGATGATACAGGTATATACTGGCCTAACTTGGTACTTAAATATAAGTGGCTCATTACGAGGCAACTCTAACTACAGAATTTCTGCAAACAATGTAGAAATATTGTCAGCCAGAATATTGGAGCTGGGATAGCCTGCATTTTGAAGGATCTCAAGGTCAGTTTGTTAAGATGTAACCAATGTTTTAGATTATTTTCATTAAATTATTTATTTTAAAAAAACCTGCGTTTAGGCTAAAGGTTATGAGCATGCTGAGTCCGGATAAAAAAAAAAATATAAAGAAGATATTCAATGTCCAGATGGTTAGGGTGATGCTTTTGTCAGTCTTTGTGGTTTGTTTATTACAGGGAGGGTTTACGGGACAGATTCAATTAAAACTTACTAAGTTTGCTATGAGCTATGAAAGGCCTACTCCAGTTTTGTTAGCCCTGTACCATGCACAGTACAATCCATGGAAAGACAACTCACCGAATAAACTGTGCATTATGTTTGGCAAGCTCACTAGAGCAAAGATGCCAGGGTTGGCTATTATTTACAATGCTTGATGTAGTTGGTGACTTTAAATTGCACCTCTCCTCAAAACCCGCACTGAAAATACACTTAATAAACCCTTTTGTCTGGGTGCAGGGGTCCACAGCAGCTAGAACACCCGATGCAATGTACCCCTAACTTGGAATAAATGAACTGTATCAGAAATATGAAGAAAACTGAGAGGAGATGGCTTAATAAAATTGCATAGTGAATTATATTTCATAATGAGTCTAATATTAAAAGCTAAGCACAAATTAGGTTTTGGCAGTTTTAATGTAAAGAATAGGTAGCTCTGGGGCTGTATGTGAACTCCAATGTCTGAGAATCATTGAAACAGTAATTTACCAACAGCTGAGACACATCCTGTAGACTGCTCACTCCTAGAATGCGAAGTCTAGTTTTAAAAAGCGTATTAAATGTTGGCTTTGGGTGATTTTCAAGACATTGAACATTGCCAAGAAATGTATATAATCTTAATACTTCTCATAACCTCACTGTGACATTAAAAGAAACTTTACATTTTGTGCAATTTAGCAGTATTTAACAGATTATGGATATCATCTTCATTTCACCCATAATAGGAGTGTATAAGAACAACAGAACCACAACTTTTTCATATGTCTTCTAAAGAAATATTGTCTTTTTGGCGTATGTGAAAGTATGTCTATGTTGGAAGGCATTCTGTTCTGTCTCGGCATAATCAGTGTAGGGCTGCAACTAACGATTATTTTCATAATCGATTAGTTGGCCGATTATTTTTTCGATTAATCGATTAATCGGATAAAAAAATTAATGTACGTTTTTCATTTATTTAAAATAATTTAATAAACAAATGATGTTAAATACAAACGCAGAATAAAAAAAAAACTGATAAAATGCATTTCTTGTCTTTATTTCCCAACCAGCCCCCCCAATTTATACACATTTGAGCCCAGACATGCCACGCTGCCTCGACATGCCACGCTGCCTCCCAGACATGCCACTCCACGCTGCCTCCCACATATACCACTCCACGCTGCCTCCCACATATGCCACACTGCCTCCCACATATGCCACGCTGCCTCCCACATATTCCACTCCACGCTGCCTCTCACATATTCCACTCCACGCTGCCTCCCACATATGCCACTGTGCCTGATATGCCTTATACCCCCTGATACACCACTCCATCCTCCCCAGACATGCCACGCTGCCCTCCCCACATATGCCTTATATACCGTATATGCCTTATACCCCTACCCCCAGATATGTCACTCCATCCTCCCCAGATATGCCTTATACCCCCCAGATATCTCATAGTCCCCTCAGAGTCACAGACCTGTTCGCATCACACTGACACCATACTATATATATAAGCACAGGGTTAATCTTCACTGCCCCCAGGATTTAGATTGCCCTTAGTTTGCCCCCCTTTACCTCTAACTGCGCCTTAAGTTAACTTTATTAAATTAATTAAATTAACCCTCAGTCCTCATCATTAAATTAACACTAAACACCCCATTAACCATAACTGCCCCTAAATTAACTCTAAATACCCCATCAAACACAACTACCCTAAATTAACCCTAAACACCCCATTAACCACAGCATCCCCTAAATTAACCCTAAAGACCCCCATCAACCACAACAGCCCCTAAATTAACCCTAAACACCCCATTAACCACAACTGCCTCAAATTAACCCCAAACACCCCATTAACCACAGCTGCTCCTATATTAACCCTAAACACCCCATTAACCATAACTGCCCCTAAATTAACCCTAAACACCCCATTAACCATAGCTGCCCCTAAACACCCCATTAACCATAGCTGCCCCTAACACCCCATTAACCATAACTGCCCCTAAATTAACCCCCACCTCCCCTAACTTTCAGCAGCCCAAATATTAATTTTATACTTACAGTTAGATGAGTGTCACAGCCATGTGGTTCTGGCCTTCTGGGAGAAGGAAGGGGGCGGGGCCAGTTGTCACAGTGATTACAGGGAGGGACTGGTAAGTAGGAGCTGCTGCTGTGAGTCAGACTAAACGGATTATATAACGAGGGGTATTTTTCAGAGCGTTTGCTCTGAAAAACCCTCTGTTTATAATCGATAAAAATCGATTCAACTAATCGATAATGAAATTCGTTGGCAACGATTTTCATTATCGATTATTATCGATTTTATCGATTAGTTGTTGCAGCCCTAAATCAGTGTGTACTTACTTTCCATTTTCCACTGAAGCAACCATGTCTTGTGCACTTTTGTCTTCTTTCCACTTCCTGTTATTATCCTTCAATTCTCTGCTGCTTTTTGTAAACAGACCACTCATTAAGTCCATCGTGGTCTTCATCTTTGACTCAGGATCCAAAATGTCAGCAAGAGACTTGTCTTTGTCTACAATCTCCTTAGCCAACTCCTGAGTCTTGACGTCTTCTGGAGACATTATATCCGTCTGGACGGAAGTTAAGGTGCTGCGGTTTTCACAGGGAAGGTACTCCATCTCCAAACGTTGAGAAGCACTAGACACCATGTCTTTATGAGGGGTAGAATGTTCTGCATAGTTATGAGTTGCTACCTCACTGTTTGGGGTTGGTTGTGGTTCTTGTGCCGCACTGAAAGGTCTTTCTAGTGGTTGTTCATAATTTTTAATGGGTGTACGAGTTGTAATCATACTTTGGGGTGCTATAGCCATCTCATCAATCACAACAGAAGGTCTGTCAAGGAAACAGCATTCATAATATGAATTTATATTTTAACTTTATATGGATGACTTTGTTTACATTTGAAAAAGGAAATAATGAACATTAATACAATATTCCCAGTGCTGCATACATTGCATTAAACTATGGATTGGTAGTCATTTACTAAAATCTATTTGCAAAAACATAAATCATGTCACGATTACTATTCCTTGATATTAAAAATATAATTCTCCCCAAGTATCAACACTAACAAGCATCTGTGGTTATGCTTTTGTACACAGTACATTCATTTCAATGAACTTTTGATTATACATAAATAAAAATGGATTACCTTTCTTTGTCCTCATCTTTGACAGAGTTTGACAAGGTGTCTTTGTTTTCATACATCCCAGGAGAAGGATTTGGCTGTGGCTTTGTGCTTTCGTTGAGAAGAGCATCATCTATGGTGGGAGGTGCAAAATGAGGTGGAGATGGAGGAATAGCCGGATCTCTGTAAAATGCATCTACCTCTGGCTCTTTCATGAATACCTCATCATCTTCTTCATCTTGCCCCACAAAAGGGGAAGATGACTGAAGACAAGATTCGGATATGCGAAGAGATATTTTTCCATAGTGAGAAGAGGCCTCTGGTTCAGAGGAACTGCTGCTCCACATAGAATTGCTATTCCATCTAGGAGAAAGTTTATTTCCAAATGTTGGAGAAGGAGTCTTTTCCTGTGGAAACTGTTGTTCACTGGTGAATTTGGTACATTTAATTTTGGGGGGGGGTGGCCTCTGTGGTGGGGTAGCCTTCTTAATGGATACTTTTTCTGTGGAATGTTCATATGATTTGTGGTCGTGCATAGGAGATGCTTCTTTATCTACAACCCTTTTCCTATTATAGAGGCATTCTTCAGCAAAATCTGGTATGCAATGGGTGGTGGAGACTTCAACAGTTTTAGAAGGATTTGGTTGACTTGGCAATGGCACGGTTATTGACTTAGACTCATGTAAATGGGTAGGAATTCCAAACTCTGGTTTAAGGCTTTGGGGTATAACCTGATTTTTTGCATTCATATACACAGTGTTCTGTATGGCAATACTGCTTGTAGGAGGGAGATTTTTTTCTCCTGTGCCACCACCATTATCTTGATGAGACTCTAAAGTGCTACGGAAAGATCCTTTATCCGTTTTAACTCCACTTCTGCTTTTCAAGACACTAAAATAAGCCACACAATATGGTGTTATAAAAAATATGTCCCCCTGCAGTCTTAAGGCATTTTTTTAAAAGCAAACAACAAAAAAATCATTATTTGGTTTGATAAGTACGAAAAATTAGACAGTAGCCAGATATCACAGAATTTCAGTATTATAATCAAAAAGAAAACTTGAGAAGCTAACAAACGTCACTATATGGATCCCAATAATTACTATTTACTAACATTATTCTATACTTATCCAAGCCAAAGAATAATTAATTCAGTTGCCTTTTCCTCCTTTTCCACAGTTGGTCATTGGGACAGTAATGTGTTATAACAAAGAAACGGTGGGAATTACTTATAAACTGGGAGCGTATGATACATGTAATAGCTAAAATTTAGAAACACTGCAAGGTCTATGATGATATGTATAAAATGGAGTCACCAGCCTTCATACGTGTAGTGAATGCAATAACATGACCTTGGATGTGGTAGTTAAAAGACAAAATACTGACAAATATTTACACATAAATGAACCACTTTTTATGTGATTGTGTGCCTTTTTCTTTGCAGATTTACTTTTAGGACTGATGGATTCCACAAGCATTTATACTGTATACTCTAGGTGTCCCACTATATTTGCATTAAGACATCTTTATGAATCAAATCCCATATATTATTGTTGGTGTTGATGCACGTTAGATTTAAAAAAAATAATTAAAAACAATGATTTGCAATAGCTAATATTTAGCTCTGCTGCTTAAACTCAGGGCTCTGAAATTGTATTGAAAAAGAAAAAAATACTCTATAAGTAATAACATGCACTGAACATACCTGAATCCTTGATAAGAACCATAAGAAGTGTTTTTTACATTGACGTCCTGCCTACTCATGAGATCCTGAAATACAAGAAATAACCATGTAAAGCATATTTGTTTTCAGTGTGGAATGCCAGTGATTTGCGGAAAGCCCAAGTGGATTGTTCCACATTGTACAGTCACACATCACCCAGTTACCCTATGTTTTAACCCTTCTATCGGAATGGCTCCAGATTGCCTGTATTCTATTCACTGAAATTTTGCAAATGCCTCCTGGCGGTATGGCGTTACCAATGTGGACTTACATTGGTTCTTTCCACATTAACACATAAGCAGAGTTTATCAAAGTTGTTTGCTTCAAACAATTTACATATAAACACAGCTATTTATGAAGATTTGGCACGTATTTCTGAGCTGTGGATTAAAAAACTGCTTCCATTGTTGTTTTCTTATGACAGTCGAGAGACTCCTTGTTTCATTTTATGAGTGAGTAAAAGTTGCTTCTCTGTTTGGATGGGAAGCAAATAAATGAATTGGTCCAGGATATTGTGGGAGCCAATAACACTACTTAGGGCAGATTGAAAAAACTCCTAGAAATGAATCATTTATATTGCCGATGTACTAACTTTTTTCTATGGGTTTTTCTGAACTAGGCATAATGTGAAGTATTGGCAAATGAAATATATTTTAAAGGTACAACGGTTCCATTCACTAAACATAGCCCCATTTCCTTACTGGAATCAACACTCAGCTGTTGATAAGCAATATATAATAATAATAATAATAATACATACTATTATTAATTCTATTTTAGAATTATTACTGGATGGTTTTGCAGAATTATATACATAACTCATTGAGTGGTAGCAGATGCTGCAGAATGTGCTGCTTATCAGAACAAAGAACCATTTGGCTCATAAACTACGGTATCGTAGGAACATTCAAGAATTACATTATGAACCTCTACACTAATCCAACAGCTAAAGTGGTCGGTCACTTACTGGACTCAGACTGGTTCCCTATAAAAAACGGAACCCGCCAAGGATGTCCACTAGCCCCTTTACTTTACATTCTTAGTATAGAGCCTCTTGCGGAACTATTGAGACAATCACCCGATATATTTGGTATACAAATTAATTCGGAGTCATTTAAAATTTCTCTCTATGCAGATGACGTAATTTTGTCAATGACGAACTTTAACTCTTCTCTTCCTGCACTCTTTAAAACACTAGATAAATATGGCCTAATTTCTAACTATAAAATTAATCTTGGGAAAACGCAGCTTATCACGACCTGCTTTACGCAAGACGAAATAATTGAGCTTGGGTCCCTGTGTTCACTTGATTGGAATTCACAAACTATAGATTATCTCGGAATTAATATCACAAGAACTTCCTTTGCTTATTAATTTTAACTCTAAAAAACTAATCGGTAAAATAAAAGCACAGCTCTCAAGGTGGAAAAACCTTGAAATCTCTTGGCTTGGCCGAATCCATCTAATAAATGGATATTTAATTCCTAAAATTCTCTACTTTTTTAGAACAATCCCTCTGAGAGTTTACCCCCCTATTTTGAAGCATATTCAGCAAACCATCGACCATTTTATCTGGCAGCAGAAAAGACCAAGGATAACAAATAACATCCTAACCAAGAAATGAAATAGAGGGGGAATATCCTACCCGAGTATCAACAAACTTCATGACGCCACAATGTTGACCCACTATCTGGCCTGGGATAAAAAATCTAATAATTCCCCAAGATGGTTATACATAGAGGAATCAGATATGGGTCTTGGTGAATAATAATTATATTATATTGAAAAATATAAAAATCCTGAATCCCATAATTTACGATACACTCAAAACATTGCTTAAACTCAAACGGAGTATGGGGATAAAAAGATCTCTTATGCCTTCTACTCCAATTGAGGCTATCCGCTACTTTATTAGAGATATAGACCTGACCAGATGGCAAGGATGCGGTATCTCCTGCATTGGAAACCTGTTAGACCAAGATACTACTGCGCCGTTTCCCCAGATATGTAAAACTTTCTCTCTACCACCATCTGAATTATTCTCTTTTTTGAGGATTAAGAATTGTATTAACCAGGTAGGAATTGATAGGAATCCGGAACTAGAACATTGGCTTACAACACACAAAAAACAAATCTCAAGTTCATCTAAATTGTTACTATCTATGCAAAAAGACGAGAAAGATCCACCAATCCTGAAGTGAGAAAGTGAGCTAGGTTTTGAGTTCTCCTTGGATCAATGGCGACAGGCCTTGGTTCTCACAAGAAAGTATGTCCACTCAATAAATTTAATAGAGACTTATATTAAGATAACCTATAGATGGTATCTGGTTCCAACTAGATTCAACAAAATCAGCAGTGCACATCTAAACAGATGCACATTTGCCCATATTTGGTGGGAGTGCCCACAACTATTGAATTTAAGATATAACCTTTCGCAATTACTTGGCTCACTTTTTCACTTTCAGGACCAACTAGATCCACAGATGTTCCTTTTCCATCTGGGACTTGAGAAATTCCATTTAAACCATAGAATTTTAATTATCCATATATTTATGGCCGCAAAAATATGCATAGCTAGAAATTGGAGACAGGCAGGCCTACTTGACTGGAGATTAGTTATCAATCAAACTAACCATCAGTACTCAATGGAAAGAGGATACTACATTAAAATTAACAAGCTTGATAAATTTGACAATATCTGGTTATTCTGGAAACACTTTCGAGATACTGATCTAGAGAACGTTAGAAATCCTACTACTTGAGGTCTAACTCTTAATTTCCCTCTCATGTCACCCCTGGGCGGACGTTATACTATATCATATCATGACCTAATTTATGAGTAATAGCTAGCCCCCACGTGCTTCTCACCGTCTCCCACGTGTGATTGTTTGATGTATGAATGCTATGTGAGGTTTTGTGATTGGCACTTGGTTGCCAAATCTACAGCCTATACCAGACAATACGTTGTAACCTATTCTCTGCGCTTTTTCCCTATTCGGTTGGGGTAGTAGTATACTGTTTGTCTGTTTATAAAGTTTCTAAACAACTATATAACATACGGTAGAACGAAATATAGAAATAAATAAGGATTGGACGCTTTGTTCATTTTGAATAAGTGTTTAATTTCATATAATTCCACTCCAGAATTCCTTCTTTTTTTTTTTTTCTTTTTCTTTTCCTTTTTTTTGAAAAAACTCAAGAACCATTTGGCCCACTGAAATAAGTGTAATTATGGCTCCGTAAGTTTGGTAGGGGAGTGCTGGGATATGATATCTCATGATGGGAGTCTGAAGACAGCTGCTGCAGTGGTAGGTGCTAAATATAATGTAATGTAATGGGTTCATGGTTCTATTATTGTATCATTTTAATAAGGACATTTGTCATAGTTTTAATGGCTACAGTGGGAACTTATGCATGTATTTTTATTGATAACGGCATCAGTTCGTAAAAGGGTCAGTAAATGTCAAATAGAGTACATTATAAATTGTAAGCTTTTTTGAGCAAGGCCCCTGTTGTTTCTGTATGTCATCTTGTTATGATATATAGTAATTGTAATGTCCTGTCTACCCTTTGTACAGCCCGGTGGAATCTGATGGCGCTATATAATATAATAATAATATAATAATAATAATAATAATATGTAATAATAAATAAAATTAATAATAATAATGTACAGAGTAGATACGGAAATAATATAAAAATAAAAAATTATATAAAATGCAGAATGTGTATTACTATTTTGTACTCTCAAGAACATCCCCTTTTGCCATTATTACCATGTTTGTTTAAGCCTTTTTCACTGTACTGACCTAGGGTCTCTACCACACGAACCAATGCTTCTGGCGGTGCCAGCATTGACATGACAGAATGCCAAAACAGAGGCCGTAGCTCCAAACTCTGTAATTGGAACAAGTCCTGCTACACTGCTACCATAAATCTGTCAGCACAGAGTTATCAATAATGGCTGCCACTGATGGGGAAGAGTCCAGGCTATCAACAAGAAACCTATATAGTTGTGTATTAGTAGGGATATCTCCTTACTTATTTAAAATACCAAGGGTGTAGTATTAATAAGTTTAAAAAGGCTAGTGTAATTAGTTTTAAAAGAGAACAGATGGCAAAGAACCTGTCCATGGAACCGGAAGTTGTAAGAAACCTGACATAGTCTTAACAGCAGACTTGGAAGAGTTACACGAGTTAATACTTGTTAATCCAGATCTGAAGGGTATTCACTATTGACCTGAGCTCATTGAAACCTGGTTTGAATTCAACCTGCTAAAAACTGCCTGGAAGCAACAATGACTTTTTTTTCCCACTGAGCCAACAATCATCAAAGAGGCCGAAAGGAAGTTTGATTATCATCACAAATCTCTAATTACATACTATTAAATACTGTTATCTAAAAAGGAAGCAGATACTTATGTAGGCCCTTTCTTTGAGTTTTATGCAAAACCTTGTTTTACTATCTCAGCATTATGGACGGTCAATATAGCCCTGATTAAAATAAATTGCGTACTTTGCCATTCCCTAAACTGAAAACATATTCATACATAGCTGCTGGGTATGAATGTATCACAGTAATCTACAGTCCTAAAACTCACAAGATGTGTATAGAAACATTTACTCACTTACAAAATTAACAAAGTCACATAAACTATGTTGATAAAACCACAACCCCTATCCACACCCCTAAAACCCCCAAAACAATATTTGTCCTCTTTAGCCATTTTAAAAACATAGGGGTTGTATGCTATTATGTTATGGGTAATATTCAATAAATTGGCTTTTTGGGGATTTTTATATGATTTCTAAATACCTTTTAAAGCAAAAGACCAAGATACTTTAGAGTTGGAGACACTTCTGGGGTTCTGTAGAACACTCTGATACACTCATACCAGCATATATACAGAGCTCCTAGAAAAGACGGACGTCAGCAAGGGAATAGAGTGATCTACATCTTAGAGGGATAAAATAAACTATTAATAAAGATCCTAATGCACTGCTGCCAAAGTTATTTTTCTTATTTTATGTAAACATGTCATCCTATTTTACAGGCCGTAAAGGGGTTAATCTAAATGTAATCAATTGATTTTAATACTGTGCCAAAATCTTAACAGACAGCTGTTGAAAAGTGAAATTATGGATTTTTTTTTACTATTCTGAAATTTTCAAGCCTTTTTTAGAGATAATTTCATTATGAGTAACATGGGGCTATGTGTATGATGTGATTTTGGAGGTTTGGAAAGTGGTCTTATTACTATAGTGGTCCATTTGTTGCTATGGTGATAAAGCCACTTAACAAACTGTATTCAAAAAACTACTTTTTAACACAATACTAATTAACCAAAAAAGTTAAATAGATTCAACTTTTTGTACCACAGTCATATCATATACCCATATCACAATAACAATGCAATGCTGCTATTCATTTTAGGAAACATTAATTCTAGAGATATGCTGGTGATAAGGAAGCCATGAGAGGGTACTAATATACGAATATAGCAAGTTCCCTACTAAAAGACATTGCCAGAAGCTTATTTTACTGTGAGCTAGTTAAAAGACATGCTATTCTTTGACCCATGAGACTATTAGCAGTCCAGGATGATCCTCAGCAACATTCCCACAACCAAATCAAAGTAAGTGTGTGATAGTTGTGATACCCTAATGACACAATGTCCATTAACAACTGTAAACAGTTTGGGCAAAGTACTAAAAAAGCTGAGAATATTTAAAGAGGATTGTAAGAAGCTCTTTTTGCAATTATGTTTGAAAATTACTGCATGCTCTTTCCCATAACATCCTTTATCAGTTAAGATATCCTGAAACAGTTTTAGTAAAATACTTATATACATGGATTTTTTTTTTCTTAATATATTACTGCAGGTGCCTAATTGATTGATAAATACTATGTGCATCTATTATTACACAGAAAAAATGTATCCATTATTGGCTCAGAAATATCTTATGTTGTCTTCTAATTCCCTCTGTTCCAATCGGTTTCAAACCACTGTCTATCTATATATCTACGTGTAGTATATGGAAAAAATGATTAGTGTAACAAAGGAGCAAAACCAGATTCTAAAAAGAATTAGGATGCACAGTGAAGCACAACATATTTGTAAACAGAGTTGTATAGATTATGGTGTCAAAAGATACCCAGCGGAATGAAAGGCTAGGTATTTTTCAGTAGGTTTGCAGTGGAGCCTTTTCTTTCATTCAACACTTTGGTTTTTTGAAGTCACTATAGTTTTCATATTGGAATTGTGTCAGCTCTAGCTACTTTGTTCACGTACAATGCTGGAAGGCAGTATTTACACTTACCCGGCTTTTCTTGTCATCAGCAGGAGATGATCTTGACCTGACATGGTGGGTAACTGTTTGCTGTAATGTGTCGATCAAATCCTCAGCAGATGCAGATTTACCAGACTTTCTTTCTCCTATGCTTTTTTTATAATCAACTGCTGTTGATGATGTGAATTCTGTGTGCTTGGTTGCCTGAGGGCTCATACTTGGCTCAGTTTTTGTCCTGTAATCAAGTAACCTGTGGTGAGCGAAAGAGCTACTGCGGGTCCTGCTTATGTGATGGTCTGTGTCTTGCTCAAAGCTGTCTAGGCCAAAAATCCCTGATAGTCCCGGTGGAAGAGTGGAGGAAACGCGTCCAGTTTTAGAAACCGTATTCCTAATATCCCAGGCATGGCCAGGGAGGTGCTCCTGTAGAGAGTTCATGCTAGATGTTGAGGAGATACTCTGGTTATCCATGATGCTCCCCGAGAAATAGCTACTTTGTGACCTTTCTTTTAATAATCCACCTTCTTGAGAGGAAGGTCTTCGGCCAGTCTTGCGCTCTATATAGTCTGCAAGAGCATTTTGCTGGAGCTGCTTAAGCTCTGGCTTTGACAGGTTAACAGTGGAACAAGCCTTACCATCTCTTTCAAATATTCGGCGCCTGTCTGCCACTGTGTTCTCCAAGAAGCTGACATTTTGCCCCTTCTTTTGAACATTTCGTGATGATTCATTCTCAGTAGCTCCCACCTCATTCATCTTTTCTGGCTCAGAGTAGGACCTTTTTTTCTGCTCAGCTGTCAACCGTCTCCGGGGTCCAATGCGAGTTACTGGGTATGAAACCCCTTGGCTCGGAATATCTTGAACTTTAGCACAGCTATCTGTTGGAGTGATGCTGTGCCTTTCTTTTGGCACATGAGGGGACACAGGTGAAGTCTTGCTATATAGGACAGCTGACGTAGGTCTTTTGACGTTCTTTCCTTGTTTCTGATATTGAGGTGGGCTGATTTCTAGATCTTTGCGTCTAAAAGATGTTGCTTCTAGCACCTTGGATTGTGCATCTTTGATGCTGTTCCTATAAGACCTGTTAAATCCAAGAGTGTCTTGCTGAGAACTTTGCCAGTGGTCGTCTTTATTTGGCATTGTTTGGGTATCAACTGTTCTTTTATTGTCAGCTGGCATTGCTTGCAAGACATAGTGTTCATGGTTATATTGCTGTGTTTTGTCTACTTGACTCTCCACCACTTGTTTTTGAGATTCTCCTGCTCTCATGCTGTAGACACTGCCTGCTCTTTTTAACTGCTGAGCACCTGTATCTTTCTCTATGCTGTGGGAACTTGACAGCCTACGCTTCTCACTACACAAATTATGTTCCTGGGAATTAAACCTGTTTCGTATTTCTTCAATACTGTTTACAGATCCTCTGTTGTTTGATGACCTATTAGCTTGCCCTGTCGGGTGGCTATAATGATTTCCTGCAGTGACTTGAGATCGTTGACTCTCTTGCTCCCTTTGTTCTATCATGGAGATTTTTTCTAGCACTGAAGACCGGGGTTTATTCACCTCTCCCTTCCCATACTGTACGCTGTGAGTGCTTTGGGTGCTGCTTGAGCTTAACCTTCTTCTGGTAAAATCACATATTTTATTTTGAGATGGGGAAACAGGCTCTTCAGGTTTTACATTTTTGTTATAAAGCATCACTGAACTGTCTATATCATCAATTAATTTTGTAAAGCTTGGGCTGTCTAATTCACTTCTATGATCAGAGTCTTGTTGGTCAGGTTTGTCATGAGCTTTGCTGTTTGAAGTGGAGGTGTTAGCCCACTGCTTATCTTCTAGCGTATCAGTGCCACTTTGTATTCCGTATGTTTTTGTATTGACTGGTGTTGGTGAAATCTCATGTTTGGCTTTAATTTCATCCCGGTGATTTTGAATTGAACTCACTGTCTCACTTTCAACAGGGATATGAAATCCCTGCACTTCACACTTTCTCCCACGAGTTGAGGTTTGATTTTTTGTTGCAATCTTTACTCCGGCTTTAATCTGCTGGTCACTGTTGCAGACATAGTGATTTGTTTGTGAGACATTTGTGTCCTTTTCACTTTTTGGACAACTTGTACAAGTTTCAGGTCCCATTGAAAAATGCAGTTTGTACGGAGCAAAATTGCTAGCGCCCTCTTGTTTTTTCTCTTTATCTTTATTAGTATGGTTTGTTGGTTGAAGCTTAGTGGTTCTAGTTTGGAGAAATTTGTAATCCTTTCCCTTGTTATCACACTGTGGGGTTGGTTCAGGGTTTTCTACAAAGACTGAAGGTGTTGAACTGTATGCGCCCTCTTTGGCTAGAGCTGGGTAAAGGCTTCCAGAGTTGTTTTTAGGAGGCAGTGGTGCGTGTGCAAAATGTGGCTCCGGAGATGGCACTGGATAGATTCCAGTAGGAAGCATTGGCTGTCCAGGCTGTGGTGCCTGTGGATAGATTTGCTTAGGTTTTATCAATGGACTGCTTTCTGGACTCTTCTCCAAAACAGTGTGCAGCTGCCCATCACCAAATGTTGGCTTCAACTGCTGACTCAAATTACTAGTGCCACTGACAGGATGTGATCCAGTTGCTTTGGGGAGTGTTCTCAAACATCGGTTCTGATCTATGCTTGACCAAGAGCTGGGCCTTTCATGATGCCTTGTTACTGCATAACTGTCACTGCGTGTAGGAGGCATAGGTGCCCCCCTTTCCAGGCAATCACTCTCAGAAAAAACTCTGCTTTGCTCCAATCTGCCAGGTGGGCCACCACTGTTTCTGTTGGAATTAGTAAGTCTATTAAAGTTTCGGTTCTTGACTGAGGAAGAGTTCACCTCATACTCTTCAGACACACCACGTTGAGCATCGTAGACTGTCTTGATATACCTGATATCTGCATGCTTTATTCCTTCTTGTACGTTATTACGGGAGTGCATACTTTCCATAGAATAGGACCTTTCCTTGGAGAACGAGGTGGGATGGTATTCTGGTATGCTGGAGTTAGTTGAGAAGGAACTGTAGGCAGAGTCTCTTTTGTTATGGAGATGAGCAAGTTGATCAATGCAGTTGGTGGACTTTGCTGGTGAAAGATAGTGGTAAGAGTGATACGTGTGTGATGCGTGATCCAAGCTTTCCATGCTCCCTCTTGAGCTGTATTGATCAGGGCTCCGTCTTAAGTACCCATGTTCGTAGCTGGAGAGATCACTTGTGGAAGAGCTGGAAGAATGAGGAAGGCAAAGAAAAGCGTTACTGTTTGCAAGGAACATTTGTTTGAACTTATAAATAAACTTGCAGATGAAATGTTTAGGTTATGGGAGGAACGGAAGAGAAAGCATATTTGGGCCATACTCTGCTCACTGCCAGCTGTCATTCCTGCATTAGTGTAAGTAATTGCTTGCGGCTGCTGTGTTCATCCTATTAATCAAAACTATAGGAATCACCCCAACATGAAGAAACGGAAAAGCCAGAACCCTGTAGGACTTCGAAAACAACCAGTTTATCCACCATCGATCAAAGTAATCACATATTCAAGAGAAGGACTATGATGTGTGTATGTGGATGAATATGCAAACCCTGCGTTAAGTGAATGATACAGCTTGCGTGTGTTTTACTTCTTTTCTTTTTATGGAGTTGAAAGTTTTTCCTGGCACTCTTCCTGGAAACTAGCAGAATTAGACACATTTGTTTGCAGTGAGAAATCTAAACAGACAAGACAGAAGTGCAGAAAAATGAAGATTATAAAAATGAGTCCACAATCTTTTAGAGACACCTCTTAATAGGTCTTATTAAGTTTTTGTTCTGTTCGGTTATTGCAGGTGTCATTCCTATCTCTTTAAGACACAGCAGCAAGTGCTTCCTAGCCAAAATACCACTTAAAATATTCAAAGTAACAAAGAATTGTTATTAAATTATTAGGTTATGAGCTGTTGTATAACAATGCAGAGTTTTTCTAAAACGTTTTAGGGCTATATTGCTAAAGTCTTCAGTTACCACATTTTTAAGATATATTTTATACACCATTTTTCACAGTCAAATAATTAAACGCAATTACAGTAACTATGAATTATGAATGGTTGCTTTTTTGTTTTGTTTGGCTATTTTAGTTGTTTCCCTAATTATTTGGAAACAAATATCTTTTTTTTAAGGCAAAGCAGATAAACATGTCTGTTGTAATGCCATTTGATTGTATTGTTGGCATCTAATTTAGGCTGAAAGACAGAGGAATGGATTCAATGTTATTCAAGTCATGGAATAGCAACTCCTCTATAGAACTAAGTGGAAGACAATGAGGTAAACAACATATATATTGGACGCATTGTTTTTTTTTAAAGTCACTTCCCAGTATATGGGAGGATTGCTTTTCTAATAATTGTCGGTAATTTTGTTCCAGTATGGACTCCAGTGTAGTATATCTGTTTTAGTGGGTGTAATAAGAGATGTGTCAACAATGAAAAACTTCTATAAAGACGATAAAATATGTTCCAGTAGAGCTAAAGTAATAAAATGAAAACTATGTACAGGGATCATTTATAAAAGTTTCACCTAGTGCCCGAAATATAAACCAGCTACCACAGTATTTCTACTCGGTCCAGCCTGTGGTTACAGAACGATGGCAGAGTGCCATCGTAATGACGGACATTAGGCAGAATAAAAAACTATGTACCGGTATTAACATTATAGGAAAACATAGGAGGTCCATGGTTCAGAAAAGGATGCACCAAAATTGGCCTGAAGGACTGAAAAGGGAGTCTCTCTCCTAAATATGCTTTATAACTATAAAGCATAAAAGTCTTTATTTTGCTGAACTTCAAACAAACGGATAGCCATGGTCTGCCCTAGGATGCCTAGGAGGCACCCCAGTCATCTCATCAGTCCAGGCAGTTACATAGGCAGTTACATAGTTTGTGGCCAATGTTCCCTCTAATTTTTCTTAGGTGGTGTGCGCAGAAAATTTATCTTGTGCAAACATTTTCCCAGAGCCAAAATTTGTTATTCTATATTTTTGGTACAGCTTGCTCATGGTTAATAACACTACATTATAGTGTGATAATGTAGTATTAGTTACACAACAGTATTACTTACTGTAATGTTTTTTAAAAGGTGAAATTCTCACTGCATAAGTAAATTATGAGCAAATCAAGAGCGGAGGCTCCACGCCGCATAAAGGATAAAAAAAAATTGGGAAAAACTGTTGTGCGCAGGGGCGTACCTAGAGTATTTGGCACCTGGGGCGGATCCTGTACGTGGGACCCCTCCACACACATACACTTTAAAACTGCATAGCTTCTATCGTTAGGCAAACATTGACAGGGGTACAGCATAACTGTTATCATTATTTACTAAGGCAGACATTGACGGTGGTACAACATAACACCTATCACTATATACTGAAGCAGACATTGACCGTGTTACAGCATAACTGCTATCATTATATACTGAGGCAAACATTGACGGTGGTACAGCATACCTGCTATCATTATATACTAAGGCAAACATTGAGGGTGGTACAGCATAACTGCTATCATTATATACTAAGGCAAACATTGACGGTGGTACAGCATAACTGCTAACATTATATAGTGAGGCAAACATTGACAGTGGTACTGTTACGCTGGATCAGGCACCACAGGAGGTGGACCCACGATGCAGAAATGTCTCCGAAAAACAAGCCGGGATCGAGACAGGCAGCACAGGAGCGTGGTAAATACAACAGCCGGGGTCGGGGCAGGCAGCACAGGATCAGGTTCAAATGACAAAGCCGAGGTCGGGACAGGCAGCGCAGGATCAAGGTCAAATAACAAAGCCGAGGTCTGGTACACGTGGAGATCAATTAATAAACAGGAGCACCCAGAGAACATTAACATGGACTCGTTGAACGGGCAAGGAAACAAGGAACCAGGAAGGTTTAAATAGAACCAAATGGCGGGAGAGCAGGTAAGATGACGTCATCGCGACCGGCGCAATTAGCGTCGTCGCGATGGCAACAACAAACAAAACTTCCTGCCTGTGTTACCTCCGTGAAGGACACGGAGGAGCCACACAGGCAGGGGAGGAAAACAACCTCCGTGGACATGCAGCGGCGATCAAACACTTGATCGCCGCCGGCATGCCCGCGGCGGTACCCAACGAGATCCTCTCTGCCTGTGTTGCTGCCGCGAGCGACGCGGCAGTGCCACACAGGCAGGGAAGGTAAAACCACCTCCGTGGACATGCAGCAGCGATCAAACACTTGATCGCCGCCGGCATGCCCTCGGCGGTAAACTACGAGTTCCTCTCTGCCTGTGTTGCTGCCGCGAGCGACGCGGCAGTGCCACACAGGCAGATGAGGTGCTGGTCGGGTATTCGGCGCCTGTCTGCCACGGTGTTCTCCAAGAAGCTGACATTTTGCCCCTTCTTTTGAACATTTCGTGATGATTCATTCTCAGTAGCTCCCACCTCATTCATCTTTTCTGGCTCAGAGTAGGACCTTTTTTTCTGCTCAGCTGTCAACCGTCTCCGGGGTCCAATGCGAGTTACTGGGTATGAAACCCCTTGGCTCGGAATATCTTGAACTTTAGCACAGCTATCTGTTGGAGTGATGCTGTGCCTTTCTTTTGGCACATGAGGGGACACAGGTGAAGTCTTGCTATATAGGACAGCTGACGTAGGTCTTTTGACGTTCTTTCCTTGTTTCTGATATTGAGGTGGGCTGATTTCTAGATCTTTGCGTCTAAAAGATGTTGCTTCTAGCACCTTGGATTGTGCATCTTTGATGCTGTTCCTATAAGACCTGTTAAATCCAAGAGTGTCTTGCTGAGAACTTTGCCAGTGGTCGTCTTTATTTGGCATTGTTTGGGTATCAACTGTTCTTTTATTGTCAGCTGGCATTGCTTGCAAGACATAGTGTTCATGGTTATATTGCTGTGTTTTGTCTACTTGACTCTCCACCACTTGTTTTTGAGATTCTCCTGCTCTCATGCTGTAGACACTGCCTGCTCTTTTTAACTGCTGAGCACCTGTATCTTTCTCTATGCTGTGGGAACTTGACAGCCTACGCTTCTCACTACACAAATTATGTTCCTGGGAATTAAACCTGTTTCGTATTTCTTCAATACTGTTTACAGATCCTCTGTTGTTTGATGACCTATTAGCTTGCCCTGTCGGGTGGCTATAATGATTTCCTGCAGTGACTTGAGATCGTTGACTCTCTTGCTCCCTTTGTTCTATCATGGAGATTTTTTCTAGCACTGAAGACCGGGGTTTATTCACCTCTCCCTTCCCATACTGTACGCTGTGAGTGCTTTGGGTGCTGCTTGAGCTTAACCTTCTTCTGGTAAAATCACATATTTTATTTTGAGATGGGGAAACAGGCTCTTCAGGTTTTACATTTTTGTTATAAAGCATCACTGAACTGTCTATATCATCAATTAATTTTGTAAAGCTTGGGCTGTCTAATTTACTTCTATGATCAGAGTCTTGTTGGTCAGGTTTGTCATGAGCTTTGCTGTTTGAAGTGGAGGTGTTAGCCCACTGCTTATCTTCTAGCGTATCAGTGCCACTTTGTATTCCGTATGTTTTTGTATTGACTGGTGTTGGTGAAATCTCATGTTTGGCTTTAATTTCATCCCGGTGATTTTGAATTGAACTCACTGTCTCACTTTCAACAGGGATATGAAATCCCTGCACTTCACACTTTCTCCCACGAGTTGAGGTTTGATTTTTTGTTGCAATCTTTACTCCGGCTTTAATCTGCTGGTCACTGTTGCAGACATAGTGATTTGTTTGTGAGACATTTGTGTCCTTTTCACTTTTTGGACAACTTGTACAAGTTTCAGGTCCCATTGAAAAATGCAGTTTGTACGGAGCAAAATTGCTAGCGCCCTCTTGTTTTTTCTCTTTATCTTTATTAGTATGGTTTGTTGGTTGAAGCTTAGTGGTTCTAGTTTGGAGAAATTTGTAATCCTTTCCCTTGTTATCACACTGTGGGGTTGGTTCAGGGTTTTCTACAAAGACTGAAGGTGTTGAACTGTATGCGCCCTCTTTGGCTAGAGCTGGGTAAAGGCTTCCAGAGTTGTTTTTAGGAGGCAGTGGTGCGTGTGCAAAATGTGGCTCCGGAGATGGCACTGGATAGATTCCAGTAGGAAGCATTGGCTGTCCAGGCTGTGGTGCCTGTGGATAGATTTGCTTAGGTTTTATCAATGGACTGCTTTCTGGACTCTTCTCCAAAACAGTGTGCAGCTGCCCATCACCAAATGTTGGCTTCAACTGCTGACTCAAATTACTAGTGCCACTGACAGGATGTGATCCAGTTGCTTTGGGGAGTGTTCTCAAACATCGGTTCTGATCTATGCTTGACCAAGAGCTGGGCATTACAACAGACATGCCCGCGGCGGTAAACTACGAGTTCCTCTCTGCCTGTGTTGCTGCCGCGAGCGACGCGGCAGTGCCACACAGGCAGATGAGGTGCTGGTCGGGTACCGCGAGCATGTAGCGGCGGATCGGTTTTCCGATCGCCGCTGATATGCTGCGGCAGCCCGAACAGAGCTGTCAGGAACCGGGAGGCGTGCCTGCTCAATACGCACGCCCCCTCGTGTGCGTGTAGAGCGCACGTCAATACACGAGGGGGACGTGCGCGAGGGACGCCGTGGGACCCCGGCCGGACAGGTAGGTGTTACACAACCCCCCTTCCCAGGAGCGCGCTCCGGGCGCGAA
Organism: Sceloporus occidentalis; assembly: GCA_023333645.1. Classification (NCBI taxonomy): domain Eukaryota; kingdom Metazoa; phylum Chordata; class Lepidosauria; order Squamata; family Phrynosomatidae; genus Sceloporus; species Sceloporus occidentalis. The sequence goes on along the minus strand of JALMGF010000095.1, from coordinate 478,395 downwards.
GGACCAGGACGGTGAGGGAATCGGGCATGGAACCGGGAGACACAGAGAGGTGCGTGCACAGCGCGGGCAGGAACCCAGGTCCGCTCCTCAGGACCGTACCCACGCCAGTCGAGCAGATATTGGAGGGATCTGCGGTGCCAACGGGAGTCGAGCACGCGGCGGACGACGTGTTCCTCGTGACCGCGGACAAGGACAGGGGCAGGAGGACGAAGGGACACAGAATAGCGATTAACCACGCAGGGCTTAAGGAGAGACACGTGGAATGTGTTGGGGATACGCATAGACGGAGGAAGAGCAAGGGACACGGCAACCTCGTTGACGCGACGGATGACGCGGAAGGGACCGAGGAATCGGGGACCAAGTGTCCTACTGGGCTGACGTAGTGCGATGTTCCGTGAGGACAGCCAGACATAGTCGCCGACCACGTAGCGAGGAGGCGTAGCACGATGCTTGTCAGCAGCAGCCTTGCTGCGGGTCTGGGCCTTGCTCAGCTGGTTGCTGAGGGCTTCCCAATGGGCACGCATATCGGCAACCCGCTCCTCGACGGCAGGAATACAAGCACCGCGAGCGGCAGATGGCGGTGGTAGGACAACTGGATGGTATCCCAAAGCGGCATAAAACGGCGAACAACGTAAAGATTCGTGGACAGCGTTGTTGTAGGACAACTCGGCCAAGGGTAACAGAGACGACCAGTTGTCTTGGCGTTCATTGACGTATAAGCGCAGGTATTGTTTTAAGGTCTGATTGGTGCGCTCCGTCTGGCCGTTCGATTGCGGGTGATAGGCTGAGGACAGATGTGTCCGGATGCCTAACTTAGAGCAAAGGGTTCTCCAGTATCTGGATACAAACTGGGGACCCCTATCCGATACTACGTGGAGCGGCAGGCCATGCAACCGCACCACGTCTCTGATGAACACATCTGCCAATAGGGATGCCGTGGGTAGCTTGTGCAGGGCAATAAAGTGGGCCTGTTTGGAGAACCTGTCGACCACAACGAGGATGGTAGTGAACCCTTTAGAGACAGGAAGGTCGACAATGAAGTCCATAGCTATATGAGTCCATGGGGTTTTTGGAACGGGAAGAGGTACTAAGAGACCAGAAGGCCGGGTGTGCACGGACTTGTGACGAGCACATCGGGGACAGGTGGCAATGAAGGCGTTGACGTCACGTGTTAAGGACGGCCACCAAAAGGTTTTCCGGATGTGGTACTCGGTTTTGCGGACTCCGGGATGGCCGGCCAGAGGTGGGTTATGACCCCAGTGGAGGACAGCATCACGAAACCGCTGTGGAACGTAGAGGCGGCCCGACGGAGGACGTTGGGAAGCGGAGATGTGCGCCTGTTGCATACGGATCCGATGCATCATGGAAGAAGATAAGGCAGAGATGACGCGTGCTTGTGGAATGATGGGTTCCTCGGTGGGACGGCTAGGAGTGGTAGATGGAGAATGAGGACTGCTATGGGAGGTAAACGGCCGATATCGCCTGCCTTTGTCTTTCTCCAAGTGTCTTTCCTGTAGGCGCTTGTCCACGCGCAAACAGAGGGTGATAAAGTCCTCCAGGTCAGATGGGGGGTCGTGGAACAACAGCACATCCTTGATCTTGTCATTGAGACCTTTCCGATAAGCAGCTCGGAGAGCGCCTTGATCCCACTGGAGTTCACAGGCAAGGGTACGGAATTCCACTGTATATTGGGCTAGAGTCTTATGTCCCTGTTGTAGCTCCAACAATGTGGTCTCCGCTGTTTCTTTGCGACCTGGCATATCGAAGACTGAACGCAGGGCTGCCATGAAAGCTGGGCAGTCATCCATCAGGTCAGAGTTCTGCTCAATAAGGGGAGAGGCCCACAGCAGTGCCTCACCCTTTAACAGCGATATAATGAAGGACACCCGTTTGGAGGATGTACAAAACGCCCGTGGATGGTTACGGAAATGCAGCAAACATTGGTTAAGGAACCCCCTGCATTCTTTAGGATCCCCAGCATATTTGTCCGGAAGAGGCAAGCGAGTGGTAACGCCTCCTTCCTCTGGGCTGGGATCCCTAGGTAAGAAAGACTGTCTGGCAGAGGGAGCGACAGCCAGAGACCGTAACAGTTCAGTCATGGTATCCAGTTTGCTGGATAAGGACTGTAATTGCGAGAAATGCGATGTAAGAAGCTGGTCCTGCAGGTCCTGGCGGGAGAGGACGTTAGCCATTTCCGCGGGGTCCATAGTATGGCCCGTTCAATGTGTTACGCTGGATCAGGCACCACAGGAGGTGGACCCACGATGCAGAAATGTCTCCGAAAAACAAGCCGGGATCGAGACAGGCAGCACAGGAGCGTGGTAAATACAACAGCCGGGGTCGGGGCAGGCAGCACAGGATCAGGTTCAAATGACAAAGCCAAGGTCGGGACAGGCAGCGCAGGATCAAGGTCAAATAACAAAGCCGAGGTCTGGTACACGTGGAGATCAATTAATAAACAGGAGCACCCAGAGAACATTAACATGGACTCGTTGAACGGGCAAGGAAACAAGGAACCAGGAAGGTTTAAATAGAACCAAATGGCGGGAGAGCAGGTAAGATGACGTCATCGCGACCGGCGCAATTAGCGTCGTCGCGATGGCAACAACAAACAAAACTTCCTGCCTGTGTTACCTCCGTGAAGGACACGGAGGAGCCACACAGGCAGGGGAGGAAAACAACCTCCGTGGACATGCAGCGGCGATCAAACACTTGATCGCCGCCGGCATGCCCGCGGCGGTACCCAACGAGATCCTCTCTGCCTGTGTTGCTGCCGCGAGCGACGCGGCAGTGCCACACAGGCAGGGAAGGTAAAACCACCTCCGTGGACATGCAGCAGCGATCAAACACTTGATCGCCGCCGGCATGCCCGCGGCGGTAAACTACGAGTTCCTCTCTGCCTGTGTTGCTGCCGCGAGCGACGCGGCAGTGCCACACAGGCAGATGAGGTGCTGGTCGGGTACCGCGAGCATGTAGCGGCGGATCGGTTTTCCGATCGCCGCTGATATGCTGCGGCAGCCCGAACAGAGCTGTCAGGAACCGGGAGGCGTGCCTGCTCAATACGCACGCCCCCTCGTGTGCGTGTAGAGCGCACGTCAATACACGAGGGGGACGTGCGCGAGGGACGCCGTGGGACCCCGGCCGGACAGGTAGGTGTTACAGGTACAGCATAACTGCTATCACTATATACTGAGGCAAACAATGAGGGTGGTACAGCATAACTGCTATCATTATATACTGAGGCAAACACTGTAAGTGGTACAGCAGAACATCTATCACTATATACTGAGGCACGTACTGAGGGTGGTACAGCATAACACCTATCACTATATACAGAGGCCAGACATTGACAATAATGCAGCATAACCCCAATCACTATAGTGTCTGGCCTAGTATCTACCTATCTATCTATCTATCTATCTATCTATCTATCTTTCTCTCTCTCTCTCTCTCTCTATATATATATATATATATGCACCGAAATGAAAATTCTGGACCTGAAAATTTTGCATTCACTTGACTGAAACGGAAAATGACCCCCCCACACACACACCTTTAAAAACAAAAAAAACACTTTTATTAAAAGTAACACCAAAATTAGACAAAAAAATCAACAACAATATATATATATATATATATATATATATGATAAACAGCAATCACGCTCCTATCATGTCCAGGTTCTAGCATGTACTGGTTGCTTGGGCATGATAGGAGTGGGATTGCTGTTAGCAATCATATATATTAATATTGTTATCAAATTTTTCTGTCCAATTTTGGTGTGTTACTTACTTTTAATAAAGGTGTGGTTAACACACCAAAATTGAACAAAAAAATATAATTGCTAACAGCAATCTCACTCCTATCATGCTCAGGCAGCCAGTACATGCTGGAACCTGAGCATGATAGGAATATGATTACAGCCTCCCTATGCCATGCTATCCCCCCCACACACGTACACATCCATGCTATCACACACACACACACTCATTCACAAACATTCAGTTTAAACTACAGCATAACACCCATCACTCTCACACACTTACTAATTCACTCTTACAGAATGTTTTCCTACCTTTTCTCTGTCACTGTTACTTTTCCTCCTCTTCGTTCTTCCTTTTCTCTGTCCTCTCCTTCCAGTGCAGTGGAGGCGGTGGGCGTGGCTTCAGTGCTGTCCGCCGGGATATGACATCAAATCCCGACGCACAGCATCAGTTGCCGCGCGCATCGCAAGGGAGCAGGATCGGATCTCCCTCTAACCGAGCCTGTACCTCTAGCGGCGGACATTACTGTCCGTCTCTGGAGGGGTACGCTACTGGTTGTGCGCACAATTTTTGTTCGTGAGCGCTCCCTCTTAAAGCTATGTGCGTGCGCACAAGCGCACAGCTTAGAGGGAACACTGTTTGTGGCATCTCATAAATCCAGAGAACAACAAGATAAATTTGCTTGATCACACTCTCATTTATAAAGGTTTCATTAATTAGACCTTTTTTGGCTATATACCATCTGTAAGCACAGTTTAGGTTACAAAGTCTATATATATATTCCCCTTTAGTCGTGTTTTTCCTTTACCCTAAGACATTTGGATGGGGTTTAAACACAACGAAAATGATTCCTAGAATAATACAGTGATGAAAATGGGTAGAATGGTGTAACTTTTCAATATAAAGTATGGGACAGAATATTTAAGTTAAACCATTGCTTTTCTATATGCAAAACCATGTAATTCCCTTTTGTATCATACACCAGATACCTTGGTCTGTAGTACTACCTATAAGGACTGATGTTTAATGTCCTAAAGGTCTCTTACAGGGAAAATATGACAATTCTAATCAGCTTTGGCTTTTACTGATTGTAAAATAATCACTAAAGCTGTTACAGCATGACATATTGACCCTGTTTTACTATAGCTGAGCAATTGTGTGTTTCTACTGAGTTCAGCTGGACACTATTGATCTTGAAAGGACTCGGTAAGGCTTTGTGACACTTAGGAAAAGTGTATTCACCTTAGTGGCCAGAGAAATAGCTAACACATTTAAGGTACATGTACAGTGGATATAAAAAGTCTACACACCCCTGTTAAAATGGCAGGTTCTTGTGATGTTAAAGAATGAGACAAAAATAAATCATGTCAGAACTTTTTCCACCTTTAATGTAAACAATTCAATTGCAAAACAAATGGAAATCTTTGAGGGGGGAAAAAACTCACAATAACCTGGTTGCATAAGTGTGCACACCCTCTTATAACTTGGGCTGTGTTCAGAATTAACCAATCACATTCAAACTCATGTTAAATAGAAGTCATTACACACCTGTCATCATTTAAAGTGACTCTGATTAATCACAAAGTTCAGCTGTTCTAGTAGGATTTACCTAACATTTGCTTAGTTGCATCTCAGAGCAAAAGCCATGGTCCACAGAGAGCTTCCAAAGCATCGGAGAGATCTCATTGTTGAAAGATATCAGAAGGGTACAAAAGAATTTCCAAAGCATTAGATATACCTTGGAACACAGTGAAGACAGTCATCATCAAGTGGAGAAAATATGGCACAACAGAGACAATACCAAGAACTGGCCATCACTCCAAAATTGATGAAAAGGTGAAAAAACTGGTCAGGGAGGCTTACAAGAGGCCTACTGCAACATTAAAGGAACTGCAGGAATTTCTGGCAATTACTGGCTGTGTGCTACATGTGACAACAATCTCCCGTATTCTTCAAATGAATGGGCTGTGGGGTAGGGTGGCAAGACGTACGCCTTTTACTACAAAGAAAAGCATCCATGCAAAAACAAACATCAAGTCCCCCAAAAGCACGTGGGAAAATGTGTTATGGTAAATTCCAAAAGGTATGTTTGGAGCAAAAACAACACTGCACATCACCCAAAGAACACCATACCCACAGTGAAACATGGTGGTGGCAGCATCATGCTTTGGGGATGTTTTTCTTCAGCTGGAACCAGGGACTTAGTCAGGGTGGAGGAATTATGAACAGTTCCAAATACCAGGCAATTTTGACACAAATTTTTCAGGCGTCCATTAGGAAGCGGAAGATGAAGACGAAGTTCACCTTTTAGCACGACAACGACCCAAAACACACATCCAAATCCACAAAAGCATGGCTTCACCAGAAGAAGATTCACATTTTGGAATGGCCCAGCCAGAGCCCAGACCTGAATCCAATTGAACATCTGTGGGGTGATCTGAAGAGGGCTGTGCACAGAAGATGTCCTCTCCTTTTGGAGCGCTTTTGCAAAGAAGAGTTGGCAAATATTGCCACGTCAAGATGTGCCATGCTAGTAGATTCCTACCCCAAAAGACTGATTGCTGTAATAAAATCAAAAGGTGCTACAACAAAGTATTAGTTTAAGGGTTTGCTCACTTATGCAAACAGGTTATTGTGAGTTTTTTTTCCCTTCAAAGATTTCAGTTTGTTTTGCAATTGAATTGTTCACGTTATAGGTCACATTAAAGGTGGAAAAAGTTCTGACATGATTTATCTGTCTCATTCTTTAACATCACAAGAACCTGCCATTTTATCAGGGGCGTGTAGACTTTTTATATCCACTGTAATACCTCATGGCACATCTTAAGCAGCACAACCACAAGAGATTGTGTCTGTATATATCTAGAAACATCAAAAATAAAATCTAGAGTGACAAAATAAGGGAAATGGCACAAGTTGATTTACGAATTGTGTTTTCGGTGATGTTTGTAGCTTTTGCACTTTTTATGAATGTTGAAACAGCAATCTTTTCCACATTGCTTCTATTCTGATATTCACACTTTTATAACTACAGTAAATGCTGTTATCACTGAATAATTTTTTCATCTTGGAAAAGTCATTTTTATTATTGTTTAAAATAGCGCAATTATACTCCGCAACATTGTACAACGGACAGAAATTGAAAAAAGCTTCTTAATAGTTTGTGCTCTGTTTTATGTGGAAGGAATAAAATTAAAAAATCTGCTTAGGTTTTTTTACTTAACTAAATCAAGTGTAGTGTCAGAAACAAAAAAAAAGGGTCTAATGTTCAGGAATACAAATAGTGTTTATACATCTCCGCCATACAGGGATTGCACTACTATACAAACAGATTAAGCAGCTCCTTAAGGCCCCCCACTAGTTTAAGGGGCCCCTTAGAGAATAAATGGGGACTCGTACATTACACTGTATTTAGGTATTATATGCATTTTTGTTTGGAGCAAACATCTATGACACTAAATATTGCTTTCCTTCATTTCTGCATGTTCTTCTTGTTAAGGATAGGGCCCCAAATAATAATTTAGCTTAGAGACCCCTAAAACATACAGCTGCCCCTCTACAACACAGTTCCACTGTGGATATTACAGACAAAAATCTGCATGCATACTACATGTGTGGATGGCAAACAACTAAGCTGTCCTCCTAGTCAAAACAAGTCATAATGGTCTTTGTAAATTAAAAAAAACAGAAGAAGAAGAGTTTGCCCAAATAAGGAAATAATTACAGGCCCCATATAACAAGCATTTAGGAAAAAATCCAAGAAAATCTAAATTGAGTCAATAAAATCGCTCTTATTCAAATTACATTGACACCATAGCCCAAGCCTATTATCAAATAATGTACCTTTCTAATGAGACCACCACAGCCGGGAAAACAGGTCATGCCTACACTGCTTGCTGGTGTTAAGAGACACAGACACCCACAAGGAAGGCTCTTCTCTGCTTGCAAAATACTGTAGTATGTGCCCTGAATTCAGAAGCCGTATGAGATGTTTAGAAATCCCAATCTGAACTCCTCACCCTTGAGGGATTGTAAGTGATGTAACGGCTCTGGCATTGCTCATTCATCTAGGCATCCTGTGAGCAGTCCTCATTGCTCACTTGTAAAGAAACATTTTCAGCATCATTTCTGTTTTGCTTTTTATTATACCACAGTTTTCATCCATGTTGTGTCATACTGTCATGCGTGAAGCTGCAGAAGGAAAGTATTTTCTGCGAAGGCAGTCTGGAATGCTTGGGAATTATTGCTGCTATTTTAAGGACTAAGGGAAATGTTAAGTACTTCATGGAAGTTGAGATCGGTGTCTCAATGTGGCACAATTAGCATTATCCAATTATTTGAAGTTATGTCCGTTTTCCACGCTCCACCGTTACAAGTTTACCTGAGCCATCAAAAAATCATACTTCATAGAAATTAATGGTAGTTAACCACCATTCAGACTGTCTAGTCTGTAAAGGACGAGCAATAGATACAGTGCTAATAAAAAGTATTTACTAAATCAACCAATTTACCAAATTATAAAGATAATGTGAGTAAATGCAAAATACAGCTTTTAAATGATAATTTCATTTATTAAAGGTAAACCCTTTTAATAAAAAAAAAGTAATTACCCCTCTAAAACTAATAACTGATTGTGCCAGCCTTGGAAGCAACATCTGGAATAACAAAATTGTGATAACTGGTAATGAGTCTTTTACATCACTGTGGAGGAATTTTGGCACACTTTTCTTGCCAGAATGTTTTAATTAATCCACATTGGTGGGTTTTCCAGCATGAACTGACTTTTTATGGTGGATGTTGGATGTGACAGAACCATGTTCCTCTTTTGACTTATCAGTCCACAGAATAGTCCCCAAATGTCTTAAAGGGTCATCAGGATGTTCTTTAGACAATGTCAGACTAGCCTTTGTGTTCTTTTTGGTCATTAGTGTTTTTCACCTAGCAACTCTCCCATTGTTGCAACATCCCTTTCTTATTGCGGAATTGTGAACACTGACCGTAATTGAGGTAAGTGATGCCTGCAGTGTTATTCTTGGTTCTTTTGTGAGCTCTTGGATGAGTCGTTGATGCGCTGTTGGATGAATTTTGGTAGGCTGGCCACTCCTGGGAAGGATCACTATTGTTTCATTTTTTCTTCATTTGTAGATAATGGCTCTCACCATGGTTTGCTGGAATCCCAGAGGATTTGTAACCCTTTCCAGGCTGATAGATGTCAATGACTTTGTCATCTCATCTGTTCTTGAATTTCTTTAGATTGTGGCATCATGTGCTGCTTTTTGGAGACATTTTAGCCTACTTCACTTTGCATACAGGTTATATTTAATTGATGTTTAGATTCAACAGGGCTGGCAGTAATCATGCCTGGATATCTCTTGTGAAGTTAAGCCCAGTTATCAATTACATTTGGTTAACTGGTTGATTTAGTAACTAAGGAGGCAATTACTTTTTCTTAGGCCAGGTAGGGCTTTTTTTTTTGTTCTATACATGAGATTTACCTGTGTTTACTTGGGTTCTCTTTGTAAAATAATATTAGTTTGCTGATCTAAAACATTTAAGCATGACACATATGCAAAAACCAGAAGAAATCCAGAAGAGGCAAATACTTTTTTTCACACCATTGTACATCTTACCTTAACATCATTACATATCCCGTAATGGATTGAGGGGTTTGTGGTTCTGGAGCCAAAATATCATGGCAGCAAACACCCCCACATTGTAAAAAAGAAGACTCCTAGCTTCACACAGAGTCCAGATAGTTGTAGCAGATATATTCATAGGCATGATGCTTAAGCACAGGCTTTCATATGAGTTATTTGTAAGAATAAAATATTATTATATATGATATTATTAAAATAATATATACAACTATACAGGACTTTGTTAATTTGTGAAGGGATCTATCACGGAACCTCATAACCTGCTCACAAGCTTACATTGATTCAAGAAAGCAATGAAAGCCGCAGGGATGTCGTGGTGAGTGATCCTGTTTAGCTATGATTATTTATTATGATCTTTTAGACTCTGTGTTTTGTGTTTATCCAGAGTCTCCTGGTAAACCTCAGGGTTCTGGGTAGTATATGGCCACGCCTACTCTCTGCCCAGGTTCAATCAACTCCTGCTTTGTCTCTGCCTACTTTCCCCCGCTATAAAAATCTTGCTGAGCCACATGTATCTCCCACCCTGATTGCTGCTACACCCCTTACAGATGTAGAAATCATCACTTATCCTAGATAAGAACATATAGAAGTTTAGAACTGGTCCATTGAGTTTAATTATGCTAAGGCACTTGGGAAGTTGAGTTTGAGTAGTAAGAAAAGGAAAATGTACAGTAGTAAGCTTCTCCAGCTTTCTCTTGAGGGTCTGGGTAGATTGTAAGTTTGCGAGAGCAGGGTCCTCTTCTCCTTTTGTACTAGTTTGTGCGTGACTTTAAATTGTTCCACTGACTGTAACAGCGCTACCGAATCTGTTGGTGTTATATAAATAAATATAATGTGATATAATGGTATAACAGATGATTATCAGGCCTCCAGTAAAGGGAAGCCATTGGTGTTTAATGTTCTAAGAACAAAGCTCATGAAAAGAAAATGCCCTGCATCCCTGTTTTAAAGTAAAAGAATGGTCCCAAACAGGACTTGGAAGCATACATGGGTGGATGACAGGGAGCAATATTCAGAAGTATTCCTGAGCAGTCTGAAATTGAGAAAATACTCAAATAATTGTATTTTATTTTTTTGGTTACATGTCTACAGATCTGTAAGAGGGGAATTTAAAGAGTTAAACAAGTGATTGCTTTTACTTAGGATGCATGCTGCACATAATTGGAGCTAAGCGGAACAGTTTTTGTGACTGTTATTTTTGGGGTTGCAATATATGGGGAGATTTCATGTTATATTATGCACTGTTTTTCTTAAACTCGGTATCTACTTGTCCAGCAAAAAATATATACTGTAGATTTATATAAAGGTTTCCCTGGGAATGCCGTTTGTAAGATCTAAATATATCTATTGCAAATTTACAAAAAATGTCTTGGCTTCCAAGGTAAAATTATGTCCCTATCCCCTGCACTCAGAGGGCAAACAGACAAGACTGCACATCATTTTATATATTTTACCCAATTTGCACCATTGCCCGGATTAATTACTGAGGTAAAGGTTCTGAAGCTCCAAACGATGGCGATGATAATCCATGTAAAGACACAGAATGTATCTCACCTTGAATGATAGACTTGGTGCCATGGAGATCCTATCGTCCCCTGGGATATTTGCATCATGCTGGGATTGGGTAGGGACTCCAGTAATTTGGTTGAATGCCAAGAGTGGGGACGATGAATTGGCTCACCTTGCCTAGAAATAAATGAAGGAATAACAAATTACATTAGAAAAGCTAAACTTTTTAAGAAATAAATTAAAACCAAACAATAACTTAAAACTGTCTGCGCTTCTGTTTTTGCACCATGCTTACACCTGTTTGGTAGGCCTCGTATTATACATTTGTATTATTTGAGCCTGTGACTAGTTTAGCGCACCAACATTTTTTCTTTTCCCTGTTTGCACATATTTGAGGTTGTTGGCTCCTCATCAGTCTGGTTGCAGCTTGCTGTCCAGGGGTTAAGAGGGAGGAGGTTTAATTGCACCTCCCCCAACACATTAATAAGGTTTGTGTAGCAATATAAACTGCTTTGTGTGCCCACTATGTAGGAGGTGAGAGTAGGATCTCACCCTATTGAGAGTGTGCCTTGATGTGGTGGGTGAGCTTAATTATGCTTTGGCCAATTCATATAACCAAAACCTCTCATTTATATTATGTTTATATATTTGTTGCCAACTTTATTAGGGTGAGAAGCGCAGACAGTTTTTTGTTTTTTGTATACATTGTACAGCCAATACACTGTTTCTTGCAGCATGCTCACACTGTTTGGTAGGCCTCGTATTAAACATTTGTATTATTTGAGCCTGTGACTAGCTTAGCGCACCGACATTTTTTCTTTTCCCTGTTCAAACAATAAATTAGTTTAGACTTAATCTGTAACCAAATTAGACTGATGAATTATGTACATACATAAATGTAGTATATCTATGTAGTAAGGGGATAACTGAGGAGCCATTATTTGGTAGAATTAAACCCTATCCCACCACACACAAGGCTCAGGTAGATTTGGGAATCAACTGCTCAGGTAAAATGGCTCCTCCAGATTCTTTTACATTAATAGCTTATTAGGCCAGGAACTACTTGAAGCAATCCCTGCAGGTTATGCGTACTGTGGGTTGGCTCATCTGCTTACTTCATGGACCAAGATCTAGCATGGCTGAGATAACACTACAGCAAGTTCGTCCCAAATCTAAATCCAAACAGCAGATAAGGGTGTCCTATCTTAAAACACCTAAATACTTCTAACACATTCACCAAACATGTTTATTTTCAACCATACTACTTATTTTTCTGTTTCTTACAAATGGGATCAATAGCTTCTACTTTGACGTCAGTAAATGAAAGATCAATATCTTTTAGGAAAGATGCCAAAAATAATTGGAAGAGCGCATTACTAGTGTTTGCTTTTGGTGGCCAGTGTTATTATAATATAAGTATCTATGTTATGGCAGCTGTATTGCATTTTAGACATCCATAGCTGTACGTGTCTGCTAATTGTAACAAGTATTTCCCTCAAATAAAACAAAGTAAGAGGTATGTGCTTCATCCACTCTAAGAAATCTATACTCTGACAGTTTGTTCCATACAGTGTGTGAAATATTTGGGCAGGCATTGAATTCCTTCCTATATACAGTAAAAAATTAGAGGATTTTCTTGGTATGGAAACTTTAGACTTTTTCTGTTAACTCTCTACTCAGTAATATAAAATCCTGGGGTCCCCCTGCCAGCTGTATTGAAAGACCCTTCCTTGTGTATGTATCCTGTTTTGCATGTAAATGGAAGATGTTGTTGAATGTGTGAAATTAGTGATTAAAACACAATTTTGCCTAAAAGTCGGGCCAGACGTTTGCATTTTACCTCCCAAATAACTCGGCAAGCCCATGCATGTATCAATGTACTCAGGAGATGTTGCTGAACACATATTGGGGTGTTGTTTGACAGTAACATACACCAGGAGCTATAAATTCATACCTGAAGTAGAATGTGTGTGAAAAAAACTAAAGAATTACTGCATGGAAAGAGTTAAAATACTGCCATTTCAAATACCCAGGCGTGTCTAGTTTTCAAATATATATGGCTTCATGGGGTAAATTGAAGTGGCCGGCCTAAAAGATGTCCCAAATAGAACATGTGGGCAGTATGACCATATCTGGAAAAAAATGGTCTTGAAATAGCAATACGTACTTGTATTTATTACCCTATAACATTGGGTATTTCCAAACATAGGACAAATAGTAGAATCTATTTAGCAGTTTCAATTTTTAACCATATTTTATACTGGTATCAAAAGAATATATATCTTGTGTGGGTTCAGTAAATCAGAAGAAAATTTCAGCTAAAAAACAGCCATTGTCACGAAGGGTACAAAAAAATAAAATCAGCCATTGACACGAAAGGGTTAAGGCAGCATTCAAAATTCCCCCAGGGCAACAATGGACTAATATATTTTCTGATCTCTGTTATAGATAGCTATTTTTTAGTATAGGCTTTGTTTATTTCTCTAAACCCTATAAACTGACAATGGAAGCCTTATAGATTGTAAGTTCACAAGACCAGGACTCTCTTCTGCTTCTGTACCAGTATATCTCCCATGTGTACAAGTTATTGTTAAATTTGTATATTGTTCATTCCAATTATGGCACTCTATAAATAAAATGTAATAATAACACGTGCACCCTTCACCACTCTTCACTCTTACCTGCTCTTGATTCTCAGTTTAGGTTCTTGCACTGTACATGCTGGTGATGGGCTATGGGTGACCGTTTCAAAGTTGATGGATTTAGCAATAAAAGCTTTGTCCAGATCCTTCTCATTAAATAAACTCCTGTAAAATAAAACAAAACATGTGACTACCACTGATTGAAGGCTTTAGATCTAAATATAGATTTTTTTCTGCATTCGGTCTATACAGGAAAAAAACAACATCAATATATATAGTTCCCTATCATATCATAATAATTGCTGGGTAGTAAAGTAACTTTACTGTCGCTCTCAAAAGATCGGCCTCTTCTTGAAAGGGATTTTGCTCTATATAAGCAATATAAGTATATTTTAACTGTAGTCATTCATTTAGTTGCTATTTTTGGTAGCGTGAAAGAGTTTACTTTTACGTTTTTTAACCCCTTCGTGACAAAGGCTGATTTTACTTTTTGTACCCTTCGTGACAATGGCCGTTTTAACATTTCTGCGCTGCTCGTGTTTAGCTGTAATTTTCTTCTTTCCCGTTTACTGAACCCACACACATTAGATATTGTTTTTTTCAGGACAAGAAGGGCTTTCTTTAGATGACATTGTTTTGATTGTATCATATTATTTACTATTAAAAAAAGTATAAAATATGGTGAAAAATTTAGAAAAAAATGACTGTTTCTAACTTTTAGTTGAAAAATCTTTTACTCATCTATAAAAGGTAATAAAAAAACCTGCTAAATAGATTCTACTATTTAGAAATACCCAATGTTTTTATGGTTTTTTTGCTTTTTTCTGCACGTTATGGAGCAATAAGTACAGGTAGCATTTTGCTATTTCAAAGCCATTTTTTCCAAATCTGGTAATTCTTCCCCCCATGTGCCATTTCGGGTATCTTTGAAGCCGGCCAATGCAATTTACCCCATCAAGTCATATATTTTTGAAAACTAGACAGCCCAGGGTATTCCAAATGCTGGTATTTTAACCCTTTCCAAGCACTTATTCTACCATCAGCCTTTGTCAAACTTTATGGTAGTAATTTTTTTGCATTTGTTTTTTCACACACATTTTACTTTAGGTATAAATAAACAGGTTCTGGTATATGTCACTATCAAAAAACACCCCAATATGTGTTTAGCAACATCTCCTGAGTACAGCGATACCTCACATGAATGATTTTGCCTGGCTGTTTGGGGGCAAAAGGGCCACATTTGGGGCATGCACATTTTTCAATGTTGAACTTTGGCATTTGGGGATCCACTGCCCATGCCCTATTTGGTACATCTTTGAGCCGGGCCATTTCAGTGTGCCCAACAAAACCATATATTTTTGAAAACTAGACACCCCAGGGTATTTTAAATGATGGTATTTTAACTCTTTGCATGCACACATTTTACCACCAGCATTTTTTCAAAGTTTGCAGTAGTATTTTTGTGTGTGTATTTTTCCCACACACACCTACTTTATGTATGAATTTACAGCTCCTGGTATATGCCGCTGTCACACGACACCCCAATATGTGTTCAGAAACATCTCCTGAGTACAGTGATACCCCACATGCATGGGTTTGTCATTTTTGGGGGGAACTAAAAGGCCACATTTGGTACGTGTGCATTTTTCTAATTGGAAATTAGATGTGTGGCCATCCTTCCCCCCGTGTTAATTGGGACCTTGTTGAACCCGGCCAATTCAATTTACCCCATCAAATCATACATTTTTTAAAAGTAGACACCCCATGGGCATTTAATATGCCAGTATTTTAACTCTTTCCATGCGAGAATTGTTTTAAGCTAATATGCTAATTTTAGGACTTGCTCACAAAAATATATTTTTTATATATATATATATTTTTTTGCCTTTTTTTTTTTAACATTTTTTTTCAACTTGAAGGTTCCCCTGATAGTAACATCAGTGGGAAATTATTTTTACATTTTACTGGTTTTTTACTATTTTTTTTCTAATTATTATTAATTTTATTTTATTTTTAATTTATTTTTTCTAATCACACTGTGATTAGAAAGCTGAGCTCCATTGACTTGCATGGTTGAATGCAGTACCTATATTCAACTTGCAAGTGGAGCCAGAGTTCTCTAGAGGGTCAGGATGTCAGGGGCCGCAACTCCGGGTCCGCCGAAGCGACTCACCTGAGTACCCGCTGCCCGCGGGTACTGCATCCCGCGGCGCGTCTCCAGCTTCTTCCTCCTCTGCTGCCAACATGTCCGCCGCTAGGCGCGCGCGTGCGCGCCCTCAACAAGCTTTATGCGTCCCGGAATGGAGACGCCGGGGTACGCGCACCAATGACGTCACGGCTGGGGGCGAGGCGTTCCCCAGGCGGCAAGTTTAAAAACTGAGCACTGAGACTAGTGCTCAGTGATTGTTCCTTCCAGTTTGAGCTCTGTGCGTTTATGCTTCCTGCTGATTTATTGTGTACCGAACCTGGCTTACCCTCGACTCTGCTGCCCTCTATATTCCGACCCTTGGCTACTAAACGGCGTTCCTGATTTTTCGGTTTCCTGACTCTGGCTTGGATTTTGACCTTGCGGCTTGCTATTTCCCTGACCACGGCTTCGTACCTGACTTCGGCTTATCCTCACCTACCCTACTGCGTATTCCTGGTGCTACGTATCTGCATACCGGACTCCACCATTATACCAGCCTTTCAGCCTGACATAATCACTGAGCCCTATGGAGCCCGCAGGACGACCCGACATGTTCAATACCCTCAGCCAACAAATGGCTTCTATGAACCAGTCCTTGCAAGAACTCCAGGCAAGTCAAAATCAACTTAGGCAGCAGGTACAACTGATCCAAGTTCCCCATGCTGCTGCTGCTGAACCAGCCATGGCCCCCCTACCTCTCCACATGGAGGGTGCCTCAGCCATAGAACCTCAGGTTCCCCTCCCGGAACGATTCACGGGCGACCGTAAGAAGTACCGGACTTTCATTACGTCCTGCCAAATTTTGTTTAATCTGAAGCCCAGAACCTACACCTCCGACTATGTCCGGGTCCATACCGTTATTTCTCTCCTCTCTGACGAACCTCAACAATGGGCTCACCACCTCCTCCACAGCAGCAGTTCGGTACTGGATTCATGGGCCTCGTTCCGCCAGGCTCTGGATTCTATGTACGATGATCCTTTCAGAACTTCCTCAGCTACCTCCTCTCTGAGAAACCTCAAGCAGGGTAGGCGCCCCATTGAGGAGTACATCACCGATTTCAGACGCCTGGCTCTGGACTCCTTATGGAATGAGCCGGCTCTTCATGACCAATTCCGTTGGGGCCTTTCGGACCTAGTGAAAGACGAACTTGCTCGCACTTCCACCCCGTCTGGTCTAGAGGAGTTCATTACATTATGCACCCAGATTGATCGCCGGCTTCGTGAAAGAAGACTCGAGCGTCAATCCTCACCTCGCTTCCACCCGAAGAGCCTATGCAAATAGGTATTGTCCATGGACCTCTATCTCCAGCCGAAAGGGAACGTCGAAGATCCTTGGGGCTCTGCTTATATTGCGGCAGAGCTGGCCACTCCTTCCAGGACTGCAGAACACGCGCCCGTTTCCGTAAGGGTAAGGAACCCATTCTTCATCATCAAGTGTCTACTGGACGAATGCCTTGCTTTGCAGCTCACCTTTCTCTCTCTGTGTCCTTACAGTGGAGTAGCGGTTCCATCAACCTCTCTGCCATGGTGGACTCCGGAGCCAGCGGCAACTTCCTTGACCTGGATTTGGCACGTTCACTCTCTATTCCCACTCGTCATAAGAAGAACCCTATGGCTATACAACTGGTGGACGGCAGCCCTTTGAAAACTGGGCCCATCATTCGAGAGACCATTACTCTACTACTTAAAATTGGGGATGGACATTCGGAGAACATTCGATTTGACATTATGAACTCCCCCATCTCTCCTGTGATCCTGGGTCTCCCTTGGCTGAGAACCCATAATCCCTCTATTAACTGGGAGACCGGAACTTTTCGTTTTGCATCCAACCACTGCACCCAAGGTTGTCTCAAGAAAACGTCAGTCTGTGTCTCTCTTCTGTCTAAATCATCCCAAGACATACCTCCTCCTTATACCCACTTCAAAGATGTTTTTGAAAAGAAGGGGGCAGACAAGCTTCCTCCTCATCGACCCTATGATTGTCCGATTGAACTATACCCAGGATCTGCCATCCCTTTTGGTCGCATATATCCACTATCTGAACCGGAACTTACCATCTTGAAAGACTATATCAATGAAAATCTCGCTAAAGGGTTTATTAGACCTTCTACCTCCCCAGCAGGGGCCGGAATCTTCTTTGTTCACAAGAAAGACGGCGGACTCCGACCATGCATCGATTACCGAGAACTAAACAATATTACGGTAAAAAACAGATACCCACTTCCTCTCATTCCTGAACTGCTGGAACATGTTCGTGGAGCCAAGATATTCACCAAGATTGATTTACGGGGAGCTTATAACCTGGTGAGAGTACGCAAGGATGATGAATGGAAGACAGCCTTCAGATGCCGTTATGGCCATTTCGAATATCTTGTCATGCCTTTCGGGTTATGCAATGCACCCGCCACCTTTCAACACTTCGTTAATGACGTCTTTCGCGACATTCTGGATCAATATGTCATAGTGTATTTGGACGACATTCTGGTGTTTTCTCCAAACATAGAGACACATCGGGAACATGTCTGTCAAGTGCTCTCTAGACTCAGAAAGAATGGACTTTTTGCCAAACCAGAAAAATGTATGTTTGAAGTGCAAATCATTGATTTCCTGGGTTATGTTCTAACCCCTACTAGCATCCAGAGGGATAAAAAGAAAGTCGATGCTATTCTACACTGGCCTCCCCCTACAGACCGGAAAGGAGTTCAGAGGTTCATCGGATTCGCAAATTATTACCGTAAATTTATCAGAGACTTTTCCAAATTTGCTCAACCCATAACCGCTCTTACCTCCAAGAATTCCAAGTTTGTCTGGTCCGAGGCAGCACAAAAGGCGTTTGACTACCTTAAAAACAGATTCATCACTGCTCCCATCCTCCGGATGCCTGACCCTCAAAATCCCTATTCCTTAGAGGTCGATGCTTCAGATACCGCTGTAGGAGCAGTACTCTCGCAAAGGCAAGAATCCGACGGGCAACTACATGCAGTAGCTTATTTTTCCCGTACTCTTTCTCCAGCAGAGTGAAATTATGGTGTCGGAGAACGAGAATTGTTAGCGATAAAGCTGGCTCTGGAGGAATGGCGTCATTTGCTGGAGGGTGCTCTATACCCCATCACCGTGTTCTCCGACCACAAGAATCTAGAATATTTGCGTTCAGCCAAACGCCTTCAACCACGGTTGGCGAGGTGGGCCTTATTCTTCACACGGTTTCAACTTCATATTACCTACCGTCCGGGGTCCCGCAACACCAAAGCTGACTCACTCTCCCGTATGCATGACGTCCCCACCTCAAAGACTCCTGATACAGATAACACTATTTTATCTCCTACACAGTTTCTCGCGATGACCCGCACCATCTGGGACTTGATCCGACAGCACTCTTCACGCAACCACTTACCTGAGATTCCGGAACTACATTACCAGCACGGCCTCTACTACCATAATGACCTCGTTTTTGTTCCCCCAGAGGTTCGTTTACAAGTTCTTCAGGCCTTTCATGATACCCCCATCGCCGGTCATGGAGGTATTCTACAAACCTCAGACTTGATCCAGCGGTCTTTCTGGTGGCCTACCCTCAAGGAGGACGTGAAGGCCTTTGTCTCATCCTGCTCTACGTGTGCTCGAGCCAAGGAGATACCTAAGCGACCCGCAGGCCTCCTACAACCTCTTCCTGCCCCATCTAAACCATGGACAAGCATTTCGATGGATTTCATCACCGACCTTCCACCATCCAATCACTTCACGACGCTTCTAGTGGTTGTGGATCGCTTTACAAAGATGGCACATTTTATTCCCTATGGACATCTTCCATCCGCCTTCGAGACAGCGACACTTTTTGTTCAACATATTTTCCGGTTACATGGCCTACCTGATGACATCACATCTGATCGGGGCTCGCAGTTTACCTCACGTTTTTGGACAGCGTTCTGCCAACAGCTTCATATTCAGCGTTTTCTCTCCTCTGCCTTCCACCCTCAGAGTAACGGTCAGACAGAGCGGACCAATCAAACGCTTGAACAATATCTTCGGTGTTACACAGCCTACTTACAGGATGATTGGTCTCTTTTTTTTACCACTTGCGGAGTTCACGTATAATAATCATATTCACCGCTCCATCAATATGTCACCGTTCCTAGCCAATTACGGAGATCACCCTACTATGCTGCCTGGAGCTCCGATACCCAGTGTTGTTCCCTCGGTCTCCGAACACACTAATAGACTGACTAAAACTTTTTCCCTTCTTCACGAAACCTTAGTGACAGCTCAACATCGGTACATGGGTACGCGCACCAATGACGTCACGGCTGGGGGCGAGGCGTTCCCCAGGCGGCAAGTTTAAAAACTGAGCACTGAGACTAGTTCAGTGCTCAGTGATTGTTCCTTCCAGTTTGAGCTCTGTGCGTTTATGCTTCCTGCTGATTTATTGTGTACCGAACCTGGCTTACCCTCGACTCTGCTGCCCTCTATATTCCGACCCTTGGCTACTAAACGGCGTTCCTGATTTTTCGGTTTCCTGACTCTGGCTTGGATTTTGACCTTGCGGCTTGCTATTTCCCTGACCACGGCTTCATACCTGACTTCGGCTTATCCTCACCTACCCTACTGCGTATTCCTGGTGCTACGTATCTGCATACCGGACTCCACCATTATACCAGCCTTTCAGCCTGACACAGGAGACCATCTAGCGAACTTTTTAGACTTTATATTGTTTTTCTTTATTGAATTTTCCCGGACCTTGCAGATGGCGAAGATCACCGGCAGCTGCGGCTGTGAGCGCTCTCCGGAGCGGTCACAGTCCATCCCCAGGTAAGTGTTTGGTGTCGCTGGATGCCTCCTGATCGAGGCATTCCAGCGACACCATTTAAGTTTAGGAGGCGATCGTTGATCGCCTCCTAAACGCTTTTAAAACGGGCGTCCGCCGCCATACTAAGTATGGCGGATGTTGACGCCCCGGGGAGGGGCCAGAGATGGCCCCTTTGTGCCGATAATGGCGTTGCTGAATGCCTCGAGGTTGAGGCATTACAGCAACGCCGTTTCGGTGCAGAAAGCGAAAATAGATCGCTTTCTGCACCCGTTTAATGACGTGCCGGTCCTGGCACGTCATTTGTCGTTATCGACTTGAATTTCCGTGACGTGCCCGGACCGGCAATTGTCATCAAGGGGTTAAAGAGAGTTTACTATTTTCTCTTGTTTCCAAACGTTGCATGTATGTTTGGAAAATATACTAGTAGTAATTCATTTCCTGCCTTAAATCCATACCTCCAAAAACATCCCATTTTCTAAGGGAAAGGCCCACCTTTGGGGCGCTGACCTGCTGAGCTACCCCACCGTAAAGAAACCCTGAAGCTGAGCACCACAAGGTTGCTCTTTAGGTAAGGTAGATAAGGTCCACCTCTGGCCTAGCCTCCATCCCCATCCTTCCTATCTCAGGACGTACCCCGAACAACAGTGTTCCTTTTGGGTCAGCTGAAATGTTGGGGGTACGCTTAAATTATCAGAAAGCAGGGAGGATAAGGAACATGTGAATCCTTATTGCAAAATAATCAGTTAAATGTTGTATGCAATATAATAACAAACTGCCACTAATATATGCAAATGACTAGTTTATTGGCTTTCCAATGTATGACGAACCTCTAGCACCCCTGGCTCTTGCCAGCATCTGGTTTACGTTTCTACATACATATTTTAGATCCCATTACACAAACAATAAGCATACCTGGTGTACTTACAAGCTGACCCTGAGCCTTTCGGCATATTAACCGTGGCTAACTCAACTGTTGATATATTATGACATATGTGACTAATCTAAATCTTTATTTGATATATCTAGAAAATTATTTTTTCATATAATAATTTATACATAGAGGGGGCTGGGTTTGTACAACAGACATGTTATAATTTGTTATGAAAGAAATGTTGTTGTTTTTTAAACAATGACAATACCGAGTTTGTACAAAGAATTGACTTTAATCAGCTGCCACATTGTAAGTTACCGGTAGTTACCAGCCAAAGGCCAGATATTTGAAATGATTTACATTCCACAATCATCTTTAAAAGCATTTAAATCCCATGCAGGTGTTAAAATGGTATTTCAATGTATGTAGAAAAACTGCGTTTTTTTTTAATTAAATCATTTATAAAGAGATTTTCATTTTTTTTTTCACCAGCAAGTCTTCTCATCTGCAGTTCAATTATATTGAACATTTGTGGTGGAAGATAGACTTTACTTAAAGGACGTATAACTATTCCACCCCCCAAAACACCCTACTAATTATTTCTAAAAATCCTGTTCAAAACGAATTTATTAGACAGGTGTTACTTACCTGCCCCTGGCTCCCACGTTGCCGCCACGGAGGAGAGGGAGACCCCCCTCCAACACACGACCACCGGAGCCGCCACGGAGGAGAGGGAGACCCCCCTCCAACGCACGACCCCCGGAGCCGCCACGCAAGAGAGGGAGACCCCCCTCCAATGCACGGACACCGGAGCCGCCACGGAGGAGAGGGAGACCCCCCTCCAACGCACGGCTACCACCGCTGCAGCCTCCTCGCAGGAGAGGGAGGCCGCCCTCCAACGCGGTGCCGCTTCCGCCGTCATCTGCAGGATTGCCGCGCAGGAGAGGCAGACCTCCTGGAACACGGCATCCGGTTTCGGTACTTGCGCGGGAGTGGTGAACTCCCAAACTGCAGGCATTTATGAGGGGAGATTGCGCCACACTCATCATGGTGGCGATTCCCGGACATTGGAGGTGACGTCATGAGGTTTGGCGGGAGATTTGAACTTCCTCTGCGGTTCCTATTTAAACCTCCTCAGTTCTGTGTGACTTTGCCTTCTGTTGGTTGTCTATGCCTTGTGCTAGTACCCAGATAGCGTTTTCTGATTCCGTATTCCTGTGTATGATCCCGGCTTGTCTGACTTCGTTGATTTCCTGATTCCTGACCTCGGCTACGTTTACGTTTATCCTGTTTTCCTGAATCCTGACCTCGGCTCCGTTATATGACCATCCTGCTCTCCGGAAACCTGACCTCGGCTTGTTTGACCTGTTCTGTCCTGGAGTCCTACCTGACCACGGTGTCTCCTAACTACTTGTACGTGACAACAGGTTGACAATATCTTACTCTCACTCAATCTAAGGTAGCAGAAAATACAATTGTTGTGATGAGGGTGCCCCAGAAAATAAGGAAAGAATGAAAGAAAGAAAAAAATGAAAGAAAGAGGCTACAGCTCCCACACAGACAAGATCTAGAAAATTTTATTTATTATCACTTGTAATTTATCTTTAATAGAAATTATACTTAGAGATAGATGGCTAAATGCCCTCATTCATGTGTTTTGCTATACACTGACGTCACTATGCAAAATTGGAAGGAGCATCTTTTTTCTACTTGGTGTCACGTTCAGTGGCTTTACGAAGCATAATTTTAAAGATAGAGTTCAAGGCTTATTACTATTTGCTATATTCTAAGCATTTTTTTTAATGGGAAATGCCAGTATAACACAACTGGCTATCGATTTTATTAATTTGCTCTTATATTTTGTAGTAATTTTAGAATTGATCGTTTCTTTAATCTCTACATGTTTTGAGTGTTGTTCCTTGAAAAGAATTGGTTTATGACACCTTCATTACAGTACACAGCTCAATTTTCCCAGCAGGCTTGAATGAGTCTTTGTCAAGCCAAGAAACTGTTAATTATTTCCTACCTCCTATTTGTTCTGTATGCCTACAGGAACAGCGCTATCGGTTAGGGGTTGCCATGTCTGACCGCATTGAATATAAAGTTCAATAAAGATTGACAGGTAGATCAAAGGGTAGGTGATAGTTTTGTAGTTTCAGTTTAATTACTGAACTTATGTTTTTATCTTTCCGACAGTTTGTGTGGCCTATTTTAAAATGTTTTTAAGACATTTATTGTAGACATGAAATATGTCTCCTGTTTTCCTGCCATTGATAGAAGTAACTGCAGCCCTACCCGTTCAAAGTCCTCTTACATAATGATGTAAGAACCTCAGTCTGGTCAATGGTTTGTTATTAAGATACAGTAATGCGCTGCTAATGCAGCAGACATGCCAGCATTAAAATTTGACTTTTACTAGCAGCCTAAAGTTAACTTTCAATATTAAGAAATGTATTTTCTTGTTTTTTTGTTTTTTTATTTAATTTAATATAAAACTTCTTTTATTAAAGAAACTGGCACAGGATGGAGGTCCCTCAAGCTACTTAACTATCTACATCATTGCCACCTGCGAAAGGTTATACGGCAGAGCCGCCCAACATTTAACCCATTAGGGTTGGTTTAAGGTCACAACGAGGATAATTGTTGCGTGAAAAGCAAACAGTTAACCAGTAAATGGTCCTAACTAAGGTCACTACAGAGAACATAATTGCTGGTTAAAAAGCAGGACAGGCACTAAGGTCTCTCTACGGCTATATACAAACCATGTCTCCAATGCCTCTCCTTTGTGTACCTGCTTGTTAAGATAGGAGAGAACCTGGGGATGTAGCCCTCACCAGCTCAGCTCCTAAGGCAGCCACCATAGGTCACCTACACAGTCGCTTAAACAGTAGTGTCAACTTTGGCAAAAAAAGCCAACTAACTAAAGTGAGCTTTGCCATGTAAGTCCCCTGGACTTGGCAACTGAAGTCAGTATTCCCTTGGCGGGTACCTTCCTCGGCTTACTGTTAATTCACATGAGTGCAATTCTATGCAACCAAATTTCTGACACTTCCCCTTTTTGTTGAGCACTGCAGTTTTCCATTGACAGTAAGTATAGGTGGGTTGGGCAGATGCACTCATCCCCAGAGACGAGACAGCACTCATCCCCATAACCATACTCTCCTGCAACAGTAAAAAAAGAAGTGGCATTAACGGTGACTCCAACTAATAAGCTACTCTCCCCAAGGACCAGGCCAAGCCAGTCACTGGGCTCTAACTTGAGACTGCTCAAGTCTCACATCACAATGGAGTTGGCAGGACCCTTCTCTGGTGAAGAAATACATCAGTTGCAGAGGATTCGTATGAGATCCGGAATACATAAGCAGTACATGCATTATTCTGCAAAAGAACTGCTTAGGCAAATTCTTCAGGCAAAAGGATGACAGCTTTACATTGGGATTATCAGAATGTCCCAAATGGTTTCAAGTTAATACTGCTGTTAGGTTGGCCTTTCACCTTAGAAAACTCATACAATGTTATAACATTAATAAAGAACAAATGACTACAAGAAGGCAGAGAATGACGTTCTCAAATTGCCTCTAAAAAGCATGATGTTGAAATGAATAGTGCATCGTATCTGTCTGGTGTAGCTTGTAAACTAGTTTGCATTTGAATTGCGCTCTCCTCGCATATATAAACACACATAGGAAGACACAATCAATCAAGCCTTTAATCTTTTTTCTCAGTACATGATTGCCAGCTAAATGGCAGGGATTACCATTAATTTCAGATGGAGAAAAACATGGTTCTGTCCTAAACTTGTGTAGTGGCTTTTTTGTTCAGAGAAAGAACATAATCCTTAATTTGCCCCAAAGGCTTAATTTGTTAAGGAAAATGCTACATGTAGATTTCCTTTTGCCAACTTTTAAAATCATTTTAGAGTAAGATTGAGGAAAACAGTGTTTTAGAGTGTATTAGCTGTCATGCTGACCCCCTGAGGGTGAGGACACATGGGGGTAGGATTGAGTTTGCGACGGATTAATGGGGAGACTCCACTTCTGTCTGCCCAGTGACCTCTTATTGGGGGCACAGGATGACCGGAAAATCCAGTCTGGTCTGTCTTAACCAGACTTCCATGGACTAGCTGGCTATGGTGGCTCTAGATTGCCGGAAATGCTCCATTCGCCTGACTGGGATCTAGGCGTAAATCCATGGAACTGTTCGGCGGCAAATTTGGAACTAAGTCACTACAGACTACAGAAAGTTGCTGTTTTGGGGTTATACTGTATTCGTGGCAGGTCAGAGGTGATTATGGAGAGGGAGCTCATTTGGGAAACCTGGTTTTATTACCCATCCTTAGAACCAGGGTTTACCCAGCCGCGGCTCTGGGACTCTAACTTAGCTATCATACAGACTATTCCTTGAGATGTTCCCAGCTCTGTCACTCAGGGTCTCAACGACGGATCAAGTCGATTTTTGGAACATACTCACTTTGGACCCTGAGCTCTCCATCGGTACCGCTCCCTTGGGACCACCCCGAAATAGTGACTCTTTACCGAGTGCGCATTGCTGGCCATACAGCTGTATAGAGGTGCTGGGCTGCCTGGTGGTTGATGGAATTAAACTCCTTATCTGATTATCTTTGTGTATAAATATTTGTGCTGTTCTGTTAATTACCCTAGTTCTGTTTGTACCCTACACTAAGTCTCGATTAGTGCTCGGGTGATTATAAAGGGTTAATCCTGTGAGAAAAACATGGTTCTGTCCTAAACTTGTGTAGTGCCTTTTTTGTTCAGAGAAAGAACATAATCCTTAATTTGCCCCAAAGGCTTAATTTGTTAAGGAAAATGCTACATGTAGATTCCCTTTTGCCAACTTTTAAAATCATTTTAGAGTAAGATTGAGGAAAACAGTGTTTTAGTGTGTATTAGCTGTCATGCTGACCCCCTGAGGTTGAGGACACATGGGGGTAGGATTGAGTTTGAGACGAATTAATGGGGAGACTCCACTTCTGTCTGCCCAGTGACCTCTTATTGGGGGCACAGGATGACCGGAAAATCCAGTCTGGTCTGCCTTAACCAGACTTCCATGGACTAGCTGGCTATGGTGGCTCTAGATGGCCGGAAAATCTCCATTCGCCTTACTGGGATCTAGGCGTATATCCATGGAACTGTTCGGCGGCAAATTTGGAACTAAGTCACTACAGACTACAGAAAGTTGCTGTTTTGGGGTTATAATGTATTCGTGGCAGGTCAGAGGTGATTATGGAGAGGGAGCTCATTTGGGAAACCTGGTTTTATTACCCATCCTTAGAACCAGGGTTTACCCAGCCGCGGCTCTGGGACTCTAACTTAGCTATCATACAGACTATTCCTTGAGATGTTCCCAGCTCTGTCACTCAGGGTCTCAACGACGGATCAAGTCGATTTTTGGAACATACTAACTTTGGACCCTGAGCTCTCCATCGGTACCGCTCCCTTGGGACCACCCCGAAATAGTGACTCTTTACCGATTGCGCATTGCTGGCCATACAGCTGTATAGAGGTGCTGGGCTGCCTGGTGGTTGATGGAATTAAACTCTTTATCTGATTATCTTTGTGTATAAATATTTGTGCTGTTCTGTTAATTACCCTAGTTCTGTTTGTACCCTACACTAAGTCTCGATTAGTGCTCGGGTGATTATAAAGGGTTAATCCTGTGAGCAATTCAGCTGTCAGCAGCAAGGAAGATCTCTACAGTGGAGCTACTCAGAGGGAGTACGGTTCTCTGTTAAGAGTTTGGGCTCAGACTATATTCGGTAATGTGTTTGAATTTTTAGACTACTTTCTGCATTATAAACCTCCTGCACTCTGCCTTTGGCAGTTTGAATACTTGCGTGCTAAGTTCTCACATATAAAACCCATACAGTTTTGTACAGCACATGAATGCTGTCGCAACAATGTGACAATGAGATGCACGCAGAACTCAGATGTGACCATACTAATGAAAACAAACAATGTATGTAGATGTATAGTAACACAATTTGTTAAACTATGAACTGTGTAAAGCATAACAGAAAATGAGTCATATTATGTAACTGTTAATTTATCAAGAAATGCCAAGTTGCCCTTATCTGTAAATAAATCTGATTTTAATTTTAAAAGTGTAAATGACATGAAATAAAGCACAATACATCATTAACCATTAGCCATGGACAAACAGATGACGCCAAGCTTTCTGTTGCGGTTGTTGAATTGGTTGTCTGAGGTTTTACTACATGTCTGGAAAAAATATGATTTGACTGCAGGATTTTTGCATGTCTGTCAGGTGCTTTTGCTCTATCTGAAGTGGCAACCTTGAACAGTCGTTGACGTGAAAGACAAGTGTCATATCCCCTTGTAGTTGAACTTGCTGCGCTGTAAACTGAATCCTGCCACAGAAACTTCATGTCTTCATATGTATAAATATATACAAAATGAACCATGACAGAACACAACATTTGTAATGGGAGTAGGAATTTATATGTCTAGCTGAGGAAGACTTGGGGATCAGCATTGGACAGCCACATACTGTACAATAAATAATGGTCGCCATTTCCCATAATATCTTCTCTCAGTTTTTAATTGTATCCCAGGAGGTGTTTATTAACCCATCCATTGGCTTTTTTCTCTGTATACTCAATGTTCATCAGTCAGTTTGTCTCAGTGCCAAATTGTGGCTACAAGGACTTCCAGGAGGCAGTTCCTGAAGGACCTTGTCAGGGATACCAGCAATAACAGACCCCTCGTTTACATTATAGAAACATATAATATTGTATACCTTGTGCTTATATAAAAGTATGTTACAGTCTCAAACACAGTGCACCAAATAATTTGATGATTAATACAGGAAGTCCAACTGTCCTTTAAGAGCCTGACAGAACCTCAATGTCTTAACACAACAAACAAACCTGCAATTCTAAAATCGTCAAAAATATTACTGACTGCCAGAGACATGGTTACATTAAAGTTGCCTATGAACTTATATTACACATACTGTTCACAACACAGTTATATATAGTTATATAAAGTGTGATATAACAAACGTTATGGGTGACCTACAAATGTAGAGATAAAGCATGTCTCTTAATATGTGCACAATTTGAAAGCTACATGATTCACACACACATAGATGCAGGTTTAAAATACATGTTTTTAAAGCAATTCTGGGGCATTTTTTAGTATTTTTATTTTAAACCTCAAAATTCTTTACCTCAAACATTCAAATCAAATGGAATGCACACTAACCAAAAAGGCGCCAAACTGAATCCAGTAAATGCATCTCATTCATGCGCTTTTACTTTTTCACAGAAGGTCAGTCTGCGTGTTGTCTCTTTCTTTATTTTCACACCCCAGCTAACATGCAAGCCGCCTCTTAACAAATCTTCCTTGGCAGCGGTCCTGTCAGAATATGCTGTTTGCAAATCTGTGACAAGTTCCTAAATGAGTGCTGTCAGATAGGCCCTGGTGAGACTGAAATGCAACAGACCTAAACTGGGACAGGTCATGGGATATTAATTGGCAGACAATGTATAACAATGTGGCTGAAACATATTCCTACACATGTTTGCAGCCAACTGATATGTGAACAGCAAAAAAAAAAAAGAAGAAGAAAGGAATAACCTGGTCAAATTATGAAGTATAAGTAGAATCAGTAGAATCATAATAAGTAGAAGTTTTCCACTTTCATAATTATTTTCGCAAAGTGAAGTTTCTGGAGGTATAGGTTAATCTTACGAATACAGCTATTCATTTTTGAGCTAAAAAAGTATACAAATGCTAGCAGGGATTCAGGTCGCCAGAATGTAACATTATAAGTAGTAATAGCGACCATACTAAATGTTACTAAAACGTGCAACTATGTACACATTCAAGCTTTCTTTATTGTATCCCGATGAACATCTATTCAGTCAAAATGTTGGGCATTTTTGCTTGGTTATCTATAATCTGTATTTTTTTCTATGAGTTATACATAGTTGTACCCTTTTTATTAGTAAGCAGGCCTGGACTGGCCATGTGGTACACCAGGCTAACGTATTACTCATCAGGCACCACATACTCATCTGATTTGCCGCTACAGCGTCAGGTCGGATGCAGGAGTGTGTTACCGCAAGATGCATATGCCAAGCTGCATGCCAGGGGAGAAAAAAATATACCGTGAAGCCGCACATATCCTGTGGCCGGCCTCACTTCGGCTGGCGGCTGGCCTTAAAAGTGTCAGGACCACCTCATCATCACCAGTCCAGCCTTAGGTCTTATGGCCTGATCCTTGTCCTTTTCGTTGAAATGGCAACCCACTGGTAATGAGGATCTCTGAAGTTTTATTACTTGTTCTGAGTTTAAAACCCAACATGCAAAAAACTTGATAAGGGGTATAGAAACTAAAAATTACTTTTCAGTTACACCAGAGTCACCAGGGTCCCCGATGTAGTTTCGCCTACAAGAAGACTGTCCCTTTAAGCATGAACGTGAGTACCTCTGGAATGTTAATCATTTTAGGGGGTATTTCATAGCTAATTTGAATAGACTCCAAAACACCGATCTGCGTGATAATACCCCCATTAAGGCATGTACACAGTTACGCTACAGTACACAGAACAGTCTTCCAAAAGTATGTTTTATTTAATTAATAGTAAAAGTAGGTAGACAAACTGTGACTCTAAACCAATTGTCTGAAATGTATGGAAACTGGATGGCCGTTATTTGAATTCAATTCATGCATTAAGATTGCCATGACAATGTCATTAGCAACAGTGTCCGGCAAATCAATTCGTTCTGTCTAAAGCTCACATGAAAAGCATTGTTTCAAGTGGTTTTCTATATTTATGGCTGTGCAAAAAAAATAATTTTCTTTGTTATTCTTTGTTGGAAATCTGCAGTGTACCATGGTTTTCCAGTGCTACGCTCAACAACATCTTAAAGCAAGAACATGCAAATCACAGCCACTCTACTATACCATACATTGCGACAACCACCAGGGCAACCGATGCAATCTCACCCTTCCTTACACCTATTTCAGTTCTACTCTTCCTCACTAAATCAAATCAAACAATTAGTGGGGGTCACTTATCTGACCTTGAAATATCGGAGAGCATTGGATAGTTTCCATTCTTAATCCCCAATATAAAACATGTCTGATCTGATCAATGACCTTTGTTGACTGACTTTCCTATCATAGCTTGCTAGCATTTGTATAACACTTTGTAAAGCATTTTCCCCCCATTTTTTTTATATAAAACTATTATTTCAAGTGATAAGTGAAAAAGACAGTCACAGTTTATATTACATTATGTATATCCAACATCCACTGTATAGGAAGTATGTTTGGGAAGAAGAAAATGACAAGGGTGTACAACCATGAAACCCCAAGGTTTGGGGCCCACTTGGGTCCTTTTGGCACTTGTAACCATTTTGAGGAATGCAGTAGTTTAATTATATATATATATATATATTTTTTATTATTATTTTTTTAAATTATTATTATTATTATTTTTATTTTACAGTCTTTTATGTACTATGTTGTCAGAAGGATGTAAAGGATGTATACGCTCTAGAAAACAAATTTAAAAACACCATGCAACATTCTAGTCTAATATTCCTCCCACAGATTCAGCCTTCTCTATTGCAAAGACAAAGCTGTGGCTGTTCCACATTATTAACATATAATAAGAATAATAGCTGCACGCAGAGGAAATTAAAAGCAGTTAAAGTACACGATGTGACGGTCCTCTGACAACTTGCATTGACTGTAACATACAAATGCCGTGGAGACCACACACAGCTTGAATTCTCATAAAGAATTAAAGAAGTTTGTTAGCAAATGTACTGGAATAAGCACATTTCTATAATACATAGAGATGTTTAAATGAGACATTACTCAATAGATGTTAATCTATTGCCAAACACCTATTGTGGGCACCGTCTTACTTTTCTTTCTTTAACACTTCATTAAAAAATTGACATCAGCAGTCTTGATAATCACTGTACTGCCCTATACAGTGATAAAACCTGATAAAAAGTGCTAAAACTTGACTTCCAAAGATAACTCTGACCATGAAGGCATAGGTAAGCTAAAATCAAAAATAAAAATATTTGCTGTATTAGATATAATTTTGTAAACAAGATTTTTATTCATTTTTATAAATACAACATATACCAGTAATTAAACTCGACATAATAGCCAGTTAACAATCTTATCTCCCATCCTCCTCAGCCAGCCCCTTAGCTGGAAGAGAATTATGGGAGATGAAGTTCTGTAGCAGCTGGAGGGCCGCAGGTTGGACACCCTTGACATATTACATATATATATATAAAAAATATATAACAAGAAATTCACCTGTTTAGTTTGTCTGTTTTTCCTGATGTAAAGACTCGCCATAAATTCAGGATAGCTTTGTGCCTATCCAATGCATTTTAAAATTCCCTCACTGTACCAGTCTCTACCACTTCTGCCAGGTGGCTGTCATTATTATTATTAATTATTGTTTTATATAGCCCCATCATATTCTGTAGCGCTGTGCAAAGGGTAGACAGGACAATTAGTATATAACATACAGAAACAACAGGCGAGAAGGGCCCTGTTCAAATAAGCTTACAATCTAGTTCCACTTATATTATTATAAGTTAATTTCTGAAACACATTAAAATGGCAACCAACTCCAGCTATATTAACTCTCTTAAAACAACTTGTTAATGACAGAAGCTCTTCGCACTGATTTAAGGTGACAACGTAAAATTCCTCAAGACTTTGAAGTAAAGTGCTTTTTTTTTTTTTTGCTTTTGTTTTGCAAATCCCCGCAAGAAAATCTATCCTAGAATTCTCTCATTAGACTTTGTTCCTCAAGATGAGTCTATGTTCGTAAACAAAGAATGGCACTTGTTTTTATTATTTTATCTAGCACCGAAATATTCCGCAGCGCTGTACAATGGGTAGACAGCACATAACAAAAACTATATAACAAAACATTCTGACTTACAGAAGCAACAGATAAGGAGGGCATTCTACAGAGAACAGCATGGATGTCAGTTGACTGTTAACCACATCTCCTCTGTGTAACAGTTGACTGACAGCCATGCGTTTCTCTGTAAAATTTTCTTGTTGAGCTTTCTCGGCAAATTAAGACTGAAAGCGAATAATTTAAATTCCAGGCATAACTGCTGTAATCTTATTGAAATCATGGCAGCTCAATAATGTAGGTAACATTTACCGATGCAACATTTGGAAATCATTGGGCTTTTGTGGATAGTTTGAAGCTCCATAGTCGTAACCACCATCTGATAGAACAGTGTCTATATTGAACAAGGCGAAGCATTTGTTTTTAGCAAATCTGTTTTGAAGTAACATACTTAAATAGAACAAAATGATTTACCAAACTATATTTCATTATAGTATATGAGTGTTTTAAGGGACATTTTATACAGTTTGCAGATGTCAGCATGTAAGCCTTAGGCCAAACGTTTAACCTAGCCATTATGGGGTCACTAATACACTGGAAGTAAGTGTGAGTTCTTTGAGCCAGTTGCCCTCACTGACCAAGTTCATTCAATGAACTTCTTGTGATTTTGTAACCCTGGCTTTTTATGAGTGTTTTTTTAAATGTTAAATAAATCTACTGATCTAGTCTTCCCATATATTCTTACTGTAAAAACTTCTTGGTCCTTGGTCTAGTATTATATTCAAGCTAACCTTATGCCTAATCTATATAGGCTGAAATTCCATTGCTGTATCATTCAAACTTTCCATACAATCTAGCAGAGCCTCATGTAGCAAGTAAGTTACTT
Organism: Sceloporus occidentalis; assembly: GCA_023333645.1. Lineage (NCBI taxonomy): Eukaryota > Metazoa > Chordata > Lepidosauria > Squamata > Phrynosomatidae > Sceloporus > Sceloporus occidentalis. Next base: position 445,186 of record JALMGF010000095.1, on the reverse strand, counting down.
TTACTGTATCAAGAAAAAGCCCGCAAAACTGGCCAAATAGGAGGTTCTTCTGGTATGAAAAGCTTTTTACACTTAATATGCATGTAAAAAGTTTGCCAGAGTGTTAAACGCTTCAACTCCCTGTTAATACGATGCATTATAAAGAGCCAATCCAGCAAGAAGGGCTTGATTAGCCCTAAATAATGCGTACAAAAATTAGGGTTCTTGAAAATTGCTTCCCTGATTGAACTATGCAAAAAAAAAGCAGACTTATAATTCACAGTGAATTTGATGAATTAAAAGCACAAATTGGCTGGATTCTTCAGGTTGTAGAGCATCAGATAACACGAAAGTCCTGAAAGTCAGAATATTTGTGCAAAGGGCAACCTCAGATGATGACCAAAAGCTAGCTGTCAAGACACTCGAAAGGCAGTAAAAATATAAAGTCCTTATAAACAAGCCGCAATACAAGTATAAAGGAGCCACAGAAACAAGTAAACAGAGGGACGGGATTATAAAGCAGCAGTTTATTTTATATGACACTGTAAATGTGCTCATTTAGAACATCATAGAAACCATTTCAAGAAGGAACACATCTGTTCTCAGGTCTGTTTATTGGGCATTTTAGTTTGCGAGTACACCACTTAACCCCTTATGCAACCTGTGTTGCATTGTAAAACTAGCAAAGGGTTAAAAACAATTGTTACACAATCAAATAAAACGTATCTTCCGGATTTAATGAAATTTATAATGAATGTTTTAATTGAGATAATCAGGAAACAATATATCATTGTAGCCTAATTAATAGTAAAATGCTAAAACGAATAATAAAGAATGTAATGTATTTACTTGAAATCAGATACTTTAGTTAATGACAGAGGGTTACTGATAATCATGACGTAAGGGGTCCTGCTAGACTTATAATTCTACATCTTGTGCCTTAATACTGAAATGGTCATGATGGCGCCATAGCTGATGAATGAATGCTCACCATATCAGGGTGATGTTAATGAACTATATCTGATTCTGCTTTAGACTTAGAAGGTAATGCGGCTCACTGTCCATGTGGACCTGTGCATCTTTAAACCAAAGAGTATATTTACAAGAAAAGTTGTATGTTACTTTAATGAGTTTCCAAAGTTGCTTATAATACTTTTAATGCTTATAATAGCTGTGGTCCGTTTAAATGTTCGTGGAAAATGCTGCTATATCTCCAGAACACATTTGCCCCTTTGCCCACCCCTCAGCTATTTTGGGCCCAGCTCCAGTGCTGGCTTGACAAAAGCAGCAGGTGGGGGTCTATTCAGCCCCCTGTGCGCATGTATAACAAGCAAGTTTTTTTAATTTTATTTTGAAGAATGCACATTTATGTACTCATGGAGTACTTTACTATGCATTCTTCTTTAGTGGGGCTGTCAGTGGCATTAAACTGTCCTTTTAAGGACTCTTTATTTAATGGATAGAGTAAATTTAACTGATGGGCAACCATTAACTTAATACAACAATGTGGGTTCTAAAAGAGTCTCATTTAGATCAAGTCCGTTATAGAGATTTATACAAAAAAAAAAAGGAATGGAAAGGTAACTCTTTGAATAAAAGAGAAGAGGGCACATCCGCACCCGTATTTAAAGTTTGACTTTTCTCTGCCCTTGACAAAGTAGCTTCCTTCTCATACTGCACTGCTTCTCTTTGGGAGGGAGGAAGAATGCGGGTCCTTTTGTCCACATGACGCCATCCACATGGGTAACTTAGCAGAGGATCTTGGGTCACAATAGTTAGATTTACAGGATGCTGTCAAATGTTGTGGCATACAAAGCACAAAACTATAAATTATCAACTTATTCTCCTTCCGCCTTTCCCTTTGGTATTTCAAGAATTTGCAGAGGCTGTTCTGAACAGTGTCTGAAAACCCACGAAGTAGTAAATTCCTTACAAGCCTACTTGGTAAATCCATTTGTAGTTGTTGTACCTGTATACTATAGCCAAACAGCATCCTTGTTTCTAGAATTGAGGCAAAGTCTTCAATACACCTTAATATTGTCCTGGGCAAAGCATCTTTATAACTTGATTAATATAAATCAAAATGTACTTTTGGGTGCATGCCAGTAAGTCTGACCTCCACTGGAAACAAGTATAGACCTAAATATGTAGCTCTGGTTTTCTGTCTGTTGCCATCACTAACTTTGTAACCTCAGAAAAATGAATTTTCTTCACTAGGCAACTTGGATCCTAAAACTCCTTGTCAAGAGTAGAAAACAAACATCGAAACAACTGAAAACTTGCATTGTCAGCATTATCCATGTTTCCCCAGGACAGTGGATATTCAATAGACCAGCAGGGAATATGTAGGGCCATTTTTGTCAAGGCTGGACAAATATATCTAATATCTAATATATATCTAACTATAATACATTATAGTTAGGAGCCAGACAACTTCAGGAGCCGTTTTTTGTAGCAGACAGGAAAATATATTTCCATAGAAATCAGTATAAAGTAGGGCTGCAACTAACGATTATTTTAATAATCGATTAGTTGGCCGATTATTTTGTCGATTAATCGATTAATCGGATAAAAAAATACATTATTTTAAATTGAAGAAAAATTGCAATAAAAAACGTACAATTTACACTTTCATCTCTTTATTGCAATGGCCTCTCTATTCCCCTTCTTATTTTACTGACATAATAATAAAAGCTACAAGAACCCAAACACAGTGTTTCTCAAACTAGGTTTTAATATAAAGTTATTAGTAAATATTAATTCATATGTTAACTATTTTTCATATTTAATAAAAACTAAGAAAAAGCCTTGTTTAAATTTTTTTATTTACCAAACTGCCCCCGGTTATGCACATCTGACCCCCAGCTTGCCACTCTGCCCCCATATATGCCTTATACCTCTTATATGCCAGATTCCACTGTGCCCCCTGATATGCCACTGTGCCCCTGATATGCGTTATACTCCTTATATGCCAGTGATATGCAACTGAGCCCCCTGATATACCTTTTACCCCCAGATTTGTTTTATGCCCCCCTGATATGCCTAATATCGATATGCCTTATACCCCCTATATGCCACTGAGCCCCCTGATATACCTTTTACCCCCAGATATGTTTATGCCCCCCTGATATGCCTAATATCCATATGCCTTATACCCCCTATATGCCCTAAAAATTCATAATACCCCCCATACACCACTATAACTCACCCATACACCACTCTGGCTCCTCCCCCTCCCATACACCACTCTGGCTCCTCCCCCTCCCATACACCACTCTGGCTCCTCCCCCTCCCATACTCCACTCTGCCTCCTCCCCCCTCCCATACACCACTCTGCCTCCTCCCCCGCCCATACATAACTTTGGCTCCTCCCCTCCCATACATCACTTTGCCTCCTCCCCCTCCCATATACCACTCTGCCTCCTCCCCTCCCATACATCACTTTGGCTCCTCCCCCCTCCCATACTCCACTCTGCCTCCTCCCATACACCACTCTGGCTCCTCCCCCTCCCATACTCCACTCTGGCTCCTCCCATACTCCACTCTGCCTCCTCCCATACATCACGTTGGCTCCTCCCCCTCCCATACATCACTTTGCCTCCTCCCCCCTCCCATACTCCACTCTGCCTCCTGTGAACCTCCGTTTCTGACAAGACACCAGGGAGCCGGGTAGAGAGGCAGAGTGGCGTATGAGAGGGGGAGGAGCCAGAGTGGTGTATTGGAGGGTGGCTCCCATACACCCCTCTGACTCCTCCCCCTCCCATACACCGCTCTGCCTCTCTACCCGGCTCCGTTACTGAAGGCACTTTCCCTGCAGCTTCATAGAAGCCACAGTGTAAGTGAAGAGCAGTAACGGAGGCTGTCTGTGCGATGCAGACCCTCACCGGCTGACAGAGAGGATGATTCTCTGTCAGCCGGTGGGGGTCTGCATCGCTCAGACAGACTCCGTTACTCACCTTCACTTACACTGAGGCTTCTATGAAGCTGCAGGGAAAGTGTCTGTCAGTAACGGAGCAGGGAGAGAGGCAGAGTGACGTATGGGAGGGGGAGGAGTCAGAGGGGTGTATGGGAGGGGGGAGAGAGACGGAAGTGAGAGACCGGCCGACAGTGAGGGGAATCCAGGTCCCCTGCAGCGTTGCGGGGGATCTGGATTCCGGTGTTATAATCCGATCTCTGTTTGAGGTCGGATTATATAAGGAGAGGAGTTTTTCAGAGCATTTGCTCTGAAAAAACCCTCTTTTTATAATCGATAAAAATCGATCCGATTAATCGATGATGAAATTCGTTGACAACGATTTTCATTATCGATTATTATCGATTTTATCGATTAGTTGTTTCAGCCCTAGTATAAAGTAACACAAACATCTGGGCTTCAGCAGTACAATTTTGGAGACCGCAGCTACCTGGCTTCTAGGATTTCCCCATCCCTGACATTTGGGGCTTAATCACTAATTAGTGGTGGTGCACCACTTGAGGGCTGCAAACAGGTCACAGTTTTTGGATATCCTTGTTTCAGCACAGGCATCTCAGTTAAAAAACTGTTAGTTTTCAGACAAGGATATGTTGGGTTCCTGGCCCGTTTATAGACCTGGAGTTGTAAATCCCTGCGTAAGCCTGAATGTTGTAACATTAAAGATAACAATTTACAAAAGTGACAAAACATTACCACATGTTAAGACATACTAGTACAGAAGAAGAAGAGGGCCCTGCTCTTGTGAGTTTACAATCTATTATATATAGCCAATTCTAAGTATTAGAATAATAAACAGTATATATATATATATATATATATATATATATATATATATATATATATATATATATATATATATATATATACACACAAATCCATTAATACAAAATAATCCACATGCCCGGGTGCTGTTTAGCCAATATTTAGAAAATGAAACGCACCCACTTGACTCCCAAGTCAGGAAGAAAATACAAGCATGCATTTAATTTCTTGGTTTATATATATATATATATATATATATATATATATATATATATATATATATATATATATAATGTTTAGAAATGTACAATTCTGATATGAATTAGTTATATATTGTTTGCTACCATTACATAAGATTACATGTCTGACCTTAGCTCATATTTTTAGAATGTTAATACCTCTGCTGTATAAAGAGTTATTCTTATGCAAAGTAGTGCAATCACCATAGCAACCAATGGAATGTTCTACTTTTACATCTTTGCCCCAGAAAAGTGGTTTATACATAAGCCTGTCATATGGGTATATATATATTTGGAGAAGGGCTTAATCTTGTGGATTACATATGCCAAATTGCACCTCTTTAACAGTCATTTATGGAACATTTCTAAGAACAAAAAAACAATACAATGGGGATCTGATAACATCTTTAAAAATCTAATTCTGTTCAAACATTGTTCTACATTCTGTGTGCAGGGAAATGAAATTCCTTTTTGCAGCATGTACAGTGTGATCTGTGCTGCATCACAGGGGATTTTCTACATTGAAAGGCTTAAAACCTCTTGTATAAAAGCCTTAAAAAAAATAAACTGATAAAGTGACCTCCCTAGGACAAACGCCTTGAGTATTACAAAGCCGGCAGCTGGATTGTTACGTACCATTAACCCTGTGTACAGCGTGACACTGAATACTTGCTGGCTAGCTGGGTAGAGATGGCTTACAAGAAGCTGCCTTTTAAAAAAAAGTATATTTATTTGTACTGGTTTGTGTATTTAGCCTTTCTTTCTTTATGATGCTTTTTGAAACGTAAAATTCACATATAATAACCAAGTTATACACATCTGCTTATCTAAAGCAGCAGGGTGTACATTGTCTCGATCTGGATGGCTTAGACCACAATTTAATTTTATAATATGGTTTAACATGAAGATATCGGGACTTCCAAGAATGTTCTTGTCTCGCAACAGTAAGGTAAGAAAAGGCATCATCTGCGTTTCTAGGAAGAATGGGGGCATGGAAAACATCTGAGATCCAACCAGAGCAGTAACTAGGACTCTTGATGTCTGGAAAGTGTCAGAGATTCTGCTGTCTCATCCATTTCTGGAGCTGGAAGGGACACAGAGGTATTGCCACCCGGCAGCTCAATCGTACAACTCACTTTGTGGAGCCTAAGGCATCTACACCTGTGCCCCATGGAAGTTACGGCTGTGCTAAAATCCAATGGCCTCCATTTATACAACCACCCGCTTCAATAATAACCTCTAAGTCAAGAGAACAGAATGCTGGTTGGTATCCTAACACACATCCCGTATGAGGCACAACAGCAAAAGGCTTATTTATTATTATTTGATTGCTACAAACCTAGTTCAAGCGTGACATTATGATGGTTTAAACTGATTAAACATTTAGAAAAATATACGATTTAGACTTAAACTCATCAGGAAGTGAGCTTCATCCCTGCTTTCTCCTCATCCCTGCGTAGATGAAGGAACGCATAAAAATAAGCCGTAATTATTTCCTCTAGCACAGGATATAATTGCTTTTTAATTATGTGATTCAGAAGAGTATGAGGTTGTTCACATCGAGAGGATTCACTGATTACATAAAACGGCAGGATTAGTGGGCATCGGCCAGACTGGCTGCGGACTGTAATTATTTAACCATTTCATGTGTAGTAAAATCGTTGTGTGATTCTCTATCTATGCTGTACAGGGTTGTTTAAGCCATGGCAACTCCAATACATTGGGAAGAGCTCATCATCGCCATAGCAATGAATTAAATTTTCTTGCTTAGGTAGACCTTAACCACTCTCTCATGAACATCTGTCTTCAGGGCATACAGATAACTAGGGAAATTTATTTTTATGGTGCATATACTCAATTTCAAATGCCCTATATTTGTTAAAAATAAACCTAGGTTTTATCCAGAACTATATCTACGAGCTTTAGGGGATTCCACCTTCCAAGCTTGCCAAGGGACAGCCATTTATACTCAAATATGCCTATACATCACTTATTGGTTACCCTTAAGGTCAGTTTGGACCCTAAGACTCTAGATACATTTATTATTAAAGTTTTTGGGGTTTTATTTCTTTTTTAATTTTGCGGATTCATAAGTTGATGGGTCACCTTATATGATAATTGGGATTTTCTTTTATTTGAAGACATTTTGGGGTATCCAAGAAAAGACCCCAGAATAATACTTAAAACATAAAAAAGTAAAACGAATGGAGTTCTGTTGGGCTATAGACAACCTTTGCATAAGTTATGTCTCTGGCCTGTCTCGAGGATGGTGTCTTTTCGGATAAAGCTACTCAGGAGAAGACTGACATCTACATGCTGAAGCTCCCGTGTCGCCGTGCGTTTGGTTTCTGGAAAGTATTCTGTAGAATGCCAATACATGCAGGAACCTCACGCATTAACATATTTTACTGTGGCTTAGATAAAATGTAGAGGACATACTAGGAACCCCTTCTCATTAAACTTACCAAAACAGACAAACAGATGATACAACAGAATGTATTGCCATCTAAAATATAAAAACTGCGACCTAAATAAAATTGGAATTCAATTCACACCAACCGGTGTAAAACTTTCTCTTACAAATACGGCCTAAGATTTGTTTTCTTCTTTTTCAGTGCAAACTTATAAGCGCTTAGAGAACAAAAAAACATATTACTCATTCTCATTTGAATCAGAAATACAGAAGTCATTTAATCATTGGGTTCATGCAATGCGATTTTCCTCAAACAGATGTTGCTCTGCTAACTCTATTATACATCTTGCAATTAGTCATCAGAAATCACGCAACGCCCCCTCACAAAAAAAGAAAGGGCTGCTAGTGAAGATTACATTAAAAGGTCAGTTGTCCAAAAAAAAAGAAGAAGAAAGCTTACCATTCCTACGCTTGCTCTGGGCAAGTATGATTATTTCTAAGTTCCACGGGGCACTGGATTCCATTCAAAAGGGTCTACACTTTAAGTCACTTTAAGGGAAGAGAGTGGCAGCAGGCAGTGCGCAGAGGGTAGCCTGCCAGCCGGAATACAGCATTGAAAGCCTCCGATTCTGAAATAATAAGAGTCCACGGACAGCCCTTTTTTTCGAACACAGCTTGGTGCAACCACGTCGCACCCTCCTGCTTCCCAAAGCTGTCTACGACGTGGGCTAGCTGGAGGAAGCCTACGGTAGCTCCGAACATGGATCTCAGAAGCACTTGTGGCAAAGGACCGTTCCCTAGCCTACATTTGTAACTGCAAGTCAGTAAAAACACAGCACATTGTCACAAGTGAATGATCTGTCCTCCTCCTCCCCCCGCTTCCACATCACTCTACCAAAACCAGGTAATCCCACAAGGCAGCCGGCCCTGATTGGCTGCAAGTCTCAGAGGCCTTCATTTGCATTACAATGGAGATGAAGGTCCTTGTAAAGTTTGAAAATGGATTCTGGCACTCAAAAGTCAGGGGTTTCCCTCCCCCCTTTCTACTCTCCTTATCGTATACAAGATTTTCATCCAGGGCAAGAACTGTGCCTACTGCATTGAAACTGCTAGAAAAGAATTCTTAATACCCAGCAGATAGGATTATCTACTGTATATCTGCAGCTATGCGGTCATCTGAAGCAGATGTTATTGAGACCGAGCCACAGGGTAAAAAGTTCACATCTATCAAAAGATTGGAGATTTGCAAGAGAAAATAAACTCGAAACCTCTACATGTCAAACAGATCAAATTACAGGGGATGTTTAACTGGGGGAGTAGCATCAAGGAGACTTTGGTATAAGTGGCACTAAGGACTTCCTACATCCTGGACTTTTTAAGGAAACACTCATGGTTCTCCTCCTCTGACCTGGCTGATACATGGAATTCTTTATGGGAAAAGAACGAAGAAATTAATATTATCATTCATTTATAATGATAAGAAAGCGTCATTACAGTACAGGATAAAATCAAGACGAATCGATGCATAAGGTAGAGAGGAACCTGCTAGCAAATGTACAGCCTGAGACCATTAAAATATTCTGCATTACAGAGTCCACTGCAAATATAACGTTAGTTACACCAGCCTCATATCTATTGAAACCATTCGCAACAAGCTATGAGCTAGAATTACTCCAACTTAGTGACCAAAGTTTGAAGCAGGGACTTTGACTTTAATATACATGTTAAGAAAACCACGGATATCCATCCGTAGCATGTATACATACCAAGTTGACACTGGGACACCCCAGCGCATGCAATCCCACACACACGTCACACGACACGACTTAGATTACGGGACAGTTTCTGGGAAAGCTCACAGCCACGACGTTAGCCAGGACTCAGTGCTTTGGCTACCATTTCACGTGCACAATATATAGCAGGATTACAAAGAAAAATAGCGAGAAATCTATTAGCTAGCAATTTTATGTTCACAGATCAGGACAGTTGTAGCTAACAGGAAGCTCTTCATGTGTTAATGAATGACAACTCCCATGATTGTCAGCCAGCCTCTGGAAAGAGCGAAACAGGTGGTGATCCAACCTATCAAATTAAATACGCTCTCAAGGGTCTTAAAATACTGGCTGCTGACCTTTTACCTTTCAACATTGCTCCCTTTGAATAAGTGAACAAAACTATTAATTTTACAAGACTGAATATGTCCACTGAAAAGAACTTTGTTATACATTTTAATATAAAATATGTTGGCTTTGAGGAGCAGTTTAATGTTACTGGGAGCCTCACCAGAGTTGAATGCATAATAAAGTACTTTGAATGGTTTTTTTAAGTAATGGAGAAGCTGCAGCTCCCCACCTCCTCTATGGTCCAATAATTTGCTTACAAGCAAAATTGCATCGTAGTGGGGGGGGGGCAGCACATCTATACAGTTATCATATACATTAACGTGCATTTGGCAGCTGGAGTGTCCCTTTTACATTTTTTTTCTAATAGGAACGCATTTGTTATAGCATTTGTGTACTTGACAACCTAGCAATGCTTGCCACATGCACCTATCCACCTCGCCCTGATAGACAGACTAAATTTGTATGCTTTTTAAATTTCCATATTCAGAATCTGGTAGAGATATCGGATAACAAACACTGGAGAAACATCCACCCAAAATGTCTGGAGCTAACACCCTTGATATACTATGTCCAAAAGATGCCATTTATTTTCACAAAGTTCTATGAGAGCATTCATTACAACCGTTTATAATGATTATGATCTGTTTTGTTGGCAAACGTGAATTTACGTGAGCGCAACAACAGTGATGTTAGTAATTTTCCAGAGCTGCCTAATACTTGGTTATACTGTTGCTTACTGGTGCGTGCAATAAAGAGCCGCCAGAAATTCCTCTTGTGTATTAGCACTTCTGTTGATCATTACCTGGATGACATTTTCATCAACATACAACGATTTGTGTGCGTTGAATGTTTTCCCTACCTGGAATTTTATTTCCTCTAATGAAAACCAAATGTTGTCACATTCCACAAGTCCTAAATACATATATACACTAAATAAACCAATGTAAAGGTGTTTACAATGTAGATTACAATTTAATTACATATGTATTTGTGATTATTCCTCCCCCATTGTTAAATGCTGATTGTTGCTGACTGGTGGGAGGGGTGGAGCAGGACCACCCCTCCACTGATGTATCTTTGGGCGGCAGGTCCAGGGAAGGATGGCTGTCCACCTGCTGCAAAACTGGGGGTAGATTGTCCTTTTCCCGTGATCAGGCTGAATGATCTTCCCTACCAGCCCACTTATGATGAGCCAGCACCTCCTCCATAGACATTAAAAGGTGTGCCTTTAGGACACGGAGCACTGGGTTATGATGTCATATTCCAGCTCCTGTAGTAAAGAAAGTGGCCATAGAGGGAGTGGTTGGGGGCACTGTTCTTGGTCAGTCCCGCTGCTACCCACCATACTTGAAGAGCCACTTTACTTCCCTCAGCTTTAGGGCATCTCAAGGAGGCCATGTGAGAGCCTCAATGGAGGTCTGTGATGTTGTTCCATTGATTTTGCAGCTCCCTGGGCTGGTCAGGGTAGATCAGAGGATCTTTTCAAGGTCGCCCATGACATCCTACCGCTCACAAAAGCGGGACAGTGCCCAAAAATCAAAAAATGACACAGAATGAAAAACAAAATGTACATCTTAAAGGTAGTTTTAATATGTGAATTAAGTTACTAAAAGTTGTGATGGCCACAGTACCCTTTGAAGTTTGGAAGCACTAAGGCCATATTTTACTGGCAGTGCCACACATTATATGTATAAAAAGCAATTTTGGAGAAAAATTCTAAACATTGAGCAATGGTTATGGAAACCGACAATGTTCTGGCTAATTGCTCTGATTTGATCATTTTGCAAACACGGCCCATACTTTTATATAATCCAATGGCCAGGTGTGACTGTATTAAAACTTTTAAACAGTATCTCAGGTTCAATGTCTAAAAGCCTTTGCATTTTAATACAGAAAAGCATTACAATCAATGTGAATAACAAAGGACAATTAACACGTTTGACCTCTGCCCTCTTCCCCAAGGATTGCATCAGTCTTCTCATCATTCTTGATGCTTATCATCTGACATTTGTCAGTCTACATGATCGTGTGCAGAGAGCTGTGGTTTTGGCATCTTCTGCAAATGTTTTTCCTTGCCAACAGCAAGGAATATTAATCAGTTCTGGTTTACATCAGAAATTCCGCATTTATCAATATCTAGTACTCACACCTATTACTAATCCAATAGCTGGAAACAGCTGTTATTCGTATTGGGACAAATACAGCAAACCTGCATACCTATATTCAATCAGTTAAATAAAATACATGTTTGAAGCTTGCTTTATTATATATATATATATATATATATATATATATCATATAGCTTTATGGCAATGATCACTTATAGGGGCAGTCTAACATCCCATACATCCCCACCATACAGGCTGGTGACAACTTCTGCTCAGGAAATGCATTTCTTGTAATATAAATGGGTGGGGAACAGGGAGAAAGTAGAATAGACTAGAAAACAACTTCAAGTGGTTTCTAGGACCACACAGAAACAACATATATCCTACATAAACTCTGTTACTCAAAGAAAAGCAATAAACATGTAGTACTGTTCTAAAATCTAACAAGAGCATTTATACAGTTACCAGATTGTTTAATTAGGTATCATCAAGTATTGTTACATGATACTCTTTCCCTACAAATCCACTTATTAAATTACCCTACAGATAGTTCACCACTAGCACAGGCTACCAATTAGGGATTATTCAGGTTCAATTGCAGAGATGCTGATAAGAGAATCTAATTTAGGGTTTGTTGTAAGGAGGCTTCGCATAAAAATGCAGTGCAGCCTCCTAATTATGTAACAATACACTTTAAAGGCAAAACATCTCAAATGACAACCAATTTGAAGCTTGGAGTATTATGTCAGAAACAATGCAGGATGCAATTCTCCACTTTTACTACTTTGCACCAGAATTGAGTAATATATATATATATATGTGTGTGTGTGTTTTACCATTCCACTAATGTGTATTTTTTCCTTAAAATAGCACCAAACTTTAGGGGGCCTATATTTGAGGCAATACGGTATATATATAAGGAAAGGACCGGAGGTGGTCCGAAACGTTGGCCATGCTGATTTAAATAAATTGGTGTTAAACGCACTTTCCTACAAAGACCCGTGAGTGCAGATTTTTCTTTGGTTACATATATATATATAAAACGACCTGTGTGTTTGAAGATGTTAATGTTTGGAATATGAACTGATTTATCTATACGCCTATTTACTTTTAAAATCCCCCAAACCTTGCCAAGGTTCTAGGCTATGTAAATAAGGACTCATGGTGTGTCAGTTTCAGTGTCCTTACCCAAAAGTGTAAGTAATCATTTCTTTACATACAGTCCCTCTTTTATCCAAAACATTTCAGCATGATAGGAGAGGCAGTGGATGAGGGAACCTATCATGTAAGTGCCATCTCCAGATCCCACATAAGGCGTTAGCAGCATTCCCCTCCCTCTAGATTGTAAGCTTGCGAGCAGGGCTCTCTCCACCAAATGTATCGGTTTGTCTTAGTCTGTCAATTCTTGTCTTGTCATATCCCTTGAATTTATGTATTGTATTAAGCGCTGCGTAAACTGTTGGCGCTATATAAATAAAGGATAATAATAATAATAATAATATGCTGTAGAGTGATGGTTTGTCCTCCTCAGACACAGCTCTCTAAGAGTTGGACATGACATCATTATCTAGCCTTCTACAGAATGCCATATCAGCATTTTGGCACATGGAGGTGGCCTTTAGAAACTTTGATGTTGCTGCCCAAAGCCTAGCCTTTAATACCACTGGTTGGGTAAGACAGGCTTACCAGCAGTTTAATGATAATTGTTTCGATAGGTCCTATGAAGACCTGGCAACTCAAGGAAAGGCAGCTAAAGAAGTCATAAACTTGCTATCCAAGGGAAAGATGTGAAAAGGACTTAAGTCACCTCAGGTTAAGTTCACTTTGAGAAAACAAGAACCCATTGCAGGAGTTGCAAAAGATTCTCACACTCTTTTTACAACCATTTGTGGTATCTAAGACTGCTTTTTCTATACAGATCCCAATTTGGATTTGTCACAGAAACAACCGCTGGATGGAAGGACACTGGCAGATACCCTAATAGGTTCTTTCTATGGTTCACAGAGATAATTCAGTGAAGCTGAACAAAAAAATAGGACAGATGAAAAAAAAGCTGTCAGCTCCTGTCTTTCTCTACAATTTCTTCTGGGATTTTCTAAAAGCAAATGTACTACCAGTAAATTATATCATTGACGATCCTGTCTCTTAAGGTTCCAGGGTATGCCATTTTTGCCAAGCCTTTTAAAAGAGCTGGCAATGAGTATACCATTCCGAGTCTTTTTACACTTGACTGTGAACTGGTCCTTGCCAGGAAAAAAACGGCATTAACTGTTAATATACTTCTTATTATTTCTATCTTCTGGTAAATTCACTTTGTGCATTGATTTGGGTATTGACCAGAAGTGATTACAGAGAAGATAACTCCTAAACATGAATGTTGTTAAAATCTGATTTCACCCTACATGGTTAACAAGAAGCGTCCATTTATAGGGCAATTCTGGTACAACTGGGTAAAATTTGGCCAACCCGAAGGAGCACTCCATTGGTTTCTATGGGGACTTTACTGCTTTTATCAAAGTTGCTCTTTTCTATCACTGTGACCAGTCTTAAAAAATAATATATCAAAGCTGGGTTGCATTTTTGTTTTTAACTATTAGACTAAGATTAGCTGTATATAACTGATGAGGGAATTCGTTATTCTGATGGGACCAATTAACTACTTTAATGAGCAAAGGAGCTGAGATAAAAGCAGCTGTATTGAGAGTAGTTGTTTAGTATGAGTCCTGACTCGGTCATTTAGTCATACTGATGCTGGATTTTAATTTATTAAAGACTATCCATCATGTTGCTTAATAAATCTTTTTTTTTAATTCTTGCTTTGGTAAAACAAATTCTATTTTGTTACCACAATCCGTGATCCCACTCACAGTATGACACATTAAATGTGAAAAACAAAAAACTAGCCACCCTTTGGGTTACTTTGCCGATAGCCGTGTGTTACCAGGGTGTATAGGTGACAAAATGCCAAAAGAAACACAAAGAGATTACAGCGATCACTTAGAGGCTTTCAGATGTAAGAGTTTCACAGAGCCTCCTACAACTACTGGATAGAGACCCAGCACCCGGCTGGAGACTAAAGCCTACAAGGGAAGCTGTGTTTTACTTCAACCACAAATAAATGTAATTTAGTGTACTCGCATTTGTGACGGGTTGTTTTTTCATCCGACAGTAAATTGTTGCTTTTATGTTTTCCCTCAGGATTTGAGGTTAGGGCAATGTTGTTGGTTTTTTTTTGTTAACTTAACGAGGCAGAATAACCTGTTATGTGAGAGATATTTTCTCACCAAATGTGATGTTTCTTCAGCTTCAGTGAACTTCTTTTTTAGCCCTTAGTTTGCATCTATAAGCTGTTTCTTCAGAGAGATAACACGAGCTTTTTTCAAGGTGGCATCTCTAATGGAACCTTCCTTTTGACCGTGGTCTTATCATGCTATGATGATAATTTTCATATTATTTGTACTATTATTAAATGATTCTGCATTGACTGCAACAGCTGAAATGGTATCTTTGGATGATCTTCCATCATCCTCAGCTATAATAGTTAGATGCCCAAAGACTATAGCCGATGCGGTCTAAACTGGACAGGGAAATCAACGTCCCTAGAGGCTGGTTGAGGATGGTTGCAGGGAAGTTAGCAATTAGCACAGGATATCATATGTTTTGGTTTCAACTGCTTGGTATCCATGGCAAATAAAGTAGTGGATTTCTTCATAAAGGAATGCAATCCATCCTGTCCACCACCAAAATATATCTTTATATATCAAAATTATGGGGTTTGAGGATTACTGTTTTATAATGGTACAGAGCATCCTTGAGCCATTAAAGCAATAATGCAATAATATTAGATGCTTAGAAACAAGCATCGTGAATCCCATAATCCAGACCCAAAGAGAGGTTTAGGCTTTTATAGTAATTGTTTAAGAATGTGGGAGAGAGCCTAATGGTTCCCATAAAATGTCAGATGAAAGCACTGAGTGACACCAAAAAAAGGCAGAGTTTCCTTATCATTAAAATACAAACCTCTATCATTAAAGTGCTTCTCCAATTAGAGAAAACGTTGAGTTATTTAGCCGGCCAAGCAAATAGAACATGCAGATCCAGCATTTTATTCTTCCCCCTGAAACACTGGAAGCCAACAATCTATCAGTCCTTCCTTTTTGAGTCTCGTGAGAGTTAAGCATTCAAAAAAATTTCTGAATGAGGCAAAATTGTACATTTTATAATTTCTAGGAAGGATTTTGGCCATTCTACATTAGTAAATGAGGGTTCCAGTCAGCTATAAAAGCCTTAAAGCAGATATATGTATTAAAACCCTATCATATATAGGGTACCTTGTACTGTACGTGCTTCCATTTGCATTGTTCAAATTGTAAAAAATAACGCACTTATCGTAGGGAGAAACTGCAGCTGCAGGGCTGCAGGGCTGCAGCATTCCACCCCCTCTATGTTCTGACATTCTGTTGAAAAACTTAAAGTGTACTCTAGACAGGATGATGTTTATATATGGAGAAACTTTCAATAATAGTAGTAAGATTCTGAAAACAATTTCTTAGTAAATGTAAAGACACTAAACCTGTATTAAACCTTTTTTAAACAGAGCTGATTTACAGGTTCATAGAGTATAAATCTATATATATTGTGTTTATGTATTTGAAAGAAATTGTTCGTTAAAGGGACAGTCTAGTGTCTCCTACAGCCCCACAAGTTATTCATGTATATGAAGAAAAAATTGAATCCCCTAGGTGGACTATAACACTCCAATTATTCCTCATAATAAATAGTGAAGTGAGAGGGTGGAAACCTCAACTCTGCAAACTATTCTGCCAACCATCCCTTTAGTGAATAAGCTCATACTCTTTAAACACTCCAAGCTACTAGAAAAAATGGACATTACGCAGGGAAATAGCGACTGAGGCATAAGGGTCCCTACGACGTTCTGCCTCTTCTAAAAGGTCAGACTACATGGGCACAGTTTCTATATTTTATGGCAGTTAGTCCCAAAAATAATGTTTCTAGTGCAAATCTAGAATAGTGGTGTTACTAGTCAGCCCTGTTAGCTATGAATATTCGTAATGGAGACGCACCCCAAAAAATGTAAAATGTGTGGTTTTTAATGTTGATCTAGTGTTATCTATAGGGAGACAGGAAGATTAGCCAAAGAATGCACAAAACCGCTTAATTATTTGGGTAGTTAATGCACTGAAGATAATAAATTACAGTAAATAAGGCTGAATAAAATAAGCAAGCAAACAAACTTTGCATGCTCACCGTGCCACTACAGAGACAATTTTGATGTTACATTTATAGGGGCTATTTGTAAAAGTTCTCATGCCCCCCTGTGCACCTTCAGAAACAGAATTAACAAAAGCAAGACTGAATGCCTTGTGAAATTGCTTAGACAAGAGCAAATGTTGCAGACGTTTTTTTAATCTCCCTAGAGACTCAGAAACTTTCCAAGAATGAAGTTATGGGAGCGGATCTGGCACAAGGGTAAGCTAGGAGAGAGCCCTAATGTACTGTCTCATGCAGACAACAACGACTCAGTGTCAAAGCTACAAGACCAAGGGCAGCTGACTGCTCCAGGCCTACAGCACACAGAAGAAAGCGGAACAATTGCCTGGTTACAAAAAAAACTTGACTCTTCTGCAGAAGAATGAATCAGTGGGAGATCTCAGATCATCCTGTACATACACACAGGACCGGGAGGCACGGCATCCCCGACAGCCAGCATTTTTGCAAACAGAGGCAACGCTTGAAGACACTTTAATTGTTACTTCAATATCCAGAGGGGAAAAAAAGGCCTTTCCAACAATATGTAATGTACTGCAGGTTCAAGATCTGCTGCCCACCCAAGGTTTGTTTAGTAACAACCATTAAAAGTAATGGGGTTTATTTAATAAAGTTGCGGGTGATAGGAGATTTGAAGTCTAAAGTAACCAGTTTTTAATAGAGGAACATAGAATTTGAAGGAGGATAAGAACCATTTGGTCCGTCTAATTGGCACATTATTCCTGCTGTAAAGACACAAGACAGTTTGAAGAACCAGCTCTGCTGCAAGAAGAGCTTGTATAACGCATGGCTTATACAATAAGGACAAAGTGTTAAAAATGGTTCAATCACAAAGAAAACCACACACTTGCCAATAGAGAAAGAGATGGCGTGTTAGTCTATGTCAGACCTGGGCAAAGCACGGCCCGCGGGCCACATCCGGCCCGCTGAATAGCTCGGACTGGCCCGCAAAGAGTGTCCTGGTGACTCACCAATGAGTCCGGTGTCCCCCCCCGCCCCGGTCACTTACCTTAAACTCCTGTGTTGGAAGCGTTTGTCTCGGGTGCCGGCGCTTTACGCTGGGCGCCGGCATATGACGTCAGACGCCGGCGATCAGCAGTGAAGCGCCGGCACCCGAGACAAACGCCTCACGCTTCCAACACAGGAGTTTAAGGTAAGTGACCGGGGCGGGGGGGGGGAGATCCTGAGAAGGGGGGGTTAGGGAGTTAGAGGGGAGATACTGAGAAGGGGGGGTTAGGGAGTTAGAGGGGAGATACTGAGAAGGGGGGTTAGGGAGGGAGGTCTTACTGTGTGTGTGTGTCTTACTGTGTTTGTGTGTGTGTGTCTTACTGTGTGTGTGTGTATCTTACTGTGTCTGTGTGTGTCTCACTGTGTCTGTGTGTGTCTTACTGTGTCTGTGTGTGTCTTACTGTGTCTGTGTGTGTCTCACTGTGTCTGTGTGTGTCTTACTGTGTCTGTGTGTGTGTCTTACTGTGTCTGTGTGTGTCACTGTGTCTGTGTGTGTCTTACTGTGTCTGTGTGTGTCTTACTGTGTCTGTGTGTGTCTTACTGTGTCTGTGTGTGTCTTACTGTGTCTGTGTGTGTCTCACTGTGTCTGTGTGTGTCTTACTGTGTCTGTGTGTGTCTTACTGTGTCTGTGTGTGTCTCACTGTGTCTGTGTGTATCTTACTGTGTCTGTGTGTGTCTCACTGTGTCTGTGTGTGTCTTACTGTGTCTGTGTGTGTCTTACTGTGTCTGTGTGTGTCTCACTGTGTCTGTGTGTGTCTTACTGTGTCTGTGTGTGTCTTACTGCGTGTGTCTTACTGTGTTCATAGCTTATTCAGTTATTGTAATAAATATTTTAGCCCATTTTTTAGCTCAAAATATTTTTTCCTTTTTTTTCTCCTCTAAAATCTAGGTGCGTCTTATCAGCAGGTGCGTCTTATAGAGCGAAAAATACGGTATGCACTCCGAAGCCTTGTTCATTTTGTTCACTTCTGTGCTGTGCTAATAGTTATTCAGGCCTTACTTATTCAAGCACCTCTACCAATGACGTAGGCTTGAATAACTTTATTAAACAGCACATAAGTTAACAAAATGGACAAGGCTTCGGAGTTTGTAGTTTGTAGAGGTCTGGCCCTCTAAAACCATTCCAATTTCTCATGTGGCCCCATGGGAAAATTAATTGCCCACCCCTGGTCTATGTGGTATGATGTCTCACAACGTGTGTGTGGAGCAGCATGTGGCATCGGAAATACTCCAAGCGCTGTTCAATGTATATATATATATATATATATATATATATATATATATATATATATACATATATATATATACACATTTTTAAGAGGATTTTTTTAATTAAAACTACACCAACTTTACATGTCCCTTCTGCCATGAGCATGCACCCGGCTTCATCTTTCAAAATGGCTGCTCATTTTATATACTTTCATACCTTGCCTGGCTTATAACTGGTTTTGAAACGCGATAGGAGAGTCTGGTTTTATGCAAGCTGTAAATGTACATAGCATTCAGCAACGTAGTAGTTAAGTATAAAAATGATTTCAGTTGCCAACGACTGCATATAATAACAACTCACAGGTAAATTACTCACCAAATAATAATGTAAAGTAAGGTCTATATTTCAAACCTTAACAATAATAATGTGTCTGTGCGCGCATGTATGAGGCTGAGCACTTACACGCATATAAATACTGCAGCTGCATTTCCAAAACCACATATAAACTGCTGGAAGGCCGTGTTTATAACCCGCAATTAGAGTGTAGATTCCATCTGCTTCTGACATTTCAACTACAGAACGTCCCACGTACATCTAACATTTATCAAGAAATTATACTTTCGGTGTCTAGATTTTCCTTACGCGGAAACCATGTGCCAGACAGCTGATCTAAAAAATGTTGTTTATAAAAAATCTTTGTTATCTTTCAATTTTATATAAAACAAATATCTTTGGATTAAAAATAGAAAAGAACGGATTTGTTAGATTCATGGGAATAAGATGTAA
The DNA here is from genome assembly GCA_023333645.1 of Sceloporus occidentalis. Classification (NCBI taxonomy): domain Eukaryota; kingdom Metazoa; phylum Chordata; class Lepidosauria; order Squamata; family Phrynosomatidae; genus Sceloporus; species Sceloporus occidentalis. Next base: position 425,296 of record JALMGF010000095.1, on the reverse strand, counting down.
GTTCCAAATACTGTAGCTCAAGCAGCTCATAGGCACCTAGTCTGCTGAATTTAATACTTTTTATTAGAATAAACATTTCTAGTACTGATAAATGCTAAGATTGTTCTTTAACCCCTTAAGGACCAGGCTGTGTTTTACCTTTTGTACCATTGGGACCGAGGCTGTTTTAATACTTTTGCGGTGTTCGTGTTTAGATGTAATTTTCTCTTTACTCATTTAGTGAACCCACACAAATTATATGTTGTTTTTTTCAGGACAAGAAGGGCTTTCTTCAGATACCATTGTTTTAATCATATTATCTAATTTCCCATAAAAAAAGTAATAAAATATGATGAAAAATGTAAAAAAACCCCACTTTTTCTGACTTTTACCCCAAAAATCTTTTACTCATCCAAAAAAGCTAATGAAAAACCCTACTAAATATATTCTACTATTTGTCCTGAGTTTAGAAATACCCAATGTTTTTATGTTTTTTTGCTTTTTTCTGCACGTTATGGAGCATTAAGTACAGGTAGCGTTTTGCTATTTCAAAACCATTTTTTCCAAATCTGGTAATTCTTCCCCCCATGTGCCATTTCGGGTATCTTTGAAGCCGGCCAATGCAATTTACCCCATCAAATCATATATTTTTGAAAACTAGACACCCCAAGGTATTTCAAATGCTAGTATTTTAACCCTTTCCATGCATGAGATTCTACCACCAGCCTTTGCCACACTTTGTGTTAGTATTTTTTTGGTATTTTTTTTTACACAAATTGTACTTTGGGTATACATTTATAGCTCCAGGTATACGTCACTATCAAACAACACCCTAATATGTGTTCAATAACATCTCTCGAGTACAGTGATACCACCCATGCATGGGTTTGACTGCTGTTTGGGGTTAAAAGGCCACATTTGGGAAGTGCGCTTTTTTTCCCCTATTTTGGTTAGTCTGTGCCTATGCCCTATCTTTGAGCCTGGCCACTACAATTTACCTCATAAAACCATATATTTTTGAAAACTAGACACCCCAAGGTACTTAAAATGGTAGTATTTAACCCTTTCCATGCATCAGATTCTACCACCAGCCTTTGCCACACTTTGTGGTAGTATTTTTTTTTTTTTTTTTTTCCACACAAATTGTATTTTGGGTATAAATTTATAGCTCCAGGTATACGTCACTATCAAACAACACCCTAATATGTGTTCAGGAACATCTCCCGAGTTCAGTCATACCCCACATGTATGGGTTTGTCTGGTGTTTGAGGTTAAAATGCCACATTTTGGAAGTGCGCTTTTTTTCCCCCCCATTTCGGTCAGTCTGTGCCTATGCCCTATCTTTGAGCCCGGCCACTCCAATTTACCCCATCAAACCATTCATTTTTTTAAATTAGACACCCCTTGGGTATTTGAAATGCTTTTATTTAAATTTTTCCACGTCAGGATTTTTGGGAAGATACAGCGCTAATTTTAGCACTTGCTCATAATAATAAACTTTATTTTTTAATTTTATTTATTTTACTCTTTTTGGACTTTTTTTTACATTTTGCTGGAACTGGATAGTTCCTCTAAAGCATAATAATTTTTAAATGTTACCATGTTTTTTTTAAGCTTTTTCTTTTTTTCTTTTTTTTTTTTAATTTTTTTATTTTTTTTTTAAATATTTTACTAATCACATAGTGATTAGAAAGCTGGCCTCCATTGACTTGTATGGTTGAATGCAGTACCTGTATTCAACCAGCAAGTGGAGCCAGAGTTCTCTAGAAGGTCAGGAGACCGTCTAGCGAACTTTTTCAACTTTATTATTTTTTTTCCCGGGCCGCCGCCATCTTGCGGATGGTGAAGACTGCGTGCAGCTGCGGCTGTGACCGCTCTCCGGAGCGGTCACAGTCCATCAAGAGGTAAGTGTTTGGTGTCGCTGGATGCCTCCTGATCGAGGCATTCCAGCGACACCATTGAAGTTTAGGAGGTGATCGTTGATCGCCTCCTAAACGCTTTTAAAACGGGCGTCCGCCGCCATACAATGTATGGCGGCTGTTGACGCCCCGGGGAGGGGCCAGACATGGCCCATCATGCCGATCTCGGTGTTGCTGAATGCCTCGACATCGAGGCATTACAGCAACACCGTTTAAGCTTAGAAAGTGATCATTGATCACTTTCTAAGCTTGTTTAAGTCTGATGACGTGTCAGGCACGTCATAGGTCGTTAAGTGACCGTTTTGCATGACGTGCCTGACCCGGCAATGGACGTTAAGGGGTTAATCACGTCAACTTTTGTCTTGTTCGTACTGTTTCTAGGCATGACTTTTTAGGTAACACACAAGCAGGTACTGGTATTGTGTTGCCATATAAAGACCAAGCTGAACAGCGCTATTAAAAGTTCATGGGTAAAAAAAATTTGAAGAAATATTCAAAATTACTTAAAGTGATAATAGACCAAATTGGCCACTTTTGGCCAGGACGAATATACATTCTCGATATTGCTGATCAGTACAAATGTGTCGGTCCATCTTAGTCTGTCAATTCTAGTTTATGTTATACCCTTTGAATGTATGTACTGTTAATTGTTGGCACTATGATTGACTTACAAATATACCTATATAGAAGAATGTACCTGGATTTTATTTTTTAAATCTGGTCATCCTAAATATAGAATAAATAATATACATGAGTTATATTAATAAAATCAAAATAAAATATTACCGGTATATAATTTTTTTTTTGTACCTGGATTTTATTTTGTAAACCTAGTCATTTTCAATATAAAATAAGTAAAATATATGAGGTGTAATAATAAAAGCAAAATAAAATATTATTTCATTTTACCTACATAGAAGAATGTACATAGGTTTTATTTTGTAAATCTGGTCATCTTAAATATAAAATAAGTGATCTATATGAGATTTAATAATAAAAGCAAACCAAATATTATTCCGCTTTATCCAATATCTTGAAAAACATAAGTACTGCTATGGGTTAAATTTCAGTAGCCAATTTGCAGCTCAGTTAAAGGTTTTGTTCCCAGCCACACCTATAAGGTTTAACCGGCCTCACGCTACATAAATCAGTCAATTTGTCACAACTTTCACTGAAATAAATGTGTATTTAGCTGCGGATACGGAGGCTTTGCAGGGTAAACACTACATCCTGTAACTGGAATCCAAGTGAAAGAATGCATATTGAAACCTGATAACAGAGTATCATCATCACCCATCAAAGCAAATGTTGATATAGGTGTTGTCAGTTAACAGCTGCTGGATAACGAGCATTTTAATTGTCAGTTTGGGAAAACAATAGATGTGTTTACTCAAATAATTCTTTATGCCAACAAGGAAGGCGTTATAATATCCAGCAACGGCCTTAGGATGCCCAGATATTTCTAGCGCATTATACTCATAGAATCCCCATCCTGGAGGCAACAGGAAAGAACATCACAGCTCAATGCCTTAGGTCGCTGCCTAGTGTCTCCATACGGTAGGGCCGATCCTGATACTACCGTATTTGTAAAGCTGATATACTATTCTGTAGTAGGTAACACGCTATTTGTCTATGCAGTCAGGAAGGTAAATGTAAGGGAATACAAAGGGAGCAAATCATAGAGCCCTGATGCAGTCTTAGCTTCCTCATGGATGGTAAGGTGCAACTCAAGACCTAGCCATAAATATCCCGCTCGGGTCAGTTACCCAATGGGACCTAACTCAATAGAATGAGTCTGAGGAGCCTCTTACAATGGAGGTCCGTTAGCTGTTTTCCCATTAAAGTTTGCACAATCATTAGCTTAAGCGTTGAGGTATAAAAGCTGATGTCAAAGGCTATTGTTTCCTTTTTTACACTTAAGGACTAAAGAGGGTTTTTTTTGCTATTTTGTTTTTAAGCATTATTCCTTCTCCCCCTCTCATTTAGTTTACACAAATTATGGAAAAAAAAATTCAGGATTTTTTATTTAGAATCAAATTCGTGACTGGACTATTTCCCAAATTTTTTACCCTTTGTGACAATGGTTTAAACAATTCTTCGGTGCTTGTGTTTAGTTTTCACTTACTGTACCCACACAAATTATATATTGGGTTTTTTTTTCCAGGACAAGATGGGGTTTCTTTAGATACCATTATTTTGATCATATAAAGTAGTATACAAAATAATAAAATGTGTAAAATTGAAAAACAAAAATATGACTTTTATTTGAAAAACCTTTTACTCATCTACAAAAGCTAATGAAAAAAACAATAAATAGATTTTAAAATTTGTCCTGAGTTTAGAAATACCCAATGTTTCTGTGGGGTTTCTTTTGCTTTTTTTTATGTATATTTCTAGCGAGAGGGGCACAAGGTGTTTGTGTACCTATTTATATTTTTTTTACGTTATATTTATGTAAATTATTTTCACTATTATTATTATACTATTATTATTTGTTAAATTTTTTGCAACTGAATGGTTACCCTTATGATGTAATAGTGACATCACTGGAATCTATTATTTTAAAATTGTATGACATTTTTATTTATTCATTTTTACATTTTTTATATTTTAAATATTTTTAATATACTATGTTTACAGGGCTCAATTGCCCTGAATTGCTAATCGCAGTACCAATTATCAGCCTGCAGAAGTCTCAGGAGGGTCTTGGAACTTTTTTACACAGCATCCATTTTTATTTTTTTGGTGTTGCTGAATGCCACAAGATCAAGGCATTTCAGCAACACCAGCAACTCTTTCCAACAGGAGAGCGCTGCCATATTTGAAAGTCATGCCGTCTTTCAATGATCGCTTTCTAAGATCATTTAAGTGCAAGACGTGCAAGGTACGCCAATGGAACAGTTTAGAAAAAAAAATCACAGTTTTACCTATAAAAACTATACATAGCCAGTGCAGATGAAAAGAAAACTATACAGACATTTAGGCATTTGCCATGAAACACATCATATGCCATGGTATACCATGATTTTTTGGACATAGCGGGATTACAAATTACAAATTTCCCTTGAAAAAAATCACCTATAAAAGGTGATTTTACAAAAAATGAACCCTTTAGAGTTAAAAAAAACAACATTCACATAGACTGGAAGAATAGATGATGACAGCCATGCATTAACCCTTGCAACACTGGTTCATTTCAAAATATTAGTAATCATTTACATGAGAAAATTTGGCAGCTGTGGTTCAATATATAGCAGGAAATTTCCATTTGCCAGTAGACTGTGACAAGACGGATAAATCCAGCAGACTAAAGAACAAACAATGTTGTCCTTTATCTGTCATTAAGTAAGGATTTTAACTCTGCACACTTTCCATACAACATCTTGCCTGGTTATGCCTCAGTTATATTTGCCATTATGAGAATTAGGCATGGCCACGTGACAATAAATCATGTCATTAAAGGAATACAGTTGGCTCTCCATTTCCTAGCCTTGTGCAAATCTAGACTGATCTATGACACTACCAGTCATCCAAATTTATCTTTTCAATTAACTGCTCAGTCACCTTTGAGAATTAGCCAGATTGTAGTAACAGGTTGCAATGATGAAACGTGAGGATTTTTGAACCACACATGAACCTTGAATATAAACGTAATGGTTAAGCGACCCCAACCCATACAACCTGAAAACATATTTTTTATTTACATGGCAGAAATGATGACTGGCTAGATTTACCATGTCTGTAATGCTTTCAAAGGTTCAAAAGTGCAGCCATTCAGCGTTATTTCACTTTGTCACCAAGTTAAAGAAATATTCACATAATCTTGTCACATACCCCCTTGAAAATGTAGGGATCATGTGGGTTGTAGCCCGTAGTTTGTGTAACCTTTGGGTTAAAGGCCGACATTATGTGCAGTCAGTAGAGTTCTATGGTAGTATATGGAACACACAATTTATGCAGCACTAGCAAAGCACCTTGAAGTCCTGGGCTGCTGGAAAAACAAAATCTGTCTCTGGACCATGTTTCTGTATAGTGGCATAAATGGCGTGTTCTAATGTTAATCAAAGACAGATTACTGTTCTCACAACATTATTTGCTTTTTACCCCCAGTTGAACCTTTACACAATAAAAAGGAACACAGTAAATGTATGGGGCAATTATTTTCTTCTTCACTTCTACCTGAACACATGTTAACTAAGGTACTCTCTCTCTCACCTATAATCTCATACTTCCTATGTTTATCATTCTTAATACCTACTATACACCTACCCCCCTAAAATCTCAAAGGTTTCAGTTTCTTCTTTTTTTCTTTATCATATTATGAGCTATTTTTTTTACCCCTCAGGTATAATATGTTCTACACTCCCTGAATTGTTGTGAGCTCAGAAATATGTAATATAGAATTATATTTAGTATCTTAACTGAAAGCTCACCCAGTTGTTGAGTCATTACTATAAATATACATATTTGTATTCATCACTGCCATATTACTAACTCCCCATATGGTCTAATGACCAGGGCATTTATCTACTGTAAAAAGTCCAAAATGTTTGTAAAGGTCAAGAACAGCCTATAAACATTATTTCAGGGCAAACAGAAAATATGACAATAAATATCTTATAAAAAGCAATGCAATGTGTTAGGTTTTCCTAGTAAGAGCAGGCATTGTTAACCACAATGATAATTTACAGTTGCCCAGTGGAGTACATCAGGGATGTGCTACACTGCCACACATGGGTGGGCTGTTCCTAGGCCAGTCAAAAATTGTTCACAAAGGGCCGGTCCAACCTGCAAGAACACTTTGTGAACAATTTTGGACCAGACCAGTGAGGCAGGCATGTAGCGAGGTTATGTGATGCCACAAGACTGCTCACAGCCGGAAGGAAAGCTGTGGTTGAGGTAAGGGTTTTAGTAAGGGAGGAAGTATGCATGTATGACAGTATGTATGTTAGGGTAAGAGTGTATAAGTGTTTGAGCCTGTATGTATGCATCTGTGTGTGTGTGTGAGCATGAATGTGTATAGGTAAATATGTCCGTATGGTGTGTATGTATAAGTGTGTATGAGCATAGATTTGTATGTGTAAGTGTGTATGAGCATGCATGTGTACATGTTGGTGTTTAAGCCTGGATGTGTATGTGTGTGTGTGTAAACATGGATGTGTATGTGTAGATGAGCATGGGTTTGTATGTGTGGGTAAGCATTGATGTGTATGTGTGTGAGTCTAGATGTGTAAGTGTGTGTGAACATGAATGCGTATGGGTAAATGAGTCTGAGTTCTGTGTGGGCCAGTCAGATTATTCCACACCAAACTCATCCAACCCTGTATTTATTGATGGAAAGGCCGATCACAGAGTTGGAGACAGCTGGGTGTGTTGCTTTAGGTCGGGCTAGGGAGACCCCAAAGGTAAATACATGCCCGCCCAGTGCACATCGTTTTTTGTATTGTTGACCAGCCTGTGCAACCTTGCAGTGTGTGTTACATAAACCCTCCTGGAAGAGAACCAATTACTTAGTTCTGCAAACTACAGGGCAGAACTTCACCTGGTCTGGTCAGTAATATAGAAAAATTATGTGTCCTGGAAAATCATTCTATATGTGAAACTCAAAGAAAAAATAATTTGTGCCATGATCTTATCTAAAGGGTGTCATCACTTACTGTTTTGGGGATCCTGGGGCTTCAAGCACAGGTATGTTTTTTTCCACAGAAATGTTTTTGTGGAAGCCAGTTGCCCTGTGGACAAAAGAAAACATTAAAATTATGAAACTAATACACCAGTTAGGAACCAGTAAGATTTTTATTTTTTTTAGTTCCCCACAAAGCAATGCAGTGCAGTCATGCACTGCCCAACTCTTTGGAACCCAAAAACAGTGAAGCAATGCTTTTTGACTAATTTAGCCCCGCTTGATGACTTCATTATTGATTTGCAGTGTAGCAATACTGCAGGTGGTGCTTGTCAGATGATGAAAGTAAGGCATAGGAGAATGAGCTGCCTGGATATAACTTTTGGTTCATTATCTCTGTCATCTAGAAATTCTGGAAGGACAAGATGAAAATGAACTTTTATTCAGCTATAGTAAAGTGGATTGGTTAGCATGCTCATTTTTACTAAAAACATTTGTATGCCCAGAGGCAAACTGAACCACTAATCCCTTTAATTGTCTTTTTAAAATGCTCTTCGAATACCTTGAAACATGTACATTAGTTTCAAGTCATTATGAAATGGCACAAAGCATTATATCATCCTTGGATACAGAAATAATAGGATGATTCTCTAAGGAGTTATTTATTGATTTTTCTAGCCACACATAACTTGGCACGCAACACTCTTGGAAGGATTAGCACTAATACACAAACATGGGTTTAGCCAGCTCTAAGTACAAAGATACAGAGTAAACATTATGTGACTTCATAGACACCAACACATTCCAAACTTTGAGCAATCAGCAAAGGTCAATATAATCACCATGTGATTATACATATGCTGTATGAATTATATATGACTGAACATTTTTTAAGTAGCAACCTTGGTGTTAGGAGTTAAGAAACAACGTAAAACGAGGAATGACAACTGACGATCCCCATTATATGTGTAAAAGTGACAAAGGATCACTAACTATGTCGTTTTATTACATCACATTTTGCCCAAACAAGCTGTCAACGAGCCTGCCACTTAAAGCATTTCCATCTACCAAGTCACCTTAATCACCTGGTTCCCTCACTTAATTCACCTTAAGCAGATCTACCTATATAGGTAATATTTTAAGTTCTAAAGTCATTTAAATTGGTAGACTCTATGGCATATCCTAGTCTACGCTGACTAGGTTGTTGGCCAGTCCAGAAGACAATAGCCTAACGGGCTCCCGGTGTGCCACTGCTCAATAGGCAGAGATATCCCCAACTAGCTCATTCACACTACGGAGGACTGTGTCCAGCCTAGCATGTTGTACTCAATTCTGTGTGTCTATCTGAGTGAAGCAAAGGAGTATGACATCAGCACGCAACATAATTACATTGCTGTATCTATGTAGCTCTGATGATCGACATCTCATACTAGTAATACATTTATCAATACCAAGAAAAGTGTGAAGTTCAGCTTCTAGATTGAGACATGTACCAAAACAAGTTTTAAAGCCCAGCTACAGGGTAAGTGACAAACATACACATTCCACTATGGTAAAGTGCGTCATTCAGTATTTATTTTTTAATTACTGGTCCCCAAATAACCAAGTGATACAAATAGACCAAAACTGTGCTCTGACCGTAAAGCAAAATATGAAACTCTTTATTGTATTTTGTAATTTGTCCATAGCTTTTTTAAATAGAAAAGGGTTAATTTACTATACCTGATAAATAATTTATTATTTCCATGATACTGTTTGCCAGTGGGTTCCAGCAAAATAGTCCAGGCACACCATCAGTCCAACGCAGTGCAGTAATAACTAAACTGGGGTAATGGGGTACTTAGAACCATCCTGTGAATAACTGCTTTATGAAATAGACCTGTCATTCAATATTACATGACATTATATAAGTTTAGCGAGCTGTTATCCTGAGCATTGCTTGCCACAGGTTTCGCAAACACAAGAATAATAAGGTGCGGCTATCTCCCATGGCTGAAACTAAAAAAAAAATGTTTCAGATTTACCACCTACAGAATATGTCACATAACACAGTTCAGCGATTAGACGAGATAACGTGTGGTGTGTGAGTCTGATAGCTAAAACAGACTTTAGGATAAACAAGTAAAAGTCCAACAAATGATATTGCTACAAGAAGAATAGCAAAGAGAGAGAGAGAGGTTCTTGGTAACTACAGTTATGTGAAAAAACAATATTTGCTTTGTGATTTTTTACTCGCAAATAATACATATTTTCACATTTATCTTGGTAAGCACATTTAGTGGCTTGTAGTATTATAAAAGCTGGCCGAGCAAGTTACACCAAGATGCTTGTTTCGTTCTTGACATGAAAGAGTTATTGTTGAACCCCCCCCCCGCAAACACAGGGGTTTTTAGGGTCGGTGTGGGTCTGGGTCTAAGGGGTTAATTTTAGTTTGAAGTAAATTCAAATATTTTTTGCTTAAACAAAAAGCGCAGTTTTATAAATATTTTTATCAATTACCAACTACACAGTTTCTTAAAAGATGTTGGGTTTAAATTCATACTGATGAATATTCTATGACTGCATATTTCAAAAAGTTATCCAAGAAAGAGTATATCTTACAATGTTGTTAATAGAAATGCTACCCTGTGCATGTATGCGCAGACACGCACACATGCTGCATGTGGTATGAGCGCTAGTACTGTGGGATCACGTGATATCATGTGACCCCTACTGGGTGATCCCTTACTAAATACTGTGCATACCACTACTGAATGCCAGATGAAGAGGATGAGCAGCAGGCTGATGTAGAGACTCAGTGTCTGGAGTCTCCATTTGGGGGTACCGACCAAAACACCCAAAGATTTCAGAAAAAACACCTGGTACACTTCTGGGAGAAGGAAATCCTGATGACTCTGAGATTTATGGTTGTAGTTTAGCACCAACTGGATTGTTATCTGTTGCGCTACAAATGTATATTAGTAGATATCTAATGCTACCAGTATAAAGGATAATTTGGTAATATTATGAAATATTTCCTTGAACAACATTATCATGTAAAGTACAGTGATATGCAAACTAGGAGGGGAGGTCTATACAATCATCTCACAGTTAATATTTTTGGTTCTGGACGAGCCATATCACTGAAAACGTGGGAAACCATAAGTAACAACTCACAAGATACCAGCAAATAGATAAATCTATCAGACGAAAGTCAGCTAAGGAAGTACAGAACTTTACACAAAATATATTTTTTTTTTTCTGTGAAAAGTTCTGTACTTCCTTAGTTTCGTCTGATGGAATTATCTATTATATACGGTATATATATATATATATATATATATATATATATATATATATAAAGTCCAAAATATATATATATATATATATATATATATATATATATATATATATATATATATATATATTATATACACAGTATATGAGACAAGAATAAATGGGAAATGTTTTTGGCATGTATGTTACTGTGAAGAGAAGTGTGATACTGTCTAGCTGATAAAGCATCCTGTTTGCATTTCCTACAGTATTTGATAGGGGTCTAAGTGGTATTGTGACAGCAAAAGAAATATAATCTGGCTGAAAAAATACTGGAATCTATCCATGGTGGATTGTCCAAATAAAAAATCAAATGAAAGGCCAAAAAGACAAGAGAAAGTAGTACCGTATTTCTAATATCAAATTTCAACATTTTGGCATGGTGTATAGGGACTGAGAAAGCTAACAGCTAGATAGCGAAACGCATGTCAGGTTTTTTTTTATAAGTAGGAATAAATGGAAAAACCAGTCTACATTAATTAATGCTCCATTAAGGCTTTGACCAGACATAATTGATTGTCATCTTATTTGTCTCCTTATGGACTAAACCTGCCAGAACCCAATGAGTAAATGCCCTCTATCGGAGTTAATTGAGACTTTTTAATACTCTCTTTTAATCGCTATTTTGGTACGTTTTCCTCCACTTGATTAGGGAATCCTAATAAAAGTAAAGTTTTAATTACCCATTTATTTGTTTCAATAATTTTGTGCATTTATTTAATGGGATTCAGTTATTTTCCTTAGAATAAAGACTGGTGACTTGTTTGTAGATAAAACAAGCACTGCCTTTTCTTTTTCATGAACAATTGTATGAACGGTGCCTTTTATCATGTATACATATTAAACATGCAGAGACCACCTGATGACATGGGTACGTTCGAGGGCTAGATATGCCCATCCTCACATTGCTTGGGTAGTGTGCAGCTCAGCATATCCAGCCACTGGCTGCACACTGCAGCCCCCGTTCTGCCACTGAATCTGCCAATTGGGTGAGTATGGGGCACTGACGGCATTGACAGATGGCCAGTCCGAGTGTGAATGAGAACTTCCCAAATATACTCCCTCGCAGCCCTACCCCTCAATTAAAGATGGTTGGTCAAGATGGGAGATTACTATTGCGACAACACATCATCAGTAGGGTAAAACTGACCTGTCTCACGACGGTCTAATCCCAGCTCACATTCCCTTAGTGCAGACCTGGGCAAAGCACGGCCCGCTGAATAGCTCGGACCGGCCCGCAAAGAGTGTCCTGGTGACTCACCAATGAGTCCGGTGTCCCCCCCCGCCCCGGTCACTTACCTTAAACTCCTGTGTTGGAAGCGTTTGTCTCGGGTGCCGGCGCTTTACGCTGGGCGCCGGCATATGACGTCAGACGCCAGCGATCAGCAGTGAAGCGCCGGCACCCGAGACAAACGCCTCACGCTTCCAACACAGGAGTTTAAGGTAAGTGACCGGGGCGGGGGGGGGAGATCCTGAGAAGGGGGGGTTAGGGAGTTAGAGGGGAGATACTGAGAAGGGGGGTTAGGGAGGGAGGTCTTACTGTGTGTGTGTGTCTTACTGTGTCTGTGTGTGTGTCTTACTGTGTCTGTGTGTGTCACTGTGTCTGTGTGTGTCTCACTGTGTCTGTGTGTGTCTTACTGTGTCTGTGTGTGTGTCTTACTGTGTCTGTGTGTGTCACTGTGTCTGTGTGTGTCTTACTGTGTCTGTGTGTGTCTTACTGTGTCTGTGTGTGTCTTACTGTGTCTGTGTGTGTCTTACTGTGTCTGTGTGTGTCTCACTGTGTCTGTGTGTGTCTTACTGTGTCTGTGTGTGTCTTACTGTGTCTGTGTGTGTCTCACTGTGTCTGTGTGTATCTTACTGTGTCTGTGTGTGTCTCACTGTGTCTGTGTGTGTCTTACTGTGTCTGTGTGTGTCTTACTGTGTCTGTGTGTGTCTCACTGTGTCTGTGTGTGTCTTACTGTGTCTGTGTGTGTCTTACTGCGTGTGTCTTACTGTGTTCATAGCTTATTCAGTTATTGTAATAAATATTTTAGCCCATTTTTTAGCTCAAAATATTTTTTCCTTTTTTTTCTCCTCTAAAATCTAGGTGCGTCTTATCAGCAGGTGCGTCTTATAGAGCGAAAAATACGGTATGCACTCCGAAGCCTTGTTCATTTTGTTCACTTCTGTGCTGTGCTAATAGTTATTCAGGCCTTACTTATTCAAGCACCTCTACCAATGACGTAGGCTTGAATAACTTTATTAAACAGCACATAAGTTAACAAAATGGACAAGGCTTCGGAGTTTGTAGTTTGTAGAGGTCTGGCCCTCTAAAACCATTCCAATTTCTCATGTGGCCCCATGGGAAAATTAATTGCCCACCCCTGCCTTAGTGGGTGAACAGTCCAACACTTGGTGAATTCTGCTTCACAATGATAGGGTGTAGTTGTGATGGGTAACAGAGAATGACATATTTGGTTCAACTGAAGATTGTATTGCTGTGACAAGCTCAATAATCATTAGTTGATGTGTGAGCAAAGGATAGACCTTTCTCTGACTGTTTTTTGGCCTCCCCACATGTAATGCCTCTACTCTGTTCTGTAAGCTGATACAACAATTAACCAGGCATGTCCTCCTATGACCCAAGCATTTTAATGGGAATTACATGTTTCTAGGCAATCTTGTTTTTACATTCCACCCAAATTGACATGTGTGCTTCAAAATGATTTAAGTTATTGGGTACCAATCCTGAGCTGATTATCATGAAATATGTGAGTGCATTTGAACAATTCGAGTTGTCCGATGCAGAACACCCTTTGTTAAAAAAAATTCCTATAGAACCAGAAAAACCTTTGACCCTCAAAGTACCCTGAAAGAGACAGTAAAGAGTTTACAAAACTAATCCAAGAATATGTAGAAAAATATTGTTTGTGGGTAACAGTACAAACAAAAGATTAAGAATGCAGGTGAACAAAAATGACAACAATTTAGTCATTACTGCTTACAAGAAAGCAACAAGAAAGCAGAGTTGTACAGCATTTAAAATCTCAGTTAAGCATAAACAATAAATAGCTTGTCTTAAATTCCCTTTTTCGTACAAAACAAAATTGAGTTTGTGCTTACTGAGAAATAAATAATCTTCCCACCCAATATAGTTATCTAGCCTCTCAACAAGAGAGATATTTGTTTAACACTTTCGGCTCCTCAGGGCCATCCTAAAGAGCAAAGGGCTGGCCCACGTATGGACCACTTGTTTGCTTTGCATAGGACCACTCAACTGCATGAATACAATACTTGATGCTGGGGTTCAATTAGATCATTCCAGATAAACTGATTCTACATCACTTTGTCCCAAGCCCACACACCATACCCATCCTGGTCACACCACCACCACCCCATTTCCCCAGGGCTGTTTCGAACATGTCAAGTGATTCCTGATGTCCCTTTGTCTAAAAATGTACATCTCTGTTATTACTGTATTCCTGTGTTCAACGTAAAATGGGAGTTTGTACTGTAAATGAATTGCCCTGCGCTGCTTCTCGGTACTAAATAACATATGCAAGTAGTTTGTCTCATTGATCATGCAATTTTGTTTGATGTTTTATCGTCTAAATAAAAGATTTTATTTCAATAATAAAAAACATGATCTTGATTCTAGGGGTGTTTTAAAAAAGTGTTGCATTAGTTTAAGTGTTTTTTGTACACATAAATGAAGGGTTACACTTGTGACCCGTCACACCAGATTAGTTTTTAATCAACCTTTTGGCTTGTGTGTTGTGGACCAGGCTTTTATGCTAGCCTTTGGTTTGGGGCCTGAAATTACCGGTACACTATTTATGTTTTATTTTTTTCTCTTACTATTGCACATTTCTCTTTTCCTAGTGCACACACGGCAATTGTGATCAGAAAATATAAATGTTTATGATCTTCTTTCAGGCTGGGAAGGGAAGGAAAGTGGACACTTTTTAACCATTCGATGTTTTCTTTGTTTCATATTAAAGAACTGAACATTGAGGTTAAAAAAACATTATTAATCCAGATTGGCTAACATTTTATTTACATTTTTAATACTAGGGGCTCTAATGTAGCCGATGGTGTTGCTCATTATGCTTGGAGAAGCACCAATTGCATGGTAATGCTGAGGTATGAGAAAGCACCAAAAGCAACATAGTACTGCTAGCAATTTTCTGAAAGCAGGGTTTAATATAAAATCAAGGAACTAGTCACAAAAAGTAGGTGCCCACAGGATGATCAGCACCTAGCCGTTATATGTGGACAAGAATGTGGATACCTTCAGTGCGCTTCTAAAAGGAAGCAGCAGTAGCATAATAACAGGGGGCGCAGCACGGGGTCCGTGCCTCTAGGGGGCCCGATGCGACCCGTGCGACCTCTTGTTCCTGTCACCTCGTACCACTTCAAAATTGTTTAGAAAGGGCCCCTTTCAACCTGGACCCTTTCTAAACTATTTTGAACCGGCATGGGGAGACAGGAGCGTATCGGGTTCACGTTACATCATGGGACCAATTAGTTCCAAATGAATAATGTTGTTAATCAACAATTTAAAACAAAAATAAATTTTTTGGCAGGCAAGCATTTTCTCACTCTATAAGAAAATCTCAGTTTATAATTGAACCAGCCATGAAATAGTCTATAACTTCTCCCACGAACCTTTGCACTCATTCACATAAAAGGTGAATTTAACAAAGAGATATCATGGGCTGCCTCGTGAAAAGAGCCCATACAGAGGGTGCTCTTCAGTTCCCGTGATAGGACTCTCAAGCTCGGGTATTAGATGGAGCTTGTGAGGGAAACAATACGGAGAGATCCAGCATGTCCCAAAACACAGAAGAACTACTTTCATGTGCTAGTTTCTTTACTTACTAACACCATAATTATGTTTTATTTGGAATTTTTCCTTCTTTTTTTTTTTCTTTATCCCTTACTATAGCTGTACCCCATTAACCCAAAACAACTGCCCAACAAAGAGGCTCTTATCCCAGTACAGAAAAGGTCTTAGACACAAGTCAATGTTCTCGTAACCACTGTTCAAGTCAAACTTTCACAGACAATAACTATGCCATCTGAGTTCTAAGCTTAGAACAAATCGACATCTAAGGCCTTTCTTTGTCTTTCTGATCTGCCTCATATCATTGTGGATACTGTAAACATTAACAAATCTGCCAATGTTTGGCTTCATCACAAAATCACAAATTGCATCAGAGACTTCAAAAATCGCTCTTTGCCACACACACATTTCAAGGCAATTCAACAGTTTAAAAATAATAACCACAATTAATCTTATCATATAATTTAAACATTAAAAGAGGAATAGGCACAGAATACACACACAGCACATATCACAAACATCAACAGCTTCACCATGTATATACAGAAGTCAACACAACTTAGTCATCAATACACTCCTATATTTGTAAGGGCTGTACCAACTTGCACCACCATAATGTATTAACTGACAATATATTTGGAAACATATTGGTTAAATTATTTCAATCATTATTCCAAACCGGGTACCATATCCTTATACATAATGCCATCCAAGTAGCTCATATAACCTTGTGGTTTTACACATTATATGTCTGTTTTCTTATAATATGAAAAAGTAGCCTCTGCCCATGTCAGGCATACCACTCCTTGCTGTTGGTTGCATACTAAGTGCCATTTGTCTCTGCATCTCCAAGTACATAGAAATACACAGGCCAGCAGCCAAGTCATAGCTTAGCTTACTCAATCAACAGTGCTACCCAAAGGCATTTTCTGGCCAACCTAGGAAAGCAGATCCAGGAGAGGAACAGCCCAACTTCCACTTAGTTGACACAGCCTCCAAAACATGATGTTTCCCGGCACTACATAGCATTAATAGGTAGAGGCAGGTGTGTTTTTACCTTAGGTGTTGCACCAAGGCACCCAGCACCACCCTGTGTGCTGAATGCTTTTTAAGGTGGTGGTCACCTTTAAGGCACAATGCAGCGAGGTATGACATATACCTGATACCTTAGGCCTAGTCAGCCTAGGCCTGGATATGTCACTGAGTGAAGGGTATATGACATCATGTCCTGGTGCTTAGCTGTAAGGCTGGCATCTGCAGAGTGGGCAACTGAGGGAGATGCCCTGGACCAAGCCAGCATTAAAACCAGCATTAAACATAAATATGTAGCTGGTAGAACCTGATGAAACAGAGAACATGGGATAGATCTGAAAAATAGGAGCAAGGGAAGCTGACATTAAAATAGGACTGTGTTCTATTTGTATATGTGAGAATGCACTTTATGGCATGGCAAGCAAAAGCATGAGTCAAATTTGTGTTATAATTAAGGTCTGCCAATGGTCTGCCCCATATTTTTTTAATCTGAATTACATTTAGCACTGTGAATAGGTGGCGTCCTTGCTTTATTCACTAGATGTAGTGCATGCATTCTGATATTTATTTCCCCAGCATATTGGTGTACCATATAATGTATTGTTGACAATTCAATGGTAATGTCAGCTAAATCTACTTTTTACCTCTGCTGTCTACAGTTCAACTACAGGTCACTTAGGGAAGTGAGAATGCGTTTGGGTGGCCGCAAGTCAGTCCTTAGTAGATCAGAGAGTAACTCAACTCATAAAGTAGTTTGGTATAATTAGTGGCTACTACAGCACAAAGACTTACACGTGACATGGTGCATGCCCTGAACTACATCTCACCCTAGGATAAGGTGGTGACCTCAGACCAGATACTGAGGTCAATGGTAGGGCAGCATGAGTAAGCTGTAAAAAAAAAACAAACACAACCCCAAAATCCTTAGTAATGTTGACCTAAATGGTCTGATACAAGAGCACATCCAATCACCATCTGTTGGTAAACTACAATAAATGTCTACAATTCTATACTAATGTATCTGTAGAGAACAGGCAAGTTGCTGTTGGAAAAAAGTAGGTGAGCACAGTTGAGTCAAATTTAAAGGGTCCACTTAGTGCTAAAACTTTCTGCAATAGTGAGCATTATTTACCCACTAAATAATATGTTTTAATCATTTAAGAATAAGAATACTCTCAGAGCAGTGCCTCTTTCAGTACAGACCAACATTTCAACTTGCTCTGTGGAGTGCCTTCTGAAGCTTAATACCAGCATATAGCTTCATACATTGCACAAAGATCACTTCTGCGGAAGGAAATGCGCATAAAAAGCTATGATTAAGGAACCATAAAAACTACTGGGTTAGCTTAAAAATTAAGAGAGCCTAAAAAGTCTCTGAATGCAGTAGAAAGGATTGGAAATGGGCCCAGTCTTGGAATTAGGAATCTAAGGCAGAAGCATGTATAATGAACATGGTAATATGGGTGGAATTATGGAAACATAGTATCCATGTGGAGGCGGTCTACCAAATGAGATAAGGAGATAAGTAACACTAGGGTCACCCCTGCCTCAAGTAAATGTAGAAGAATACCGTCTCCTAATCCCAGTGGCAAAAAACTTCATTGAAAATGCTCCAAGTATTGAGAATTAAGACTGGAGGAATATGACAATCTCATACTTGAAACAGAAGCCTGAGAGGTCAAATTGAAAGCTGAATATGGTGAGCGGTATACTGCTCATAGAAGAGTGAATGCAATATATCTATCACCTATATATATGCTTATTCCTGATACCGATAATACTGCACTAAGCATTTTATTCTGTTTTTCTCCTTGTGAAGTTCTGATCCTTTATGAAGAAGTACTGATCCTGCTACACAAGCTGAAGTAAGTTTTATTTTATTTTTTATTTATTATTTGAACATTTCCAGGGGGCCCTAGAAGATCTGGCCCTCACTTGGTTTTGTCAAGGGAGGGAATGAATGAGCTACGTATCATTTCTCCGGAAATATATATATATATACACCTGTGTGTGTAATCTCATCGGCTTCATAGTGTGTCCCTGAATGGCAGAAAAAAATGTGGTCACCCTATATTAGGGGACCATATCAGGGGGGGCATAAAGCATATCAGGTGGGGGCATAAAGCATATCAGGAGGCAAAGTGTCATATCAGGGGAGCAGAGTGGCATATCTGGGGGGCATAAAGCATATCAGGGGGCAGAGTGTCATATCAGGGGAGCAGAGTTTCATATATGGGGGCATAAAGCATATCTGGGGGGCAGAGTCGCATATCTGGGGGACAGAGTGGCACAATTTTATGTGCTTTTTATAGATGGAAAGACAAAAAGAGAAGTTGCAAATATATATTTAATTATATTTTAAGTTTAATAATAATAGAAGTAAAAAGCACAATAACTGTAATGCACTTGAATCAAACCCAAAACACTCTGCCCGCGGTCCGAGGAAAAATTGTCTTCCACAAAACCGGTCCCTGGTGCCAAAAAGGTTGGGGACCGCTGTCTTAGACCTTAATGTACGTCAATGAAACAATGTGCCTGCACAATGGACAGGAATATATTGCTCACCCAAGCTGATGTCATAATCTCACAGTGATCACAATATATGTTGTTTCTACAAAATATGACTCAATATGGTCTACAACTAGTATCTCCCGCAGCAAAATGGCAGGAATAGGTTAATGGAATTAGTGTACCTCTATACAAAGCATTCCAATGTAGCCAATGATTTTTCAGTTATCGCTAAGATCTTTTGTATTTTGAATCTTCCTTTTCAATGAGTCTACAGCCAAGCCCGGGAATTTTACCTCTACCCTCAGGGCAAGGGGTGGGCAATCTGTAACTCATTGGCACCGCCCTAAACAATGAGCTCCTTCCTTCCTTGCTTGACTAGACCCCTTGTGCTTGTCAAATGATACCCCTAATACGTATATGCTCCGACAATTTATTTCTCTAGCTCCAGGCAAAAAAATTGACAGGGGCATGAAGTTCTCAGGAAGCCGATAGCTGACTAAATTACTTGGTTAATATGATAGCTATAGGCTGCCGGTGACAATTACAACGGCCTCTTCATTCTTCTGTGGGAACACTGGGAGCAATGCAAATGATCATTAACTGTTGTCATATGGATTTCCTGGCCCGAAGATTAGACTAACATTCTTGAACTTTTAAATGATTTAGTTATGCTACTGACATTTTCCCCATTTTTCCCCACTAAATCCCTATAATTGTGTTACTTGTGTATTTTTCAGGAGAACCTTATGCACATCATAAAACAATATAAAAATACAAAACAGGTATATGTACTATATGTAGAATTTATATATTTGTTCAATAAAATAGCTTTTTGGAAAAATATTAATAAATAATTAGATTTTTTTTTTGTAGAGTAACCTTTACTTTTAAACAGAAAACAAGAGAAAATGAGCATGGCATATATAAAACTATTAGAATAGCTGCCTATAGTGTTACCTTATGGCAGGTAGAAGAAAAAGTCCTAGAGACCATGCCCAGCCTTGGAGTTCCAAGTTCTCTAGGCAAACTATTTACCACCTGTAGGATGCACCCACTTACTTACATACAGCACGTGTGCTGGCCCCAGCTAATTGCCCTGGTCACTAATAAAATAGAGTTTGCCCTGCGAGAAAACAGATAATAGAACAGATAATATAAGTTGATTCTTGTCATCTGTCCAACATATAAAAAAAAGACTCAAGACTTATCAAGAATTATTTTTATTGATAATTGATAATATATGAGCAGTTCAAAAGCTTCAGGAATATATCTAAAAAAAGATAGAGATATATATATATATATATATATATATATATATATCGTATATTAAAACTCAAATGAATATGTGGTGAAATGGTATGATGTCTTATACCATTAGTTGACCTTTTCTTGCGTCTTCCCATACAATAGCTAAGAAGCCAAAATACTACCCAAGCGACATTTAATATACTTACAAAATAAGACATATTTTCTATTCCCTTTAATATGAAAGAGTGTTTACAAAAAAGAGTTTGGAACAAAGGCTCCAACTGATCTGAAAAAGAAAGCGTTTGAATTACCCTATCAAATTTCACAAATAAGGACGTAATAGTATTATCTGTATTGCTTTTTGTTTTGTACAAGGTATCTGCAATATAACAATTCATAGGAATACTTTTTTACATTATTAATGAAAAGTCATTCTTGAGAGCCCGTTGCCATGGAATTCCATGTTTTACAAAGGGTGTCAAAGAAGGCTGCCGATTGTCTTGGGCTGTGAAGTTCTCCACTGAAGCATTCCATTAACATTCTTCAAATACTTTGTCTTTGCCTGGTCCCAAGACAATATTGAGAACAGGCTTTCCTCTCTAATCCTGTCATCCAGGTGGCTTCCACTATTACAGAGCTATTCTGCAATTATAGGATAGGTGGCAGAAGAAACAGTCACTATAGGTTTCACGTTCAAAATAAGATTGGGAGCAGGGTGACACTTTCATATAGGCATCTTAAGCATTTGCTTAAAGTCCAATGAGTCATTTAGGGGGGTAAAAGGGGGGACACCCATATAAATGTGATGCAAAGTCATAACGTGGCTGCTGTGAAAGGGCCTATGTATGCTTATGAAAATATTCCATTAAAAATCATCCGTTTCCAGCTACAATCATCATTTACAGCATTAACAATGTCTGATCTACATTTCTTATTCAGTTAATGTAATGTAAATGTAATGTAAAATCTTAATTGAGGCCCGAACTGGCCATCTGGCACACCGGCCAAACGCTGGGCCACTGGCTAACAGGTTTTCATTGACTAAATGGGTGTGAGACTGCAAACCTCTTACTGAATGCTTTTTGAAAAAAATCTTAAAAAAAAATATTTTTCAAGAAAAATAACAGTTTCCGTGTAAAATTTAAAAAAGATTCTTGCATAACACATTTTGTCTCCAAAGTCTGTTTCAGTTATACTGCAAATACGATACCCACATTTTCTGGACAAATGACCATTGTAATGTTTTCATATCTTTTTTTTTTTTTTATGGGCATCTGGTAAAATACCTGGCAAGCAACTTTTAATGTAACAGATCAGACTTTTTGAGAGCCCGTAGTACAGGGTGTTGCATGGAAAGATTGCGTCTCTTGGAATAGTAACAACTTATAGAAATGGAGAAAATGAAAATCAGGGCTTGAATTAAGTTTGCCATTTAAAGTATAACCCTTATAATGGTGACGATTGTGAAACACAGCATGTCTCAATAGCATAGAATCCATACAAAGCATCTACATTGCCCCTTAAGTAGTACTTATCAAGTGTGTTTAAAATATTAATTTACTTTAAGTTTGTTCACATGCGTGATCACGAGGAAGACTTCACTGAAGTTTAGTTTTTTTTTATTCTTACAGTGAGACACAATGGGCCATTTTTAACTGGCACATATGATAACCCTGTATTAATCAAGTGAACATTCCCACAGTTGGAAAACCAATGTGAATGTTTTTTGTTGTTGTTTTTTAATGATACATAATTAACAATGACCTAGAACTGTCTAGGGTTTTGTCTTTGTAAGAACCAGCGGTATTCGTTTTCTTCTTATCCTTAAATACTGACTTGGCCTTGACTACAATTAACATGAAGTAAAATATTGTTAATCAATAAATTCTACAATCTTAACGCATTTAAATATAGATTTTATTTACAAGAAGAACTTGGCCAATTCACACAGTTCTTTCAAGTATTTGTTCCATTTATAGTAATGAATAGCTGACGAGGGAGGGCAAGAGGGAAATTGCCCCTAAGCTGTTTTGATTTGTTGGTTTTGGACCACTGCCAGCTGTTCTCTTTTTTTTTTCATGATACCAGCAGTCCAACATATATCCACAGAGCAAAAATATATCTTTTAAAGCATGCCAGCCTCCATGTCTTTTCCACTTGGTAAAACAGACCCGATGTCCCCTGGGGCATTTAACAATTGACTGGACTGTCTAGGCACGAAGGAGAAGAAATGCTTTAAACAACATTTACATCACTATACTGCACTGCATAGAATCCTTTCTTATGTATATTATAAGGAGCCTCTTTTGGTGAATATGACTTGGGCAGGGTTGGACAGCTTATGCTGAGTGTTTTGTCTGCCACATTTGTTTTGGGCCGATATATTAGTGGGCCACTTTGATAAACTGCACCCTCAGGTTGAAAGCTGTCCGTCCTCCCTGATGTATACTCTCTATACATGTATTTCCATGGCCACGTTTTTCTACTTTGATGTTTAAACCCTTAAGGACCAGGGCTTTTTTACGCTATAGCACCAGAGCAATTTTTATGTTTTTGCTATGTCCTTCTTCAACCGTGCTCTCATTTCTTTCAGGACATATTTGGCTTTTCTTTAAACCATATCCATATATATCGAAGGCATTATTTTTTTTAATACAATTTTTGAAAATTGGAGTAAAAAAAACAAAACAAATTTATTCACAATTTTGCAGCTATATCTATATATAATACCATAAATATATCTGTTAACCACCCTATATTTCTATATAATTTTCTAAATAGGTTTAAAGCACATATAAAAAATGAACCTCTTGGGGTATGGTAAAAAATATAAAAAATATATTTTTACCTGGGTCTTGGGACCCAAAGAATTGCTGTTTCTTACTGGACTCTATCTCTCTCCAGTTCATGGGACAGAGAAAGGCAGAGAGGAGAGACAAAAGCCGTGCTTACAAGTTTTTTGTTTTTTTAGCAATGACATGCCAGGTACACCGTTGGTCCTCTGGGGACATCTTTTCATGACATACCTGGTGCATCATTGGTCATGAAGAGGTTAATATTCAAGAGGTAAATATGTTCTTTATAGAGTAAAACCAAACACGTTGGCTTCTGCTTAATAGTTCCTAAAGGATAAACATCAGAAGCCTGGGTATCACAAAAGTAGATAAATAGGATGATGAGATGTACTTGTCCCTCGTATTCGTCCTTGTAATAGTCTCCTGACAACCTCTTAACCCCTTAAGGACCGGGCTCATTTTTTTCGTTTTGTACCCTGTGGGACCGAGGCTGTTTTGACACTTTTGTGGTGCTTGTGTTCAGCTGTAATTTTCTCCTCACCCATTTAGTGTACCCACATAAGTTTTATATTGTTTTTTTCAGGACAAGATGGGCTTTCTTCAGATACCATTATTTTGATCGTATCATCTTATTTACTATAAAAAAAAACATGGTGAACAATTGAAAAAAAACACATTTTATGACTTTTATTTGAAAAATCTTTTACTCACCTAAAAAAGCAAGTAAAAAAACTAGCTAAATAGATTGTACTACTTGTCCTGAGTTTAGAAATACCCAATGTTTTTATGTTTTTTTGCTGTTTTTTGTAAGTTATAGGGCAATAAGTACAAGCAGCGTTTTATGATTTCCAAATCTTTTTTAACAAATCTGGTCAGTCTGCCTCCATCTCCTCTTTGGAATATCTTTGAAGCCGGTTAACTCAATTTAACACCGTCAAACCATATATTTTTGAAAACTAGACACCCCAGGGTATTCCAAATGCTGTTATTTTAACCCTTTCCATGCACCAATTATAGAACTACACTTTGTCAAACTTTGTAATAGTAATTTTTTTTTATTTTTTTTTTCACACAAATTGTACTTTAGTTATAGATATACAGGTTCTGGTATATGTCACTGTCAAACAACACCCCAATGTGTGTTCAGGAACATCTCCTGAGTGCAGTGATACCTGACATGCATGGGTTTGTCGGGTTGTTTGAGATTTAAAATGCCACATTTGGGAAGTGCGCTTTTTTTCTCCATTTTGGTTGGTCAGTCTGTACCTATGCCCTATCTTTGAGCTCGGCCACTCCAATTTACCCCATCAGCCATTTTTTATATATATTAGACACCCCTTGGGTATTTGAAGTGCTTTTATTTTAACTCTTTGTTGAGATTTTTGAGAAATTTTAGCACTTGCTCAAAATAATAAACTTTATTTTTTTATTTTATTTTATTTTTTTAATACTTTTTTTATATTTTTTTTACACATTTTGCTGGTACTGGATGGTTCATCAAGTGACATCACTGCATAATTATTTTTAAATGTTAGCACATTTTTTTTTTCCATTTTTTTTTTTTTTAATATTTTACTAATCACATAGTGATTAGAAAGCTGGGTTCCATTGACTTGATTGGTTGAATGCAGTACCTGTATTCAACCTGCAAGTGGAGCCAGAGTTCTCTAGAGGGTCTGGAGACCGTCTAGCGAACTCTTTCTTCTTTATTGTTTTTTTTCACGGGCCGCCGCCATCTTGCTGATGGCGAAGATCACCGGCAGCTGCGGCTGTGACCGCTCTCCGGAGTGGTCACAGCCCATCCAAAGGTAAGTGTTTGGTGTCGCTGGATGCCTCCTGATCGAAGCATTCCAGCGACACCATTTAAGTTGGTTGATCGCCTCCTAAACGCTTTTAAAACGGGCGTCCGCCGCCATACAATGTATGGCGGCTGTTGACGACCCGGGGAGGGGCCAGACATGGCCCCCGATGCCGATCTCGGCGTTACTGAATGCCTCGACATCGAGGCATTACAGTAATGCCGTTTAAGCGAAGAAAGTGATCGTTGATCACTTTCTAAGCTTATTTAATTTTTTGACGGTTCAGGACCGTCAAAGGTCATTTAGTGACCTTCTTGTCATGACGGTCCTGAACCGGCAAAGGTCGCGAAGCGGTTAAGGATAAAAATAAGTTTGTGATTTTGCTTTTAACACCATTAAAATTATTTGAGTTCATAGTATTCCAAAAAGTGTCATTGAATAATACCCTTGGATCACTGGATTTTATTTTAAATAACTGGTCTTACGAAAAAAGTAGAAACGGAAAAATAATTTCTTATTATTGTTATTTTAGCAGTAGCAAAACATGATAGATCCTTAGATTTGTCCCCAAGGGCCATGTGAACATGAAGAATAGGACCAGCTATCTTAACCCTGTCTGAAACATTCAATACAGAAATAATGGAACAGTTTCCTGAATGTATTTGTAATGTATATTTACTATTTTTCAGTCTAAGATGTTACCTGAGATATATTGTACAATACAGACAGGATATTTATAAGGTCAACAGTGCTGATGCTTTTGGCATTGCTAACATTATGTGGCCCTGAAAAGTAATTTTACAGATGCAGTGGCATATTCTGTGTATTCTAGGATGGGTCGGGCCGATTGGAAGCCTCCTGCTATATTATAGGGCCAAACTACACCATTGGGTATCAGCTCCCTGGTGCGCTGCCTACTCAATGAACCAGTTGGGGAGATTTGCACTAAGTGGAACAGCCTCCATCGCTCTTCTCCCCAGCATGTCCTTCAGAGATGGAGAACAAGGAGTGAGGAAAGTCCTGGAGGTGGCTGGGCAAGATGTTCTGGGCCAGACCTAGGGCAGTGACCCCCCAGAGGTACAGCACAAAGGGTATGCTAAATACTCGCATCCAAAAGACACTGGGAAGAAGAAAAAAGAATAACAATAATTCATGTTTTTGGAGATCATGGGTTGTTTACACTCTCTAAGATTATTATCGTAAAGTGTCACTGTAAAGATTACTTTAGATGCTTTTATGTGGTATTTTTATACAAAAAAAAGATTTAACATAGCAACAAGTAGTTGCCATTTAAAGCTTGTATGCTAATAGAACATAAAAAGTAGAATTACTACTGATGATTTTCAGGGAAAATACCAAACCAACCCAAAGAAACTAGTGCTGCTTTTCTAGAAATGTACATAAAGCTGTTCACATTAAACTTGTGAACCAGGATTGTGTGTTGATTTCAAGAGGAGGGACCTAATAGTATTCTTAATACAGTGTTGTAAAGAGTTAAAGTAAACCAAAGGGGGATTAAATATATTATTAATAGGAAAATTCAATTGAACAAATCAGAGAAAGTATTGAAAGGAATTGTCCCAACATGTATGGTTGGGGGTTAGCCAAGACAACCTTTAGGGAAGTAGATGAGAAGTAGGGAGTGGATGTTAAAGAAGAAACTGACCCGCATGGCTTCACACAGAGAGTTCCCACATATACCCATCACTGGGTCACGCAGTGGCACTCGTGCAAAACCCCAGGATATGATGTATATAAAGGCTATAATATATATATTATATATGCTATAATAAAGGTTGTGAAACTTTACTTCACAATCCTGCAAGCTACTCATTTCTGGTTATATTTGGATTTGCTATAGTGAAGGTAAGTTCACTGTAATTTCTTACAATAGCATTTAACACTGTAGTTCCCATTACTGTGTTGGCTACTATCTTCCAGATCCATATATGTGTTAGGTGCCGTGATATTGCATTGCCACTTGACTGGGCTTGCCCCATGAGCCAGACATCACCAAAATAACTCAAATAGGGGAATATGTAATATTACTGAATCACAGGAGCAAAAGCTTGAAGATCACTAAATTCAAACAACCGTACAGTGGTAAGTTTATTTTATTTTCGAAAATACATAAAATATTTCATTTATTGAAAGGGCTTAAAATATATAATGGGCCAAGCCCTGTACTGAGCAGGAGTTGAAATAATGGTTCACTTGCTGCTATTATCAATAGGTGTGTCTCTTTAAAATATCATGGAACACAAAGATAAGAACTGCTAATGTTTAGTCAGAGGTATCTGTCTGTGCTACGTCACAAAGAGATATTATATAGTCTTAAAGTCAGAGCATTACTTTCCCTTTTGCAAAGATAAGCTGTAGCCAGGGCTGGTAAAGCCGAAAAAGGGTGGCACAGGCGCTAGTTTATACGGATACGTCAAGCATGAAAATCTCTATCAGGAAATCACAGGCGCTTAAACGGTTTGTGGTTTCCAAAGGTGGAGATATGAACTCGAGTCTGTCGACAGTCCATTACATCCTGCACGTTACAGGATCTTTATAAATGTCAATGTCTGGCCGCTCTTCTAAGATAAACAGTAATTGTAAAGAGCATAGGCTGTGCAGGTGTAAGAACATATAGATATAAGAGGCAAAGGTCAATCACTTAAGATACTTGGTTCTTTCACAAATTCAGAAAAAAAAAGCAATCATAAGGTGCACTGGAAAATAGTTACAAAGGACTTTATGCAGGGAAAGTGCAGATAATAAAGTGTTTTCAACGGTAATCAAAGTGTAATGTTCTCATGTTTGCCACTGGATTCCCTACCTTTGATAAACAATGTTGACGATCGGTTTAGTCGGTGACTAGGACACGCAAAAATGAATACAATTTTACAAGTGATTTACTTCTTCGCGATTAAGAAGTCTAATTTCGTGAAACTAGTTTATGAATTCTGATTTGTGATGTTACAAGGAAGATGGAGGTAAATGGTATCATTCAGATGGAAAATGTCCTTCAGTAATAACACTTTGGTTACATTACATTTATTTATATAGCGCAAGTAGGTGCCGTAGCACTGTTACAAATCCGAGGAGTAAATTAAAATCACACACAATAACAAACTAGTAATAAAGGAGAAGAGGTAACAGATGATGATAAATGGATATAATCTGATCCAGATCTAGACTTTATTGTATTTTAGGTAAAATGGCAAATACTTAAACGTAGTTTTTATAGGAAATCAGTATTAATGGCAGTCTTTGCTTTTTTTAAATCTTTTTATACTTTGAATGTGTCTGGAATCTAAATTGCATTTAGGCGACTTTCCTCCTGCTCGCATAGGACTGGATACATGTTTCAAACCAACAAATATTACAGATATCTGTGATGTCATATCTTTTGTCTATAACGCCTAATTTCATGGCCTGGGTTGTCAGAGCCTGGAATGTCCAGCCTTGATATTAATCATAGGAGGTTCTACCACATCAGTGGAATAAACATCTGCTAAGGGCCCCATTACAAAATCAGAGTACCGGGGTGGGGGCACACATTTAATTATTTATTATATTAGGGCACAATGTAAAATAAACCACATATTGTGTCTCTTATGTTACGTTCCCTATATTTTTTTTAACACAAGGCTCCTCAAATCCTACAGCCCTCATACAGGGGTCATGAGAGATGGAAAAACTAGGCTTTATGATTATAATCTGTGTATATAAAGGAGAGCATCAATCACCAAATGCATACCAATAGCCATAATGGAACACACTCAACCATGGAATTTGTCACCAGTAGACTTCCGAGATCTGGAGTAGTGGAAGAGTCTGACCCGCAACTGAAACTCATGATTTTATGGTGCTGACTTTCCCACCTCAAACCACTGGTATAATAATCTCATAATCTCTGACTTCTTTGATACAGTTTGTAAAATATTTTCATAAGGAATGAATCTTAAAACTGTATTTAAAAAAGCCCCATAATTACTGCCAGACCTAGAAAAAAAAATGTCTGCATTTTATGTTCTGTGTAATTAAGAGATAAAATATTATGCATTGTTTTTATTGTAGAACAATGATGCTTCAAATCATAAAGGGTACATAGAGCTTCGTAAATAAAGTGCTTTAAGGGAAAGGCAAGTGAAAACTAGCAACCTCATGATACGATAAGCAAGAATGAATGCTAAAAACACATATTATTGTTGCTTTTAGAGGGGCAGTGCCCAAATCCATTGAAATTACCAGCCTAGTAATAATTAGAAAAACAGAGACACTCCTGAGTGATGCAGAAGCCGTGACACGCAGAAAGAATTAAAAGAGGATACATTATTTGGCTGGCCAGGCCTTTAGAAGCTAAAAACTAGGCTACAAGTGGGGTACGCCTGCCATCGAAAAATAACACAAGGAATCAATGCATTTGCTGCTTAAGTGCTCTAATAAAAACATAGGTTCTCAGAACCTCCTTACAGGACTGCAATGTCATAAGGATGCTGTTAAAAAAGTTAACAAATGCTCAATATATTAATTATATTTTTTATTGTGGCAATTCTTCATTAGTGATTAATTCTCCTGCAAATTATTTAGGTAAAAATAAACTGAGCTTTTAAAATATTTTCTTACAATTTTTTTTTCATTACTAGACATACATTACAAAATATTAACTATAGGAACGGACGTTTTTCTGATGCTATTCTGTTATTAAAGAAAATGCAAGTTTTTTTAAGGCAGGACACATATGCAATGTCATGTTCAGTGTTATTGCTGGACTCATGCAAGATCTGGGCTTGAAACACAACATTACTACCATATACACACATATTCTTACTTGGCACAGGAAACATTCTGTAATGCCCCAATACACTCTAAGCATCAAGACACCAGCAGTCTGGCACATCAGACAATTGCCCGGTGGCCGACAGGGTCACATACTCACTCCAGCAGATCGGGTGCTGAAGTGTGCTGCCATTAGCTGGATATGCCTGGCCGGGTCATCAGATGACCACTGGCCTTAAAGTACCAGGGCAGCCTCGTCATCACCAAGTTTTCCTTTTTCACTTGATTAACACTCCCTCAGTCCTGATCCTCAAGAATACCGTAATCTATAATAGCATAGGGTGTTCAGCTCACTTAACCAACTCACAGTTCGGACAATGTTTTTTTAAAAAAAACATTGAATCATTGTGAGCACACCGTCACCTTTTAGCTTACGTTATTATAATAATAATATAAATTATTATATTACATAATAATTTTGTATAACTTTACTCGAGGATCAAATTCAGCTATTAAGGTTATGTCCCACATCCAAAATAAAACCACACAGATTGTATGTATCATCGATTTAAGTGTGTGTTCCGCACATGATTACAATGCAAACCATGTACCCCTTCACCGCTAGACAAACAGACAAGCCAAGATTAAACAAATTAATTATAATAGCCTGATTGCTTGAATCAGCCTATATATAAAATGTTATTTCTATATTACATACAGACTAGAATGCATTTACAATGAATTCATTATTCTGATATACATATAATCAGGTTATATAAATATTGGTATTGTCTCCATTAAACAGAGATAAGGGGATGTCCCTTCAGTGTATTAGGTCAGGTGAGCATTCATGAAGAACAGGACAAGTTGCAGGTAATGCACATACCCCTAAGTGCAGCAGATCCGGTCCATAAAGTTCACACACTGGCTTGTAAATCTCTCAAGCACGCTTACTCAGATACATCACAGATTACACTGTATGCTCTCAATCCATTATATGTGGCAGAGCCTAGCACTGATTATACACCTGGCTGCAGATCTAACCTTAACAGAAATGTGATGTTTTACCTTACATGTAGCCTTTAGATATCTTCTCGTGTCCAATACATTTCCTGTGTCAAGGTAGACTGGCTCTCCACAGCCAGATATACAACCCCAGAAGACAAACAGCTGCTAATCGCAAAGGCACAATAACACAGAAGCAGGTGTCTAGCACCACAGCACCTTGAGCAGCGAGCCACTCGCACAAGCAAGGCAGGATCACGAGAGTACAAAAGGCAGTTCAAATTACTGCTTAGCTACCAGCCAATCCTTATTAAACCTGACCTGGCTGAGCAGGAACCATGACGTAAGGGGAAGAACTCTGACAGAAAGAATTCACAGCCTCTAATGATTTGTTTTTTTAATCAACCTGGGACTCTAGGACAACCTAGTGGCAGTCGTGACACATTCAACCGAAGTGCTCCTCTGCTCCTGTTTCTATAGTACCCAATCTTGTGTTTAAATCCCTAGTGCTACCATGCCACTAAGAAACCAAGTCATTTAACAGTGTTTGCAACAGCTCCCTAATCTAACTGCAAGAAGAGAGATGGCGGATAAAGGAAAATAAAGTGACATGTAACTGTCAATGGCAATGGTACTGCTCCTATATAAGCAGATGGTTTCTATAGAGCCCCCATCTTAGGTTCATCTGGGTCCTCATCACATATGATGTTTTGGGTGTACATAAGTACACGCACCCTTCCCCTGCACTTTTTTTCCCACATCAATCCTGCCTATGGGGCCATAATGGCATATTTGTATCCTGCATAATGCACTTTGTGTATTTGGCTTGATTTTATTTATTCAGGAACTACACACTCTGAAAATACCACAGTGGAGCTCCATCCCTAAAGAAACTCCTTTTTGGTGGGGTATGTGGGTTGCCCTATTGGTTCCTACATCGCCTTGAAGACTTTAATGGTTCCCCTCTTTGGAGGTACACAAAAAGATCCAGCAAACTGGCCTTAGAGGAAGAAGAAGATGGAGGACTCTCTGTTCTTCTTTGGTTTTGCAATGGCCCAGGTGTGGTTAAAGGCTTTTAACGTAAACATAATAGGATTATTACAGAATTAGTATGATTTTCATCTTTTTTTGCAGATGTGCTCTTTATATTTTATGGAGGCAAAAAGGAAAGGTGAATGTAACAGGTTAAACAATAAAATACACATGGGATAGGCGTAAAGTTTTGCTGAATCTAAGATAATACCAAGGACTGATTAAGGCTTGAGTTTTTACATCAGGAAAAAAAATGGGCAGACTAGGTAGGCGGAATAGTTCTTATCTGCCATTAAAATTATTTGTTTCTATAGGTGTGTTTTGATGAGGGGTACATATTGCACACACTGTGATGGAGCTAATAATTGCACTAAATGCACCAGTGGACTCTTCCTTCACATTATTTTTCTTCACTGACTACAAACTCTACTTGACGTTGTTGGTGGTTCCCTGATTTTATGGACTACCCTTTTAGGTTCATCTGTATCTAGATTATTTCTTTTTTTTTTCTTTCTGGCTGTAACTTAGCACAGCTCAAGTGATTAAGCCTTGCCAAGTTTTATATCTGACACATTTGAATTTTCAAAACCTACCTTACGTCTCCATAAGAGGAAATAGCATGTTCACGGACACCCAGATACTTTCTCTACTCCTCGCTCACTGTTCCAATGCCTGAACCAATCAACAATCAGCAATCAAATCTGGGAGATAATGGAAGGCAGGGCCAGACTGGCGATGGTCGGGGGTCCCTGGCACTTTATGTCTGGCGACCGACTGATGATGTCAGTGCGGCCAACAGCTGGATATGGACAGCCGCATGCTACATTTTACTGCTCGGGGAGAGTGTGGTCGGCATATCCAGCTGCTGGCTGCAGAGCAGCAGACCGGAAAAATACGAGATAATGTTGGCTAGCAGCCCAGATGGTCAGTCTAGCCCTGATGGAAGGAATAATCATGCAGACTCTGAGAACCAGAATGTAAGATACTTTACCACATGGTATACGTGTAAGGTTTTTAAGTATATATTGCTTTAATCTGGAATTATAGGTACATTGATTTATTTAGTGTGCAAATCTGTGAACTGTTGGATTTGGGAAAGTGACAGATACGCTTTAAGCTTTGCATTGTATTCATTGACAAAGTCCCAGACACATTTGCATCATGGGAAAAAAATACTCACAATCAATGTAGCTTTGTGCGCATGTCTATATATAAACATCTATATCATTTATATCTACGGTATATATAGATTAACCTACAACATATATTACATAAAATACTTTATGCCGGTGTCATTGGACATAAAGAAGATAGGTTTGTTTAACATTAGCATCAGTATAAATCCTAGTTCAAATATCAGCAATGCCTCATCAGACTAAATGGCGCTCTATTGTCTTCTGTAATGAGCATGACTAGTACAAAAGTGAATGTCTGTAATCTTGTCACAACAAATCAAAATTAAAAAAAGAAAAAAGAAATCATCTCAGGGGCAGTGTTAAAGTTGAATTCACATGAACATGAATGCACATTGCTAGGCAGCGCCCCGCAGAATGAGAGACTTTGATGGTATGCGCCAGACAAAAGGAGGAATGTAGAAATAGAGAAATTATTTCAATGCAAGACAATTCTTATCGGGGGGCCCACACGCAACTGTATTAACATACTAGCCAGTGCTTCAGGGAACCTCATAAAAGTTGGGGGGAAAAACAGAGTGTGATAAATTGCTTGCCAAAGAACATATGGGATTTATTATATATCTTATACTTGAGATGTGTTTAAATGGCTTAACAAATCTTATTGAAAACATTTAGAAAATGGAATGAAATCCTCATCAACTTATTTCACAGACTGGCTTATTCAGTTTTTTTTGGAATCTAGGTAATTGGTAGTGTTTTGTAATCCTCCATAAATCAATACCGTATCTAAGGGTTAAAGTTCTTCCTGTCATGAGTTATACTAGATATAGATTAACAAGTATTTTCTAGAAAGAAAAAAATATACATCTTGATGTAATGTCTAATAAATCCTTATATCGAAATGTATAAATGAAAGATTGTCTTTGAGGTATGAGACAAGATATGCCATGTATGTGTGGGGGGGTGACCAAGAGGCTTCTTGCTATTTGGTTGAGTACTAGTCCAGTACAGCAAGTGACAACAAAGAGTATTGTAGCATGGTCAAGACTGTCAGCATCCTGAAAAACCAGCTTCACTCAATAGCATGACTTTTTTTCTATGCATTTGCCGGGAAGGCCACTTCCCCTGGTAGAGATGCAAAGATATACAAATTGAATCATATGAGTGACATCTGAGAATGATTTGTCCAGTTCACTGTCATCTCAGACATAAACATATGGTAAAATGCATCTTCAGATATTATCTATGAGTGTGAAACAAGAAGTTTATGTTATACATACTTCCTACTGTTGTAACTGAACTGTAACTCCTAGTATTAACTTGCAGTTATGGGCATTTACACTTGTTTATCAAAGCCTTTCTGGAAGAGTTAAAATAAAGTAGTTCTTTCCAGAAATTTGCACATCCGCCTGTATACATCTACTCAACTCACAAGTGCTGAAGTTACATTTCAGTTTTTAAAGTCAAGAAAGTCACAACATGCAACTTCATTAGACATCAGACAGTTGAATGTGAAGTTCCTGTTAACATTTCTTTGATAAGATAAAGGATAAGGAAACAAGGTACATCAATTATTCCGATATCCTTAAGGGAGTTTATACTTTTGTGGACTCAAAGCAGGTGTGTTTTTAGACATGCTCATATTGGCATGTGAAACTATAAAAGAAAAGGCTAACTGATTTCATCTGTCTTTAGATGACTCCACCACAAAGCGAGTACTAAGATCCTCTTTACATGAGTAGAATCTATACTATGGTTGAGAGGGACATAGATATTCATGACGTGGAGTAACATTAACACAAATATGCATTAACAATCCTCCAAGTAATTTCTCTT
The DNA here is from genome assembly GCA_023333645.1 of Sceloporus occidentalis. Lineage (NCBI taxonomy): Eukaryota > Metazoa > Chordata > Lepidosauria > Squamata > Phrynosomatidae > Sceloporus > Sceloporus occidentalis. The sequence continues at coordinate 390,471 of JALMGF010000095.1, read as the reverse complement.
ATTTTCTTAAGCTGGACTATTCTCTTTTTGAGGGCAGAGCAAGGAAAGGAGTAAAGCTCACCAGGCAATACATTATTCTGATAGATTTGCCATTTTTGGCCAAATAATTAAGTTTTCATAAGGTAAAGTATTTTCTTACTCTGAAACCACATTTCTCCAAATAATTGAAGTAATTGAAAAACACACATAGGCTATAGGCCGTTTGGTTGACAGATGAATTTAGTTATCCTAAAAGCTGTGATGGTTCCCCTTTAAATTCATAACCAAACGGTAACACTAGTATAAGCAAATTATGAAAAAAGTGCAGTCTAATAACTACTAAAACACTGCCTTTACACATTAGCCTGCAGTTGGAGTTGAAGATACAGGTGCTTAGAGACCGGCGTGAGTACTGACGTGCTGGAAGTTCCTGAATCTTGATCCCACAAAGTGTGTGACTCACTCCTGCTAATTGCTTTTGTTATGAAAGGACTGAATGTAAGACTTCTGTAAACAGTTTAATACTTGGACGACCATTCCGGTTTAATGGTCTGTGCAAATAGGTTTATTTTTAGCCGTAAATGTAGTTCAGGGAGGCAATGTTAAACATTGCTAAGTCCGCGTAACGCTGAGCCTGAAGGTTTTTTATACACAAAGACAACCCGATTTTCCCATTAAAAGGCATAATATCTAAGTACAGCTAAAAAAGACATAAAGCTTACATGCCTGCAAGAGGGGAGTCCAGATCTAACAATATACGCTATTTCATTTCATCTCTACACGTTTTCTTATGTATATGACGCTTTCATACAAAATAATTAGCAACACCATTAGGGATCAAAAGTTTCAATCAAAATCCAGAATTAAAGGGCTATTTATGTCGTAAGAACCAGGAGAACGTCTTTCTAATCTGAATAAACTGTTTAAAGTAAAAGAAGTTTACAGAGACTTAATGACATATTTTCTCGATAAACAGTCAAGACTTCATTTTCCATGGAGAAGCCTAGACATTGGCTTAGAACACCCCCAGGAGGGAAGCTTTAGAAACATGATAGATAGATAGATAGATAGATAGATAGATAGATAGATAGATAGATAGATAGATATGATAGATAGCTCCCAGATGCCCGCAAACTAAAACAGACATCCCGGAAATAGAGCGAGTGCTCGCACTCAAAAAAGAATCTGTACTCAGGCGTGCCTGTGCTTTGGTCCTCCTCTGTGGCATGTTCTAATTGGTCTCTACTAACCTATCAGTTTTCTTGGTAAGCGGGCTGCTGAAGCCAACTCCCTGAGGAGTAAGATGCTCAAGAAATCCCAAACCAAATAAAACAATAATATAATAACAAGGGTTCCTGAGTTCTTTAAACGGCATTTAGCAAATATACTCAGGAACATTGTTTAACAAGACTGTTCCCAGAAAGTGAAGTCACCTACTTTGTATATGCTAATCTGCTGAATAAACACAAGCACACTCTCCCATTATAAGACCTCAATGCTGAAGCTACTCTCTTATTATACCAGTGGTGACCAACAAAGATTGTTGGCTTTCAGTGATCAGCTTGCAGGATTCCAAGAGCCAGTCCTCTCCAAGAGAAGGGCTATATGTATCTTATCCAACACAAAACATTCAGAAAAAAATTGAAATTGGATCATATATACATGTATAAAATTAATTTATAAATATATATAAACTAGCACTTTAAAATCAGCTCCAGCACTTTAAGGTTAGTGTCATAGAAATAATATGCAGACTTTTGCAGAATGCGGCCTTCTCCTGAATAAGCGCAGGTGCAGGAAAAGTTACATTTGAAGAACTGTTGGTCACCGACCAATCAGGAGCAATGGCCAGTCTGGACCTGCACTAAAAAAATGCTTAAGTTACATTGTTAACACCAATTCTGGTGAATACATTTTCCCTCCTTCCGTCAAATATTTTATTAATCATATGTAGCTCTCATTTAATAACAAAACACCACAAAAAGTGAATTCAACCAAGATTAACCCCTTAAGGACAATGGGCGGTCCCTAAACCCATTGAAAACAATGCATTTTGAGCCTGTACATGTACGGGCTTTGTCATTAAGGGGTTAAAAAAAGCTTATTTTGGATATCAACCCACTTTGAAATAAATATTCGAGTCATACTCTTGCCCCCCTTTATAATTTATATTTAACCCCACATACTCCTTTCTCCTACCTGTGTATTTCACTGGAAAATCCCTTTCTACATAGAAACTAAATGAGGGTGACTTCCACGGAATGTTGGATGAGAACTAATATCACGTACACACAGATGATTTGATTTCCAAAATTCCACTGTTTAAATTCTGAGCATATTTCTCAGTATATCACATCATCCTTTATACAATTACTGTAAATAATTATGTGTTGTTTGCAAATGTGTTGTGTAACTTGAAATGTATTTTCAGAGCAGAATACTTGCCTGTTTTCCAACTAATTAACTGTCACCATAAACTTCCTCATTCTTTAAGTCAGTAATTCATTTATTTATAAAGCTATCATTGCATAATCTTATCATTCTCTGCTCCACACAGGGACTATTTAAAAGGTAGAGTCAACCAAATACAAGAATCTTGCATTGTCATTATTAATAACATGGGATGATGATACCAAAGACTCATTACACGTAAACCCTACACTGCGATTAGAGCTGAATGTTATCTAATACAGTATGTATTATAGATTAATTTCATCAATTGTGAACCCTACAAAAATGTAGAACTGAGTTTCAAAAAAGAAGGTAGTTGACCCAATGAGTGAATAAGCAGTTTTTTAGGCTTGCAAGTTGAGTTCAATGAAAAAACCTGTATTACCACCTTTAATGTAAAAGCTGCTTTCTACTTTAATTAGAAGGAAGAAATCAGACAGCTATGAGATCTCAAAATATGTGTTATTGGTCTAGTTTAGCAACACACTTTGGTTTTACTTTACTTGACCTGCCCAGATGAGGTGCATCAATTTGTGAGATAGGTCATTACTTGTTTGGCATTCTTTCTAAAAAAAAAAAGTGAGCTCTGTGTATGAATTCTCATGTGCTGGATTTATACTTCAGTTTTTTTTGTGTCCTTGTGAAGTACACCACCCCGGAATAGTAGGACTCGGGTCTCACATTGGAATTATCCCGTATATTCCAGGGTAACCACTACAATGTGTAATAACACTAGTTGCATTTTTTGGTTAAAAGTATAGCATAGTTTATAGCATAGTTTTTAGCATTTTACTTTAAAGTAGTGACTTCTATGGAAAATGGTCCTTTTTTCTGAAATTAACATCCTCATTGTTTTCAGTCTGAGTCATGACTCTGCTCCAGTAAAGACAGTGCGGGGGGGGGGGGATAACTGAAAATAACCAAACCATGATTAAGGCTTTGTGTTTGTAATTGGCACTATTATTATTTAACAAGTTCAAGGTTGGCAGCTCTCACTGATACATAGTACATATGTGCATTGTAAACAGCACATACATTTTGTTAAGGTAATAAGGTAATTGTGTTCTTCAGTATTTCACATAACCTGCTTAGTCATGATCAAAAATAATGAGTAATTGGACTTGCTATGATCTATGTATAGCTTAACCAACAGGTAGGTCTACATTCCAGCTGATGCTGAACCACAGCTTATATAATAATAATTATTATTATTTGTCCCTTCTATTTTATCTCTCCCCTTTTGTTAAGTTGCTGATCATATTCTTAATGATCGTTCCGAAGAGGGGAGGGAAATTCAAATTCAGGACAGGAAATTAATTAGGTAATGCTGGCTGTGCCACTCCCAAGTTACAGATGCAGTTAACATTAAACTAAATATCTCTCAAACACTAAATATCTCCCAAACACTTATAATTGCTGCAATTACTGTTTAACATAATATATATATAAAAAAAATATATATAAAGTTTTCATCTATTGACTATTTGTCAAATGATTTTCAGCCAAACAACTATACAAGCTAATTAGGATAAAAATGACCTCTCCTGTTCTGAAGTCCCCCTGTAACAGATTAAGGTTATTTGTTCCTGGGTCAAATGGTTTTAAGAGTTTCTGCAAAATCTGTCAAAATATAAGCATTTCTGACATCATCAAGGCCATTTGTGTGCTAAGGTCATGTTTAAAACAGGAAAATAACAACTCGTTTATATTGGGAAAGATAATCCATTGTGATTGCTCTTTGCTCAGTAACATTCTCAGATTATTACAAGGAGGGTTCTGCCACTTAGACACAGATAAGTATTCAATAACAGTAAATCAACCACCCTTGAACTAGAAATCAGACTCTAGTACTTTAAGGCCAGTTGCTTATAAATCCAACTACACTTTTATATCACCAGTGAACACTTTCGCTGCATGGGGTTATAGGATAAAGGATTTGAACGGCTGTCTAATCTAATAGAGGTGGGTTTATAGCGCTGTCAGGCACCAGCCCAGTCCGCCAAAGGTACATTATTACTGACCCATTAACACACATGAAGATTATGAAATTCCTTATTCATCATGCTTCAATAACAAAAATAGAGTTACATGGGTACAATATTATTGACATATTAAAACACATGAGGATTATGAAATAATAAAAAAATAGAGGTGTCACAATGTTAGGTCAACAAAGACAGTCAGATAGAAGATCTATAAATGTTGGTGGGTCAGGAGTAGGAATTTGTGAACCCTACATCATGCAAATAAACTTATTTATGAACACCTTTCCTAATACAACACTATCATATCCATATTATATATATTATATGAAAAACAATATTAAAATGGCCTGTTTTAAGCATGTTTTTTGTATCAGAACAACTATGTTGACTTTGACTAAGTAAAGATTATTTAACCAATATTTGCAAGTGAGACTCATTAACTCAGTGGGACTTTGTGCCATCCCTAGCTTGGTTTAGCTCATGTAATTATCTACAATCTATTAAAGCTCTACTTACTTGATACAGCAGTAAATTATGGCTGTCTAATTATAATGTGGCTAAAACCTAGGAACTAAAGCAAAAATCTTGCTGTTTTAAGAGACATAATATTATGTCTTCTCCGTCCCACATGCCCGAGAGACAGACAAAAGGGATGTCAAGCCTAATTTAAAATATTTAACATACGTCCAAAGGAATACTGCAGTAAACTACATACCTGTACATATGTAAGCATATGTAAGCAGGTTACTGTTCAGAAGAACAAAATACATTTTTGGGTCAACTCCTTGCTACTTGGCATTTGAGCAGAGTAATTTGCATTAATTGGACAAAATGCTCCAAGTCACAAATCCACTAAACACTAACCAGAAGCACTCAACTTTCATCTAAGTTAACACGAGTCTCAATAAAAGGTATACCAACTCGCAAACTAAGATGGAAGGGACTGTATATACATTACGTCAGTATAATTATACCTATACAAAAGAAGATTAGAAACAATTTCCTTTGACTGTAAGATATGAAAGATATTCTTTCAGGACTGCACATGATTGTATTGCATAAAGAAATATTTTTCACTTTCTGATGCTACTCAATGACCGTCATTCATTCTAAAACAAAATGCAGACATTTATGTGGGTGGTGGAAGTTTATGTCTATTTGCTGTGTGTATGAATGCATTTGCCCATCCCAGTTTTTATTCACTTGTTATATGAGATATCCAAGAGAAACCAGACGGAACCAGCAGCGTTTCTGGTCGTGCCACAGGTAATGCTAATGGAATGTTGTGCAATTGTCCAAGCACAAAAGCACTAGAGAGACTCGTATTCTTCAGCCAACAATAAACATTCAGCAGCTGTGGATGTAATATCGCCTGACGAAGTCTCACTTTTCAGATGGCACTATAGTCCAGGAAGTGTGGTGTCTGGTAAACACACACAGTCCAATTAGAACTGGGCAAACCAGTTACTATGCATATAGTGCTGTTTGAATAACTTTCCAACAATCCTAAAATCAAACAAACAAGGCGTGAAAAAAAGGCAAAAAAAAAAATCAGCCTTCCGTCTGTGTTCTTATGACTAATTTGGCGTGTTGTTATACTATGGAGAGAAAAAAAAAGTGGGATATGCTAGACAAACATTTACCCCCGGATTAAAATAAGATACTGAACATGCAACAGTTCGGTGAATTGTATCAAATACAATGAAACGTTTATATCAGTCCAAAGAAAACAGTTCTACCTGTGTGGTGTTGGGTGGATCTGATGAACATTACATTTTGGCAATAACAAAACATAGTAGATCTTTTAGAAGGAAAGTGTCCCTAGTCAGTGGCGGAACTACCAGGGTCGCAGGGGTCCCCACTGCGACTGGGCCCCGGAGTTCTGCCAGTCAGGGGGGCCAAAGCCAGGGGCCAGCCAAAATCTTTTTTCTGTTTTTTTTATTTTTTTTTTTTAATAAGGCAAGCCGGGCCACGGAGCTGGCGACGGCCGCCTAGTGATTAGAGCAGCGTGAGGGGTGAAAGCTCCGCCCCCTCACACAGACTGCTGGAGCTGGAGCACCAGATGTTGTCACTCACTGACATCCTGTTTAAAAATAATACAGCAGTCTGCATCTATCAGGGCCCCGAAGTGGAAGAAGTAGGTAGGTCAGTAAAATAATGTATTTAAAAAAAAATAATAATTTGTATGTGTGTATATGTCATTAAATTATTATTTAATTATTAATTAAATTATGTACATGCAACCCTTTTTCTTTGATTACGCCCTATGTACATGCGCCCCTTTTTCTTTGATTACGTCTGGTCTTGAACATCCTGAGGAGTGTTTTGTCGGGTTGCTGCAGTGCATTGCTAGGGGAGTCTTGTTTATTATTTTTACTTTTAATTTTCACTTTTTAATTTGAACACATATCACGTGATAGGGTGATCTATATTTGTTTTTAAGCCTTATTTATGTATACCTGTAAATACAGGGTTTTTATGTCTTATTCAGTTGATCTATACATGAACGTACTGTTTACATGTGTTGTTTATTTGATCTATACATGAACTACAGGGAGTAAGTAAGAGAGGTATGGTTTAGTGAATGAGGGACAAGGGGACTCTGGGGATGATTACGGGGAGAGTACCATGGTCAGGGTCAGAAGGAGGGAAGACTGCACCCTAATGTTAGGCAATTTTTTTTTTTTACTTTCTGTGGGAATAAATAGAACTGTGTAATTTTTATTTATCCAGACATAAAACGCCCTTTCTGAATTTGTAGTCACTTCAGTGGACAAAATATTCTAGGCCCTGAAATCAGTGAGAAGAAAGGTAAAGGTTTTATGTTATTTACTCTATTTCAATCGGCATATTTTATTAAAAAGATTAGTGGCACTAAATTGTGGCTTCAGATGTAACATGACTTTTTTAGTGTATCGATGTACTCCCAATCCCATCACAAAAGATTCTATCTCATACATCTGCCGAGCTCTGATGTCATCTTTATCTAGCAGACATGGATGGTGAGGAGTTAATATTCTGTCCATTCCCTGCTTCTTTTTTTGGCCTTTTAACACTTTTGGTTCCTGGGATTGTAATGTGGTATTCTGTTATTGTAAAAAGTTGAAAAATTTGACAAATATGATTCAATATGTAATTTGTTGGAAAAAAATTGTTGTGTAAAAATCATGTTTTTTGGGGGGTGGGGGGGGGCCCATAACATATTCTCGCACCCGGGCCCTGAGGCTTCTAGTTACACCCCTGTCCCTAGTGTTAAATTGAATTTCACCACTGGTGGCAAGCATTAAAATAATAATTAAAAAATTATAATAATTATATTATGACATTAAAATATCTACTTTTTTTGCCTGAAGGACAAACTTTTAACAAATAAAATTATTTGCACCAGGAAAAGTCACTGGTTCTTGAACCAAGCTTTACTCATAGTCAGTTAACTACAAGGGAATGCAAGGTAACCAAGTGTGTGTGTGTGTGTGTACATGTATACTGTATATAAATAGTGTTAGTCAGTGTGTGTACATGAATAGTGTTATTCAGTGTGTGTACATGTATAGTGTTAGAGTTCAAGAAGAAATACTGCACTCATGCACCACTAACCCAAGGCTCACCCCCTAGTTAACTGGAAGTAGTAGTAGTAGTGTAAAATATTAAGATACAAAAAAATATTAAGATAGAAACAAACTATGTCTGTAAATGACAGATAAGAACCATTTGCCCCATGCAGCCTTCCCATCCAAGTGGTGTCCTAGACATTATAACAAATGTAGCACAACCAGGCATCCCTAAACCACTGTCAATAATGTTCTTTTTATTTCAGTTTACACAAAATCTGTATACAAGTAATTATAGGTTCAGCTCACATTTTCACACATAAACCAAATTCTTGGTGCACCTGAGCAATTATTTAAGGTGAGTGAGTCGCTGAAAAGTGACACGCCAGGATGCAAGCATTCAGATATGCTCTGGCTCAGGTCTTTAATGACCTGGCAGGAACATATAGCAGATGTTCAATAAACATAAAGAACTGACCAATAAAATAAAATTTTATGTTTATTATAAGTGCCATGTCACCAACCAAATGGTATGTCCACACTTAAACTCTCTGTATAACAATGCAAATACTAATTTGTTCAGGCTGAAAGCTGGTTATTATAATAATTCAAGGAACCAGCACGTACACAACTAACCATTCTTATCTATTTGACTTGAGATAAGGAACACATTACATAAAAATGTGTTAGACACAAGTTCAGACTGGAAGATGTGTTCTATGCACAGAACATGTTTATGCCTAAGTGACCAGTAAAACTTGAAGAATCTTGGAGGTCATTACAACCTAAAAGGTGTATTTCCTGTAAGCAACAGAAAACATAATATGTAAACTATACTGTGATGGACCAAAACAGCAAAAATTACATCTACAGTATTTGATATTTTGTAAAATATTATTTATAGTTAAAACTTTACAAGGTTTTATTTTGCATTTTGATTATAATATGTATGTATTCTGTAAAGCCACAAAGAAAATGGCAAGCTGTCCATTGCATCCCTACCTTTGTACAGTCAGCTGGAGGTCCTTGAAAGAGCTTTTTACCAGTGTGATGGCTTCCCTTCTAGAACCACTCAGATCCACACCATTGATCTTCACTACTTCATCTCCAATCTGAAGTTTGGACTGCAATGCATCTGCCTTTCCTCCTTTTTCAATCTACAGCAAACAAACAAGGAAGAAAATATTACAAAGTGGGTTATATTGTTGGGGTCTAATAACGTCAATAATGCTTGATACCAGTGGACTTCCAGGGCAGAAATGAAGTAGTAGCTCCAAGCCGGGAACACTAGCCAGTTGCAATCCAACTATCAGATGATCTTTAATTGAATATCAAGCATCAATCTGGTTCTAAGCAGCCATACTTGCAAAAAAACAATATTTTTGATAGTATATCATTAAATGTATTCCCTTCATTCTGATGGTATGATTACCTGCCAAAGCAGAACTTTCTCCATTTCCCTGCTGTCAGACAACCATTCTTTGGAAGTGATGGGCAAATGATCAGATGTTCTGAGATGTCTATATTTCTAGGGGTAAGTTACATAACCATGCTCAATTTAAACACAAATATTTAGCATAGAAAAATACAAGTCTTCATAATTGTGCTGATAGTAAGTGGATCTTTAGAAAATACTGACATATAGTTTTAGTGATTAGATGAAATATTCAGTGTGTTACCTCTGCATTAGGTCTGTTCACTAAAGTATGAGCACTTACAGGAGCAAATCCACAAAATCACTAAAATCAGCTCACACAAGCACTCACAAAAAATAGTAACTACATTTTAGCGAATCTGCAAGTGTTAGCATATAAGGGCATGCAACTAGAGTAGCCAGGTCAGAGTTAACCCTTAACTCAATGAACTACTCAACTCCTTAGTAAATAGACCCAAGAGATAGAAGGGGTGGAGGATGGCCGTTAAATCTGTAGGCAAGATGAGAGATTTAATGTTACTTGGTGTATTTATGTTGGGGGATAGACTAGGTTTGACTCAGAACAGCGCCCAACGACCTACCCGAAGGCTTTCTTGTACTGTACTGAGAAGATATAATATCCTAGACATAGTATCCAGGAGCTCTTCTCAAAAGGATTCATTGCACTGGATAAGACATACTTGAGAAACTGTGCTACTAGACCTCTACTATAAAAAGGCGATTTATGATGGAGATCTCAGTCAGCTGATTGAGCAGCAGAGATCCATGGAGCTCTTTACCCAGTGGTACTTCCCACTGTCACCCTAGGCCTAATCCTATTTAGTGCCTGATATCTCAGCTTATGTTACTGTCTTGCATTATGAAGGGTCAACACCAGTATTTACTGCATGAATGGCATACATGGCCCTGCAAAGACTCTTTAACATTTTATGATATGCTTTAAACAATATCAACCTTCCTCTGAGTATTACTTTGGTCTTGATAAAGGAAAGTTTAAAGTTTGTCCTAAAAAGTAAATTTTAGTGCAAATCGTGTATTCCACATACAGCGATACCCATTTCTTAATATTTCCTGTAGAATAAATCAGAAACTGTCTCAAAGTAGAGATGCAATAATAACACATTTTGGGTGCAAGAACTGGTACTATCATCCATAGTGTGAGACTTAATTCTTGCCTCGTTTCAGTATTCTAATAAACAGAAATATTGGCTGATTCGCTTACCGCGGCACTCCTGCGTTACAGACTTTTGTCAGCATGTTTTATTGAGTAGGTCCAGTTGTCATGTATGATTATAATGGTATTGTAAAGTTTAAACTATAACCTAGTAACAGAATCTTCTTATCTTGTGCTTGCCATGCACAGAACTGATTACTGTTTATGTGTTCTTTTAGGGTGAGCAATAATAAGCAAGCATTCCATTATTGTTTGGATACTGGTTTTGATTAGCTTCTAAAATTAACTGTGGTTATGAAGCAACACAAATCTAACCACAAAGATGAGCTTCAAAATGAAGACACAAAGTGTTTGAGTAAGGGATCTCAATGTGTACATATTTGGGGAGTGAAAAGATACATTTAAACGCAAGTGTTAAAAGTCATAGTATAAAAGGCATAAATGCAATGTAAGAAATCTTTACATTACTAACAGTAATCTGCAGCTGAGTACCACTAGGTGGGTCTTCAGGTATGTTGGGCAGGTGGTTCTGCCCTGACAACATATCTCCTGTGTCTATAAACAAACCTCCCTGCCACATCCCTAACACATGTATCCTGGTTCGGACGCTAGAAATGTAGAGGCTTATGTTTATGTGTCGTATTAACATTAAAAATGGATAAGCAGTTCTTCTGCAGTATTTAATACACGCTTTCTACCTTTTTGGCTTAGAACATAACATTAACCAGCATTCACTTGTCCTCGTCTTTCATATTGACTCTTAAAATAAGAAGATTTTTGCTGTGGACTTCCATCATTTTTTATTACTGGTATCAGATAAAATGTTTTCAAAGGTATTGTATTTTTTTTGTAAAGTTCTAGTTTTTGCTTAATTTAATCTTTTCCGACAACTGCATACTAGTGTGTTCCCACTATGTTATCTTAGCCCAAACTACTAACTACTTTAATCATATGCTCTTGTGGTAAACAAGTGAAGGCCTCAGTCTTAATTATTCAGCCTAATATTCTGACTAATAAAAGTCGATGGAGGAAAGTATTTCATTGTAAAAGCAGTAATACATGAATGACAAAAATAGCATAAAGGACATAATTCGAACAGATTTTTGTCAATGTCTTGTATTTTATGATAAAAAAGGAAAATATTTTCTTTTATTTAAGGACTCCCCCTTTAAATATACTGTACTACAATTTATAACTTTGGGGAAACAGGAGCATCCTAATCTTCCTTAGTATACCTGGTTAAGCAGAAGCTAAGATTAAATTTTATGATTTGTTATACAATTACAGATTTAGGTGATGTGTACACATGTGTTACATTTGATACATAAAGCAGTCATGAACAATATGTTCCCTTGAGCCAGGAGCAAGACACTTGGGGCACAACCCAGGTTGGCGAACATAAGGACTCAAACAAAAGTACTGATCAATGCATTCCATCAGGCCTTGACTAGCCACTTGGCAGACAGGCAAATGCCCAGTGGACCACTGGTTAACAGTGCCACACACTCACCCAGTCTGCCACTCAAGTAACGGATCCAGTACTGCAGCATGTAGCCAGCGACTGAATATAAAAAACAAAATACTGTCTGCGCTTCTCACCCTAATAAAGTTGGCAACAAATATATAAACATAATATAAACGAGAGGTTTTGGTTATATGAATTGGCCAAAGCATAATTAAGCTCACCCGCCACCCGCTCCTCATCAGTCTGGTTGCAGCTTGCTGTCCAGGGGTTAATGGGGAGGAGGTTTAATTGCACCTCCCCCAACACATTAATAAGGTTTTGGTTCTCACCCTATTGAGAGTGTGCCTTGACGTGGCGGGTGAGCTTAATTATGCTTTGGCCAATTCATATAACCAAAACCTCTCATTTATATTATGTTTATATATTTGTTGCCAACTTTATTAGGGTGAGAAGCGCAGGCAGTATTTTGTTTTTTGTATACATTGTACAGCCAATACACTGTATTTGCAGCATGCTCACACTGTTTGGTAGGCCTCATATTATACATTTGTATTATTTGAGTCTGAGACTAGCTTAGCGCACCGACATTTTTTCTTTTCCCTGTCAGCGACTGAATATGCCTGACTGCACGCTACGTGAGGATAAAAAGGTAGCGTGTGGCCACACATATCCAGCCATTATTCGCACTAAAATGCCAAGGCCACCAGTCATCATCAGTCCAATTTTGCATGCCATTAGATAAAGGAACTACACAGATTCAAATAGTTATCCCTATTAACTAAGCTACTTTGATGTGACAATAATCGTTAAAAAACCTAGTAGTTGTGTTCTAAGAAACATTAGGTGCGACACATTTTTTTCTGTGTGTAACTAACCGCTGTCAAGCATTTCTATTGTAACAAACAACACATTTATCCACAATAAGTGTAATATTGATATCGGCGTTTGCTACACAAAGATCAATGTAATACTTTAGCTTCTTCTGGTATACCTAAGAACACTCCCTTTTTTATTTCTTATGGGAACCTTTTGTTCAGCGGTCACTCTGTTCACAAACAGTTCATTCCATAAATTCCACCTGAGCTTCATTAACAGGTGCTGCAAACACAGGAGCTTAATACAAGCACGCTGCTCCTATTTTGTCTGCTGTGGTTATCTGTAACTGTCAAGTACAGGCATTGTCACAAGTGACTAACTGTTTTTTTTCCATTGCATAACACTGAGAGAGAACTGCACAGAACACATAGACTCAAGTCTCACTGATAGAGCTGAGAACTCACTGCCAGGCACATCAAGGACACTCGTTCTGCTTTGCACGTAGGGGTGGAATTGGAAATAACATTGGCAAACCTATGTAACCCCATCGCTATTTGTAATATATCTTTTTGTTAGCTATTTAGATAAGTTTTACTGTCTTATTGCTTATTTATAGTATTATATTTTATATAAATGAAAGCTAAGGAAGGCCTCTCTAGAGCCGTTGACCACTATCGGTTTAAATAAACTAAAGCTCTCCTTTACTCATCTTTTTATGGTGTTCGATGAAGAAGAAAGAGGAACAGATACGTTACAGGACCATAGTTCTGGATTCCTGTTGGAATTACCATGACTTCTCAAAAGATCCAATATCATGTGGTTCATATGTGGTAGTAGACCATCAACACTGGAGGTTCGACGGCCAGAACAAGTAACAAGTCAATTGTAATAAACAATCTTTTAAAAAATTATCTGGAGGCCTCTCCAAGGGTTTAAAACAATGCTTAACTTAAATGAGAGGGTGTAAATATGTGAAACAGCCTCCCAGCATAAGTAGCAGAAGTTAACATAGTAAGGGTATTTAAACATGGATATGTTAGGCATAAAGGAGTACTGAATATTAGACAAGGACTCAAATTAGGTTTCATGTCTTTACAGGAGAAAAAAATTGAGCATAATAGATGGGCTGAATGGTTTGTATGTGAGATGATAGGTTACTTAGCTGAAATCTGTCTCTAGATAGGTTAATCAGGAAAGAGTAAATGTGAACAGCACATCTCTATGAATAGCACACTGGAGTACTACTGCTACACTAATCTAAAACACTTCCAGCCATGACACCTAAAGTCTGGTCTGCTTTGTTTCTGTTATTGAGTCTAACGTTTCAGGTGTTAAAATCAGGACACCTGTGTTGGGAGTTTGGCAAGATGTGGGGAAGGGTGGGACCAGTCCTGGAAGGCACTGGGAGGCATGGACACCCACCTGCCCTACCCAAGTAGCCTACACTCAACAGTATTGTCACAAGGATACAAAATGAGAGCTCCAATTAAGATCTATTGATTATTTACCTCTCTGGGCTGGACATGGAATATTAAGAATAACTGTGCCTAGGACAAGGCATTTCCAATGATGCGGCAGCTGCACAAATTGGGGCAGATGACCCTATTAGGCCATCCAGCTACCCAGTGTGCCACTGATCCATGGCCCAGTTAGGATCTCCCTTGTAACCAGCCCATATAAACAATGAAGGTTGTAGCTAACTTACACAGTCCCCATAGCAAAGTTATTTGTCTCCACATGTCCTTAAAATGCAGTACGTTCAGGATAGAAGATGGCAAAATACTCTGTGCACATGTTAATGCATATTAATATAAATAAGGCCACTCTCACAAGCTTTGAGCCATTTACATTTAGTTTGAGAAAAGGAATAGTACTATAAGTAACAGCGCTTTGTTTCCCAAGATTCCGGCTGAGTGCATTCAACAGGGTGATCTTGTCCTATGTAGCCTGCCTTTAGGGATACGTTCTTGCAGATGGACCCATGCTGAGCTCTGCAGGAGGTGAATATCACCCTCCCGAGCAACCTCTGATAAAGGTCAGTGAATCTCATCTTGTATTTTGTTTACATATGGGTTATTATTATTCAGTGAAAGATAAGTCTAATATAAATAACACTCCAACATAGTAAATATGTAAGATTAAACATTCTTTATTCTCTTAACCTGACCTCTAAATGAAAAAATTGACAATTGATGCTTATTTTATTTACCCTAAAGGAATAGTTGAGAATGGGACAAATATTAACATTTAGGAAAGGGACCTCCATTTTTAATTAAATCTTTATCTGGAATCATTTTAATTACTGACAAAACAATAACTGTAAAATATGCAAACTAGAGGGCAATTGTACCTAGAAGAGAAAGATGTTCTCTTTTATATGAATGAAAGAGGTCATATACAGAATATTGCAGAGGTGACCCACAAACACACTCTGTTCGGTTTTTGGTATTCTGCTGTGTTTCCTGCTATCCAATAATATTTTTAATGTAAAGTAGAATTTTTTTTTTTCTTTTGGTAAGGTGCTCTTTTGTATATAAGTATATATACACTATTTGGACAACAATATTGGGACAGCTGACCATTGCATCAACAGGGAGTTTTACAACATTGCATTCTAAATAGATAGACATTAATATGTAGTTGGTCCCCCTTATGCAGCTATAACAGCTTGCACTCTTCTGGGAAGGCTTTCCACAAGATTTTGGAGCTTTCTGTGGAAACATTTGCCCATTCATCCAGTACAGAATTTGTAAGGTCAGGCACTGATGTTGAACGAGAAGCCCTGGCTCGCAATCTCCATTCCAGTTCATTCCAATGGTGTTTGACTGGGTTGAGGTCAGGGCTATGTGCGGACCAGTCAAGTTCTTCCACACCAAACTAACCCAACCATGTCTTTATGGATCTTGCTTCCCACACTGTTCACACAAAGTTATGCTGAAGGAGTCAAACCAAGACATTTTGGACAATGCAATGTTTCCCTCAGAAACACTCCAAAATCTTATAGAAAACCTTCCCAGAAGAGTGAAAGCTCTTATAGCTGCAGGGGGGGGCAACTACATGTTAATGTCTATGTATTTAGAATCCACATAGTGGATAAATGGACAGCATTCTCCTATGAGTTTTATTGGCAATATCCATTGTCAATTCATAGACTAAACTAAGCTTAATGGCAGGGGCGAAATCTAATCTAATAATTTAATATGGCAAGCCGGATCGGCTATTAAATGAAAAAAAAAATAGTATTAAAGCAGCGCCGGCCGGCGGCATCAGCACCCAGCGGCCGTATGCAATGGCCGCCAAGTGATGGGAGCAGCGTGAGGGGTGAAAGCTCCGCCCCCTCGCACTCACCTTTCACCCCTCACGCTGCTCCCATCACTATGCGGCCATCAGATTGTTGGAAATCGAATCTAAACGGCCGCTGGGTGCTGATGCTGCCGGCCGGCGCTACTTTAATACTTTATTTTTAATATGGCAAGCAGATCCGGCATATTAAATAAATAAAAAAAAGGATTAAAGTAGCTCCGGCCGGTGGCATCAGCACCCAGCGGCCGTCTAGATAAGTTTTCCAGCAATCTGATGGCCGCATAGTGATGGGAGCGTGAGGGGTGAAAGGTGAGTGCGAGGGGGCGGAGCCACTTCACTTGACTTGCCCCCCAGGCCTTAGGCTGCCAGCCCTCCCCTGCTTAATGGTAAGAAACACAGCTTTTTATCTTACCATCAGCTTTTATTCAGCTATGAGGGGGTACCATTGACATTTAGAATTAAAGATGACAATGAAGTTAATGAAGCTTCTGTACTAGGGGTTTTAGCCAACCTCTAGTTTACCAAGCTACTATTTTATAGGTAAACACAATCTCTATTTTTGTCACTGTCTGACAAGTTTAATATAAATTATTACATGTGGTGCACCCAAGCTCAGTAAGCATTAAGTGAAAGACCTAACCGATGGTCAAGTTCAGTAATATCTACTGATTCACCTTAATTTGACAAGAATAAACTGATAATGTTACTTTTTTAGGAGGCAGAAAAAAGATAATAAAAGGACTGAATAAAATTTAAATACATATGTAGGATAAATATTATCATAGCAAATTACCTCCAGGCATAATGCTACTGTACTTGTTCATGTAAACAAAGTACTTCATGCATATACATGTAACACTCATGAATATATCGTTTCAGCACAATCACCACTATTAGTTCATGTTTTTAGGAAGAGCAAAAGAAGAAATGCAGGAATATTAAAATAATAAGGGGGAACTACTTTAGATCAAATTATTAAAGTTTTCACTCCCAAGTGTGATTACTAAGCATATTACCTACCACTATAACCCTCAAAAGAAACATACTTTTGATGAAATATGAAAGTATATTTGACTTCAGCTTTGTAACAAATATACCACCATGTCCTGAATATCAGCCTTACTATTGATCATAAAATGAATGTGCAGCCTATAATCAAACCTGTATCAGACTTTCTACAAATCTTTACATGGCTCGAAATGTACCGTATTTGCTCGATTATAAGACGAGGTTTTTTTCAGAGCAAATGCTCTGAAAAATACCCCTCGTCTTCTAATCGGGGTCGTCTTCTAATCAGACCTCAAATAGAGGTCTGATTAGGAGACTAAGATCCAGATCCCCCGCACCGCTGCAGGGGACCTGGATCCTCCTGTCTCCCCCCCACACACACACACACACTTACCGGTGCTTCCTGCTGTATTGCCGGGGCAGCGGGTTGACGTCTACGCGATCCGCGTAGACAACGTCCGCTGCAGCCGGAAGGAGGTGTGGCTAGCAGCGGGGGTTGTCTGCGTCCGTCGCGTAGACCTTCCCCGACTGTCAGAGATCAGTGCCACACCGGTGCAGGGAACTCTGATCTCTGACAGCCGGGGAAGGTATCCGCGACGGACGCAGAAAAACCCCCGCTGCCAACTCCACCTCCTTCCGGCTGCAGCGGAAGGCGACGTCAACCCGCTGACCCGGCTGGAAGCACCGGTAAGAGAGGGCTGAGGGGAGAGAGGGGGGAGAGAGTGTGTGTGTGTGTGTGTTAGTTAAATGGGGGTATAGGGTGTGTGTGTGTGTTAAATGGGGGCATAGGGCATTTCTGGAGTGGCGTTAAGGGGGCATTTAATAGAGCACTCTGCCTCCTGAAATGCCTTATACCTCCCTATATGCCACTCTGCCCCATAATATGCCTTTTAACCCCCTAAATGCCAGAGTGGCATATAGGGGTATAAGGCATTTCTGGAGGCAGAGTGCTCTATACAATGCCTTTTAACTCCCTTAATGCCATTCTGCCTCCTGAAATGCCTTATACCTCCCTATATGCCACTCTGCCCCATAATATGCATTTTAACCCCCTAAATGCCAGAATGGGATATAGGGGTATAAGGCATTTCTGGAGGCAGAGTGGCACATAGGGGGTCAAAAGGCATACCATGGGGCACAGTGGCATATAGAGGGTTAAAAGGCATATCATGGGCCACAGTGCCATATTGGTGTGGCAAGCCTGGGGGCAGATGTGCGTAACTGGGGGACAGGTTGGAAAATACAAGAAATAAAAACAAAAAAAATATTTTTCTCAATCATAGCTTTTATTAAAAAAAATAGTTTACATGAATTAACATTTACTGGTAAAACTTTTTTCCTTTGGGGTCGTCTTATATTCAGGCTTTTTCTTTTTTTCCTACGTTAATATTCAGATTTTGGGGGGTCGTCTTATAATCAGGGTCATCTTATAATCGAGCAAATACGGTATGTCTTATTCATTAGGTAGGCCAATTAAGTATGGGGAAAATAGATCCTCTTTTTGGATGTATGTTTTTCTTTAAAAAGGGAAAATTCAAAACATAGGTTGGTAGGTAGATGATTATTTTTTGAATATACAGTATGCATGGAATAGCACATATTATTTAATACATATTAGCACCCAGATAGCCCTGTCCCTTCAGTGTCGTGTGCCCTGAAATATGCCCCTTCACCGTACAAACTGGTGCCCCCTATATCTTCCTCAACATAGTAGGGTCAGCCCTGGATGGATTCAGTTTATTAACGTTCACATACACTCACTCTAACACTATACAGCCTCCATGGTAAATGAGCCTATCAAAATCATGAAGAAAACATCTTCTTTTAATAACTACTATAAAAACAAAGAGTAAAAGCACATTGTGCAATATCCAAAAGTTGTATAGAATATATATGGTTAAAACTGAAACCACTTACAGGAAATAAAGGCACTCCAACTGGTGGTGTGCAAAACAGCAATAACTTCTTCTAATAGGACCCAGTCCGTCAGTGGGACCGCCACTCGTCCAAAAAGTGAAGATTGTTCCTCCAAGTGTGGTATAAATGATCTTCCTCAATGCCTTTTTTACCAGCTATGCGCTAGCTTCCTCAGGAGTAATAAATAAAAATCGCTAATCGCTATGGTTTTAACCATATATATTCTATACAACTTTTTGATATTGCACAATGTGCTTTTACTCTTTGTTTTTATAGCAATTATTAAAACAAGATGTTTTCTACATAATTTTGATGGGCTCATTGACCATGGAGGCTTTGTGAGTGCATTTTCACCTTTACTCACACTGCTTTATATTTTTTGCAATATTACATGATTGTGTTTCTATTTATTTTGTTTCCCGCATGTTCTGCGCTCCCATCCGGTACACTCTAACACTATACACTGACACACGCTCATGCACACTAACACCAGTCTGGGTGCCATGTGCTAATGGACATGGGGACAGCAAATTATATATTGGGGGGTCTTCAACTGCTGAAAGCACACAGGATGTGAGGGGGGAAGCATTAGGAGGTTATGGTGGTTGTTATGGAGGCCCAAGAGATGGCTACTGTGTAAACATAAGGTAAGTCTGGACCTAGAGCAGCTGCTGCATAAAAATGTGTTCTGTAAAAATGGCACACCTGCTTGTGACAGACACTGGGGTCTAGTTATGCACACTGCCTACTTTTGTTCCACTCCTTTGATCAACTACATCAAATCTGAATCATTAATCTGAATTTTGTCCATTACGTCACATCATTAAATTTTATTACATTTAATGACATCAATTCATTCTCAATTAGTCTTCCTTCCACAAGACTTCATTCAATGTTTTCAGGAATTATTTCACACACGTCACATAATTCTCTGTAATACCAATGCCACATTAGCTCTCCATATCCTCCAGAAATGAACAAAAACGATTGTCCCTTATCTGCACAGCACACAAAACAATATGCTTCTTCAGTTTTGGTTTTCAACAGCTTTTCTTGCACAGAACTATTAATTAATTAGTGATTAACATGTCTTAGTCATACACTATATGCCATCAATAATCCATACTCAAAACAACATTATGGTAAAAATGGTTTGCATTTATGACATTTTTCATAAGCCATTGTAAGGTATTGCCATCTAGTGGCGGGAATAGCATATTACAAAGATAGAGAAGGAGCCCACAACAGGAAAATGTAACCTTTTGATGATTTATGGTCACATTAGATTTGGTAAACCCATATTCATTCCATCAGGTATGCCAACATCAGGCATTGCAAAAAAATATCTAATTAAATACTGTATAAGACAAAGTCTTTCTCTCTCTGTACTCATGTATCTTTTAAGAATGTCATCTTTCAGCCCAGCCAGGGTGTAAATTCTGCCATTGGTATCATTTTAAGACACTTCCCTTAGTTACTGTTGATCTATCTACCTTGCTCTCTGTCTATCTATCATCTGTCCACTCTGCCTTGATGGATGTTAGAGACCTTGAGCTCCCCCACCTTCCGTTTGAGGATGCCCCACAGATGCTCAATAGGGTTTAGGTCTGGAGACATGCTTAGCCTGTAGATCACCTTTACCCTCAGCTTTTTAAGCAAGGCAGTGATCGTCTTGGAGGTGTGTTTGGGGTTGTTATCATGTTGGAATACTGCCCTGCGGCCCCTTTCTCCGGATGGAGGGGATCATGCTCTGCTTCAGTATGTCACAGTACATGTTGGCATTCATGGGTCCCTCAATGAACTGTAGCTCCCCAGTGCCGGCAGCACTCATGCAGGCCCAGACCGTGACATTCCCACCACCATGCTTGACTGTAGGCAAGACGCACTTGTCTTTGTACTCCTCACCTGGGGGCCACCACACACGCTTGACATCATCTGAACCAAATAAGTTTATCTTCCTTCCTTCTGGGACGATAGCCATGCTGACCAATTTGATGCAGGGTGCGGCGTATGGTCTGACAGGCTGCCCCCCGCCCCTTCAACCTCTGCAAAAATGCTGGCAGCACTCATACGTCTATTTCCCAAAGACATCCTCTGCATATGACGCTGAGCATGTGCACTCAACTTCCTTGGTCGACCATGGCGAAGCTTGTTCTGAGTGGAACCTGTCCTGTGAAACCACTGTATGGTCTTTCCCACCGTGCTGCAGCTCAGTTTCAGGGACTTGGCAACCTTCTTATAGCCTAGGCCATCTTTATGTAGAGCATCAATTCTTTTTTTCAGATCCTGAGAGAGTTATTTGCCATGAGGTGCCATGTTGAACTTCCAGAGACCAGTATGAGAGAGTGTGAGAGCACTAATTGGGCCAAATTTTGACATTTCCATTTAGGGGTGTACTCCGTTTTGTTGCCAAGGTTTAGACATTAATGGCTGTGTGTTGAGTTATTTTTAAGGGAACAGCCCTTTTACACTGTTATACAGGCTGTACACTGACTACTTTACATGTGTCATTTCTTCAGTGTTGTCACATGAAAAGATATAATAAAATACGAAAATGTGAGGGGTGTATATATATAAAGAGAGAGAGAGAGAAATATTTTTGTATAAGCAAACAGCGAGAATCTGGAGGTATATTGTCCTACCCACACACCCTCAGACATCATGGGAATTAGGGGGTTAAGTTATAATTTTGCAAATCGTAGCCAAGGATACCACAGGTACCTTTTTTACTTTAACCCTCCATCTCACTAGAAGAGGGGGACATGGCTTGGGATACATGCCTCCCACAGGGTTTTATAATATATCTCAATTAACACTAGCAGGGAAGTATGTAGGACAATATCCCCCTGTTTCTTTAACTACCTCCAACCCATTGTACAAATGGGGGAAAGAAGAAGGAACTTGTATGCCCTCGCCCTTAACTTGTACATTTTATAGTCGCTTGTCCTGTAGATTACTGAATCTGTAAATTGTTTTGCGAGAGTTAACCTGTAAAGGCATGTGACTGAAGTCAACTCTGCTCAGTTGAGTTAACCTCTCAAGTTCATTATGACTAGACTCAAAAGACTTTAAAAATATTTGACTATTTTTATGCAATCCTGCAGTTTTTTTATTTTTAACAATTTTAGCTACTGTATTAAGTCCTATTCATCTGCCATCCATAGCACAAAGGATCACAATTTTGAATTCCAATACTGAAACCCTTCTCAAATTAAGAAAATAATCTGAGCAAGAGATTAGGATTCCAGGCCAAGCTATTTAGCATTCCTTGTTTTGTTCCACACAGAGATATGTTTACACTGTGTTTATAGGGTTATAAGAGAAACGTTCATTTCTCAACAATTCATAGAGTTTAAAATGCTTAAAAAATAATGCCTAATTTATTTGTGTTTCCAATGTGTTTTAAGCATCAAGGACAGTTCTTCCAATCCATTAATATGCTGCAGAAAAGTACAGGCTTACACCCGGGTCAAGCCTTACATGTTTTTGAGGACCAAGAAAGATATGTGTGGACATCACCATGGTTTCCTTTTGTCCACATTCTCTCCAACAATCGCTAGATATAATGAAGCATCTGTGCTAGTCTAGCGGGTACTTGGTACTACCTATAGAATTTCTAAATGTGAAACACACATGTTGGCCTTTGAAATGTTAATAGCCCAATCCCATCCTATTCATAGACAAGGTTCTTTCTATCTTTCCCTCCTATTTTAACATATAGCTCAACTTTTCAATGCTTGCCAGTAGGATATAATAAATTACTAATTCCACATTTGAACACAGTAGACATCCGATATAATTTGCTATTACGTATTTAGATAGCAGTTGACAACTTAACAAGACTTTTTATGTTTTCCCTCTTTAGACCTGTTTGGTGTTTATTTAATTAATTTAGATTATAATTTTTCTATTCTGCAAGTGTCTGCAAGTGTTTCATCCTCAGTATTAGTAACACAGGAGTCCAAATGATGTTGGTTTGGGAGAGCTATTGTTAATTAGTGATAAGGATGGGGTTAAAGAAAATTATTGCATAATACAAAATACAAAATGCCCAAAGATTCCATTCTGTACCATACAGTTTAACATCTGGATGTAGCTTCATGGTCTGTTTCCAATCAGCTTAATGAACGGCTACTTTTTGAATAATGTGGGCCGCTGAGAAATAATAAATAAATATTAATCGAGTATGCTCAAGATAACCAGGGCCGGCCCTACCATGGAGCAGACTGGGGCAATTGCCCCAGGCGGCACTTTTGAAGAGGCGGCACTTTGCCGCCCCAAGCGCCGTTTTTTTTCGCATCCTATGCAGCTATCGGTTTTAAAACAGCTGTAAAACCGCCTCCGTTTAATTATTTGAAAGCGGTCGGCTCTTCGTCCCGCCCCCTTGAAGATGCTCAAGGGGGCGGGCTCACGCAGAACAGTTGCTTGTCACCGCGTGACAAGGAGAAGATCTCGAGGGAGAAGAGCATGTCAGTGGAAGAAAGCCAGCAGAAAAAGTAAGTATTTTTTAAAAAATAAATAATTGAGGTGATAGACGGAGGGATGGAGTCATGGAGAGACATATTCATGCCCTTAGAGCAGGGGCGTCTAACATGCGGCCCGCGAGACCTGGAGGTGCGGCCCGCGTAAGATCTTACGCGGGCCGCACCTCGAGTGCAGGTAAGGGGGTGGGGAGGATGTTTGAATGAGTATGCGTGATTGAGGGAATGAATCTGTGAATGAATGAGTATATGAATGAATGAGTGTGTGTGATAGCATGGATGTGTAAGTGCTGGAACCTAGGCATGATGGGACTGTGATTGCTGTTAGCAATCACACTCCTATCATGCCAAGTCAGCCAGTACATGCTGAAACCTGGCTAGCTGCCCCCCTTGTGTATTGATGCTGCCAGCAGTATGGGGTCTGCACATCACTTACAGCCACCCTGTACCAGCATGTACTGGCTGACTTGGCATGATAGGAGTGTGATTGCTAACAGCAATCACAGTCCCATCATGCCTAGGTTCCAGCATTTACCGGTTGGATGTGTAAGTGCTGGAACCTAGGCAATCACACTCCTATCATGCCAAGTCAGCCAGTACATGCTGAAACCTAGCTAGCTGCCCCCCTTGTGTATTGATGCTGCCAGCAGTATGGGGTCTGCACATCACTTACAGCCACCCTGTACCAGCATGTACTGGCTGACTTGGCATGATAGGAGTGTGATTGCTAACAGCAAGCACAGTCCTATCATGCCAAGTCATATTGCTATTTCTTTTTGTTTTTATTATTATTTTATTATTATTTTTAAAGGTGGGAGGTCATTTTAGGTTTTGGCTAAGTGAACCGTGAATGTTTTGGTCCAGAAGTTTCATTTTGGTGCATCCCTAGAATAAATAGAACTATTTAATTTTTAATTATCCTGAATCCTGAATTTGTAGTCACAAAACTTTCTAGGCCCAGAAATCAGTGAGAAGAAAAGTAAAGGTTTTGTGTTATTTACTTTATTTTAATCTGCATATTTTATTAAAGGCCATATTTTCTCACAGTGAAAAATGAGTGCGGCGCGCGCACGTATACAATTCTGATGAAGTGGCCCACTGCAGAAAAAACTTGGACGCCCCTGCCCTAGAGGGACATAAGTACACAACAGGGTGATTAGGACAATCTATACACAAAGGGGAGGGGGGTAATACACATGGGTATGTGGGGCATTACAATTAACCAGTGCAAAATGGGGGTCAAAACACAAGGGTGGGGGGCTGGCTGGGGGCATCAAATAAATCAATAGACAGGGGTGTGTTGGGGCAAAATGCACAAAGGGGCCTGGCTGGGGGCACAGATACACAAAGGTGGCAAACACACAACAAGCAGCAATGTGGAAAGCATTTTTTTATGCTCTTAGTAGCTTATCCCATCCTGATGTGGCTGAGCCTGTCCTGGTGTGTGTGTTTGGGGGTCGGTGTGGCAGAGCCTGTCCTGGTGTGTGTGTGTGGGTGTCAGTATGGCAGAGTCTGTCCTGGTGTGTTTGTCTGGGTGTCAGTGTGGCAGAGCCTGTCCTGGTGTGTTTGTCTGGGTGTCAGTGTGGCAGAGCCTGTCCTGGTGTGTTTGTCTGGGTGTCAGTGTGGCAGAGCCTGTCCTGGTGTGTGTTTGGCTGTCGGTGAGGCAGAGCCTGTCCTGGTGTGTGTTTGGGTGTCGGTGAGGCAGAGCCTGTCCTGGTGTGTGTGTTTGGGTGTCGGTGGCATAGTCTGTCCTAGTGTGTTTGTCTGGGTGTCAGTGTGGCAGAGCCTGTCCTGGTGTGTGTGTTTGGGTGTCGGTGGCAGAGCCTGTCCTGGTGTGTGTTTGGGTGTCAGTGTGGCAGAGCATGTCCTGGTTTGTGTGTTTGCGTGTCGGTGTGGCAGAGCCTGTCCTGGTGTGTGTTTGGTTATCTGTTTCCTGGCACTTTACTTACTGTAGGGATAAATAGAACTTTGTAATTTTTATTTATCCAGAGATAAAACGCCTTCCTGAATTTCTAGTCACTTCAAAGGACAAAACTCCAGAAATCAGTGTGAGGAAAAGTGAAGGTATCGTGTTATTTATTCTATTTCAATATATTACTCTATTTTGAATATATTATGACAAAGGAAACTTAAATTGGTTCTTCGATCATACATTTCATACAATCATACATTTCAATCTTATGCCAAAAACTAACTGAATTAAATCTGAGAAATGTAACTCAAATTGATTTGTTTTCTTGTGAGATTAGATATATTTTCTACAAATATCACCTATATACAGGGAGTATCCCGTAGCAGCAACTATGTTAATTTTATATTCTCAATATCTGCGTGATTATGCCTTCTCATTTATTTATCCCTGCCACATTATAGAGTTGCTAACCGTTGTTGAACGTCAGGACCAGAAATTGAATAGATAATTCTGGGACTGCTGCTCTCAGACACAGATCTCGTGTTCTACAATGTTATTTTTTATAATTTAACATCTGTAAACCAATTACACTTATTGACAAACAAAAGCAAAAACTAAAGGTATGGTTCAAGCTTTGGGGGTTACCCTTTTATATACAAACATGTTTATACAAAAATGTTTTCTTGTATGTAGAAAAAAATATTTATCCCAGATAGTCTGTTCTCTGAGGCTGTTATATGGCTTGGCTGTTGTTCATGGCTTGTTTTTCATCAATGCATGTTTGTCATTTGAGATTTTTCAGTCTCTGGCCTCTTGTATGGAGAGTTTTCTTGCCTGACACTTCTCATGTTATATTGTTTGAATAACTTGCTTTCATTGCACGACATATTATTTGTAGCCCAGGCATTGAGGACGTCCCAAGCTTGTTACAAAGTGTGACAACTGACAATGGGATTGCAGATACTTTACAATACAACCCTTTACCTTTTTTGCCTGCAAAGTGGCCATCGGTTGGGAAGAACGGATCCTAAACATGATGCTGTCATTTTGAGTATTTCAAAATCATAACACATTCAATTTAGTTCTGGCACCAAAACAGAACAAATGAAGATGGTAACAAAACCCCCATATCATTTTACATTTGTAATTATCACACGTAGCATACAGATTAACATGCAATAATTATGGAAACACTGGCTGTGATTATTATATAATTATTAATTATATAATAACATCAGATTTTGTTTAATTTGTAATAATTCTAATCTATAATATTGTGCTGATATTTACACGGCTTTGTTGCCATAGCAGAACAAAACAGAACCTTCAGAAAAAAATGACAATTTACCCTATTTGCTCAATTTTAAGATGACCCCCTAAAATTTGAATATTAATTTAGGAAAAAAAGAAAAAGCCTGAATGACCTGGAGAGGATCTGCAAAGAGGAGTGTGACAAAATCCCTCCTGAGATTTGCAAATGCAAATTCAAATTCAAATATAATTTATTTGAAATGTGTTATTCTGGATTTTTTTTGTTGTTATTCTGTCTCTCACTGTTCAAATTAACCTACCATTAAAATTATAGACTGCTCATGTCTTTGTCAGTGGGCAAATTTACAAAATCAGCAGGGGATTAAATAATTGTTTTCTTTTCTGTATTTTTATATAAATATATATATAACACTGCCCACATATGTATGCAAAACAATTGTGTGAGGGATTTTAAATATATCTGTAAAGTTTGTATTTGCCTTCTATGAGTTTCTGTTCCTATCAAGGGAATCTGGCTCCTTTAGCTCAATTGAACTTTATTATTCAATTACTTGTTTTTACAAGGATGTTTGCTTTGATGTCATTTGACAAGCAGTGATTTTTAATTGAAAATAGCATGTGTTGTGAGGACATACATTGTTATATGTACTAGACATGTCATTTGAACAAACCATTTAATTAAATTGGGATCCAGTGCAAATATTTTGTCCTGTTAAGTACCTGTTTACATACTTTATTATTAGTTAATCTGACTATTGGTTTAAGTTTATCCACACATTACTCTGCCTTTACTCAGCAGAGTAAACTTACTT
This sequence comes from Sceloporus occidentalis, assembly GCA_023333645.1. NCBI lineage: Eukaryota > Metazoa > Chordata > Lepidosauria > Squamata > Phrynosomatidae > Sceloporus > Sceloporus occidentalis. Next base: position 362,910 of record JALMGF010000095.1, on the reverse strand, counting down.
TTCTATCTCTTTCTGACCCTGTCCACTATGTTCCTGTTACCCACCCAACTCTTTCTCTGCACTCTGCTGGTTTTTTTTTTAGGAAAACCTAGAAATGATCCTCTGGAAAATGGGACATTCAGTTTGGTGATGATGTCACAATAGTAGAACATGTCCTCAGCTTTCTGGAAATTAAAAATGTTTTCTAGAATCAGAGTGTGCTAGTGATGCCAACCATTGGACATGTTGTACTTATAACGGCTTGACTTGCCCAAGAAACAAGCACAATTGACTATGCAACTCTGCTCATTAAAATGATTTTGTGCTCTGAATTTGGGTCATTAACTTATTACTTCAACAGTGTACCGATTTGTCCTTTGTATCATGGGCCAACTAGAGTCATATTAGATTGTTTGATTTATTTGTTTATTAATTTCGTAATGTTTTGTTAGGACAGCTGGCACACAATTGCCTGGTTTAATCCAAAGTCAAGTAGGTCACATAATATTGTTGGGTTCAGTTACCCTTTTTTAATTCAATAATTGCTTTCAGGGTCCATGTATATAAATGTATTATAGGATAGTCATATTAAACAATAATGAAGCACCATGGGTGTCCTAAGGTATGGTAAGAAGGCGCCTGGAATGATGCCCCTACCCATTTTTAAGCTTGGCTTTGCACATATACCCTGATGTTGAGCAGGGAAATACAACTAAACCTTCTTGTTTATAAAGGCTCTGAAAACTAATTTGGCTTGGGAATATGTGGTTTGGGTAACTCATGATCATGACAAGAAAAGTGTCCCTTTTCAATGAATACTCCGACATGCTGTTTGTTAACGTGACTTTGTATATTTAAATATTGAATACTGATTTCGTTGATATTTTTATTTGCGGCATTCACAATACTTCATTTTATATGTAGTATTCTAGAATTAATGTAGTAGAATTTGAATTCATACAACAAATGGGCCTTCCCCTTTAGTAAATAGTGTTCTTTTTTTCTACTTATATTACACTTTATTTAATCTCTGTGGCATGTTCAACTCTTACCATATAAACCTGGTTTCAGGTGTTATGCACCTGCTCATATGTTTGCTCAAATATAATTAGTCTTAACTGTCATTGTGAAAGTCCAGCACTGTGCGTGCTCCCTTACAATACCATATAGGACTGATGAAGCACCCACCTTGACTGTAAAAAGTATTGGGTTTTCATTCCCTTGGACTATATGCTAATTAAATATAGGGCATATATCTTAATCTCGTTCTCACACAGCATGAGCCAGTATCAGTTTACCAAAACCACCACCTGATTGTAAGACAAATAAATCATAACCAAGTGTAAACTTACAAATATAAAAGGATCAAGTCCCGAGAGCATTGAGCGAACAATGCTAAATAGCTTTGCAGTTGCTGAGTCAGAAGAAAAACCTTATTTTTACACATAGGATCATGGTAAGCAAACTATACCCGGACTAAAAGCCAAATCACACAGAAAAATACACACAAAAAGAATAAAGGCTATATACTTTGTAAAAAATACAGTACTTAATTATTTGTTGTTTTAAGTAGCACCATCATTTTCAGCACCACTGTAGAAATCTTAAATCTATTCTGATCATAACACAGTTTATTATGTGTTTTATAATGGCAACTCAACTTGGCATTATGAAGAGCGGATCCCAGAAAGCTGATATTTCAAGCAGATCAAAAGTCACCCTGCATAAGGCACAGTAATAGCTTCAAATGAAATCCCACTGAAATACTTATGCATTATTCAGGGTCAACTCAACCATTTTTGTGAAATAAATTTGGACTTTCTTATTTTTTTTTTTTATTATAAACGTATCAAATGACATACAAACATGAATACTTAATAATATCATACGTAGACAACATAAAAAGCAAAGGAGAATACAAACAGCAATGTATAAACATATATATACATTCATAAACAAGTCGTATATATATTATAAATACGTTTATCCGTAAGGAAGGAATCAATAATAGCATCTAGGTATCTCTTAGATTATTATGATTGTTTCTATTCAGTTCTCGGTTTCTAGTTCTACTTGTGTGCGGGTTACCCATGGTTTCCAGATATCAATATATATATTACTTTTAGCTATGTTCACATAGTAGCCTTTTTCCATTTTATGTTGGTGTTGGATTTGAGCTTGTATCTCGTTCCAACTTATTTTACCTTTCTTTTTCCAGTTCCTCGCTATAACGAGTTTACATGCTAAAAATTAAACCATCTCCCCAAATATTTATTTTTCATATGGGTCTTACAAATGTTCATAAAATACAGAGAAACCTGATTGTACAATTAATTCTAGCACATAAATTTGGACTTTCATAATGCATCTTTTAGTTAATGAGTCTAAAAAATTTGTTGAGAATTGGAACTTTAATATGGTAGCAGGATATTCGGCAACTGTGACAGAATGACCTGTTATGCAGGGCCCCCAAGGTAGTCAGAGATGGCTTCAGCCTGGCTGCCAAACAAAGATAGCACAGGTAAGAACTCCATTGTTTAACTAATCCCATCAATACGATTGCTGCCAGAGGAATTAAATGTTGGGCTGTATATGTTAATGCAATTCTGTGGATATATGAGACTATGTTTTACAATAATTAAATGTTAATTCTCGCTGTACTCAATTCAAGGTAGTTGTCTCTACTTATTGGGTACACATAGCAGGGTTCCAAGGTGTGCATGCTGACTGGTGCTGGAAGTGATTTCGGGGACAACAGGAGGATACATCTGGGTGATCTCTGGGAGTTACTACAGCTCTGTTGTTGAACCCTTTACAGCAACTATAGCCCCTTTTCATTCAGAACTAGAGCCAAGGGCATCACCAGTGGCCCCCTAGCACCCAGGTGCTAGGTAACTGAAGCACCAGTAGAAACATTGGAGTGACAGAGGATATTGCAGTCCCTAATGTCACACCAACTTGTGTAGTGCATACATGGACTTGCTACCCGGTAGAGATGGTATGGCCAATTTCAGTATGAGAGGGGTTAATTTGATTGTACAGGCATGTGGTGCCAAAAGGTCTTGGGAGATAAATTTGAGCTCGGACTCCAACCGGGGCCTTCTACGGGATGTGAGGTCCTGCAGTGGAGCTGCCGCTTTGTCTAGGTTCAAATGTAGACGACCATATGCCTGTATCCCCTCATAGATACTGGATTCTTTGATATGCTAAGTGACCACTAGCAGTCAGGAAAACCATTTCATATCCAGGTCATATCCAACACATATCAATAATAACTCATATATTCGTTATCATACCTCCTTGTGTGCATACCTGGAACGGGGAAAGCGCACCCTACAAAAAGAGTACAAACATGGCGGCGCCACTTAAACAGTTTGGAAGGAATTGTGAAGTCTATGATGTTCAGTCATAAGTAGCAAGTGTGACATATCTATGGACTTCACAATTTACAATAAATTCATAAATGCATGAATTATTGCTGTGGCGAGCACAGGAGGGACGATAAAATGAAAATTAGTTATTTTGACGGATATGTTTCCACCACACAAGGGGGAGGTCACTTTTGGTACACCTTCCCTCCGCTTATACCACCTCTGGGCCGGCTTGGAAACTCGAGATGAACTGGGAAAGAGTATAAAATTAATGAGAGAAGATTGGTCATTGTGCTTACTAGGGGCCAAGATCTAATTTTGAGTAAGTCGCCATCTTTCCTTGCCGGAGCCCTACGGACAGAAAAACTGTTACTTTACCATTCAATTGAGTAGTTAGGTTTTCTGTAATTTTCTCCTTTTTATTTTATCTGTTGGTGTAAATAATCTGTTTATCATCTTTTTGTATGCACTGTGATTTTTTGGTTCATAATAAATATTCCTTTATTAAGTTCTGCCTTTGTCTGGTAAAGACTCACGTTACCTGATTAGACCATTTTATCGGTAATCGAAAGTCACATAATTATTGTGTTAAAATATATTGTGTGGGTTTTTATAGTCTAATTCACTTGGGGGACCAAGGCACCCCATTTATAAATTGTCTTGGTGGTGGCAGCGTTATTTTGATATTTGTTATATCATTATAGTTAATTGCGGGTCTTAGTAAGGGTGGATATTTGTACTTTTATCACTATTTCCGGTCTAGGGCAGACAGATAGTGAATTTTAAGCCTTTTACCATCAGAACCAAGTCACGCGCACGCTTGGAGTAGAGTGCGTTCGTGACACCTAACGTCAGCTCTACCCCTGGACGGACTGCTAGGCTGGGGCTGCTGGCTGTGTTTTCTCAGGCCCAACATGTTGAGTCTGAGCGCAGGTTATGGCTTCATTTCCTGACACTCAGATATAGCTTGTGAGGACGTTGAGGGAGAAGAAGAGCTGGCATATAGCTTGTGAGTACTTTTGATGGCTACTTCTAGCGGGATAATGCACCATGTCACAAAGCTCACATCATCTCGAACTGGTTTCTTGAACATGACACTGAGTTCACTGTACTATAATAATATTAATGGGTCTAAAGTCCAGGGTCTCCATTGTAAGTGGTTAATCTGTATCTGACTACCCTTTTTTAGTCACTACACACACTTGCTGTAACAGACAATTAACTAAATAAAGACATGGTTGGCAATGTTCTGTGGGAGAATGCTGATATTCCTATATGCCCCCCCCCCAAAGATTCTTCTGTTAAAGAATACAATCAGCCCAAGTTTCAGTTTACGAAAGTACACTTCCCTCATTGTCTGCTTTAAATTTAAGACCTATGGCTATATGGGTGCCATAAAAAACTATAACTGGATTTCCACTCTGTATCCTAATTGTGGCTATTAGGTAGGCTCATGTTTTAGGCAGTCAGATTAAAGTATGTCATGCCTGCCATAGTATAGGCCCCAAGCAAACATAGATGGACCGAGGAACAATTTAAATGCTTTTCTAAAGCATTCATTAGGCTACAGATGATCAAATCCAAAAAGCTTTTACAGCTGCGTGTAGCTCTGATAGCTTCACTGCAAAAGTCTTCCACTGTCAAATCAGTAGCACTTTGGTGATGAATGAGTAATCCAAGTGCGGCATTCCTTAATCAGACACATGTTAAAATATAAGCTTGTTGTTATTTATGAAAAGCCTGCCACATTCTTGATTCAGTCATGTGCACATTCAGCTTGAGATTGTTGGCTTGGCATTACATCTAGGCCTCATTAGCACACTCATGCATAGGACAGCTTAGCCCTGTTTCAATTGTTCTAATAACCAAGCTCACTTGTTGGCAATGTCTGGTATAACGGAAAGGCTGTAGAGCAACATGTCCATGATGCAACTGTCCTCACTCAACCCTGGGACTGTCCAACTGTGTTAACCATCTTCTTGTCTTCAAAGTATGCCTGGCTGTGGCAGGAAATTATTCCTTTTAGACAATTAATGAGAGTCCAGGAAATTGTTGGCAGTTAAGAAAAAAAAAAGAAACAAATGACCTAGCCATGTGCATGTTATGAAAAAGGGATTAAAGACATCACTTCTGGTTATCATAAATGTACTTAGTCTTTTTCATTGCCAACACAGTAGCTGAGGCATGCCTCATCCCTAAGCTCAAAAGGCGGCAGGCTTTTTGGCTTAGTGGCTGCTGTGTCCTGTCATCTTCTGTTTCAAGGAAATTTTCAGTGAGCAGGAAAACTCACATGACTGAATACACCAGATATTTTATTACATAGACAAATCATTGTATCCATCTATTTATTGAATTGATTCTATAAATTATATTTGGTTCTGTTGTTGGGGCGGTGAGGATAAGCTCACCGCCAAGACCCTCTATTAACCGATGATAATTATAGATCTGTCCTTCCCATACCCTATGTGCTGAGGTGAGTTAATATACCTGTCTCATTCTCATCTCATACTCAGGGAGATGGTGGAAAATTTCGAATAACATGTACCTCCTATACGCCACCCCCTGTCCATCCTGTGCTTCTCCACCTCCCTCTTTCCCTGTCTTGTGGGATGGAGAACCTAACAGGTTATAAAAAAAAACCTTAACTATTCACCTTGGGGAGGGGGGCAGTTGAGGTCCATCCAAGGCAGAGGGTGAACTGTAATTAGATTTTTTGGCACTAAAAGGGTGAAAACCTGTTGAAAATACAGTGATTAGTAAGCCATTCATTCTTATTTTAGGTCTAAAAAAAAGGCCACGTAAAAAAATAAACGGGTAGTGGGTGGAAAATGACCCAAGTGGTTGGATGATATATTACATCTTCCTTTCACTTAAATGGGCCCTGTGCAACTACATCTTATTAACTCTTAACTCAAGTACTCACTTGCCCTCTTAGTGAATAGACTTAAATGTCTTTATCTATATTTTTGGATTTTCTTGAAAGTTCTCTGTAATATTTTTGCTTAGGATTGTCTAGGCTGTATTGTCAGCACAAGGCACCCATTTTAAATTATGTCTTCATTAAACTAGGAACATTGCTATCACATCATTAAAAAAACACAGAACCCTTTTGGTTCCTGCCTAGCAATATTTTGATCCAATATTCTCCTTCCAAGCAGCTACATAATAACAGACTGACAATTTCAACACTGCAGACTAAAGATGTAAAATAGCATTGTTTACAGTTTAAACCAGTTAAGTTGTTCTAGATGGCTTTGTTTGTTATAGTGAGATAAGAATTGTAAGCTCCATCACATGGATAAGAAACTGTCACTTACAGTACATGAAATGTTCCATAACCAAGCGGTATTTCAGATGGGATCATACACATATAATGTTTCTTGGTAGATTTTAAGTAGCCAATTTCAGGAAGAGAATGCGTTGTTAATTGAAAATGTGATTTGAGATGCACCTTTACCAAACTAGAGGGCTAAGATAGATACTGAAAGGGTTAGTGGCTGCAAAGCTTCACTGGAGTTCCACATACCATTTTACCTGGCTTTATTAAAAAGAGGCCCATCTATTTGCTACATGCATTTCTAATTATCCCGCTCATGTTATCTACCTCGTTTCACAATTTTGATTTTATCTCTTACGATCACCTTTCAGTTTAAGTAAAAGTAAATTAAAAAATACTTTAGACATTGTTAAATCTTTCAAGCACAACCTTTTCATCAGAAAAATGCTTACAATCATCATCCCATAATAGTAACCTGATGAGCAATTTACCCATCGAGTCAAAATCAAATTATTGCACAATTTGGAAGAACGTTTAATTGGAAATTATTGAAAATGTATTTATGGACAAAAGTCAATTCTTTCAACTGTAAAAAACAATTCACGATACAAATTTGAATTGCAAAGATGAATTGGGCTGACTGGATGGGCCAAATGGTTCTTACTATGTTTCTGTGTTTCTATTAAACAATAACAGCTGTATGGCTCTCAAGAGTGAAAAATATATTTTTTAGCAGAATCACAAGAAAATTCATGCAATAGGAACTCTGACTAGTTGTGCAGGCGGCTATATAACTACTACTTATTAAGTTACTACACTTATTTTTTGTAGTTAAAGTTATTTTATTAATACAAAAAATGATTAACAAGTACCCACACAAGTTATATCTTGTTTGGGGATTAAAAGGCCACATTTGGGAGGTCTGCATTTTTTTTCTTTTCATTTTGATATCTGGTCCATCCGCACCCATGTCCTATTTGGGACATCTTTAAAGCCGACCAATTCAATTTACCTCATCAAACCATGTGTTTCTTAAACTAGACACTCCATGGGAGTTTTAAATGTGAGTATTTGAACTCTTTTGGGAAGATACATATTTATAAAAATAAACTTGGTTATTTTTTTATTTTTATATTATTGGAGGGTTTTTTTACATTTTGTTGTAACTGGATGAGCCTCCTGATGGTGACATCACTGTATAATTATTTTTAAATGTTACCACATTTTTATTTATTTTTAATTATTTTACTATTTTTATTTTTTTATATCTTAGCACATTGTGATTAGAAAGCTAGGTTCCATTGACTTGAATTGTACTTGTATTCAACCTGCCAGGGGAGTCCAGAGTTCTCAGGAGGGCCTGGATTAACCGTCTTGGAAACTTTTTTTTTAATGGCCACGCCATCTTGTGTGGGGCAAAATATCTCACAATGTCACTTGTGACTGGTCTCCGGAGAGGTGACAGTGAGTCTTGCGGTGGGTTTCCGGTGTATATGAAGGCCTTGCTATTGAGGCATTTCAATGACACCACTTTAGCTCTTTTAAATCAGATTTCTGCTGCCATATTATATATATGGCAGACATTGACACCCCGGGGAGAGGCCACATTGGTCCCCTGCTCGAGATTTCCATGCTGCTGAATGTTTTACAGCAACACCGTTTAAGTGAATAAAGCGATCTTAGATCACTTTCTAAGCTTAATTAATGCCATAACGTGCCAGGCAAGTCATCGTGCCTTAACTGACTTTTTTTTGCACAAAGCCCAGATGTAGAGGCCAGATAACCACTTGTGGACAGCTGTTATTTTCACAGGTGCATATCTATTAATGCATAACTAACAAAATAAATAAACAAAATGCCATATAGGTACCGAATTAAAAAAAAAACTGCATAATTTTAACATTTTACTACCCCATTGTTTTGATAAAATGTTATTCCTTTTCCGGTCTAATAAATAATACATATGCGAGTTACTTAGGCCCAAAGAAATAGTATGATTGTCAGTTTAAAACGTTCCTAAAAAAGGATAATCTCCAGAATGCCTTTTTTAAACAGTTTATTGCCTTTCATTCAATTACAAGCTTCTCTTTTGAGGTACAATCCATTTGGACATAGACAATAATGTCATAGGCCAACTCCCTAAAGCCTGTAATCCACTTTAAGATTATACCAATTTTTCTCAAAAGATTTTGTGCATGTTTGCAATTCTGAAAAATGTGGATCAATGTCTCAGTTTTCTCTTGGGCATGTTTCTAGAGGTTCTTGTTAGTAATTAAAAGCATTACATGGTAGGCACTCATGGAGACAGCTCTAGATAAGATATTTCTGTGAATTAAATATGTCATTAAAATTGGTCCGTTCTTATATTTTCTGCATTAAAATTACCCTTTAGACAAGTTGGAAATACACGTTTTATACCGCGTGTAACGAAGTCCGGGGGTCAGATTACCTGGACGATGTCCACGACTGGCACCATTGCGGCATCTCTCTGCCACTGTCATGGCGGCGGGAATGGGAGTGTGCGCTGCGCGAGCCACTGAGGATGTCTAATGGACACCCCCCCACCCATTGCTGATTCCAGAGCCACTCCTGCATTGCCTGAACAATGGGGGCATTCCTTGCTCCTGTGGGCTTTAGCGCCCAACCTGTTCCTTGCTTCTATGCTGAGTTATTCCGTTTCCTTGTACACTGAGACGAATCGCTATAACCTTCATTGCCTGTTACCTTCCCCATATCATCAGATTCCCTGGATTTTGACTCTTGGCTTCCTTGTCTGACCCTGTATCTCCACTGCCTGCCTTAACCACGGATTTGACTGACCACAATATCTCTTATGCCCTTGTCTGTTATCACATTCTGGACTATTTTATTTATGTATCTGGTTCTCTACCACTGGGTTCCACTCCTATAGGGAAGCTCTCCTTCCCGTGACAAAGTGTCAATTTCTTTTGATCATTTATCTATTGGTGGTGGCTTTTCCCCTTGTAATCAACATAAAACAACTTATTTTTCAAAAATCCTATTATCTTCATACAGGTGAAGATCATAGGGAATATTTAAAACTGTTTTAATCCATCCAGACGTCCCATAAAATACTTCACTTATAAAACAGATACATTTAAAAAAAAAAAAAATGTATTCTATATATTGGGGGAATTCAATCCTCCTCCAACAGGCTGCATGTGTGGATCATCTGACAGTGCCTGCCTGCCCAGGCCCAGTGCTATACTACTGCTGCTCCTCCTCTTTCACTGTCTTTACTCTGGAGAATCAATTCTCATTTTTTCTAATATGGGGGAGGGTCAGTCTTATGGCTGGGTGTGTCTATCAGCCAGTGCCTGGCCTGTGCCCTGCCCTGTGCCTCAATGTCCTTCCTTACTATGGTGGATCAACTCTTGTTCTTGTTTCTAATATGAGGAATGATTCAGCCTGTCTGCCAGCGCCTGTCCTGTGAACTGCACAGACCACCTACAAAATATGCAGGTTGACAGGTCCAAGAGCAATTTGGTGTGATTACCAACCTAAGCTGTTTTGTGATTAGTGCCCCCCACACAAACCACATTACATGTATTGAGTGTCCTGGTGGACAAAACCAGGGGCTCCAAAACAGTAGTTTTGTCTTGATAAACCTTGGCCTTAAGGCCAGAAGACCAATCTTTCACAGGTACACAGGTACTCAATCAATCTTAGCCAAAAGGCTGAGAAATGGGGAAAAAAGCATTTTTGATTTACAAAATTTATATCTGCTCTCTGTCTTCCACTCTCTAATAAAAGGCTCTTAAATTACTGTTTACATTGTAGCGTCAACTATGGACTACAAAAATTTCCCCCTTAAATTTTTCTTTCACAAATATTAGCATGTAAATTACTACTGATGGCTAGTCCAATAATTAATTTTCAAAACCTATTTTCAGGAAATGAGTTATGGAAAGAACTACCTAATTAATTTGCAAATAGTTGTTGAAATTATGTTGTCACATGTGTACAATTTTAGGTGTATTTTTTTATGAATGGTACATAAATGGAGCTCCAGTGGCGTTGCTACAGGGGGGCAGAATTGCCCCCCCTAGGTTAATCCTTGCCCCCCCTGTTGACCCCTGCCGAATTTGGAATAAAGTCGCAATGCGACTTTAAATCCCGTGTTTTGGTTTTTTTAATGCGTTGGTGTGGCAGAGCCTGTCCTGGTGTGTGTTTGGGTGTTGGTGTGGCAGAGCCTGTCCTGGTGTGTGTTCGGTTGTCAGTGTGGCAGAGCCTGTCCTAGGGTATGTGTTTGGATGTGGGTGTGTCAGAGCCTGTCCTGGTGTGTGTGTGTTTGGATGTGGGTGTGGCAGAGCCTGCCCTGATGTGTGTGGGTGTCTGTGTGGCAGAGTCTGTCCTTGTGTGTGCGTGCGTGTGTTTGGTTGTCGGTGTGGCAGAGCCTGTCCTGGTGTGTGTGTCTGGGTGTCGGTGTGACAGAGCCTGTGTTGGTGTGTGTGTTTCGTCATCTGTTTCCTGGCACTTAACTTACAGTAGGAATTATTTAATTTATATTTATCCAGAGATAAAATGTCCTCCTGAAGTTGTAGTGTCTTCAGGGGACAAATGTTCAAGGCCCTGAAATCATTTAGTGGAAAAGTTATTTATTGTGTTATAATATTTATTTCAAGGATTAGTCGCACTCAATTGTGGCTTCAGGCTTCTCATGTTGAATGATCAAGTATTATTTTAGCCCAATAACAAAAGTATAATTCCATAGCACATTACTTTTGGAAATTATGAATGCCCCCCCAGTTTGACTGTGGTATCTTGTGTGCCCCCCATATATATATTGTTTCTAGAGTTGCCACTGTGGAGCTCACAGAGAACCGGTTAATGCCTTCATGAACAACTTAATATACTCTTTTGATCGGGCCCCCAGTGACTCTGTTATTCGGGTAATTTATCAGTAGCAAGTTAAGAGATATCTTATCCGCAGTTTGATATGTTACTGCTGAGCTTTACAAGAGCTTCATTTTCACAAGTATATTGTTAAAAAAAGACCCTCGAAGAGCTTTTATCAAGCTAATTTTTCAGATTTTGACATATGAAACAATCATAATAATCATTCTCTTACCAGACAGGGATGTTGTGTGAACATTAAACATTTTTGTTTACCCAGAGCATGAAAAGTGTATGATTTTTTCATTACCTTTGTGTTACCTCCCTTTCCCACCCCCTCCCATATCTCTTGTCAGTTTCTTCTCTGCCGTTGCACAGAGAGAACAGAAGAGACCAGAAAACAGATGGAGTGAGCAGTTGAAGGGGCAGAGACAAGGCAAGGAGGGCAGAGAAGGCTGTGGGGAATGGGTAGAGAGAGGACTAGGGGGGAGAGCACAGAGAGAGACTTTTTTTTAAAACTAGAGTGTAGGGGCTGAAGATAGCATTAAAGGGATAGCTAGTGTAGGTTTAGGGCAGGGCTTAGCTTAGGGAAGTTGGGAAAGGAAATATATACTGAAATATTTTCTTTAAAATAGTAGCTTGAGATTATGTGTACAAATCCTTGTTCTTAGCCCTGCACTTACTACATTGGTAACAAGCGATTATGTGGATTTGGTGTTGGTTACTGTCACGGAGCTGGATAGTCCGACCGACTACCTCCGCTGACTTGTGCTCCCTTAGCCTGAGACAACACACTCTTTCCCGGGTTTCCCAGTCACTACCCGAGACTCAGTGTAGGGTATAACCAAAATGAAGACTGCTTTATTTTAGACACACAGGGCTGGATATAGCCAGCAAAGCACACATTAACATAAATCAATATATTGGGATACAAACCGCCCCTTTACTCTGCCTCCCAGAGACAACAGGGTCGGTAAAGGGATTAACAATACAACAGGGTCCCAACCTCCACTATCTATTACTGGCCGAAATCACTTCCAGGGATGGTTTGCCCGGGGTAAATGTCTGTAGTGGTTGAACTGGGGGGGGGAGCTGACTTATACAACACATTAATTCACCATGAGGTGGGGGGGGTCTGACATTAAACTGAAACAATGGCGGTCAAGTGGTTTGCAGCATGTCACGGGACTAGGGCTGCAGAGGACTTTTAACCACATCTTCATTTCTGTTCACCTGTTTTGGTTGTTCCCAGAAGTATAATCACACCCTTGTATCACCCGGACCCATTGGATCCTTATTTCCCTTGTCCTGTACCTGACTGGGACTTAGCTGTAATTCTCAGGAACTGATTGTCAGCTAGGATCCACAAGAGTGCCGGCTGGACTTTTTAACCCTAAATATCTTGGATGCCCGTGGCCCCACCAAAGCACTATTTTGCACAAATATACAACATGTAGTGGTGCTAAGACGACAAGTGATTGGGAGAGGGAGCCCTTTTGGAACCCTGGTTTTTAAGCACCTTTTCTTGACCGGGGTTTAGCAGCAGCGGCTATGGAGCCTCCGCCCAGTTGCTTTGCAGACTGTACAGGGGAGTGCATGGTGGCCTGATTGTGGAGCTGGGTTGTCTGAGCAGAGTATTGTTTGTGATGATGGGGATTATCTCCTTATCTGATAGAGTTTTGTATATAAGGCTGTGTGTTTTCATCTCAACATTGGTTCTGATTGGGGCGGGCTGCTATAATCACTTATTGTGATCAGGAAAGACTAAGGGATCTTAATATGTATAGTTAGAGGAAAGAAGAGAGAGGGAAAATGCAATACAAACATTGAAGTACCTAGGGATTTAACAAAGTACAGGAAGGAATCTTATTTGAATGGAAGAGAGTTGTTAGAACAAGAAGTAATAGGTCTAAAACTAGAGGGTCAAAGGCTTAGATGTAAGGTGTGGAAGTTTATCTTTAATGAGTGGTAGATAAATGGAATAGTCTCCCAGCACAAATGGTGGAAGCTCATACAGTGACGGAATTTAAGCATGCATGGGATAGGCATAAAGCAATGCTGATTATGGGACGATGACACAGGAGTTTTTTCCCAACTCAAGCACTATATAAAATTCAAACACTCTGGTCTATTAGATAATGAGTTGTCCTAGTGATCACTGCTACATTACTGAATCTCCAACATATGGAGTTAACTGTAAAGTAAAAATTAAAAAAAAGACGAGAGCCATGGGACACAATGAATTTGCTTTCAAAACCAATAAATGAAAAATGCAGCAAAGCAGAAAAAAGCATGGCCTTTTTGCTTCTGTTCTGTAGGAGGACAGCATGGTATTCACTACATTCTATTGTATTATACTTTGGAATGACAAACTTACACCCCCTGCTGTGCATAACACATAATGGGGCAGTCATAAGCCTGGCTACCAACATACTACCAAATAATACAGCTGCTTGTTTTTTCGTTACTAACAATGAATAATCTGCTATGTTTGAAGGTGTCTACCCTAGTAATTATAATATTTATATTGGAATTTGGGATTAAAAGGTGTTGCTGACTAACCCTCTAACTTTCAATGTATAATTCAGTTGTCTATTGGGAGTACTGAGTATTTTGGAAAACACAGTTACAAGAATAGTGTCAAAATACAGCCAAATGAGATGAAGGACTTCCCCAAGGAGCTTATTGACGCTTTTTAAGGGAAATCACTCCTGAAGTGTGTCCAGGTGACATGACAAAGTAATTATCATTGTGATTGTCACAGTGGAAGTCAAACCTCCAAAGAAGGTGATCTTTGAAAACGATGATGTCATTATGAAGAGATTATATTACAGCACTACAAGATCTCCTTTACACGATCCAATTTTTCTCATGGTGTCAGTTGTGAATAGTGAATATAGTTGGTGTGGTGGTGTTTGCACTGAGAGCCTTTAAACTATTTCTGTCAGGTCAAAGCCAGCAATGCTGGTTCTCACTGACAGAGGGGAAACAGTGGAACCATCACAGCAGCAGTGAGGAGCGTTAGAGCAGATGTCCCCTCTCATGAAGAACCATTGTTGTGAGGATGCCATTTAATGCCCTTTGTCATGAAGAGATTACATTTTGGCAAAATATGGAGCAGTTGTCCTCACCCTTTTAGCATCCTACTCTTTTCATAATTCAAGGGAGTAGAAACTTAATCAGCTTCCAAATTATAAAAAAAAACACAACACATTGTATGTAAATCATGATTTTCATTTAAAAAAAAAAAAGCATCCTGACTGCAGTAGCAATTTAACCAGCCAGCATGTCCCTTAATTGTACATTCAGTGCCAGGAATGCCACAATGCAACTATTAATACAAGCGTCAAGTACATGACAGCATCTTTTAACCTCTTGCTAATGTCTTTTAGTTAGGTCACTTGTAAGGCCTCTGACGAACACAGGTTCTGGAACAGGGAAATGGCTACTTAGACAGACAAATAGAAAGCCTGTCCTTTGTCTTGTCACTCCCTTTTTAAATAATAAAACACATCTCAGCCAATATGGATGCCTTGCTGAATATTTACTGTTAGAACAACTACATTCTGGAAGTAATATCTTGCTGCCTACTTATTTTTGCTTGTTTCTGGAAAGCAGCCATAGGCCACATCCAGCATTCCACAAGATCACTTGCCAGTTTCTAAGAAACTGCTCTAAAGATTGTTTATTTCACCCAGCATGTCTGACACCTAACCAACATTTACTTTGCCAAGTTCATTGTTTTTGAAATCTTAGTAGTAGTATGATTAAAATGAACAAATCTTCAAGGAAATACAGTGGACTTAAATAATACAATTCATCCATGTGGGGAAAAGTACCGTATTTGCTCGATTATCAGACGACCCTGATTATAAGACGACCCCCCAAAATCTGAATATTAATTTAGGAAAAAAAAGAAAAAGCCTGAATATAAGACGACCCTATAGGAAAAAAGTTTTACCAGTAAATGTTAATTCATGTAAACTATTACATTTTTTAATAAAAGCTATGATTGAGAAAAATATTTTTTTGTTTTTATTTCTTTGTATTTTCCAACCTGCCCCCCAGTTACGCACATCTGCCCCCAGGCTTGCCACTCCAATATGGCACTGTGGCCCATGATATGCCTTTTAACCCTCTATATGCCACTGTGCCCCATGATATGCCTTTTAACCCCCTATGTGCCACTCTGCCTCCATAAATGCCTTATACCCCTATATGCCACTCTGGCATTTAGGGGGTTAAAAGGCATATTATGGGGCAGAGTGGCATATAGGGCGGTATAAGGCATTTCAGGAGGCAGAGTGGCGTTCAGGGGGCATTTCATAGAGCACTCTGCCTCCAGAAATGCCCTATGCCCCCATTTAACACTCCCCCCCACACACACACACACACTTACCGGTGCTTCCAATTTCCTGCTGTATACCGGGGCAGCAGTCTTCCTTCTGTCTCCCCCCATTTAACACTCCCCCACCCCACACACACTTACCGGTGCTTCCAATTTCCTGCTGTATACCGGGGAAGCAGTCTTCCTTACTCTGCAGCCAGAAGGAGGTGAGGGGAACTCTGATCTCTGACAGTTGGGGAAGGTCTGTGCGATGGACGCAGACAACCCCCGCTGCTAGCCATACCTCCATCCGGCTGCAGCGGAAGTTGTCTACGCGGATCGCGTGGACGTCAACCCGCTGCCCCGGTATACAGCAGGAAATTGGAAGCACCGGTAAGTGTGTGTGTGTGGGGGGGGAGTGTTAAATGGGGGGAGACAGAAGGATCCAGGTCCCCTGCAGCGGTGCGGGGGATCTGGATCTTATAATCAAGCAAATACGGTAATGGTGATCCTCACGGTCTAATATAGCCTACCTACCAGACAACTAGTAACAGAAGTAACAATCCAGTTACAAATTGTGTAACAACATAAAGCATATATACAACAGAAACGGTATATCCAGGTCATGATCTAAGCCTCAAGGGCCCAGAAATTCCGTGTGTATGCTTGCATGAATGGCAGTTTGGGATATCCAAAAATCCTGGCCTGCTTGCAACTCTGAAAGCCTAGAGTTTGATAAACCTGGGTAAACTATTTTAAACAGCTTCTGGTGGTATGTCCATATTAAATAACGGTGTAACCATCAACTGTCCTTTCACAACTGGAAAGAAAATAACTATTCATGTTCTCACCTGTGGCTACCACGCGTTGGTAAAATCGTCATATTAAGCAAAAATAGGGCTTCAGAATGTTCTTGTAATTTTTGTTTCATTGATAAGGTATTGACAAGATTTTCTTGGCATTTATATAAAGGGTAATTATTACTAAGTGGGTTCAGTGTGCCTAGCAATCTTTTAAATCTGAGGAGGAGGATGTTTGGTACCGATGTAAAAAAAGATTGCATCTTTGACTTGTTTGAAGGTGTTCTAGCACACAACTCTTCTTGGAAATTCCCTTCATGGGTCCCCGTCCTCTGTCCTAGCCATTACTATGGATTGGACCATTACCTATTAGCCCAACAACAAAACCTGGCTATAACAATCCACACACTTATATGTTTGTGTTACCCATCCCCATGCCTACCCAGAGCTCTACTTCTTTCTAGGAGAGTGGCTATGTGAAGAGGGCAGGGGTAGCCTCAAGCAACGTTTAGCGGGAGGGGTGTATGGCCAAGCGCTGCTCCCCCAGCTCAGAGAAAGAGGTAACTGAACTACAGACCTGAAGAAGCAGGATTTCACCGAGATACTCTGGGTCAAACCAGGTATTCCCATTCCCCAGTATTAAAGGTATTCAATACGAATAAAACATAATTTGGACTTGTGTGGCTTGAAATGTACATCAGAGCAGCATTGTTAAGGTTATAGCACATTAAGAAATTTAACCTTAAACCCATTTATGTGGTGGCTTCTATATCGGTTATTCAGCATTGCTAAAAGGAACTCAGAACTCCTAGCTAATTAGTTTGATACCACAGACTGCAATTGTATTCCAATATGGAAATGTGACCTCATAAAGGTACGGGTGTGTGAAGTGTAATATTAGCAACAAGGACAAAATCAATCCAATCAAAGTATGGAAACGCGTACATGGTAATTTGAAATCTATATATGGTTGAGAGTATTATTATTTATTGGATGACATCTTGAAGCATACTTGAAGGGTATGACAAACTCGAACTGACAAAGAAAACATGACACAGAAGGTAATAGTAAAGTAAGGGCCATGTTTGCATTATTATAAAAAGCAAAATTATGAAATTGCAATTATTTACTACGGTATATTATATATTATTATATTTACTATAAAAATAATTTTGAACTTGATACCCCCTCTTCATTTAAAAATATATATTTTTTGCATATTGGGGAGGCGAAGAAGTAAGGCGAGCTTGCACACCAGTAGGCAATACCTTTCTTTTTGGTTTAAAAAAATCCACATACATATGAAACATTTCCCTGAATGACACTGGTACACTTAACATGGTCAGGTTTACCTTGGAGATGGTTAAGGGCTCCCTGTGTTCGAGTCCTCCTTTCAAAGAGAATCCCCATGGAGCGCCACCTTGTAGGGATGCTGGCACGTAGATGAATTTGACAACTGGCTTTGCAGAGGATGGGTTGCTGCTCATGTTTCTGGTCTTACAGAGTCCTCATTGTTATCAAATCTTCAAGCCAAGGCAAAGCACCAGTACCCAAGAGGGGCACAAGAAACAGGTTTGAGATCTACCCATTAGATGCACTGCAGAGTATGTAGGCACCTTGAGTTTACAGAGTGCAAATTTTCACACTCAACAAGTTGGCTTTGGGTGGCTCTCATGTCCTTAAGAACAAGCAATCCTAATACGAATCTTTGATTTCTAATTAATGCCATAATTCCAGAAATACATCTCTAAGAGCATTCTTTTTGCTTGATAAAACATAAAAATATAAGATGCACAATAGCTTTAGAACATGCGTATAAATCGGGATATATGTTAAATCGTGTTTGTTATTAATTGATGATACTTCTTTTCCAGCGCTCCCAGACTTACCATTACAATAGATTATCTTTTCAGTTCAATGCATTCAAAGAATGAGATTCCTTTCCATGCAGCATAGATTCCTTCAGAATGAGCTACAGCGTCTTCGTGCAGTTCATGATTTAAAGAATACACTTGTGCTTGAGATGTATCATAAAATCACTGTTAAACTCAGCAAAGAGATCTTTTGGGATGTACGAAGTAAGCAGGTGGATTTGATCCTAGCAGAGTATGTGAAAACTTCAAAAGTAATCCCCTCTTTCTTCAGTGTTTCTTTGCAGATCAGACTGTCACAGCTTCAAGAGAAGGAGGGAGGAGTGTCGAGGAAGAGGGGTGTACACAATGATTAATAAAAAAACGCTGTTGGTATTCAGCAAATGCCCACATTCTGCAGGGCTATGTGATAATCATGGAGATGTTCTCGGATCAATAACCAGTGATCGCTTCAAATGTATTCACTTATTTAGCAAGTGTTTTACCAGGAAGACTACATTGAGATTTCTCTTGTTTTCAAGTATGTCCTGGAAACAATATAACATAAATCAGCAGACTCAGTAGAGTAAATCATTAGAAAGTTCGGAAGGTACAAAAGAAATAGACCAGACAAGATCTTGAGCAACCAACTTAAAAAGAAAAGAGCAAATGAAAAAATAACAAAAATTGTCTCAGATGGCTGTACAAGATTGTCTCCAGAGGATATAGCTGAGGGATTTAGGTTATATTACGAAAAACTTTATAGTAGTTCAATTGATGTGAATGACATCGAAATAGAAGAATACTTAGCTACAATAAAACTACCAACATTGTCTGAAGAACAAAAGGAAATTTTGTATAGGCCATTGGAGAAAAAGGAACTAAGCAATATCATTGATAAACTTCAGAAATATAAAACCCTAGGTCCGGACGGCTTTACCAACTTATTTTACAAAACTATGAAATCAGAACTATTAGACCATCTTATCCTGACTTTTGAAGAAATTGCAAATACGGGTATACTTCCAAAAGAGATCTTGCAGGCTAACATTCTTTCAATATTAAAAAAAGAATTCAGAGGAATTAAAAAGCTATCGTCCCATTTCCTTAATCAAGGTAGATATTAAACTATTCTCTGCCCTACTGGCAGAATGATTAAAACTTACATTAGATACTTTGATACATCCAGACCAAGTGGGGTTTGTCCCAAGTAGAGATTCTACTAATAATATCAGACGTTTGATTGACGAACTGGATCATGCAGAAAAATATGGTTACCCCCTTCTGACCCTCTCATTAGATGCCGAGAAGGCTTTTGATAGGGTCAGTTGGGGGTTCCTTAGGGCCACCCTCAGAGCATTTGGAATTTCGGGATGGTTCTTTAATGCTATTATATCTCTATATTCTAATCCCAGCGCACGGGTGGTCGGACATGGATTATGCTCTACCTGGTTCGATCTTAAAAACGGCACCAGACAGGGCTGCCCTCTATCACCAATTCTTTATATTTTTACTTTAGAATCTTTCGCTAAAAAAATACGCATTAATCAAGATATAACAGGTATTAAAATAGACAATGACGAATTTAAAATATCGCTCTATGCAGATGATGTGATTATTACGATAACTAAGCCATTAACTTCAATTAAATATTTTCTAAGAGAAGTGAAAAAACTATAGTTTAGTCTCGAATTATAAACTCAATCTCGATAAAACCATTGTACAAGCTAAAAACATAGAGATATTTTATCTAAACATTTTTCTTTAAATATAAAAGTAAAGGATTTTGAGCACCTAGGGATCCTCATCCCTGAGAAAATTGACAATATAGTAGAAATAAATCTCCTTCGCCTTCTAAGAATGTCAAATACACTCATGGAGGAGTGGAGAAAAATGTAAATATCCTGGTGGGGTCGAGTTAATGCTCTAAATTCTTACCTAATGCCAAGATGGAGTTATTTATTCGGTATGCTACCACTAAAATTCCCACAATGTTGGCTCGCCATAATTCATACGTCCTTTTTAAATTTTGTTTGGAAGGGGAAGATCCCCAGGATCAATGCAAATCTGATGAGCGCACTCGCTAGGAATGGAGGTATGAGCTTTCCACAGGTAAAACAATCTTACGAAATCAGTACATTGTACCATATGGCTAAAACTTATCAAGAAATATCCAGACAAGAAGTATGGTACAAGTTAGAATGTAAGTCGTGCGAGGTAAACAGTTTAAATAGATGTATTTGGTCCTTAAAAGACAAAGATATAGTAAATAAAGTTAAAAGTAAAAATATGATCCTAGAGAATATCATACCGGAATGGCTAAACATCAAAAAAAAACTGGGTATCAAAGACAAGCTAATTGATACATTAAAGTTCAATATTCTGGAAGAACTTATCGATAACATCTCACTTGATCACTGGCAACAAGCAGGAGTTAATACTATATCAGACATAACGGCACACGGAGAGATAATCTCTTTTCCTTCTATTCTAACTAAATTTAAATTGATAAAACCAACTATCTTTAACTATCTACGAATAAAGAATTGTATTAATAAACATGTCTTAATTTCACAGGATATATACATTAGGAAACTCGCTCAAATCTTTAGTCCAAAACAACAAACGAAACTTCTCTCTAAATGTGCAAAAATAATAAGGTCAAAAGAAGGAAACACCCCTATTATGAGAATAATCTCAGATTGGGAGAAAGAATTTAACATTCCGATACCTGTCGGAGAATGGTTAAAAGAGATTAAGAACTGTCTATCAAGGGTACATGATCTTTCCCTTCTGGAGACACAATATAAAGTTATATACAAATGGTATCTAGTTGTAAGGCACCTACCTTAAGCAGCTCCCGGCCGTCCTCTTCTCCTCCCCGGCAGAAACGCCGGCACCGCAGACTGGAGCTTGAAGCAGCCGCTCGCGCACGCGGCCGCTTCATGAATATTCATGAAGCTGACCGCCGGCTGGATTCCGCTGCGTCGCTATGGCGACGCAGGACGCGATCACGTCCCGGACGTCGGGGAACGCCCCCCCGGGCTATTTAAACCTCGAGCACAGTATCCACAGTGCTCAGTTATACTGGTTCTGTCCGTATTACGTGAGCTCCTCCCGTATCCTATATATATATATATATATATCTCTTGTTCCTGTTCTCCCGGTATCCGACCCTGGTCTGCTAAACGGCTTCCTGTGTTTCTCTGGTTTCCTGACCCTGGCTCTCCCTGCTACTACGTGTACCTCTGGCATCCTGACCTTGGCTATCCAACCCGACTACGTGTACCTCTGGCATCCTGACCTTGGCTATCCGACCCGACTACGTGTACCTCTGGCGTCCCGACCCTGGTCTGCTTAACGGTTGCCCTCTGACCACTCGTGCTTACAGTTACACCACCAAGTGCCCTGTTATCCTCACCAGGCCCCTTGCGTGTGTTCTGTTTTTGAGCAAGTGTGTTCCAGTCCTGCATATCGGATTCCTTCTGGTAAGACAAACCTTACACTAGTCCCAACTCGTATTTTTAGGATGTTTCCATTGAACTCTAACATATGCTGGCGATGCGAACAATCTATTGGAACTTATATCCACATATGGTGGTCCTGCCCCAAAGTAAATATTTTTTGGAAAGAAATTCTTAATTACTTAAAGAAAATAGACAATATTATAATTCCAGATACTCCGGCATCTTTAATATTACATCTGGGTTGGCCCCCCTTAACTCAAACTCAATTAAACATAACTATTCATAGCGGTTAAGAAATTAATAGCCAAAGAGTGGAAACAAAATAGATACTTTAATTTGTCCCAAGTGATAAATCAAATTAAGTTTCAGTTCACTATGGAGAGGGAAGTATCGCGTCTAAATCACACGTCTTTCAAAAAAACTCAAATATGGGACATATGTCTTAAAAAGGTCAATAGTACAAGCTTACTCTGCAGAAATAATTAATGAGTCTTGTCTCGCAATACCCCCCTCCCCAGCTCCATCTCGGATTTTTTGATGTTTTATGTAGTATATGTCTTGTTTCTTTCTTTTTTTTTTCATGTTTATTTATGAGGAAAATAAGCAACATATGCAATAGACTAATTTCTGCTGTACTGTATAATTCATATTTGTTATATATTTATCCTTTTTTTTGTGTGTCGATATGTTTTTATGTAATATAAATGTTTGTCTTATGAAAATGTAAATAAAGATTATAAAAAGAAAAAAAAAAGAAAGTTCGGAAGGTACCGATCTCTTAACATGTGATTTTTATATGGGGATGCTTATTCATCTGCTAAATTCAAGAAGTATTTAATCCCTCCACTTGTTCACATGAGTGGTTTAAACACACATTTAAAATGTTCACTCTGCATTTACCAGTAGGTCACAATGGAACAAAACTGCAACAGGTAAGGGGACATTAAGATTTCTTCACTGAAGCACAAGGTCAGAGGAGAGCTTGCTGGAAAGTTGCAATTTCAACTGATTGGCTTCACTATACTTTATGAACGTCAAAGCCCAGTGAGTTTTGGCTGCAGGAAGAGCTTTGCTGGCCCTGTCTAAAGCATAGTTAAATCAGTAAGATCTCTTGATTAAATTATGCATTATTCACAACCCGGTCAGTCCTTTTTTTGCAGGAAACACTTGCCAGGGGAGGCCTTTCATTATATTTAATGAATTAATGTATACTAAATTTAGTGAGGGGCAGTAGATTCTGTAAAACTGTTTCAAAAGGAAAGTGGGGAATATTGACAACATTAAAACTTTAAAACTGAGAAAATACACAATGGCCAATAAAATTAACACTGGTTAAGGCATTCTGGTTCAGGTGGAGAAGAGGATCATGCCCTTGCATTCATGCAACATATTAGATGTAAGATGATATCTCTTGACAGCAGATAACAACCATGCGGCCCCCCCTATTGTGCTAACATAGCCCTGCTGTAAAAACGCAGACCATAATCAGTCCTTGGTCTTATCTTACATTCAGGACAGCCTTATGCTATGAAACAGAAAATGCAATAAAAAAATAGCAATGCAAATTTAAAGTTTAAAAAAGTTCAATAATTATTGGGGGTCCATAAGATACAAGAGAGATCCCAAGGGCAGGGCCGGCCCAACAATGGAGCCGAGTGGGGCAACCGCTCCAGGTACTGTCAGTACCCGCTCGGCGCCCCTCTCTCCTCTGCGGCGAGTCTTCCTGTTCGGTCTCGGTGCCGGCTTGTAATGCTGAGTGCCGGAAGATTTCCGGCGCTCAGGATTACAAGCCGGCACCGAGACCGAACAGGGAGACTCGCCGCAGGACTGCTGAAAGGTAAGTACAAGGGAGGGGCGGCAGGGACGGAGGGATAGGAAGGGTAGACATTTTAAAATTCGCCCCAGGCGGCATTTTGCCTTGGGCCGGCCCTGCCCAAGGGTATCTCTAATCATGTTGCACAGTGAGTAGCTTAAAACTAAATAATAATTAAGTATAATAGAGAAAAAAATACAAAAAGGTGCCTCAATACTTTGTACCCCTACCGCTATAAGTATGGACTTTTATTGCCTCCAAACCCAGATGTATTAAAATATTAAATATAATACTAGGTAAGGGAATAGTATGGTCACTGTAATCAGGGGATATTCTGACTATATATATAAAGTTATTTTTTTCAACACCTATTCTATAGAATATTCTATAAAATATTAGCAATAAAAACAACAATGTATGATATGTGTGGGTAATGAAAATGAAATATTTTCTTAAAATCCCCTCTGGTGTACCTGCTTCTGTGGACTACAACTCCCATGACATGTGCTCATCTGAGCATTTTTTTTCATTTAAAAAATGATTTATATAAATTTAGGTGTGTATGAATTATTTTTTTTTATTTGCAGTTGAAAGTTGGGAGTGGATCTGTGATGTCACAATGTTATCTCTGCATGTTAGCATGGATTAGCAGGGCCGGCCCAAGACATAATGCCGCTTGGGGCGAAGTACCTCCATGGTAGGGCCCTGTGGATTAGACAATTGTTAATGAATCTGGCACACTAATCTAACAATAGAAATACTTAAGTTAATGCTATATGCAATAATATCTCTGCAAGAGAATGTAGCCATAATATTTTTAAATGTTTCATGCTTCTAGATTGTTAGCTCATTTGAACAGTGCCCTTTCTGCCTTTTGTTTCTGTAAGCCAACATGATCATGTGTTGTTACGTCCTGTTTACCTATTGTACAGCGCTGCTGAATGTGATGGTGCTATATAAATCAATAATAATTATTATAGTTATATTCTGTACTGTCACACATTTACTTTAAATACCAGTATACATATAAGCAGAAATGATATAACTGTCCAGTAGGTATCCCACCACCTCCCCCGGGTTAGCCCCCCCATATTAAATTTTTTTACAAAAGATCATGGCATTTGTTAGATCATTGTTAGATCAGGTTTGATCAACTGTTTTTTTCGTTAGATCTACTCTAAAATAGGCAATATTAACAATCTTTTTCAGGGGGGGCTAACCCGTAGCCAGCCCCCCCTCAACAAAAATTTCAACAAAATGTTACTGATTATGATAGCTCTACGTTAGATCAGGTTTGATCAGACAAAATTTTTGTTAGATCTAGTCTAATTACTGAGATATTGCATATTTAATGAGGGGGGGCTGGCCCCCCCTCAACTGAAATTTGGATTTTTTTTAATGGATCTTGGTAGATATTCGTTAGATCAGGTTAGATCAACTGTTTTTTTCGTTAGATCTACCACGCAGGAGGCGGTATTCACAATCCTATTTTGTGTGCGGGGGATGGGTACACATACGGTCTGGCCCCCCCTCAACTGAAATTTGGATTTTTTTTAATGGATCTTGGTAGATATTCGTTAGATCAGGTTAGATCAACAGTTTTTTTCGTTAGATCTACCACGCAGGAGGCGGTATTCACAATCTTATTTTGTGTGCGGGGGATGGGTACACATACGGTCTGGCCCCCCCTCAACTGAAATTTGGATTTTTTTTAATGGATCTTGGTAGATATTCGTTAGATCAGGTTAGATCAACTGTTTTTTTCGTTAGATCTATCACACAGGAGGCGATATTCACAATCCTATTTTGTGTGCGGGGGATGGGTATACATAGGGGCTGGCCCCCCCTCAACTGAAATTTGGATTTTTTTTAATGGATCTTGGTAGATATTCGTTAGATCAGGTTAGATCAACAGTTTTTTTCGTTAGATCTATCACACAGGAGGCGATATTCACAATCCTATTTTGTGTGCGGGTAATGGGTATACATAGGGGCTGGCCCCCCCTCAACTGAAATTTGGATTTTTTTTAATGGATCTTGGTAGATATTCATTAGATCAGGTTAGATCAACAGTTTTTTTCGTTAGATCTACCACGCAGGAGGCGGTATTCACAATCCTATTTTGTGTGCGGGGGATGGGTACACATACGGTCTGGCCCCCCCTCAACTGAAATTTGGATTTTTTTTAATGGATCTTGGTAGATATTCGTTAGATCAGGTTAGATCAACAGTTTTTTTCGTTAGATCTATCACACAGGAGGCGATATTCACAATCCTATTTTGTGTGCGGGGGATGGGTATACATAGGGGCTGGCCCCCCCTCAACTGAAATTTGGATTTTTTTTAATGGATCTTGGTAGATATTCGTTAGATCAGGTTAGATCAACAGTTTTTTTTCGTTAGATCTACCACGCAGGAGGCGGTATTCACAATCCTATTTTGTGTGCGGGGGATGGGTACACATACGGTCTGGCCCCCCCTCAACTGAAATTTGGATTTTTTTTAATGGATCTTGGTAGATATTCGTTAGATCAGGTTAGATCAACAGTTTTTTTCGTTAGATCTATCACACAGGAGGCGATATTCACAATCCTATTTTGTGTGCGGGTAATGGGTATACATAGGGGCTGGCCCCCCCTCAACTGAAATTTGGATTTTTTTTAATGGATCTTGGTAGATATTCGTTAGATCAGGTTAGATCAACAGTTTTTTTCGTTAGATCTACCACGCAGGAGGCGGTATTCACAATCCTATTTTGTGTGCGGGGGATGGGTACACATACGGTCTGGCCCCCCCTCAACTGAAATTTGGATTTTTTTTAATGGATCTTGGTAGATATTCATTAGATCCGGTTAGATCAACTGTTTTTTTTGTTAGATCTATCACACAAGAGGGGGTATTGACAATCCTATATAGTGTGCGGGGGGATGGGAATACATATGGGTTGTCCCTCCAACCGAAACAAACTGTTGATCTAACCAGATCTAACGAATATCTACCAAAATCCATAATTGTTTTTCCAAATTTCAGTTGAGGGGGGGCCAGCCCGTATGTATACCCATCCCCCCGCACATAAAATAGGATTGTGAATACCGCCTCCTGCGTGGTAGATCTAACGAAAAAAACAGTTGATCTAACCGGATCTAACGAATATCTACCAAAATCCATTAAAAAAAATCCAAATTTCAGTTGAGGGGGGGCCAGCCCCTATGTATACCCATTACCCGCACACAAAATAGGATTGTGAATATCGCCTCCTGTGTGATAGATCTAACGAAAAAAACTGTTGATCTAACCTGATCTAACGAATATCTACCAAGATCCATTAAAAAAAATCCAAATTTCAGTTGAGGGGGGGCCAGACCGTATGTGTACCCATCCCCCGCACACAAAATAGGATTGTGAATACCGCCTCCTGCGTGGTAGATCTAACGAAAAAAACTGTTGATCTAACCTGATCTAACGAATATCTACCAAGATCCATTAAAAAAAATCCAAATTTCAGTTGAGGGGGGGCCAGACCGTATGTATACCCATCCCCCGCACACAAAATAGGATTGTGAATATCGCCTCCTGTGTGATAGATCTAACGAAAAAAACTGTTGATCTAACCTGATCTAAGAATATCTACCAAGATCCATTAAAAAAAAAATCAAAATTTCAGTTGAGGGGGGGCCAGACCGTATGTGTACCCATCCCCCGCACACAAAATAGGATTGTGAATACCGCCTCCTGCGTGGTAGATCTAACGAAAAAAACAGTTGATCTAACCTGATCTAACGAATATCTACCAAGATCCATTAAAAAAAATCCAAATTTCAGTTGAGGGGGGGCCAGCCCCCCCTCATTAAATATGCAATATCTCAGTAATTAGACTAGATCTAACAAAAATTTTGTCTGATCAAACCTGATCTAACGTAGAGCTATCATAATCAGTAACATTTTGTTGAAATTTTTGTTGAGGGGGGGCTGGCTACGGGTTAGCCCCCCCTGAAAAAGATTGTTAATATTGCCTATTTTAGAGTAGATCTAACGAAAAAAACAGTTGATCAAACCTGATCTAACAATGATCTAACAAATGCCATGATCTTTTGTAAAAAAATTTAATATGGGGGGGCTAACCCGGGGGAGGTTATCCCACCTGTCTCTGAAATAATAATAGTCCAAACAGATCTTGCAAAACCTATTAATGCAAACCTTTTTGATTGCTAACTTTTTTGGCCAGGGCAATTCAAAAAGTTTATGCCTTAAATTTGCATTGATTGAACTTGGGTTGATGGCTGGACTTCTCCTCTCTCCTTTGACAGGGTCAGACTGGGAATAAAGAGTGGCATCCACTTACTGAAGTAAGGGTGGCCGATGGCTAGATACGACAGGCCGCATGTGACCTGCACCCGACCTGCTGATGGCGATACAGATTGAACGTGTATGGGGCGCTGTCGGTGAGCAGCCCACCAGCCATTTTTGTGCCCAGTGTGCTAGATGGCTGGTCCAGGCCTGATCTCCTCCACCTCTATAACTTAGAGGAGACCACTTTCTACACTCACTTGGATACATTTAAAGAAAACAAACTGCTATAACAACTATAAGCAGGGCCGGCCTTAGGGGTGTGCGACCTGTGCGACCGCACAGGGCGCCATGGTTGCAGGGGCGCCTGACCGGGACTTAGATTAAAGCATCGGGTTTTTTTTTTGGTGTTTTTTTTAAAAACTTTATTTAACATCATTCATGTTAAATAAAGTTTAAAAAAAAAACAACGATGCTTAAATCTAAGTCCCGGTCAGGGGCGCCGAGCGGTTGCTCGTGAAGTTCTCGGCAACCGCTCGGCGCCCCTTACTCTCCGTGACTCCGTCGCTGTGCCGGCATCTCATGTTGAAATGCCGGCACCGCGGCAGAGCGAGAAGACGGATGCCTCATGCTCTCACCGCAGGACACCGGCAACAAGGTAAGTGGGGGGGTGTAGTTTGAAGGGACAGAGGGGGGGGTGTAGTTTGAAGGGGCAGAGGGGGGGGTGTAGTTTGAAGGGGCAGAGGGGGGGAGTAGTTTGAAGGGGCAGGGGGGGTGTAGTTTGAAGGGGCAGAGGGGGGGGTGTAGTTTGAAGGGGCAGAGGGGGGTGTGTAGTTTGAAGGGGCAGAGGGGGGTGTGTAGTTTGAAGGGGCAGAGAGAGGGGGGTGTAGTTTGAAGGGGCAGAGGGGGGGTGTAGTTTGAAGGGGCAGAGGGGGGTGTAGTTTGAAGAGCAGAGGGAGGGGGGTGTAGTTTGAAGGGGCAGAGGGGGGTGTAGTTTGAAGGGGCAGAGGGGGGGTGTAGTTTGAAGGGACGGGGGGTGTAGTTTGAAGGGACGGGGGGGTGTAGTTTGAATGGGCAGGGGGGGTAGTTTGAAGGGGCAGAGGGGAGGGGTAGTTTGAAGGGGTAGTTTGAAGGGGCATGGGGGGGTAGTTTGAAGGGGCAGAGAGGGCGGGTAGTTTGAAGGGGCAGAGAGGGGGGGTAGTGAGGGGGGGCGCCAGAGGAGTAGTCCGCACAGGGCGCCACAACGCCTAAGGCCGGCTCTGACTATAAGCGTTTATATTTAAAAACATAAGTGATGTTTTTCACACAGATGCTGCAAACTGGAAGTCCAAGTTTTACTAAAAAAGAGTTTGAAAACAATGTTCACATGGCTTCAATGATATTTTGGCAAACCTCCGTACTCTTCTGAAGCCAAACTAAACAGCAAAAACAGTGTTGTAAACGGAGGCCCATTATTATAGAAAATAAAGTAATTTTAACTCCCTTAGGTTGTTATATAGTTTTATGTGGTAAAGATAGGCTAAGAAAAAATATTGATCTTATAAACGGACCTCAGCTATATCAGCTTCTTAGGACAAAAGAAATGCTGCAGATGAGCAATGGTGGAGTCTATTTTATGTATAAGCTGATAGGGGCAGTTATTTCTACTATACTCAAAAGCCAGGATAGAAGCAGGTAGGATGCATTTCTCTGTTATCGGCAGCAGGAGTTAAAGGTCCGTACGAGTGACTCTATTGGTCACCGGCATGGCCCTCCTCTGGTATGAACCAATGAAGGGTTCCCCTTAACCCCTGCGTTTCTACAAAGACAAGGTAGGAGAAGAGGCAGTGACTTATATGGGGGGGACCAGGGAAATAAGTAGGAGATATTAACGAAGAGTCTTCGTGTTGTGCTTCTTCATCGTCTTGTCCGTTTACCTGCCGCCATATTAGTTTATTCATTATTCGGTTTCAACAACGAAAATGCAACATTCGTGTTCGTTTTCATGTTCTCCCGAATATGAATGCACAAGTCTAGTAATCACATCTGGGAAGTTTAAACGTCTCTTACCCCAGACCTCTCATACATTTCTAGGAAGTGAACAGAGCCCTTAAAGACAGGGTATGAAATAGAATCAAAACCACACAAGTGTCTGCGCACCCAAATAATAAGTGAGTAAATTATATGTGCAACACAAAAATAATATGTACAAAGATACCACACACAGTATCCAAAAGGCTCATATATAAAGGGAAGAGAAAAAAGAAAGAAAAAAATTATGTTGTAGTATATCAAAGTAGGTCTCAAAAAAAAAATGCTATTAAGCAGATCGGACCCTTACAATTTAAAGGGTATGAAATAGGTTTGATGCAGGCAAAACTGGTGAGGGAACAATAAGCTGCCTGGACCATCTGAATGAAGGAGAAAGGTACTGGCTTATTTCGTCTAGAACTGTAGATCTGAGGGGATGATAGCAGACCGCCCTATTGGGCAATTAAACTCCATGTTACATTGTAGTTCTTACCAAAGGTAGGCAGCTGGGATGACATCATATTCTAGTGTTGGTCAGAGACAGAACAGGGAGGCAGCATGTGATGAACGAATGTCAACAAAGGTCTGACTACCTTATTTAACAAAATTTATATGTTTGATAATTTCCTTTAATTTTTGGGGAGTTTTGAATTTTTATAGTGTTTACAAATTAGTTGACACATTTTTCATGCAACATTGGTTAATACTTAGGGAGGGGTAGTTGTAGCATGTTTATAGATTTTATAGTTTATTTTCCCTTTTGTAATTGCTTATATCAAATAAACTAGTCTTTTGTATTTTTGCAAGGCTACATCAATCGTAAATTGATTGATTCAGCAGAGAAAGAAATCGGGTAGACAGTTTTATACTTTGGAAGTTGGGATTGGTAGGCTGTGTATTATATGACGATGAATATTTATATATTGATTTTCCTACGTTTATTTTAGCTAGGGTAATATCCTAGCCCAGATATCGGGTATTTTTTTTTATTTTTTTTACATAATGTGGACTGTTTGCAAATAACCATAAGTCCCTTGTGTACAGTCCCTGTCTAGTATATAAATCCCAGTGTCCAAGACCACCATCCCGATGTCCCTATTTTCTAGGATCTCAGAATGTTTTCTTAGTATCTGTGTTCTGCAGCCCTAAAAGTCACAATAACGTGGAAAAAACAAGGCCAAAAATGTGTTTATAAGGTAAATTGTGTAAAATCATATTGCTATCCAAAAGTATTCTTACGTAGTGCTGCCATCTAGTGTCTATTTTATATAATGTACAATCTATTCACACACTGCTAAAATCTGAGCTCTCTAATCATTTCATTATATGTATGTAGACAGCATCTACAATAAAGTTTAACTATTAAGTGTATACATGTTTTTAATGTATACTTAAACACTTCAAATATGTTGGAGATGATTCTCTGTGAAAAGCTGTATGAGTAGTAGCCCTATGCATGCTTCCGCCTCAGGTGATTAGATGACTCTATCAAGGCCTTGAACACTGCAGAATTACAAACATTTTAAAGTTTTCTCCATTTAATTTTACTGACTCATTGTACCAGCGTTACGTAATCTGCTGGCGCTATATACATTCATATAATGTAAGGACCGGCTCAGTATATAGTGATGGGAGTTATGATCTCCCATCACTACATACTGAGCCAGGCACTGATAGTAGTACGGCATAACTCTCACCAATATACACTTAACAAAACATTGACCTTTCTTTTGTCACTGTCACTTTTCCTCCTCCACCTCCTCCTCGTTGTTCTCTCATAGAGTTCCCTGCCTGGTGTTGTGTCACCCCTTGTAAGGTGTCACCCGCGTGCGGTCCACACCCCCCGCACCCGGTTGTGACACCACTGGTACATGATTCTGAGCCGATGCAGGATACAGCTCAAGAAGATGGATTAAAAGATCAAGGCAGAGCTGGATCTGTGTCAGGTGAATGTAATAAGGATACTATTGGTAAACTAGGTGAGATAGTGGGTTCATTGGTGGGTATTTTAAAGGATTTAAAACTTCCTAGTCCAGCTCAGGTCTGGGATAAGAGAGTTAATGTTTCTAATCCTAAAATGTTATTGAATGAGTCATGTAGACAAGAATCGTTAGCATGTGAGAGTTCTCCTTTGGGTTTTTCATCTGAATTGTAAAATAATGTAAAAGAAAAATTTGGAGTGATGATTATGTTGATATTTTGTTGTTGCTTCCAACATCTAAAGAATTGTTATTTTTTATTAAAGCATAATACATAATACAGATGATAATTATAGGGGTAGGCCAGTAGCTAAATCCTTTAATAATTGGTTACAAGATATGGGGAAAAGTTTTAGTAGTAAATATTAATTTACATGTCAACTATTTTTTTCATATTTAATAAAAACTACCCTTAGGCTAGGTTTCCACTTGGGTTTTTGTCCTGCGTTTTTTTTCTTGATGAAAAACGCCAGGAAAAACTCCAAGAAAACTGCCACTGCATTTTCCTGCGTTTTGGCGTTTTTTCTGGAGTTTTTTCTGGCGTTTTAGCCTTTCTGTGGAAATTGCTTTTTTGACCTTAGGCAGTTTTCCAGCCTTTACATGTTAGAATTTTCACCCAGCTAAAAGGGATTAGGATAAATGGCAAGCATCTGCCCCCTCCTCGTGTCATTTCCTTGGTAGAGTTCTACTTAAACACGCCCCGGCGGACCCTTTTGTCTCTTTTCTGTGGTTTGTAAGGCATGCTTTATTCCGAATCTCTGCTCCTCTAGGAAGAATGGCCCCAAATGATGGTGCAAATTGTTTGCTGTTGCTTTTGGCACGCAGGATCCAGTTGATGCGTCGGGTATGTTTGTTTGTAATGGCATGTTTGTTCCAAATAGTGTAAAATTCAATATGAACTTGTGTGAAACTGTTTGTTTCCAGCCTATTTCTCGTAGGACACACAGATACTGGGTCCATCCTCTGCATTGTAACTGTGGAAAAAAACGCCATAAAAAACGCCAAGGCAAAACGCACATGGCTTTTTCATGGCGTTTTTTCTCTCCCATAGACTTCTATTGGAGAAAAACGCCAAGATTTGCCCCCTGTGTTCCAGACTCTCTGTAGTCTAGTGGGGGCAGCTGGTGGACATCTGCGAAATGCAAGCAGACAACCTTTGCTGCTGCCCAGCACCTCCACCAGGGCTTATATGACGTGGCACAGGAAGGTCATGTAACGCCGGTGTTCCGTCATAGGAGCCCTGGAAGTGCCAGGCAGCAGCGGAGGTTGTCTGAGCGCATCGCGCAGACGTCCACTGGCTGCCAGAGAGGAGGATCCAGGTCCCCTGCAGAGCTGCGGGGATCTGGATCTTAGTGTTATACTAAGACCTCTATTTGAGATCGGATTATAAAACTACCTCAAATATAAGACGAGGGTGTATTTTTCAGAGCATACGGTAATATTAAGGGGGCTTTAGAGTTTGTTTCAGAGCTAATGAGTAAAGGTTTTTCACTGTCTTGGATAGACAGGTATTAAGTAGACTTCTCATTCTTCTTTAAGTTGTTTGTCCTGATCAAATTAGTTTTCAAAGGTTATGGCATAAGCAGGATACCAGGAGACCTATTTCTGCAAAAATTAGTAGGGGTGCTGGATGGAATTTGCTGAAATAAAATTGAATGTTGTCTTTTTAAAACAGCTAACAAGTCAGGTGGTTCAGGTTTACAGTTAGAAGATGTGGTTTGGGGTGAACATTTAAGGCCATTTCTGAAGTCTTCAAAA
The DNA here is from genome assembly GCA_023333645.1 of Sceloporus occidentalis. NCBI lineage: Eukaryota > Metazoa > Chordata > Lepidosauria > Squamata > Phrynosomatidae > Sceloporus > Sceloporus occidentalis. Next base: position 329,135 of record JALMGF010000095.1, on the reverse strand, counting down.
GCAGATAGAAAGGCTAAAGGTTACTGGATAGGGGTGAGTAGAGTTGATGGTGAGCAGGTTTGTCCTGTTAAAGCTGCAAAATTATTTATGGTACTGCGTCCTAAGATCCCAGGGAATTGGTTAATACATAAATCTGGTTTGCCTTTAACAAACTTTCAATTTAGAAAAGTTCTTTAAAAAGGTTGAAAAAGACTTTGGGTTTATTTATTCAACTTATTCTTTTCAAATCGGGGCAGCAACAGAAGCTGCCCGATTAGGTTTGGATAAGACAGCAATTAATCAAGAGTATTGAAAGGTAGGAGTCTGACCAGTTCAAATATTACATTAGACCTAACCTTTTATTGACAATTATATTTTCTTTCAGGTCAACATCCTAAAATGATATGGATTGTTGGACATTCGTTTGTTTTCTGGGCACAAAGGAGAGGAGAACTAAGGAGAATAAAGGAATACCTTGGTTTTGAAAAAATAAAGTACAGATATGCTAGTTAGAGATCAGGGGTATGAGAAGTTTTCTGTAAATGTATTAATATGGCCAAATTATTCTTCATTGTGGAGGAAATGATTTCGGGAAAATGAAATCAATTGATCTGTGATAAAATTAGAAAGGGTTTGACGCAAGCTGAATAGGTTGATGCAAAACGTTAAATTACCGTCAAGCTTCCTAAAAACCTCATTCCTAAACTACCCCTCCCCTTTGAAAAAATTCAAAATTCTGTTGTCAAATACCTGAAATTTTCTAGCCACAGAAAAATAAATCCAGGTTTTCCGGGTTTCATTAGCTCATTCATCGATCCTACAATCGAATCCCTTCTCCCCTCCCTACTAATACTGTTATTAATGGGGAAGAAGAGTATGAGGTGGATGAAATCTTAAATTCTAGGTAGAATTACAGGAAGTTAAAATAGGTCATCAAATGTAAAGGTTATGGTCCCAGTAAACATTCCTAATTTAGAATGTTCAATCACATCGTCTGATTAACATTTTCCATTAAAATTTCCCTTTGAAACCATGGACACTGGGTCAGTCTGGAGACTAACTATTGGGGGTAGGAATGTCAGTATTTTAATTACTCAATTAACTGTTTCATGTTTTACTTACTTCATATGGCTGTCTGCATGCTTAACAGCAGCAGGTTAATTAATGGTAAAAAAAAACCCTTCCGAACTGAACATTACTTGAAACCCCCTTCTTGGATGCTCCTTCGTTGCTCTGTTTGTCAAAATTTGGGATTACTCTATTTGGATAAACCACATGTCTGGAATAACTGCATAAACTGAAACAGCAATATTTTGTTCATAATGAAAAAGGACAAAAAATTAACTCTTCATTTCCCTTGCGAGAAATGTACCAAATTCCTATGCTAATATTGGATGGCTATATATTTGTTTCATAACTTCCTTCAATAAAAAGTATCACTGCTGTACCTTCTCTTAACATCCACTGCACATCTACATTTATTCCTGGACACCTACACTGTAGAAACAAAAGGAACTAAAGATGTCAGATATTGCTTGAAAATAGTTACTGTCCTATCAGAGGATTGCCCCAAAAAGGCCACAATCCCTACTACACACCAAAGCTTGGCAGCACATAAAAAAACAGGACACTTCACTTGGAAAAGTCATGCTTTAATTGTTGCCTGTGTTAAGTCACACATTCAGAGGTGTCTTAGACTGTTTTACTTGCTTGTACCATAACAAGGAAAATCAACATCAGCATATCTGATTCATTCCTTCAATTAAGGTGGTCCAGAAGAGCCATGCATTTAATATAAACAAGTTCATTCATAAGGACATTTTGCTTTCTAAACACATTCCTTTGCTTTTAATGCTGTTGACCAGAGGTGTAACTAAAAAAACCACAGGGCACCTTTGTTCTTAGACACTTGTGAGTGCCACCTGTGCCCCAAAACAGCTTCTCAGTGCCATCTTATCCCCAAAACAGCATGCCTGTGCCATCTTAGCCCCCAAAACAGGATGTCTGTGCTATCATTGCCCCCCAAAAAGCTTGACTGTGCCATCTTTGCAACCTAACAGCCTACCTGTGCCATGTTACCACAAACAGCTTATCAGTGCCCCAAACAACCTGCCTGCCGTCTTTGTCCCCAAACATCTAGTCAGTGCCCCCAAAGAGCTTTTATGTGCCATCTTTGTCCCCAACCATCTTGTCAGTGCCCCAAACAGCCTGCCAGTTCCAACTTTTTTTTCAATATACTTTTTTTAAACTTGGGAGTACTGCCTGTGCCATCTTTGCCCACAAACACTTACACATCCATGCTAAGACACAAACACTTACACATTCATGTTAACACACACTTATGCATACATACTCTCAATGTGACAGGACATCCTGTACCCCGACTGGGTAGTCGGGGTACTGCCACACGTTGCTTCCTTCTGCCGGGACACCAGCAATTAACCCCTTCAGTGCCAGACAGAACCAGCGTTGTAGAGAGAAGGGGGGACACCGTTGCCCCGGAGCTGCGTTGGCACTGTGGCTAGCTGAAGCTTAGCTACACAGTGTGGCTATTGTCCTGAAAAGGTCAATAAAGTATCATAGCAGCCCACCCCAAGCATCAGACAACACTCATGGTAAGGTGAAAACAGGACTCAGTTTATTTGGAAACAAAGGGTATTTAAACAGTACAAGGGGGTAATTTACATATAATTGGCAAACCACACAAAGTTCTTAATCAGGTCCTCCTTTACACGCGGCTCAGTATTAGCACTCAGCTCACCTCAGCCCAGCAGGGTGTCACTATTGTAATCTGTGGGGAGGACGGTAAACACCCGTACTTCCGGCTGAAACCTGCTGGATATCAGATCCAGGTGCAAATGCTGGCCATGGAGTTCTCTGTCCTGTAAGTCCTGACCCGATGGAGAGTAACACCACACATAAACCCCCTCCCAATATGCAGGCACCCCAAATCTGTTTCCGAGCTCCACAATCTTTAGAGTCTCTGGTACTCTGTACCACGGCCCATAGTCTGTAGGAAGGAGGCTGGCACTCTCCCTCGCACTACCTCAAACTCAGCTTTCTCTTTATCCTCCACTTTAGAGCTGCTCTTCCTGCACAGCAAGCAGGGCCGGCCCAAGACATTGTGCTGCCTGGGGCGAAGTGTGAAGTGCTTCCCCCCCCCGTATGTGTGGTGTATAGTCCCCTTTATAGCCCCCCCCCCTGTATGTGTGGTGTACAGCCCCCTCTATAATGAAATCAGCTTTTTCATAATATATTCAGATTGAAATAGAGTAAATAACACGATACCTTCACTTTTCCTCACACTGATTTCTGGAGTTTTGTCCTTTGAAGTGACTAGAAATTCAGGAAGGCGTTTTATCTCTGGATAAATGAAAATTACAAAGTTCTATTTATCCCTACAGTAAGTAAAGTGCCAGGAAACAGATAACCAAACACACACCAGGACAGGCTCTGCCACACCGACACGCAAACACACAAACCAGGACATGCTCTGCCACACTGACACCCAAACACACACCAGGACAGGCTCTGCCACCGACACCCAAACACACACACCAGGACAGGCTCTGCCACACTGACACCCAGACAAACACACCAGGACAGGCTATGCCACCGACACCCAAACACACACACCAGGACAGGCTCTGCCTCACCGACACCCAAACACACACACCAGGACAGGTTCTGCCTCAACGACAGCCAAACACACACCAGGACAGGCTCTGCCACACTGACACCCAGACAAACACACCAGGACAGGCTCTGCCATACTGACACCCACACACACACACACCAGGACAGGCTCTGCCACACCGACCCCCAAACACACACACACACCAGGACAGGCTCAGCCACATCAGGATGGGATAAGCTACTAAGAGCATAAAAAAATGCTTTCCACATTGCTGCTTGTTGTGTGTTTGCCACCTTTGTGTATCTGTGACCCCAGCCAGGCCCCTTTGTGCATTTTGCCCCAACACAACCCTGTCTATTGATTTATTTGATGCCCCCAGCCAGCCCCCCACCCTTGTGTTTTGACCCCCATTTTGCACTGGTTAATTGTAATGCCCCCCATACCCATGTGTATTACCCCCCTCCCCTTTGTGTATAGATTGTCCTAATCACCCTGTTGTGTACTTATGTCCCTCTAGGGCAGGGGCGTCCAAGTTTTTTCTGCAGTGGGCCACTTCATCAGAATTGTATATGTGCGCGTGCCGCACTCATTTTTCACTGTGAGAAAATATGGCCTTTAATAAAATATGCAGATTAAAATAAAGTAAATAACACAAAACCTTTACTTTTCTTCTCACTGATTTCTGGGCCTAGAAAGTTCTGTGACTACAAATTCAGGATTCAGGATAATTAAAAATGAAATAGTTCTATTTATTCTAGGGATGCACCAAAATGAAACTTCTGGACCAAAACATTAACGGTTCACTTAGCCAAAACCGAAAATGACCTCCCACCTTTAAAAATAATAATAAAATAATAATAAAAAAAAATAAAAATTAGCAATATGACTTGGCATGATAGGACTGTGCTTGCTGTTAGCAATCACACTCCTATCATGCCAAGTCAGCCAGTACATGCTGGTACAGGGTGGCTGTAAGTGATGTGCAGACCCCATACTGCTGGCAGCATCAATACACAAGGGGGACAGCTAGCTAGGTTTCAGCATGTACTGGCTGACTTGGCATGATAGGAGTGTGATTGCTAACAGCAATCACAGTCCCATCATGCCTAGGTTCCAGCACTTACACATCCAACCAGTAAATGCTGGAACCTAGGCATGATGGGACTGTGAATGCTGTTAGCAATCACACTCCTATTATGCCAAGTCAGCCAGTACATGCTGGTACAGGGTGGCTGTAAGTGATGTGTAGACCCCATACTCCTGGCAGCATCAATACACAAGGGGGGCAGCTAGCCAGGTTTCAGCATGTACTGGCTGACTTGGCATGATAGGAGTGTGATTGCTAACAGCAATCACAGTCCCATCATGCCTAGGTTCCAGCACTTACACATCCATGCTTTCACACACACGCACACTCATTCATTCATATACTCATTCATTCACAGATTCATTCCCTCAATCACGCATACTCATTCAAACATCCTCCCCACCCCCTTACCTGCACTTGAGGTGCGGCCCGTGTAAGATCGGTTGCCCTGGCTGCCGATCTTACGCGGGCCGCACCTCCAGGTCTCGTGGGACGCATTTGGCCCGCGGGCCGCATGTTGGACGCCCCTGCTCTAAGGGCATGAATATGTCTCTCCATGACTCCATCCCTCCGTCTATCACCTCAATTATTTATTTTTTAAAAAATACTTACTTTTTCTGCTGGCTTTCTTCCACTGACATGCTCTTCCTCGAGATCTTCTCCTTGTCACACGGTGACAAGCAACTGTTCTGCGTGAGCCCGCCCCCTTGAGCATCTTCAAGGGGACGGGACGAAGAGCCGAACTGATCGGCATGCAGGCAAGCCGACCGCTTTCAAATAATTAAACGGAGGCAGTTTTACAGCTGTTTTAAAACCGATAGCCGCATAGGATGCGAAAAAAAACGGCACTTGGGGCGGCAAAGTGCCGCCTCTTCAAAAGTGCCGCCTGGGGCAATTGCCCCAGTCTGCTCCATGGTAGGGCCGGCCCTGACAGCAAGGACCCACAGCTTACATCTCTGTTGCTCACACTCTGTGTAAGCAGCTTCATATTTACTCTGGGGTTATGTAACATGACCCTGCTATCTTCCTGCCTCCATGTGCGGGTCCAAAATTGCTCACAAAGGGCCAGTCCGACCAATGAAAGCAGGAATGCAGTGGGGTAACATTATGCAATCCTGTGTTAAAAGCAAGGCTTCTTGGGCAGAGAGCCATGCAAGAGATTTAAGCTGCAGCCCCTTGCCGTGAAGGGAGAGAACAGCTTTAAAGGGGCGGAAATGGTCAGAGGGATTGCCCAGCCCCTACAGAGTGTTGAAATACCAGCATTTGAAATACCATGTGGTGTCATGTTTTCAGAAATATATGGTTTGATGGGTAAATTGAATTCAATTGGCTTCAAACATGTCCCAAATATGAGATGGACACAGGATTACAAGTCAAAATTCCAAACTGAAAAATGCACAGCTCCCAAATGTGGCCTTTTAACCACCAAACAACCCAACAAACCTACACATATGTGGAATCTCTGTACGCAGGAGTTGTTGCTTAGAAGCAAAGTACAATGTGTGTGGGGAAAACACACAAAAATGACTACCACAAACTTTGATAAAAGGCTGGTGGTAGAATTAGTGCATGGAAAGTGTTAAAATACCAGCATTTGAAATACCCTGGGGTGTCAAGTTTCCAAAAATACATGGTTTGATGGGGTAAATAGAATTGGCCAGCTTCAAAGATGTCCCAAATAGGACATAGGCAAGGAATGACAAGATTTGAAGAAAAGTGCTTTCTTTCAATTTTTCATCATATTTTTTTTTATAGTAAATTAGATGAAATTATCACAATAATGCCATCTAGTGTGGGTACACTAAATGAGAGAGAAAAGAATTACAGCTAAACACCAACACTGCAGAAAAAAAGCTGTGGTCACAAAAGGTTCCAAATCGAAATAACAGCCTAAGGACCTTAATGGGTTAATATATTGCCCTTGCTGGTTGGTGCAGCAGATGACACCACACTTTGTGGAATTAGACAGAGTCTAGCATGTATCGTGTAAATGCTCCTTCTTAGGTTCTATATTTTCTGATCATGTTAATATGCAATCACAACAATCACCTGTTACCCCTACTACACAGCCATAGACCATGCTTTTGAAGAAGAAGGAATCCGTTTTAACAAACAGAAAACAATAACAAAGCCGGTAGGGCGGGATAAAGCAGGAGGCAGCCAGCTTGAGGTGTCTCCATAGCAACGCAGAGGCTTCCCATCCTAACGAACGGTAAGAAACAAAGAGAGAGGGGGTAGAGATATCGCGTGTCCCCCGCCACCATTCACTGGAGGGGAAAAACGTCCCACTGCATGCGGGGAACCGAGGCAAGTGGTCGAGGGCACAGGTAATATACGTGTGAGTGGCAATGGGATGAGGCAACAAGTTGCTCCGGGCAAGTGGATGAGGTAATTGGGGTATCTATGTCGGGGAAAGGCTAGCTCCTTACTTTGAGAGGATGCCGTGCTATTGTGACTGGGCAATGTGAATTAAGTGGCTGCCATGTTCAGGGATCCTTTTAATTGGGCTGATGGCGGCGCGTGTACAGGTGGGGTATGTACCAGCACGGGGGCGCCTGGGTTGCTGCCGCGGGCATTTGTAGCTCCTGGACACAGTGTCACGTGACAGGAGCAGCGTCAGAGACTTCCTCTGGGAATTCGTTGCTTTGAGATGTGGAGGGAAGGTAGAATGCAGCTAAGATTTCAGGTTTATTGTTGCACTTCACAGTCATTTCTCTCAAGGGTGCCTATTTAGGAAGGCCAGTCCCTCTCTTTACTGGGAACAGGGAGTTTAAAGAGCAATACTTTGTTCTAAGGCATACTTTCCAGGTCTACCATTCACCAAGAGGTCAGCCCCTCTTTAAGACCTAAATGCCTCTTTCCTTCAGTTACCCAACAATGAAAAAGGTAAAAGGCTTGGTAAAGCTCTGTCCCTTTCACATTTAAGCAGAGTACAAGGAAGGTGTGTGTGTGTGTGTGTGTGTGTGTGTGTGTGTGTGTGTGTGTGTGTGTGTGTGTGTGTGTGTGTGTGTGTGTGTGTGTGTGTGTGTGTGTGTGTGTGTGTGTGTGTGTGTGTGTGTGTGTGTGTGTGTGTGTGTGTGTGTACACATGTGTATGTATATACAACTGCACTCTTAGGGTATTAGATGAGTGAAACTCTATATTAACGGCATACCAAAATCTGTCCTTTTTCAGCTCTTATCAGAACAATGGCAAGCAAGACCCTCCAGGCTTTAAGGTTGGTGTAAAAACTGTTTATGATGAGCACTGGGCTCAGATATTGCCAGTGTAAAACCTCATTATCCCTCACAGGTGCTCAATATCCATCAGCCAGGAAGATTCTGTGCCTTCTTTTCAGACACACAACATGGTTAGCTGAATTTAGGAAAGTGTAAAGAAAATTGTGGAAACAAACACAAGTACCCATTTATTAATTCATTTATTTATTGATCGGTGTGATTTAAAGCCATATTGAATGATCAGGAGGGTACATAAGAGGCCATTTCTCAAATTTGCCACTTTGCCCATGATGAAAGTGTTTTTACTCCGTGTGTCATTAATACAGTGCTAATCCAATCTAAACTATCTCATTCACAACTGTTTATGCGGTTATTCTTTCGGTAGTCTTTCTGTAGGATTCCCGAACTAATATTCTAATAACCTCAAATGTGTTTATTGAATTGCTCAGAGACGAGTTGGAAGGGCAAACTAGAGAAATCCAAAAACTGCAGAGAGAAGTGGAGCTAGCGACTCAACACACAATAAAGAAACTGTCAGCATCTTACCGTGAAAATGCTGCAGCTGATCACTGCCCTTCAACTGCAGGTATGTAATTTTTTTTGTATTAGTGTGTGTGTGTATATATATATAATGCTCTGAAAAATAACCCTCGTCTTATAATCGGGGTCGTCTTATAATCAGACCTCAAATAGGTCTGACTGAGACGACTAAGATCCAGATCCCCCGCAGCTGCAGGGGACCTGGATCCCCAACCCCCCCGCCCCACTTACCGGTGCTTCTGAGTCCCCGGTGTGCAGCCGGGGCAGCGGAGGGAGGTGTGGCTAGCAGCGGGAGTTGTCTGCGTCCATCGCGCAGACCTTCCCCGGCTGTCAGAAATCAGAGTTCTCTCTGACAGTCGGGGAAGGTCTGCGCGATGGACGCAGACAACCCCCGCTGCTAGCCACACCTCCTTCCGGCTGCAGCGTAAGTTCTCGACGCGAATCGCGTAGAGCTCTACACGCTGCCCCGGCTACATGACAGGGGAGTCAGAAGCACGGGTAAGTTTGGAGGAGGGAGGGGGAGGGAGTGTTAAATGGGGGCATAAGGCATTTCTGGAGGCAGAGTGTTCTATGAAATGCCTTTTAACCCCCCTTAATGCCACTCTGCCTCCAGAAATGCCTTTTTAACTCTCTATACGCCACTCTGCCTCCAGAAATGCCTTTTTAACTCTCTATATGCCACTCTGCCTCCTGAAATGCCTTAAACCTCCCTATATGCCACTTTGCCCCATAATATGCCTTTTAACCCCCTTAATGCCAGAGTGGCATATAGGGGTATAAGGCATATCATGGGGCACAGTGGCATATAGGGTTAAAAGGCATATCATGGGGCACAGTGGCATTTAGAGGGTTAAAAGGCATATCATGGGGCACAGTGGCATATAGGGGGTATAAGGCATTTCTGGGGCAGATGTGCATAACTGGGGGGGAGGTTGGAAAATAGAAGGAAATAAAACCAAAATATTTTTCTCAATCATAGCTTTTATTAAAAAAAATAGTTTACATGAATTAACATTTACTGGTAAAACTTTTTTCCTATAGGGTCGTCTTATATTCAGGCTTTTTCTTTTTTTCCTAAATTAATATTCAGATTTGGGGGGTCGTCTTATAATCAGGGTCGTCTTATAATCGAGCAAATACGGTATTACTTCAACAGCCCCTAACTCAAAGTACCCCAAGGTTGGCGAGTCCTATCTGGTTTTTCATGGCTACATTACTTACCAAGGAGCTCAATCAGTGGGAATCCACTGAGACTCTCAAGCAGTCTAAAGCCTTCCCTGGACACCATTAATGAGGCATTTTTATGACAGCCCTAAACGGGGGTTACCACATTGGTATTAATACTTTTTTTGTCCAGTGGACAAACCTTTATCATAACTTTTTTATCATTTATTTTCTTTGTGAGAGAGATTCTAAAATTGAATAAGCAGTGCTTTCAATGAAATCTCATTATATACAAGACCTGTTTGTATAGTGATGCAGTTTTGCCATTGTAAAATTAACTGCTATACTTGAATGTAGAATTCTTTAGAAGTAACATGTTGTAGATTTGTGTGATGTTAGTATTATAGTTAGCCTTTATACTGATTTTCTTACTTTTTCTCTTTAATAGTGAGTGCTACCAGTAGCCTAATGGGGAAAGGCACATTGTTCCCTTTGTTGCCCAACCATAACGACATTACATCGCTTGTGTTACATCACTCCTTGCCTGCCGATCGTCCAAGCCCTATCAATAGCATCATATCACAGTCCACCCAGAGGCCGTATGGTTTAGAAGAAAATGTAATGAGACAAGCTGTCGGCAAATCCCTGGTGGAAGAGGTGTCGCAATGCAAAGATTCACAGGAAAAAACAAAAGATGTATGTACTGATTAATAATCCGAGTCCTGTAAAACATCATTGTCAACTGCTGTGTAAAAATAATATAAAAATTATATGCACCCACCCCTTCCCCATCATGTGGTTACTGGTTCTGGATTTAAAGAACTCACAGTGATAACACCCCAAGACACCTAGACAGAAACATACAATTAATCTTTTACATTGCTTCTTTTATGTAAGTAATTTTTGATCTGTGCAAAGCCTTTTTATTTTTAGTTCTTTTGACTTTTTGTAGTCTGTAAACATTTATTTGAACATTGAAATTCAGTTTATGTTGTATAATTTAGACCAGTCCTAGACAACTCTTTTGTGGTCTGGTATCATGGGATATGTAGTTCAGCAAGTGCAACCAATATACTAATGAACCATTTTTGTTCACTTTTAGTTACACAGTTATTAATTTAAGTGACAAATAAGTGATTTGTTAATGTTTGCCATTAATTTTAGTTCACAATAAAGTGTGTTTGGCTGTGTGTTCTAGATGTATTATCTGATCATAACTGTTTTCTTGTCTTGCTTAGAGCATTAACATGTGTGGTCTACAAAATCAACTTCTTAGACAGTCGATCGGTGAACTGAATTCCAAAATCCAGAGTCTAGAGAAAGAAAGAGATGGCATGCTGGGCCTGAGGTACGAAAAATGTACTGAAGTTCTAGGATGACGGATAAAATTAGTTATTGTTATTTATACTTATTATTATTAAAACAATGCAATTCAAAAATATTTTACACCTTTGCATAGTACATGATGCAGTGTCTTGTAGGATCAGAGGTGTTATTGTGACAGTGTGTATATATTTGTTCTTTAATCATTATCAACTTCGGCTTTGTACAAACACAAGAACTGCTTAATATCTCCTGCGAAGGGATGTGCAGACGTACCCAAAGTCTGCTAATTTCCCAATTGTATAAATCCCCAATCCTGATCTTAAAGGGAAACCATGCAAACAACAAGCTAAACAGATACTGTTTCTATTTGAAGTCTGCTTAAAAATTGCTATCACCCCTATACACATCTTATACTGACTAGTCAAGGTTACAGATTCAACTCCATGTGTTTTCCTTTTGTGTGAATTGTCTTTCCAACTTCACATGTAGAATCATGCAGTTGTGCTACTAAAATCTCTATTTGGGTATATATTTATTGGTATTTCTTCAGGTTGCGTGAGCCAAAAGCCCAAGAAGAGGTAAGCAAACAATTTCAGGAGCTTCAAGAAGCCAACCAGCTCCAAGATGAGATGCTGAAGCAGTCAAATGTTTACAGTGAACTTCTCAGGGAGATGGTGGAGAACTATGGTGGGGTGCTCCAGGAAATCCAAGGAGCCCTTTTAGGTTACGAGGAGGGCTCAGGAAGGAAAGTGTTTGAACCAGACTCTGCGTCAAGTGTTCACATCAGCAGGCTGGGAACAACTGTACAAAAAGCCCTACAAGACCTGGAGTCTGAAGCTTCTTTTCTTAAAGGGAAGCTTAATCTAGTAAGTGGCAGTGACCTGAAAAAAACAAGTTTACACAACACATTTTTTTCTTGACTCGGTTCTGGCATTTCTGTATCTGAAAACCGTGTGGCAGTCATTGCTCTTATGAAAGAGGCAGTAATTTTCCCAAATTATTATCAAATCGTGTCTGAGTGTTTCAGAGTGAAAAGCTACTCTATTACTCATGACCTTGCAGCCTAATGACAACATGGTTCTGTGTCAGGAATCTGTATATCTACGTGCGCCCTTACAAGACTCCCTTTGCGACATGCCTTAGTGCTAAACCCCGTGAACCTTGTACCTGCATGCAAATGTCCGTCCCTTTCTAGGAGCTCATAATGTGCGCTAGGAGTGAGCGTTTCACAAGAGGCACACCAGTTAATAGTAAATAACTCAATGAATGAGCGTATAAAGAGTTGGTACAACACTCAAATCACACCAGGTATAAGCATATACAAATATGTAAATATAGAGGTACACGCAAACAGAGTAAAGAAACAAAGAAACTATATACGCCACAAAAGCAGAGTAATTTATTAAGGACAATAGTGCTGAAAGAGCATACAGTAACGAAAGTAAATTGATACATATATCGCATGTATCGAAGAGAGGAGAATGTGGAAGAGAACCTCAACATTTCAACACAGAGGTCTTTATCAAGTGTTTCTTTGCTTTACTCTTTGACTGCACCTCTATATTTACATATTCACAATATTGTGTAGTCCTAAACCTCACAATAAAATGTATAAATGGGTTTATAAAATAAATTGTGTTGGTCTTGGTAATTTAAATAATCCATTAACATGTTACAAAGTCACATATAAAATCTTTGTTAAGACCTTCCCATTGCCACAAATCTAACTATACCCCAGAACATTAAATTTCCCTCTTTGGCCAAATAAAGAGGTAGCAATGTTCACTAGCAAGAATCTTATTAGCTGCTGCTGAACTACAGTCTTCCCGATGCTGTTTGATATAAAAAAAGTATTACTGCAGAATATTATTTATATCAATCAACCAAAATGTTTTCTCCCTAATACAATAGACCGAAGAGCAGGTTAACAGCCTAATGAAAGAACTACAAGACAAAGAGGCTCTTTTTCATCTCTATAAGGAAAGGTAGGCTATTTATTTATTGATACAGTGTTTTGCTGTCTGATAACATTATAAAGTGGATGAGAAGATACACTAATTAAGATATGTGGGCATGACAAAGCTCACTAAATACTGTTTCATTCGGCTAAACCAAAGATTTAACTGTTAAGTAAACAATACAATACAAACAGGATATGCACTATGTATTTTTGTTGAGGGGTTTTAAGCACATAAATCATCTGGGAAGCTTTCAATATGTTTTTATGTTCCTTTAACCTATCTGAACCCTTTCATTCAATCACAGATTTAAAATCCCCCAAAAATCTGATCTTCACTAAATATGAAGCTGATTAGAAAATGTAAAGTCACATAAGCATACTTGGGAACTTCTGGTCTCCGGCTACTCGGAGCCTTCCCTTGCGGGACGCGGCCAGGACTGCCCACTGACACCAGGGGTGTGGGGCGGTCCCGCTGACGGCAGTGGAAAACACCACCTTTTAAAGGGAAAATGGGTGGGGAGTGGGGCTTGTCAAGACCCCGCTCCCGCGACCATGGGCGTAGGAACCCCTAAAAATCTGGGGGGGACAGCATCAGATCCCCACTTTCTCCCCATCTCTCACACTATCTACCCCCTCTCCCCCTTCTCACACTATCTACCCCCTCTCCCCCTTTCTTACTATCGACCCCCTCCCTTCTCACACTATCTACCCTACCACCTTCTCACTAGCTACCCGCTCCCTACTGCCCCTTCACACTAGCTACCCTCTCCCTACCGCCCCCTTCACACTAGCTACACTCTCCCTACCCCCCTTCTCACCAGCTACCGTCTCCCTAACCCCCTTCTCACTAGCTACCCTATCCCTACCCCCCCTTCTCACTAGCTACCCTCTCCCTACACCCCCTTCTCACTAGCTACCCTCTCCCTACACCCCCTTCTCACTGTCTACCCCAGGGGTGTCCATGTTTTTTCTGCAGTGGGCCACTTCATCAGAATTGTATACGTGCGTGGGCCGCACTCATTTTTCACTGTGAGAAAATATGCAGATTAAAATAAAGTAAATGATACAAAACCTTTACTTTTCCTCTCACTGATTTCTGGGCCTAGAAAGTTTTGCGACTACAAATTCAGGACTCGGGATAATTAAAAATGAAATTCTTCTATTTATTCTAGGGATCCACCAAAATGAAAATTCTGGACCAAAACTTTCACGGTTCACTTAGGCAAAACCGAAAATGACCCCCCACGTTTAAAAATAATAATAAAAACTCACATTTTTAATAAAAGTAGGCAACACACCACAATTGGACAAAAAAAATTAGCAATATGACTTGGCATGATCATTCATACCCAGGCAGCCAGTACATGCTGGCACAGGGTGGCTGTAAGTGATGTGCAGACCCCATATTGCTGGCAGCATCAATACACAAGGGGGGCAGCTAGCTAGGTTTCAGCATGTACTGGCTGACTTGGCATGATAGGAGTGTGATTGCTAACAGCAATCACAGTCCCATCATGCCTAGGTTCCAGCACTTACACATCCAACCAGTAAATGCTGGAACCTAGGCATGATGGGACTGTGATTGCTATTAGCAATCACACTCCTATCATGCCAAGTCAGCCAGTACATGCTGGTACAGGGTGGCTGTAAGTGATGTGCAGACCCCATACTGCTGGCAGCATCAATACACAAGGGGGGCAGCTAGCTAGGTTTCAGCATGTACTGGCTGACTTGGCATGATAGGAGTGTGATTGCTAACAGCAATCACATTTCCATCATGCCTAGGTTCCAGCACTTACACATCCATGCTATCACACACACACACACACTCATTCATTCATATACTCATTCATTCACAGATTAATTCCCTCAATCACGCATACTGATTCAAACACCCTCCCCACCCCCTTACCTGCACTGCAGCTCCCTCGATGCCGCTCACAGACTTCAGCAGGGGGCGCGGCCTCCCTCTGCGTTCTCTGGTACTGCACAGAGGAAGCAGGATATGATGTCACGTGAACTCTGCTGGGTTCCGCTTCCTCTGTGCAGTACAGCAGACCCTCCCACAGGTAAGTAGCAGGGCTCGAGGTGCGGACCGCGTAAGATCGGTTGCCCTGGCTGCCGATCTTACGCGGGCCGCACCTCGAGGTCTCGCGGGCCGCATTTGCGGCGTTTCTATTGGGGGGCCCTGGGGGGGATTTCTTCATTATCGGTCCCCCCGCATGAATTACTGGGGGGGATCTGTCCCCCCCGTTTCCTACACCCATGCCCACGACCCGGAGGATTCGGGTCTTGACACGGAGAAGCAGTGTTTCACCCGGCAATCTCCGGGTTTGCACATAAGCATTCTCTACCTCAGAGTTGTTTTCTTCAGATACAATGACCAATTTGTCTGAGAAAGCAACTTCAGATTCAGTTGCCAGAATGCAAGCACGTCTTTTCCCCCCAACACTAATAGCATGGTAGATAGGAGCCATATTAGGCTTCCTGCTCCATGTATCGATTCTTATGCATATGCTTCAGATTAAAAACATAATACTGAATAATTATTAATTTGGCCCATAACAGCAGGAAAATTGTCAGCTAGGTCCTTCTTTTTGTTGAAGTTAAAGGACTGTTCTCTGACAGCTTGCTTTACATTAATTTCCTACTTAGGCATGTGTTATGTTATACTCACGTGTGCCATCAAATAAAGAATATGTGGTGTTTTGTTTTTTAACCCCTTCGCGACCTTTGCCGGTTCAGGACCGTCATAACAAGAAGGTCACTAAATGACCTTTGACGGTCCTGTATGGCGGCGGACGCCCGTTTTAAAAGCGTTTAGGAGGCGATCAACGATCGCCTCCTAAACTTAAATGGTGTCGCTGGAATGCCTCGATCAGGAGGCATCCAGCGACACCAAACACTTACCTCTGGGTGGGCTGTGACCGCTCCGGAGAGCGGTCACAGCCGCCGCTGCCGGTGATCTTCGCCATCAAGCAAGATGGCGGCGGCCCGGGAAATAAAACAATAAAGACGAAAAAGTTCGCTAGAGGGTCTCCAGACCCTCTAGAGAACTGGCTCCACTTGCTGGTTGAATACAGGTACTGCATTCAACCATACAAGTCAATGGAGCCCAGCTTTCTAATCACTATGTGATTAGTAAAATATTCAAAAAAAATAAAAATAAATAAAAAATGGAAAAAAAAAATTAAAAAAAATGTGCTAACATTTAAAAATAATTATGCAGTGATGTCACTAGATGAACCATCCAGTACCAGCAAAATGTGTAAAAAAAAATATAAAAAAAGTATTAAAAAAATAAAATAAAATTAAAAAATAAAGTTTATTATTTTGAGCAAGTGCTAAAATTTCTCAAAAATCTCAACAAAGAGTTAAAATAAAAGCACTTCAAATACCCAAGGGGTGTCTAATATATAAAAAAAATGGCTGATGGGGTAAATTGGAGTGGCCTAGCTCAAAGATAGGGCATAGGTACAGACTGACCAAAATGGCGAAAAAAAGCGCACTTCCCAAATGTGGCATTTTAAATCTGAAACAACCCGACAAACCCATGCATGTCGGGTATCACTGCACTCAGGAGATGTTCCTGAACACACATTGGCGTGTTGTTTGACAGTGGCATATACCAGGACCTGTATATCTATAACTAAAGTACAATTTGTGTGAAAAAAAAATAAAAAAAATTACTATTACAAAGTTTGACAAAGTGTAGTTCTATAATTGGTGCATGGAAAGGGTTAAAATAACAGCATTTGGAATACCCTGGGGTGTCTAGTTTTCAAAAATATATGGTTTGAATGGGTTAAATTGAGTTAACCGGCTTCAAAGATATTCCAAAGAGGAGAGGGAGGCACAATGACCAAATGACCACCTGAATTACGCATGCCCCAAAAGTAGCCTTTTATCAGCCAAACAATCTGACAAACCCATGCATGTGGGGTATCGCTGTACTCAGGAGATGTTGCTGAACACATATTGGGGTGTTGTTTGACAGTGACATATACCAGCACCTGTATATCTATAACTAAAGTACAATTTGTGTGGAAAAAAAAATAAAAAAAATTACTATTACAAAGTTTGACAAAGTGTAGTTGTATAATTGGTGCATGGAAAGGGTTAAAATAACAGCATTTGGAATACCCTGGGGTGTCTTGTTTTCAAAAATATATGGTTTGAATGGGTTAAATTGAGTTAACCGGCTTCAAAGATGTTCCAAAGAGGAGATGGAGGCAGACTGACCAGATTTGTTAAAAAAGATTTGGAAATCATAAAACGCTGCTTGTACTTATTGCCCTATAACTTACAAAAAACAGCAAAAAAACATAAAAACATTGGGTATTTCTAAACTCAGGACAAGTAGTAGAATCTATTTAGCTAGTTTTTTTACTTGCTTTTTTAGGTGAGTAAAAGATTTTTCAAATAAAAGTCATAAAATGTGTTTTTTTTTTCAATTTTTCACCATGTTTTTTATTTTTTTTTATAGTAAATAAGATGATACGATCAAAATAATGGTATCTGAAGAAAGCCCATCTTGTCCTGAAAAAAACAATATATAACTTATGTGGGTACACTAAATGGGTGAGGAGAAAATTACAGCTGAACACAAGCACCACAAAAGTGTCAAAACAGCCTCGGTCCCACAGGGTACAAAACGAAAAATGAGCCCGGTCCTTAAGGGGTTAAACAGTCTTACTGGGGATAACCTGCATATGTTGTCATAAATATATGTTATTCAGCAGCTTAAACCCACAGAAAAATCGATATTTGCAGGTGAACATGTGGTTTTTCATCAAGTTGATTAATGCACGGTACAAATAGATTATCTCTCTGTAAATCAGCAGGCCATCGCAGAGCTTTTAACCTTCTGCATTTGGCAGGTGTTCTCTGACCTTCTCATTTTTTTGCTAGGTATGATAATGCAGTTAAAGAACATGAGCAGCAGGTGGCAGTATTGACTGGTGACGTGACTACGGCCCAGGACCATACCAAGAAAATGCAAACACAGATGGAAAAATTACGGTTTGTTGAAGAGCTTGCATTAGCTTTAAATACTCAAACCAACAGCAGGGGCCATCATCTGGTCTAACTGGTATACAAAGCAGAGAAAGTTTACAACTTTGAAAGATGATATTTATATTTTGAACAGTTGCAGTTATATAGTGGTTTCTTCATTTCTCTTTTTTTCTTTGTAGTCTATGAGAGAATAGCTATTGAATGACTTGTTAGAGTAATATACAATATCAAAGAAATAGACATCAAGTATGTTGATTCCAGCCCTATGTATTTTCATGCATACAGACCTTGCTAAGATAGCTTTCTGACCCAAGCTAAAGTTTAGCAAGTATAACGAATGATGAATACCTCTGCCCATATTTTAATTATTTATATATATATATATATTTAACTTTTGTCCTTTGTGTTCCCAGTGCCCTCTAGTGGCACATGCTGGAGTAGTTTGTATGGACAACATGGGCTAATCTTTGCCAGTTTTGAAAGTCACCCTTGTCATCTCCACGGCGAGCTATCACAGGCAGGACTCCCGTGTCATGTATATGTTCCAATGTGTATAGCAAAGCATTGACGCACTGACCAACCCAACTAGTTATAGAAATAACCAACAGTTTACTGTGTCCTACTTTTAGGAGATTTGGTCAGGGGCATGTACATTTTTAATGCTAGTAATTTGCCTTAATGTTAAGTTCATTTGTATCTTTCTTGGACATTAATGTTGGCTATACAATTAATTTTTTACTTTTGATTTCCTCGCAGAAAACAAACAAAAGACCAAAGTGCTCATTATGTGGAGAAGGTAACTCTTCTAGAGTCAACAGTGACCAAGTTAGGTTTTGAGGTAAATAGAAGCACCACACTCTCTTGTGTCTCGGTATCGCTCTGTGGCATGTGTAAACTAATTCTGAATAATGGCTTTGTTTTTCAGAATTTTTGGGGGTGCACTGATTGTTCCATCCTCTTTACTTATTGTACAGCACTGTGGAATATGATGGTGCTATAAAAATGAATATATAATGATAAGAGTGAGATGGGGTGATGTTTCTGCTGCATTATAAGATGCTTGTATGAACCTACAATTTACTAGCTGAAAATACTAAAAAATAGTGGAAATATTTCTGGTTACTTTGCATATGCTTCTGGTTAATTGATACAGACTGCTTCGCTTTTCTGTAGCCCTTGACAGTGCTTGTAGTGTTATGGTATGACAACCCACGTGACTATTGCTCCCTGTCACTTGCCCTGCCTGCCTTTCTGTATTATAAGTATTAGTAATGATCTCTTTATCATAACTCATCGTCAAATGCTTTCACTTATGCTGTTCACCTTTTAGTAGAGGGAAATAGTTTTAATTCACCCCAGCCTCTAGTTGTACCATAATTCAGTCTAGAATGTTCCTGTTGCTATCTATCATCTGCTCTTGCAATTTATGATTGTGAAATGGGAGTCAGCATTAGGTTCAGAATGAAAGGAATTGTTGACCTTTGCTGACATTATTAAGTCCCCCAACATGGCCAAGTTCAGAGAGGCACTCAGTGTGTCCTTTTCTGTTTGTTGGCATTGGATCAAGAGTCCAGACTTCTGCAGTAGTATGTGCTTGTCACCAACCGTGGCTGCTATATTTACTCCACGTTACATCATTTCACTATGATATTGCAGTCTCTTCTGTGTTTCACTAGCAAGAACTCTGTGACCGCATGATCATTTTGACATACTGAATCAACTTAGTCTAATGTAGAAATACTGAGAGGTTTTTGCAGTTTATCGTGTGGAAATGTACTTATGGGAGAACCATGACCTGTTGAGATAAGGGTACATTTTATCTACCGGTACTTCCCAATTTACAAATTGTATTGAATGATCTTTTAAAAGGATGCATTGTGAGACAAAAGAAAATACCGTATTTGCTCGATTATAAGACAAGGTTTTTTTCAGAGCAAATGCTCTGAAAAATACCCCTCGTCTTCTAATCGGGGTCGTCTTCTAATCAGACCTCAAATAGAGGTCTGACTGTGAGACTAAGATCCAGATCCCCTGCACCGCTGCAGGGGACCTGGATCCTTCTGTCTCCCCCCCACACACACTTACCGGTGCTTCCTGCTGTATTGCCGGGGCAGCGGGTTGACGTCTACGCGATCCGCATAGACAACGTCCGCTGCAGCCGGAAGGAGGTGTGGCTAGGAGCGGGGGTTGTCTGCGTCCGTCGTGGATACCTTCCCCGATTGTCAGAGATCAGAGTTCCACGCACCGGTGCGGGGAACTCTGATCTCTGACAGCCGGGGAAGGTATCCGCGACGGACGCAGACAAAACCCCCGCTGCCAAATCCACCTCCTTCAGGCTGCAGCGGAAGGAGACGTCAACCCGCTGCCCCGGCAATACAGCAGGAAATTGGAAGCACCGGCAAGTGTGTGTGTGCGTGTGTGTGTTAAATGGGGGCATAGGGCATTTCTGGAATGCCTTATACCCCTATATGCCACTCTGGCACTTAGGGGGTTAAAAGGCATATTATGGGGCAGAGTGGCATATAGGGAGGTATAAGGCATTTCTGGACGCAGAGTGGCGTTCAGGGGGCATTTAATAGAGCACTCTGCCTCCTGAAATGCCTTATACCTCCCTATATGCCACTCTGCCCCATAATATGACTTTTAACCCCCTAAATGCCAGAGTGGCATATAGGGGTATAAGGCATTTCTGGAGGCAGAGTGCTCTGCACAATGCCTTTTAACTCCCTTAATGCCACTCTGCCTCCTGGAATGCCTTATACCTCCCTATATGCCACTCTGCCCCATAATATGCATTTTAACCCCCTAAATGCCAGAATGGGATATAGGGGTATAAGGCATTTCTGGAGGCAGAGTGGCACATAGAGGGTCAAAAGGCATACCATGGGGCACAGTGGCATATAGAGGGTTAAAAAGGCATATCATGGGACACAGTGCCATATTGGTGTGGCAAGCCTGGGGGCAGATGTGCGTAACTGGGGGACAGGTTTGAAAATACAAGGAAATAAAAACAAAAAAAATATTTTTCTCAATCATAGCTTTTATTTAAAAAAATAGTTTACATGAATTAACATTTACTGGTAAAACTTTTTTCCTTTAGGGTCGTCTTATATTCAGGCTTTTTCTTTTTTTCCTAAGTTAATATTCAGATTTTGGGGGGTCGTCTTATAATCAGGGTCGTCTTATAATCGAGCAAATACGGTACATCTATACTATACTTTAATTTAGACAGTCGGACAGTCCCCTGCTAGTTTCACATGGATGACCTCACCCATATCACCCATATAACCCTGCTGCTCCTGAACAACAGAGTGTTAAATGCCCTTGAAGCAAAACCAGCACAATGGTTTCTAAGTCCCTTTGGCAAACTGTCTGCATCATCCCCTCCTGCATGCTTTGCTTGGTAACCTAAGGGAGAGTCTTATTTCACTTCTAACTTACCGTATTAGCCAGCCACCTAGTTTGCCCATATCTTAGAGCCAACCCTACCCTGATTTGTGACGTTCCTCTGACAGATCCAACTTTCATGAGAAAAATAAAAATATAATTAGGGATCAAATTTAAAGATCAATGTGGCTTCTGGTAAACGGGATTAACCACCAACCATATAACGCCCATTAACTTTTAAAGTATTATAAGTGTATTGTATTTGCCTTTTCATGTTTCAATGGCGTGTGATGCAGGTGGAAGACCTAAAAATACAGCTAGCGGCATCAGATTCTGCCTTGAAAGAGACTCGCAATTATCATGACCAGTGCAATCAAAAGCTAGAGGATCAACTCCAGCAGTTAAGTGTACGATTTCATCTTCTAAAATCCATATTTCTGCTTTACTACTCTTACTATGTTTCTTACATTTCCCTGTGCCATATATATATGTATGTATATATATATATATATATATATATATATATATATATATATATATATATATATATATATATATATATATATATATATATATATATATAGTCAGGAGTTTTGTTATAGGGATGCATCGAAACAGAAAATTCAGGATTCACTTGGCTGAAACTGAAACCCGAAAATGACCCCCACACACACCTTGGGGGGGGGTGACTAAACCCCCCCCCCCACACACACACACTTTTTTTTAAAAGTAAGCAACACCAAAACTGGACAAAACAAATCCAATAACAATATTAATGTATATATCACTCCTATCATGTCCAGGTATACCCAGATTCCAGCATGTACTGGCTGATTTAGCATGATAGGAGTGTGATTTAGCATGTACTGATTGCCTGGGCATGATAGGAGTGTGATTGTTGTTTACAATTTTAATATATATATATATATATATATATATATATATATATGTATATATTAAAATTGTTATTGAATTTTTATTAAAAGTGTGGTTAGCACACCAAAATTGGACAGAACAAATCAACAACAATATTATATATATATATATATATATATATATATATATATATATATATATATATATATATATATAATTGCTAACAGCAATCACACTCCTATCATGCCCAGGCAGCCAGTACATGCTAGAACCTGGACATGATAGCAGCGTGATTACAGGCTCCCTATGCCATGCTACCCTCCCACTCACTTACACATCCATGCTATCACACACTCATTCACAAACATTCATTCCCATTAATATACCATCCCCCACCCCCTTACCTGAACTGCAGATCTCTCACTTGCAGACTGCTGCTTCCCTTTGTGTTGCTGTGCGAGCAACTTCTCTTGTCCAGCCCCCAGGAGAAGAAGGAAGGGAGCAGAGTCATGTGACGTGCATTCGCGTGACTCCGCTGGGTTCTTAATTCTGGCCTGTACAAGAGATGCTGATCGCATAGTGTGTGTGACCAACGCACAGGTAAGCAGCCTGGCCCTTGCGGATGATTATTTTCGGCCATTTTTTTAATTTCTGCATTTTGCTGATAATGCCCTTTTCGGCAGATATATTTCGGGCCACTGATATATCGGTGCATCCCTGGTTTTGTAGGCATATAGTCAGATGTATGATTAAACACCAAACAAGTGCTAATGATCATCAATTTAATATGTAGGTTTAAACATAATCATTAACTGAAACAGGAACAGATGTGTAGGAGGAATAGAACTGGGTTAGAAACAAAACTCACTAACAAGGTGAAGTTGATTAATGTCATACACCATGGCAAGACACAAGGTAGTAGTTTTATTGTATCAGCAAGGTCTCTCCCGGACAGAAATGTCATGGCAGGGGTTTCAAGATGTTCTATCCAACTTTTTTGAAGAAGCACAATGAAACAGGCAATGTTGAGGACCATAGACACAGTAGTCGGCCACAAAAACTTGGTGCGGCAGATAAGACACATCATGCTTACTTCCCTTCACAATCAAAATATGTCCAGCAGTGCCATTATCCCAGCATTGGCAGAAAACGGTGGGACCCTGGTACACCCATCTACTGTCTAGAGAGTTTTGGACTTGTGTGCAAGTGTACCCAGAGAATTGATGCTGTTTTGAAGGCAATGGGTGGTCACATTAAAGATTAATTTGATTAAGGTTTTTTTGTCTGTTCACTTTTGGATTTTGTTAAACGATAAAAATAAACTAAAATGCGTTTTTTCACACCTGTGTCTTCAAATTTTTGCATAGTACTGTATATATTTCATATATTTATTTACAGGGCCACCACTAGAAATCATGGGGCCCAATACATGCTTAATGCCCCATGCCCCTCCCATTAGCATGCCCATGTCCATCCCAGTGGCCACCCATCACTTCACCTTAAGATCCTCTCATAAGCACACCTTATGAGAACAGGGACAAGCCTAGAATTATTTGCATCTGGGTGCAGCATTTCTTCAAAGCCCCCCTATAACAAACACACATAAATACATACATACTAACATGCAAACTCGCTTTAACACCCACTCACAGTACACTAAAATACACGCACATTCTTTCCCCTGCTCCTTCTTTTCCACACCCAGGCACTACAACTACCTAGGCTCACCCCTGACTCTTCAACACCATACACTGACACAAAATGTATAACACACATATGCTAATACACAAACACTCATGTTAACACCATATACTTACACACTCTATAACACCATACTGTACCAGACACACACTAACATTATATGTTTACAAACATTAACACCTCACAGTAACACCATACACTACAATATACACACTCATGCAAATGCCATACAGTAACACACGCAACACCATACACATATGCTAACACAGCACTTATATACATGCTCACATTATCCAATAACATACACTAACACACAAATGATATGTGTATTGTTAGTTTTTGTGTATTTACAGTAATTATAATGTGTATTATTTATAAAATACACACACTGACTCTAACACAACAGTACAATACACATGCATACACATATGCACACACGCACTGCTGCCTCTCTACTCAGTGGCGTACTGTGTGGGTGTAAGAGGAGCTTGGTTGGGCGTGACGTACTGTTCCCACAAGCTCCTCTTACACCCACATAGTAATATACTTATACATATACTAACGTACTAACATGATGACACATACACACAAACTAATATATGTACTTACACAATCCGAGTAAACTACTGACTGACATACACTCATATACAGTAACATACCTACAAACACAGTATCATACGATCATACTTACACACATATACTAACATACACACGCATATAGCAACATTCTTAGAATAACAGCCTTACTTTCACACACATACTAACATACACACACAGGAACATACTTATACACACTAACATATTTATTTACACGGTGCCAGTGCCCTGCCCAGTCCAGGTCCTTACACACTATGTCTAATCGGCGGGACATTATGTCATTTTAAGGTACTCAGTACGTTTGGTTGGGGGGGCTGGTTCTAGGGGCCTGCAGGGGCCTCCTTTCCACCTGCTACCGCGAGGTCGCGTAACATGCATTATGTGACACTGCGGCAGTACAGACACTGTGGCCCAGTTGCACCCCCCCCCGATGAATACCCTGTTTGTCTACCTAATAAATTCCAGTACCCCCCAACCCGGATCTCATTGTTTTTGTATGTCCTCAAGCGTGCCGGAAAATGCTGTTTTATCTAGTCCTTGCCATTAAAACATATATAATATAAAAATAAATAACTTTCACATTTAGCATTAAGTGTATATACATTCTTTTTACTACATCTGAGATTGTCCTGGTATGGAACAATTCATACAAAAAACAAAAACTGTCTGCGCTTCTCACCCTAATAAAGTTGGCAACAAATATATAAACATAATATAAATGAGAGGTTTTGGTTATATGAATTGGCCAAAGCATAATTAAGCTCACCCGCCACGTCAAGGCACACTCTCAATAGGGTGAGATCCTAGTCTCACCTCCTACATAGTGGGCACACAAAGCATTTATAGTAATAATTTATTAATAAGGTTTTGGTAGCAGTATAAACTGCTTTGTGTGCCCACTATGTAGGAGGTGAGCGTAGGTTCTCACCCTATTGAGAGTGTGCCTTGACATAGCGGGTGAGCTTAATTATGCTTTGGCCAATTCATATAACCAAAACCTCTCATTCATATTATGTTTATATATTTGTTGCCAACTTTATTAGGGTGAGAAGCGCAGACAGTTTTTGTTTTTTGTATACGTTGTACAGCCAATACACTGTTTTTGCAGCATGCTTACACCTGTTTGGTAGGCCTCGTATTATACATTTGTATTATTTGAGCCTGAGACTAGCTTAGCGCACCGACTTTTTTTCTTTTCCCTGATGGAACAATTCATATACAACCTGTAATTTCTTGGCAGCAGTCTGCAAACTCTGCCAAGATGAATGTTCCTACGCATTTTTTACAGTACCTTTTTAATATGCTGGCTAAAGTTGCTGAAAGATAAATAAACTAGTGGTTTTTCCATATATAGACAGATGAGCAAGAGGTACACTTGTTTTTAAAAGGCTTGTTAACAACTGTCTGTTTTTGTCATATGATACACAGGTTTGTGAAAAACGACTAGCTTCAGAAAAACACCAGAACAAGAAACTTTGGGAGCAAAACAATGCAATTAATCTCACCAATGAGCACTTACGCAGAGAGCTGATAGAGCGCAGCATGGAAGCGGAGCGGCTTCAGGTCTCAATAAATAAGCTGACGGAAGACAGCCAGCAACAGCTGAAGCAAAAGGTTAGTCCGCTAAAGAGTACTTATTCATAATGCAGAGTGAAGCATACATTCACGCAGTCTGATCACCTGAGCAGTGTTGATCATTCTGTGGCAGGTAAAAAGCTTGTGTACTTTTGTATAACATGTTCAGGGACAAGACTGACACTGGTGCTGTGATCTCATTAGGAAACTTGCAATCATTCTTGGTCCATAAACCAACAGTAAGCATCCATATAAAAATAAGCAAATGGATTGTTTACCTTACGCCATTAGATTTCTTAACAATCATATTGTTATTTGTATCCTACCAATGTTGATTATCACAATGATCTATTTTAATTTGGCTTAGATGGCACTAATACAGGAAAACATGGAAAATCTGGCATTTACTTCAAACAAGCTAGTGTCTACCAAAGCACTTCTGGACAAAACTGCACAGGAATTGGCAGCTAGAACTATGAGCTTGCAAAAGTCTGAGGGACGTATCGAAGAATTAAAAGCAATTGTAGAGGAGAAGGATAAAACCTTAAGGAGCACCGGGGATAAACTGAAGAAGCTGCGTTCTCAAGTAGATGCCAAGAAACAAGAGGCTGAACAGAGCAGAACTGAGGCAGAAAAACTGAAGAACATTCACAAGGACGCAGAGAAGATGAGGAGCCACTTGACTGAAAAGGATCAGCTGATCAAAACCATGGAAGTTCAGGTTGAAAATTTGACTCAAATAATTGATCGGCTGAGTGAAAAAGCAAATGTTCTGCAAACTGAGAAGTCTCAGCTTCAAGAGGACGTCTCTTATATGAAATCAAAATTAGAGGAACTGAATGTAAGCCAACATTTAATGGCATTTTTATAATGTAAAGCTACAAAGGGTGGGACGGTCAAGGTCATGTAATGATGGCAATTTGAACAGATTCCATAAGGAACCTAAACTATTACAGTAAGCATGGCTGCACAATGGTAGATTTAGAAGAGCGAGGAGGGCCAGCACAAAATAGAAAATTACATTGTTACTGTCTTTTAGATAATATGCCCCCAAATGTGCAAAAAAAAAAAAGTTGATGTCTGAGTTGTGTTTCATAAAATTCCAAAGCTCACATCCTCATACTACAAGCCATTAAGATTCATTAAGGCTTGAAGGATCCTCTGGCAAAGCAGTCTTGATGTCTAGTTGGACATCTTTATGCAGGGGATGTATACCATGCCAATATAACTTTGAAGATTTTGTTTTTGGATACATTTTGTTTGCTAATAGGAACTGGTCTTTGCAAAAATATTCACACAATGAGATGTAGAGTTTCAGACCTCTTTGGTCTTTTGTAACTCTACAGCTTGTTCTATGAATATACTAGCCCACTTAAAGGTTTCTGAAAGTTGTGTAGAAGTTGTGTGTCTTCATGAAATGAAACTGAACACGGCACTACAGTTGCTTTCTGTACAAACCTATATATTTTTTAGGTCTTGGCTGGAAAGAAAGAAGCAAGAATTCATGAGCTGGAGCAAGAGAAAATTAATGTTAGAAATGAAGCCTGTGAACTAAAAATGGAAAAAGATGACCTTAAGGCAGATCTAAAGGTCGTCCGCAGTAAATTTGCCAATTTAACAGGTGATGAACAGCGTCATAGCATCAGTGACAATTAACCGTTTGTATTTACAGTACACATTCACTTATCTTTAATGCCTTATCAGAAATGCAGCCTTAGCGATGTTGTGAGTATTATTATTATTGAGTATTGAGTACATCATCATACAAGCCATAAGTAAATGTAACCTTTGGGTTTTTTAATGTTTGCCGGGCAACAAGATTCGAAAACAGGTTTATGTCCATTATACAGGAAGATTACTAACGTGTATTATGGGTTTTTAGCGCTAAAGGGCCAAAATTAGTGCTTTCGGTGAATAATCAACAGAGTACACTCTGTAAATAATTAGTGTTTCACTTGCTGAGATAAACTTAGCTTTAACTTCACTTTGGTTTCAATCCCAACACAACTAATTTGCTTTTATGGAAAATAGCTGTATAGATGTATATGTAAGGGCACCTTACATATATATATATATATATATATATATATATATATATAATATATATATATATATATATTGAGCAATGCTCAATATAGACCTGCGGCTTGGTATTTTCTTTTAAAAGTTTTTCACCCCATCCTTTCTGCCTGTGAAAGACTTTCCTTTTGATTTTGCAGACAACTATGAGATATTAATAAGAAACTGCCAAAATAAGAAAGATGATCAGGACAACCAAAGTTCAGTGCTTAAAATGCAACTTAAAACTGCACTTACTGAATTGGAACAAGCTAAGAATACTTTGGTGACCATGGAGGGCAATGACAGTCATGGTGAGATTTTATAATCTCTGTAATCTTTCATTTTATCTATCCATCCACCCATCCATCCATCTATGTGCAAACATTTTAGGCAAGTGTGAAAAAATGCTGTAAAGTATGAGTTGGAAATATCTTGTAGAAATAACCACCGTTATTTTGTGGATTTTTGGCAGCCCCAATTGCTTCTCTCTCTCCATGTAATCCCAGACAGACTTGATGATGTTGAGATCAGGGGTCTGTGGGGGCCGTACCACCACTTCTGGGACTCTGTTTTTCTTTACACTGAAGATACTTCTTAATTACTGGCTGGATGTGCCTGGTAATTTTTATGCTGCAGAATAAATTTGAGGCCAATCAGATGCCTCCCCAATGGTATTGCAAGATGGACGAGTATCTGCCTATCTTTCTCTCTTCATTGCGGAGAGCAACTGTCTTGTGTTTCATTTCTGTCTTGCCATGGTATATGACTTTTGACATTAAACTTGGTAGTTAGTTTGGCTGTTCCTCATCTAGTTCTATTCCCCCTACAAAGCCTGTTCTGTTTCATTTAATGGTTGTGTTTCAACCTACATATTGAATTGATGATCGTTAGCACCTGTTTGGTGTTAAATCATATACCAAACGGCATGCCTACAAAATCCCTGACTTTGTTCCAAAGTCTACCTAGAAGAATTGATGCTGTTTTTAAGGCAAAGGGTGGTCATACCAAATATTGGCTTAGATTTTTCTTCTGTTCACTTCTTACTTTACAGCATTTTTTTTCTAATATATAGATATAGATATATATATACTGTGTATGTGTACATATATATATTCATCATTTACATATATGTATGTTGTTTTTTGAGCAAAAAAAACATATTTTGTATATGTATACTTTTTCAGCTATTAAAGTTGCATTAAAAATGCAAAAGAAAATAACCGCCAAGAGGGAGAAAGTAGATGTTCTGCAGAGCAGGATCCAATTCCTGGAGGAAGCCCTCTCACATGCAGATAAGGTAGAATATGACATGATATTAAAGTTCCGCATTCGGAACAGTAAAAATGAAGCTATTTTCCTATTTTTATAAAACAATTTAGCACATCATACAAGAATTCACCTTAGAAGTGTGTAGTATTATCAACGCAGGACACATTATTTGTCTTACATGTGAATTGCAAAGAAAATATTGAATATGGATGTATGATCAACTTTCAGGTATTTGTAGTACTTATAGGGGAAATTCTGTCAGAGATAGCATCTATGAGGTAAACTCTAAAATGAAAATTACAAATGTAATTGCTCTGTGAAGGCAACAGCTCCCCTTACATCTTCAGAAATTGTAATTAAAGACGGTATTTGATAAAAATGAGAAGGCAAAACTCATTTAAATTTGTGCTTACCTAGTCTACATTTAACCTGCAGATGATACGCAAAGAATATTTGTTTGGAGGACACTGTATCCAACTTTGTCTTGGCTTTTTCTGACTTATTGTGACAGAGTAACAGAGATGCGTTATATGATATACAAAACCGAGTGTCACTTTCTGTGTATATGACCCTCTTTTATTTGTAAAAGAAACACTGCTATAGCCATTATTCAATCATAAAGTGTATGTCTTAATGTTTTTAACAGGAGAAACAGCATCTAAAACAAGAGAAAGACAAGCTGATGCAGGAGCATGAGCAAGAAACAGCCGAAAGACAAAGGCTGTCTAAAGAACTAGAGAGACTACACGTTGAGAATAATAATCTTAACGCGCATACCTCACAAATGCAGGCTGCTCTGGATAAGGTAGTGGTATAGCTTTCAAGCTAACATATTGTGAACCAACTCCTGACCTTTAGAAGGACACCTAGACCAGTGTCATCCAAATTTTGTAACATGAAGAGTGCCGTACATAAAGCCAAGGGCCAACCAAAACACACCGCTTCCTAACCACTTTAGTTTAGTGAGTCAACTATTATGTCCACTTTCCTGTCAGAGTTTTGGATTTCTCTAATTCTCAACAAAAGTGTAGCTGGAAGCCTCTACCACCACATTGTTGGGTCTCTCGGGTTCTCTCAGGGAGGAGATGACATAGAACATGAACCTCCATCTCAACAACATTTTCATGAGGTTTTACAAAATACAGCAAAAAGGGATTTCTAATAAGTATGTTCCATGTCTACACATGTGCCTCTGCAACTACAGTGCATGCCACACTCACATTTATTTAATACAGTATTGTATTTTCCATGTGTAGTTTCTGTAGTATTTGCCTAGGAACATCAGTCCAGGCCATAATTTTCTGGTAGTTACGGCCATGTTTATGATTGAGGTTGTCTGACCTTTGCAGACGTCTGTGCAGTTGTCTGAATGTCAAGCAGTAATTCAGCGTTTGGAGCAAGAATCCATGTGCTTAAGGTTACAGCATGCCCTGGACTTGAAGGTGAGACTATTGTTTAAATGTAAGAATAGCATTTCCTAGGTTTTTTAGACACATAGGTAAACTAAGCTTTTAGTACCCTCGTTGTGTATGTATTTGAATTCAAACATAAGAAAGAACCTTGTCACAGCCCCCTATTTTGCCAATATTGATGGACAGTTCTGTTTTTTATGTGAAGAGGTCACTATTTTCTAACTGGGTATGTGTTACTTATGATTCCATCACAATCCTGAAGATGGGTTAAGCAAACCCTTCCTACTGCTTAGTTAATGCAGTTAGATTTCTACAGTTATCTCTGCAAATTCTTCTTATAGGAGGAATTCACTGGTATTGGTTATTTATCACGCATAATGAAGTCGAGAGATAAACGTTTCATCTCATCTCAGTATAGTAAAAAAAAATGCCAAAACATAAGTAGATGTTATTAGTGTATAGACTATCAATTCAGTAAAATACATTATGCAAAATATGTTCATATAGGCTGGAAAGAGAATACAGGGAGTTTTAACTTTGCTTAAGTAGCAGATACTACTATTAATAACTACCCATAAAATGTCTGTGGGTCTGACTCAGCATTAGGTTTCTATACATAGTAATGAAAGATTGTGTCTTAACCAGTACAGACCAATGTGTTGCCTGCTTAAAGAGACATTTCTCTGACAGCCTCAACAAAAAAAATGCATAGTAAAGTATTTCCTGAATGGAAAATAGCAAC
Organism: Sceloporus occidentalis; assembly: GCA_023333645.1. Classification (NCBI taxonomy): domain Eukaryota; kingdom Metazoa; phylum Chordata; class Lepidosauria; order Squamata; family Phrynosomatidae; genus Sceloporus; species Sceloporus occidentalis. Next base: position 297,588 of record JALMGF010000095.1, on the reverse strand, counting down.
AGGGACAGGATATGTGTCAAAAGGCGCAAATGCACATGGGGGTTTCTGCAAAATCTCCCCATGTATTTTCAAGGGGCAGACTATGATAATTTAAAGGGACCACTCAGTTATGTAAGTACATATGAAGGCTGGACTGCCCCTTTAATAGCCAACCAATAAATGTTGGCTAGGTTACTAATTTTTCTGCAGTATGAAAGTCATCTGCTTCATTAATGTTAATTGAAATATTTTGTATTGTTCTAAGGAGCTCAAAGTCCCAACCTCAGCACCCGTTTTTACGTCTGTCAAACCTTCAAATATACCAGTTTCCTGTCTGCATCCGACCGACTTACCAATTAACCAGTCCAGACTACACTTAATCTCTTCGAACGCAGAAGACTCAGAAGTGGGTATTTCCTCATAATGCCAATGTAATCTTTTCATTTGCCTCAAAAATAATAATCAGTTATACATATTTTTGTGTGGATGTATAGTTTACTAGGTTTCCATACTTGAGAATTCCTAATAGAACATATATTATTAATATATTATATTATTAAATGATGTACAGTTGTGTGAAAAAAAGTACACCCTCTTTGAATTCTATTATCTTACATATCAGTACATAATAACAATCATCTGTTCCTTATCAGGTCTAAAATTTAGGTAAATATAACCTTAGATGAACAACACATGACATATTACACAGTGTCATAATTTAACAAAAATAAAGCCAAAATGGAGAAGCCATGTGTCACAAAATAAGTACACCTTACAATTTAATTGCTTGTAGAACAACCTATAGCAGCAATAACTTGAAGTAATCATTTTCTTTATGACTTTATTAGTCTCTCACATTGTTGTGATACCCTTTTTGACAATTTTGGTTCAGTTGATTGAGGTTTGTGAGCATTTGTTTATGCACAGCTCTCTGACCTTGGGGTAAATTTGTGGGGACGTCCACTCCTGGGAAGATTGGCTACTGTCTTGAATGTTTTCCACTTTGGAATAATATTTCTAACTGTAGACTGTAGGGCTGCAGCAACTAATCGATAAAATCGCTAATAATCGATAATGAAATTCGTTGCCAACGAATTTCATTATCGATTAGTTGAATCGATTATTAGCGATTATAAAATGAGGGTTTTTTCAGAGCAAACGCTCTGAAAAATCCCCCTCATTATATAATCCGTTTCAGTGACTCACAGCAGCAGCTCCTACTTACCAGCCCCTCCCTGTAATCACTGTGACAACTGGCCCCGCCCCCTTCCTTCTCCCAGAAGGCCAGAACCACATGGCTGTGACACTCATCTAACTGTAAGTATAAAATTAATATTTGGGCTACTGAAAGTTAGGGGAGGTGGGGGTTAATTTAGGGGCAGTTATGGTTAATGGGGGTGTTTAGGGGCAGCTATGGTTAATGGGGTGTTTAGGGTTAATTTAGGAGCAGCTGTGGTTAATGGGGTGTTTGGGGTTAATTTGAGGCAGTTGTGGTTAATGGTATGTTTAGGGTTAATTTAGGGGCTGTTGTGGTTAATGGGGTGTTTAGGGTTAATTTAGGGTAGTTGTTTTGATGGGGTATTTAGAGTTAATTTAGGGGTAGTTATGGTTAATGGGGTGTTTAGGGTTAATTTAATGAGGACTGAGGGTTAATTTGATTAATTTAATAAAGTTAACTTAAGGTGCAGTTAGAGATAAAGGGGGCCAAACTAAGGGGAATCTAAATCCTGGGGGCAGTGAAGATTAACCCAGTACTTATTTAAAAAAGTATGGTGTCTGTGTGCTGTGAACCGGTCTGTGACTCTATGAGGGGACTATGAGATATCTGGGGGGTATAAGGCATATCAGGGGAGGACGGAGTGACATATCTGGGGGTATAAGGCATATACATTATATAAGGCATATGTGGGGAGGGCAGTGTGGCATGTCTGGGGAGGACGGAGTGGTGTATCAGGGTGTATAAGGCATATCTGGGGCCACAGTGGCATATCTGGGGGTAGACTGGAGTGGCTTATGTGGGGAGGGCAGCGTGGCATGTCTGGGAGGTAGTGTGGCATGTCTGGGGAGGATGGAGTGGTGTATCAGGGGGTATAAGGCGTAACAGGCACAGTGGCATATGTGGGGGTGGAGTGGCAGATGTGGGAGGCAGCGTGGAGTGGCAGATGTGGGAGGCAGCGTGGAGTGGCAGATGTGGGAGGCAGCGTGGAGTGGTATATGTGGGAGGCAGCGTGGAGTGGTATATGTGGGAGGCAGCGTGGAGTGGTATATGTGGGAGGCAGCGTGGAGTGGCATATGTGGGAGGCAGCGTGGCATATGTGGGAGGCAGCGTGGAATGGTATATGTGGGAGGCAGCGTGGAGTGGCATATGTGGGGGGCAGCGTGGAATGGTATATGTGGGAGGCAGCGTGGAGTGGCATATGTGGGAGGCAGCGTGGAGTGGCATATGTGGGAGGCAGCGTGGAGTGGTATATGTGGGAGGCAGCGTGGAATGGTATATGTGGGAGGCAGCGTGGAATGGTATATGTGGGAAGCAGCGTGGAGTGGCATATGTGGGGGGCAGCGTGGAATGGTATATGTGGGAGGCAGCGTGGAATGGTATATGTGGGAAGCAGCGTGGAGTGGCATATGTGGGAAGCAGCGTGGAGTGGCATATGTGGGAGGCAGCGTGGAGTGGCATATGTGGGAGGCAGCGTGGCAAGCCTGGGCTCAAATGTGCATAAATTGGGGAGGGCTGGTTGGGAAATAAAGACAAGAAATTTATTTTATCAAAGTTTTTTTTTATTCTGCTGTTTGTATTTAACAATTTGTTAAATTATTTTAAATAAATGAAAAATGTACATTCATTTTTTTTATCCGATTAATCGAAAAAATAATCGGCCAACTAATCGATTATGAAAATAATCGTTAGTTGCAGCCCTAGTAGAATGATACATTGTTTGGAAATTACCTTATAACCCAGATTGATAGGCATCAACAATTGCTTCTCTAAAATCATTGCTGATGTATTTCCTCCTTGAAATTGTGTTAACACACACCTGAATGCTCCAGACCAGCAAATCAGCTAAAACTTCGGCTTTTATAGAGGTGGTCACACTTGCTGATGTCAATTAATCAAGGGCATTTGATGAGCAGCACCTCTCTACTACTTAGCATCTTAATTCCTATGGAAGCAGTAAGGATGTACTTAGCTTTTCACACATGGCTTCTCAATTTTGGCTTTATTTTTGTTGAATAAATCATGACACGTTGTAATATGTCATGTGTTGTTGTTCATCTGAGGTTTTATTTAACTCATTTTTACACCTGCCAAGCAGATTGTGGTTATGTCCTGATATGTAAAACCATAGAATTCAAAGAAGGTGTACTTTCTTTATCATACAACTGTGTCTTAACGTGTTTTTGAGAAGAATCTAGAATAATAACCATGTTGGTGCTTCTTATATTTCAGCAATCTGCCAAGACTCTTACAACAGAGAAGCCCACCCGGGATGTAATAAACATTTTTGACAAATTGCATCCAATGGATTTCAGAAATTCAGCTGTGCATCGGAGTAAGAGCAGAGCGGATGTGTCAGATCACCAACACGTGACCATGTAAGTATAGTATATATTCTGAACAATGGTTGATGCTTTGTCTAGTGGGTCATCTCATCTTAACCTTCATTTACTTATTGATGTGGCATGAGATATAGTGCAAAGTGCTATTGTCTACTATTAAGTGCTAAGGTTCTTGCTTACTGTAATATATTGATTACAATATATTTCATAGTATATTCAGAGGAGATATAACCCTAAAAACATATTTTATAAATGAATACTTACACCAAATTAGTCAGTGATGATTAGAACTAAACTCTCATTGGGGTAGGTGGCAGGAGAGTTGTCATTCTAACTCCCTCACTTCACTATTAATTTTTAAGGTCCCACACATTCAGTTCTCCAGTCCGATCCTGCATAATACATAATTTGGTGCGTGAAGTGACATTATACTGGGCCAGCCATGCTATTCCTGCAGAAGAAGCTGACTGCGGTTTACCCTTCATTATGTATAGTAAAGGGCTGTTCTGTAAATTCTCCTGTTAACTCTGCCCTAAATGAATAGGCCCCATTTTTTCTTGGAGAACCAAATACAGTGAATACAACATTTATTGTGAGACCCTTTTTTTATACAGGAAAAATAGAATTTTTTTCAAGTAAGCATATTTTGTGTGTATGAAAATAAATTATACATGGAAACAGTGATGTTTTTATTTTGTATTTTTTTTTATTTTGAATTAGTCTTGTATATAGAATGCATGCAGTACATCTCTATATTTTATGTACTACTTGATGTACCTAAATGTGTTCATCAGATTATTGCCACAATTTTTCTTGTATGAACGCAAACCACAAAACTACAGGTTGAAAAATTAATTGATGAGAAAAGTTGAAAACAAGAGGTCATAATCTAAAACTTGTGGGTCAGAGGCTGATAAAATGTTCATTACTGAAAGAGCGGTAGATAAATAGCCACAGAAGTGGTAGAGGCTAATACAGCGAGAGACTTCAAATATACAGGGGACAGGCACAAAGCTATCCTGAATCTAAAACAACACCAAGGACTGCCAATGGGCAGACTAGATTGGCTGCTTGGACGTATTTGCCATCAAATGTTTCTATATATATATATATATATATATATATATATAATATGTGTGTTTTATTCTTATTACAGGGAGCCATTAACGTTGCACACTGTTGATCTTCAAGATAAAGACCCAACTTTCTCCTTTGCACACACTGGTGAGTTTGAGTAGATGTACTGCATGCTGATAGCCCACTTAATCTTACTCACAATGCTTTGTTGACATTTAAACTGATATATATTATGGCTGTCCCTAAAGGGAGGCTTTTGAATAGCCGATAGCCTGCCTCAGATTGCTGTACCTGTCTGCTGTTTAGTTTTTGCTGCACTATTGCATGTTCCCTGTGGTTTTCTACATCCAGAATAGATTCTAGTATTACTGAGAAGGTGGAAAGGTGGTAGAGTGGATTCCAGGGGAAGTACCTTTAAATATATACAGTATAATCAAAACTCCTTACCACATTCTTTTGGTTTTGTCTTCTCTGATAGAAACACCATTTTTGGCTACGCCATGCTATACCTCATCACCAAAGAAATGCTTTAAAGATCAGAGATATGGAGCTAGATCCCCAGTGCACTCTCTTCTTACGGCACAAGCAGATGTCTATGAAGTCCTCAGCTCGCTGGCTAGGAGGCCACTGTCTAAGAATATATCTCCAGAGGACTCCACTCATGGTATGTTTTTATTAATATCACTAGTCTGAACTCATAACTTAATCAGGGGCATTTGGCTCGGGGGCAAATGCAATTCTTCTCCCTACATGTAGAGGCGGGGAAAATGGCAGGGTCATGTAGCACAACCTTTAGTGACCTTGCGGTAAAAGTGTGTGCGAGCAGCTAGAAAGAAGTCTCCTGGCAAGGTAGTGGGTAAGGAAGCAAGTAAGAGAAGGAGTAAGAGAGTTAGAAAGTAAGGTAGTTAGGGAGGGAGAATGTTTGTGTGTGTGTGTATATATGTTAAGAGTGAATGTGTGTTAGCATGAATGTATGTGTGTTAGCATGTATATGTGTGTGAGAGGGAGTGTGCATTAGCATGAGTGAGTAAGTGTCTGTATGTAAGTGTAAGAGTTAGTATATGTAAGTGTGTGTTAGGAAGGTAAATATACCTGCCCTATATTGACACAAACTGTACAATGAACACTTTAACTTAAGGAATTAGAGACTCAAATGCCATAATGTATTTTCCTTTATTTCCAAATGGTGGGGATTTTTTTATTTATCTTTTTAATATAGATTTTTGTATACCTTTATAGTGTCTGGCACTTTAAAGCAGCAGATAGATACTTATTAAGAGATAAAATTATGATGGTGTAAATGATTGAGCCTGCACACAGGAAAACAATGCCCTCCAGGAACCCATATAAGTAAATGTCCCCAATGGCACATATAAAGAAAATTATTCACACCTGTAACATGTTTTTCTAAAGCGAAAAGAAGAATCAATATATTAGAATAAATAAGCAAACATTATTAGTATTCGTAGAAGTCATATTCGATGTGCAATTGGATTGTTTAAAAATAGCGGGATCCGGGGGGGGGGGGGGGGCATGGTCGGCCGTCTAGGAACCCGGCCTTATTAGCAATCTTTAGCCATCCTGCACCATGGGCAGAAATAAAAAGCTACCAGACGACTCAGACTCCTAGAGGCAAGGGAAAGTCTACATCTGCGTTCGCAGTGGACTTCTGCGGGAAGAATAGTGACTGTTCCGGGCAGTGAGTAGTCTCATGTAGCCACCACAAGTCGCTTACTTGCTAGCTCTTGGATCGTTCATTTCGCTGACTTTCTTGTTTGGGTTCTTCCCATTTGCTTATTTGTTTTTGATATACGTGACACTTACCGTTTCTCACACATTACACTTATCTTTTACATTTTTACATGTACTCTGACGATGGATGTGGGCCATTTGCTGATGCTCTATGTCTAATACCACGCTCATGGCCTGACAGGTTAACTTTCCTCCTTGGGGGGCGTCTCTCCGTGGGTATGCCCGGAGGGCTGTTTCGGGGTATTTTTTTTTTTTTTTTTCCCCTCTCTGTTTCGCCCCCTCCCCCGGCGTCCGCTCCCTGGGAGACGCTCCTCTGGGTCTTTGATGTATTTTGACTGTTTATGTATGCTCACCTCGATGTTTTATTCTTCTACACTGGGGTATACTTCCCCTTTTCGCCTGGGTTTTTTGTGCCCCCCTGCGTCACATATTCCATTACGTTATTGAGGCTCCTCATTCCTTCAACGCTGTATGGGCTGTGTGCTCGTCGTCGCACGCCTACCTTGCGCATTACCACACACACTTCTTTTTTTTTTTTTTCTTTTTTTTTTCTTGTCCATGTCCACGTCCTCCTCACGGTGGAGGTGTCCCCTTGATGTTCTTTATTGTTCTTTACCCACCGGTTCCTCTCGAGTTCCGGTTCCACGTACTCCCTTTTGGGCGGTTGGCCCTTGCCCCTTCATCGGGAGTGCCTTAATATATCAGGGTGGCACGTTCCATTACCCAATAGACGCTCCACGTGTTTTCTTCCTCCCATTCTTCCCTTTTCTTCTTCACACTTCCTACCTCTACCCTTTTCCCCTTTCTCCCCCCCCCTTTTTTTTTCTCTCCTTTTTCTCTCTTAGTTTCCTATGGCGTTCGGGTCGACGCGGCGGCCTCGCTTCCTACCCAGGGACCTCAATGTTATTTCCTTTAATGTGAAGGGTTTGAATATCCCTGAAAAGCGTTCCCATTTGTTAAGGGATCTGAGACTCTATAAAGCCTCCATTGTGTTTCTCAAGGAAACCCATTTTAAGGCCTCCCGGTCTCCCCTGTTACTGAATAGTGACTATCCGATAGGGGTTTTTAGCAACAATGTCGAATCGACTATCTTTTTCTTCCATACTATCATCTCTCTAGACTGCCGGCAGCTCAATACGGCCTGATCACCTGGTCGGATCACGCACCTTTGGTGTTGTCACTGACTTCGACACTCACTAGACCGTCCTCTATGACATGGCGACTGAATGAAACGCTTCTCGCTGACACGGTGGTTCTCACTGACATGACAACCCTTTTAACTAATTATTTCTCTGAAAACTCCTCGACTGACGTTTCCCCCTTGACGGTCTGGGAGGCCCACAAGTGCGTGGTTCGCGGGCATCTAATAAGGGCGGGGGCCGAGAAGAAGAGGGCCCATGCGGCTATCCTTGCGAAATTATATCAGGAAAAAGCGTCCTTGGAATGTGCCCACAAAGAGAGTTTGTCGGATGTCGCCTTTCAGCGTTTAGTTGTTTTGCGCAAGAAATTATCTTCTCTTCTTATTGTGCGGGCACGTCGTTCTTTTATGACAATGAAAGCGCTGTATTATGAACACGGTGATAAGCCCGGCAAGTTCTTGGCTCGCGCACTGCGTGCTTGTAGTAGGCAATTCTATATCCCTCGGATTAAACCTACTTTGGGTCCTCCCTCAGGAGATAATGGGTGCCTTCACTAAAAACTACTCGGATCTGTATAACCTTTCTAAACAGGTACCGTCCCATGCGCCAGCCTTACACCACTACCTTTCTAGAAATATAAAGCGTAAGTTGTCAGCCGTTGAGGCAACCTCCATGGAAGCCCCCATCACTTTATCTGAATTAGGTGCGGCGATTAAGGACTCCAAGCTGGGGAAGTGTCCTGGCCCTGATGGGCTCTCTTTGGTCTACTATAAGAAGATGTTAGAGGTACTGGGTCCGCAGCTGGTGCTTTCTCTTAATTCCATATTAGATGGTGGCACTATCCACCCATATACGCTTATGGACACTATTTCTTTGATCCCGAAGGAGGGGAGGGACTTGGAACAGTGCAGTAGCTTTCGCCCCATCTCCCTGCTCAATGCTGATCTAAAGTTATTTTCTAAATTTTGGCTACTAGAATGAAGCGCTACATCCCCGCACTGGTCCATCCTGACCAGACGGGGTTTGGTCCACACCGGGAGTCCAGGGACAGCACGATTCGAGCCTTGAATTTGATTGAATGCGCGGTCCAGTCTGGGATGCGTACCCTCCTTCTGTCGACAGATGCCGAAAAGGCCTTCGACAGATTGGACTGGTCCTTTATGTTCGCGGTCTTGGACCATATGGGATTTGGGCCTCATATGCGGAGATGGGTTGCATGTTTATACCCCTGTCCATCCGCTAGAATCAGGGTTAACGGTGTGCTCACTGACTCCTTTATGATCACGAATGGGACCAGGCAGGGTTGCCCTCTCTCCCCGTTACTCTTCGTGCTGTCCTTGGAGCCTTTTATGGAAGCAAGCCGACAGAATGCGGACATTGGAGGTCTCCTCGTTGGTGAGACCACGCATCAAATTTTGGGTTATGTAGATGATTTGCTATTTACGGTCACGAATCCCCAGCTGACGTTACCGGTTATTTTTCGGGAGTTCCAGATCTATGGCGAACTGGCGAATTTAAAAAAAGTCTAGTTTCCCCTTTCGGTGGTGTAGGGAGAGGTTGCGGTACCTTGGTGTTTGGCTTACCGGGGATCCTTCTACCCTGTACCGTCATAATTTCCTACCTATTTTGACGACGATTCAAAGGGATTTGAATAACTGGGCCCCGCAATACCTTTCCTGGTTCGGCTGCATCAATGCACTTAAGATGAATGTTATGCCCAGGCTTTCCCGATAATGATCCCTTTGGCTTTCTTTAATTCCGTGCGATCTATGTTCCTGAAATTTTTATGGGCAAAGAAGCGACCCCGCATACAATTCGCGACTCTGTGTAGGCCTAAATTGTGTGGTGGGGGTGGTCTCCCTAACCCGCGCATCTACTATCAGGCTTGTCATCTCCTGAGGGCCTTGGAGTGGTCCCACCGACCCACCCATAAACTCTGGGTTTCCATTGAAACGCATATGGTGCAGGTGCCCCTGCACCACCTCTTGTGGTTGCCTAGGCATCATTCCCGAACGATTGCCCGCGGACACCCATTTGTTGTGGCCACTCTCCACAACCTCCACTCCCTCCACCTGACGCACTCCTTAACGACGTACCCTTCGCCTCTGACTCCTGTTCAGAATAACCCGGATTTTCCGCAGGGCCAGGGTACGGGGTCTTTTCTAACAACGATGCCAACTGACAGAGCCCCGATTTCAGGGTTTTTGACTGACACTGGGCTAAAGCCTCTGGAAGCGATCCTCGCGGGTACTGTCCCTACTTTTCTCGATAAATTTCATTACCATCAATTGACGAGTTTCTTTTCTAAAAACCCAAGGAGACATGTTATGACCAGAGATCTCACGAGCTTTGAACTCCTTTGTACTAGAGCCTCCCTGCCTGCTCATGGGATCTCGCTTCTGTATCAGCTCTTATTACAGGCACACTCTGTCGTTCCATTGCGTTTCCAAGGCTACTGGGAGCGCGTCTTACGACTTACTCTTGATCAACGTGACTGGGACAAGATTTTATTTTCCTTCTCACCCACAAATGCTCCCGTAGCTTTTCTATAAGTTTCTGTCGTGTTGGTATCAGACCCCTGAGGTTCTCCATAACATTTTCCCTTACTTGCCCGATACGTGTTGGAGATGCGGGGACGCTGTGGGAACCTTCCTACATTTTATGACTTTTATTTGAAAAATCTTTTACTCAGCTAAAAAAGCAAGTAAAAAAACTAGCTAAATAGATTCTACTACTTGTCCTGAGTTTAGAAATACCCAATGTTTTTATGTTTTTTTGCTGTTTTTTGTAAGTTATAGGGCAATAAGTACAAGCAGCGTTTTATGATTTCCAAATCTTTTTTAACAAATCTGGTCAGTCTGCCTCCATCTCCTCTTTGGAACATCTTTGAAGCCGGTTAACTCAATTTAACCCTGTCAAACCATATATTTTTGAAAACTAGACACCCCAGGGTATTCCAAATGCTGTTATTTTAACCCTTTCCATGCACCAATTATACAACTACACTTTGTCAAACTTTGTAATAGTAATTTTTTTTTTATTTTTTTTTTCCACACAAATTGTACTTTAGTTATAGATATACAGGTCCTGGTATATGCCACTGTCAAACAACACCCCAATGTGTGTTCAGGAACATCTCCTGAGTGCAGTGATACCTGACATGCATGGGTTTGTCGTGTTGTATGAGATTTAAAATGCCACATTTGGGAAGTGCGCTTTTTTTGTTCATTTTGGAAAGTCTGTACCTATGCCCTATCTTTGAGCTCAGCCACTCCAATTTACCCCATCAGCCATTTTTTTTTATATTAGACACCCCTTGGGTATTTGAAGTGCTTTTATTTTAACTCTTTGTTGAGATTTTTGAGAAATGTTAGCACTTGCTCAAAATAATAAACTTTATTTTTTTATTTTATTTTTTTAATACTTTTTTTTTTTTTACACATTTTGCTGGTACTGGATGGTTCATCTAGTGACATCACTGCATAATTATTTTTAAATGTTAGCACTTTAAATTTTTTCCATATTTTTTTTTTCCATTTTTTTTTTTTTTTTTTATATATTACTAATCACATTGTGATTAGAAAGCTGGGCTCCATTGACTTGCATGGTTGAATGCAGTACCTGTATTCAACCTGCAAGTGGAGCCAGAGTTCTCTAGACCATCTAGCGAACTTTAAAAACTTGTTTGTTTCTTTTACAGGGCGGCCGCCATCTTGCTGATGGCGAAGAACACCGGCAGCTGCGGCTGTGACCGCTCTCCGGAGCGGTCACAGCCCACCCAGAGGTAAGTGTTTGGTGTCGCTGGATGCCTCCTGATCGAGGCATTCCAGCGACACCATTTAAGCGCTTTTAAAACGGGCGTCCGCCGCCATACAATGTATGGCGGCTGTTGACGCCTCGGGGAGGGGCCAGACATGGCCCCCGATGCCGATCTCGGCCTTGCTGAATGCCTCGACATCGAGGCATTACAGTAACGCCGTTTAAGCGAAGAAAGTGATCGTTGATCACTTTCTAAGCTTATTTTACTTTTTGACGGTTCAGGACCGTCAAAGGTCATTTAGTGACCTTCATGTCATGACGGTCCTGAACCGGCAAAGGTCGCGAAGGGGTTAATATCAATATGACCACGTGCCATAAAATCAAGAGTCGTAAGAGTATACTAATTTAGAGTAGACAATTATTGCCTTTAAGTTCAAGATGTCTACCTCCTTGATTACTTTGTAGATGAAACATCTATAGGACTCACTACAGACGTTTGTCAAAAACTGCAAAGCAGATTGGATAACTTGCAAACCATGGCTGAAGGTTTACAACTGAAAAATAGAGGTAATGTGGCTTTGTATTACTTACGGGTGCTTTTCCACCTAGGTGCCTCTTCAAATATCCCCAGATACGTTCTGTGCCATGTAAAGAGAAGTAAAAGAAACCTGTCTGTCATTATGTTTTTGTTCTTAATGCTCCCTAGAGCCATGCTCATCTGACATGTCACGCTCATGCATGTGAAAATATTACTTTACTGAGAGGGTAGTGGATGCATACAGAGCCGGCCTTAGGTGTTCTGGCGCCCTGTGCAGACTACTCTTCTGGCGCCCCCTTTGTTGTTTTAACTTTATTTAAAATCCTCTATAAAATAAAATAAAAAACGATGTTTTAATTTAAGTCCCGGGCAGGCACCCCTAAGGCCGGCCCTGGATGCATAGACTAAACTTCCAGCAGAAGTTGTAGAGATTAATACAGTGAAGGAGTTTAAGCAAGCATGGGAAAGGCATAAGGCTAACCTAGATAGGCCAGGGACTAAGGAAAGTATTTGGAAATTGGGCAGACTAGACACATTCTATGTTTCTAATCACATGAATGGCAACATCAGAAGAGTTACTTGACAGAATTATCTCTACCTATCTACAGTCTAGATAAACACAGTGGGATTCCTCTATCTCCCGAGATTTCAAATGCTCCCTTGATTCAACAAATGATTTCTCATAATTAGCATACTTATCACCCGTGGTTTTACTTAATTCCTTTATTGTTGAAGTCTACTGGACTTTTCTTGCTAGATTTAAAAAGTACCTATAATTCAAGGTTTGCTCTTTAATGCACTAAAAATGTTGTGTCTTGCATAGATCTTGGTTGCTTTTTTAAAACCAGCAAATAATATCGAGGTCGCAAACTCTGATCTCATGTTCCTTCAAAACATTTTAGACATGATTCTTAGAAATGTGGGGTCGTAATTGTAACTGGCATGATGACCCGGGTCATGTCACGCTTTAAGATCACTTAGTGGCATTAAGTTATAAACCAATTACGCTCTTAATGTACTTAAGACACAGATTTCATTCAGGCAACAGGTCCTTGAAAAGCCAGCTGTCCGTGACAGACTCTCGATAATTTGATATCTTTTTCCTCCAGAAATGTCATCGGCTGTGAGAAGTCAGGAGAAAAGAATGTCAAAAGTTAAACCGATAAAAAACCTGAAAAAGTAAAGAAACGGCAGTCTAAACCAGTCCCAGTTTTAAATGTGGAAGAGTGGAAGAATCCAAACCCTAGAACTGTACTTGTAGGCAAAAGGCCAAGGAGAAAAACGTGTTACTACAGCCTTCTACTGTGATCCTTACAAGAGTGGAGCGAGCTTGGGCTCTGTGCAAAGATACAAGGCCTTAGAGAAGCATTCAGAACCCCTTACTAATTCTCTTATATTACTGAATTATAAATGAACATTCTGCATTATTATGTTTTATTTATATAGCACCAACGACTTATGCAGCGCTTCTTACAGTACATATGTTCAAAGGGTATGACGAACCTAGAACGGTCAAGACTTTTATTTGACTAGGCCACTTTAGGACACACACTTTTTGCACAGCCTCATTGTACCATTGAAAGTGAACTTCCTCTCTAGCTTCGGATTTTAGTTGCAAATGCTCATCATGTATTTGCCTGAACATTTCCTCCACATATTTATCCCTCAAGATACTAAGATTCTGCGGATGAGAAGCATCTCCGCAGCATCATTTTGCTACCACTATACTGCACTGTATGGATTGGGAATTTTGAGGCCAAGGCATAGGCTGCGTCTTGGTCTAACTCCCAGAAAACCTCTTCCCCACCTTGCAGTTGAGGCATTCTTATTGTTTCTGGAAAATCACAGATATTCTTTCAGATGATACATTTTGCTTCTTTCCTCACAGATCAGTCTCATGCAAAACACTCGATATGGTTTTTGCACCAATCCAGCCTCGGCCCTTCTTGCTGTTTTTCCCCCCCCCAAAATAAACAATATCCTTTTACAGTGGATTTTGAGCATTAAGGTACAAGGAATGGAATTCCAACGTGTAGTTGTCTTCGGTAAAAAGAGAATTGTTAATGTATCAGTTGTTTTGCAAGCCATCGTGTGAGCACAAATGCTTATCACACTGAATAGCAGTTCATATTTAAGATGTATAGAGTTTTTAATATTTAAAGGTAAGAGAAAACAATTTTCCTAGAGTCACAAAACTGCACAAATTAATGTAATGCTGCCTGAAATATGTATTTTGTGTCAAAAGAAAATGGTTTTATATGTATATCATTAAATGATTATTAAAGAAACACATCAGGCGACCTATTTTGTGCCATAAGGATTGTTTTGTTACGTTTTCCAGCATTCATTACATATGGATCATGTTTATAACCAAGGGAAAGTCTGTTTCCTTTTGTAGGTCAAAAACAGAAATTTTTTCTTACCATAAATTCCTTTTTCCTTAATACAGTGGCAGTACGATTGGGTATTGTTCTTTACCAGGGACAAGATGAATCTAAAGATCAAAAAACACAATTAAATGCCCCGGAGCCCCTCCTCCTTACCCATAAAACCGGGGCCGAACCGGAGGTAGACAGTAAGTAACAAGACAGACACAAAATTGCTTGCCAAACCTAATTTATTGCATGAAGGGAGGGAAACTGGTACTGCCACTGTATTAAGGAAAAAGGAATTTACGGTAAGAAAAAAATTCCGTTTTTCCTGGCATACAGTGGCAGTACGATTGGGATGTAGCAAGATCCCAGAAATGGGGGGGCCATATCAGGAGACCACCGCCTGGAGCACCTTACGCCCAAAATCCGCCGCAGAGGAGGAAAAGATGTCTAGCCGAAAATGGTGCACGAAGGTGGAAAATGAGGACCAGGTAGCAGCCTTACAAATGTCCTCAGGCGAAGCTGCAGCCTTTTCAGCCCAGGAAGCCGCCATGGCCCGAGTGGAATGAGCCCTGACGGGCCATTGTAGAGTGAGACCACTGGAGTGGTAGGCCAGACAGATGGCGTCCACCAGCCAACGAGAAATAGAAGCTTTAGAAACTGCTGTCCCGGCCGAACGTCCAAAAAAATTGATAAATAGATGGTCCGAAGAACGGATGGAGGAGGTCCGAGCAATATAAATCTCCAAAGCCCTCTTGACGTCCAACGTGTGCCAAACCAATTCATCAGGAGAAGGAGGACATGGAAAAAAAGTAGGAAGAACCAAGGGCTGACTAATATTGGTCCTGGAAATGACCTTAGGGAGAAATGAAGGTTTAACATGGAGAACAACCTTATCGTCATGAAAAATCGTGAACTCCGGAGAGGACGACAGAGCCTGGATTTCCCCAACTCTCCTAGCCGAGGTAATAGCCACTAAAAAAATTGTTTTCAGAGAGAGAAGCTTCATGGACACTTCCTCCAGAGGTTCGAAGGGCGCTGAACACAAGGCTGGAAGCACAATGGCAAGATCCCATGACGGAAACAAAGACCTCCTAGGAGGACGGCGAATAGTGGCGGCCTTAAAAAAAAAAATCGCCCAATAAGAACGTGAGAGGCCAGATCTGAAAGAAAAAAATGACTAAGGGCCGAGACCTGCCCTTTAAGGGTCGAGACACTAAGGCCCAAAGTCAGACCTTCCCGTAAAAAACAAATGACGGAATTGATGGAAGGAGGAAAAATGGAAAGATGCCTAGCGGCGCACCACCGGAGGAACTTGGTCCACACCCGGAAATAAATTTTGGACGTTGAACTTCTGACTGATGTCCACAGAAAGTCTGAGATGTCTTCGTCCAAACCCTGGTCACTCAAGATCAGCCTTGCAACAGCCAGGCTGTCAAACGGAACATCTGAAGAAGCTCTGGGCGAAGGTCGACGTTCTCCAGAAGTTGTGGAGAGATTGGCAGCTCCCAAAAGGTGACGGTCAATTGCTTGAGGAGGACAAACCAACCCCTGTTGGGCCAGTATGGAAGGATGGCCAAGACCCTGGCCTTGTCGTAGCGGATTTTCAGCAGTACGCGAGGAATCAATGCCACTGGCGGAAAGATGTAGGCCAACCGGAAATTCCACACCATGGAAAGACCGTCCAAAAATTGAGGAAGATCCCATCGGCTGAGGGACGCCAACACCGGGACCTTGCGGTTCTTGTGAGTCGCCATCAAATCCACTTCCGGAAGACCAAAGAGTGCCACCAGAGTGGAGAAGGTTTGTGGGGTCGAAGACCATTCTGTCTGTGACCATTTTGCCCTGCTTAAATCGTCCGCGATTACATTGTAGCGGCCTCTGATGTGCGTTGCTGAAATATCCGTCAAATGAAGTTGGGACCACTCCATAATAACTGCGCACAGGATCTGAAGACTCCGTATACGCGTTCCACCCTGCTTGTTGATATAAGCGACGGCCGCTGCGTTGTCTGATTGGATCTTGACAGCCTGACCCTCTATGAATGACCTGAAGGCCAGGAGAGCCTGAAGAATTGCCTTTAGCTCTAGGAAATTTGATGAGCGGACAGCATCCACTGGAGCCCAATCTCCCCTTCGAAAAAGGGAACCCAAATGGGCTCCCCATCCTCGGCCGGAGGCATCCGTGGTGATAATAACCCAAATTCTGGGCCGGAAAGAGAGCCCTCTGGCGAGATGGGACGACTGCTTCCACCAATTCAACTGGGAGAGAACCTGGCCACTTATAGTGAAGGACGTTTCCAGATCCTCTTCTTGCCTGGACCAGTTCGAGAGAATCTGCCATTGCAAGGGACGAAGCTGACACCTTGCCCAAGGAACCGCCGGGATGGCAGCGGTAAGAAGACCCAGAACGCTCATAGCCTTCCTGACAGAGCAAGTCGGACTTCTTTGCAGCGACGAGATCTCTTGCTTTATTTTGAGGCGCTTGGAACGCGGGAGATAAACGCAAAGGGACATTGAGTCCACCAAAAACCCCAGAAAAAGAGTCCTGGAAGCGGGAATGAGACAAGATTTTTGCTTGTTGATTAACCAGCCGTGGTGTTCTAGGAACTTCATAGTCGCGGAAAGGTCTAACAAAAGTTTCTCCCGGGAGGCAGCCATGATCAGCCAATCGTCCAGGTAAAGAATGATCGAAATATCTTGTTCTCTGAGGTGAGCTGTCAAAGGACAAAGGATCTTTGTGAAAACCCTTGGGGCTGATGCCAGACCGAATGGAAGGGCCTTGAATTGGAAATGATGCACTCTGTGATTGACGCGCAAAGCAAACCTCAGAAACTTCCTGGACGCCTCGGCTATCGGTACATGAAGATAAGCGTCTTTCAGGTCTAAGGTGACCATCAGATCTCCCTCCTTTAGAACCTGAGTGACTGATGTGATACTCTCCATCCGGAAATGCTGGTAGGGGATACAGCGGTTTACCGACTTTAGGTCCAGGACCGGACGCAGGGAGCCATCCGGCTTTGGTACCAGAAACAACCGGGAATAGACTCCTTGGAATCTTTGGTGAACAGGAACCTTCTCTATCACAGCTTTTCCCAGAAGCTTCATGCTTTCGGAAAAAAGTGTCCAGTTTTTTCTTACCAAGGGGTAGGACGAAATGAGGAACTGGCGAACCGGAGGCCGAATGAACTCTATCCTGTAACCCTCCGAAATAATCTGACGAATCCACGGACTTTGCGTGGTCTGTTCCCAGGATAGGCTGAAGTGTCGCAGGCGTCCTCCCACCTTGCAGTCAGAACTTTCTTTTATCCTGCTTTTTAGGCCGGTCTTGGAATTTCTTATCTCCAAATGGCCCACGAAAATTCTGAGATCTAGAGGATTGGAAAACGGGTCTCGGGTTCCTATAAGGATATCTGCGGTTCCACCTTGGCCTTCTATCCTGAGGCAAAGCTCTTTTCGTATCCGAAATCTGCTTAATAAGATCTTCCAACGGAGCACCAAACAGCTTCTTACTCTCTAAAGGTAAGTCACAAAGCGCAGATTTAGAAGCGGAATCAGCCGTCCAGGACCGTAACCAAAGGGCTCTGCGTGACACAGACGACAATGCCATGTTCTTGGATGAGAGCTTAAGGGATTCCTGAGCCGAATCCACAAAAAAATTGTTGGAAAGCTTTAAGTTCTTAAACAGTCTATTAATCTCAGAATCAGAATCATCCGCAAGACGATCTTGCAAAAGTTGAAGCCACATGTGCTGTGCCCTAGCCACTGCAGCACTAGATACCGCCACCTTACATTGAGCTCCTGCCGCCTGGAAAACACGCCTGCATGAAGTCTCCGCTCTCCTGTCCATAGGGTCTTTGAGCCCGGACATTTCACCAATAGGGAGAGTAGTCTTTTTGGAGAGCTGGGCCACTTGTACGTCCACTTTGGGGGATCCTCCCAGGAATATTCCCCTTGAAGCCTGAACAACTGCTTAAAGTGTTTAGAAATGAAAGCTCTTTTTCCAGGGTGCTTCCATTCCCTGGCAATAAGGTCATCCACCTTAGGGAGTACAGGAAAGCCTTTAACTTTCCCCACATCATCTACTAGGAGCATACGAGTCACCTCCTTGGTGAATTTACGGAGTTCTTGGGAGGGGAAAACCATCTCTTCCTCCGAACTATCACTTGATGAACTAGAGGACCGGGAGATCTCACCCGAGGAAAGGTCTGATTGAGAGAAAGACCTGGATCTCTTGCGCTTGTGCGTGGAATCCAACTTGACTTTCTCCTGAGATTGAGCTGCCGAAAATTGAAATGCCTCAAAAGTTTGAGCCAAATTTTCCTGGAACCACCCAAGGAAAGATTGGAGGTCTTTGCGCTTCTCAGAAGCAAGCTGTTCAGCAGAGCAGGCGTTGCACACTTTTTTCCTGCAGCCATCAGGTAGTGGAGTAGCACACTCAGCACATGACAAATGCTTAGCTTTGGAAGTGGCCTTTTTGGGAGCAGAAGCAGGTCTTTTATCCTTATCCGGATTCTCTGATGGTAACGGACTAGACATCTGATGAAAAGACAAAATGCGTATTAAAAAAGAAATTTTTTATTTATTTATTTATTTATTTTTTAGGAGGGAAGAGGATAGGAAAGAGCCAAGATAAAGAAAATATCTTACCCTAACCTCCTCTGAACCGTGTGGGGGGGCTGGTGACACGGCTGCACTGTACTGACGAAAGCTACAGCAGTCAGACAGGCAAAGCGCTTTAAATGCAATTTAAAATTGCCGCCCTCCGGAAGATCCGATTCGCGCATGCTCAGTAGCGCGATCAGATCTCAGTGGAACGCAACGACACCCGGGTGTGCGTTCCACCAGACTGCGTATGCTCCCACTTCCTTGTACAGAAAAGGAAGAAACAGATACATCCTCCGTAACGCGGACCGCTACGGAGGGAAAACCTCTCTCTGCTCACCACCCGAGGAGCAATCGGAGGCAACGAAGACCCCCAGGCAGCAACCCGTGCGCCTCACCAGCCGCAGAGATGCCGAACTCCTGTCCGGACCGACGATCCATCCTGTCTGTCCCTGAAAGGGACAAGAAAAGATTTGTCTACCTCCAGTTCGGCCCCGGTTTTATGGGTAAGGAGGAGGGGCTCCGGGGCATTTAATTGTGTTTTTTGATCTTTAGATTCATCTTGTCCCTGGTAAAGAACAATACCCAATCGTACTGCCACTGTATGCCAGGAAAATTTTAGATTTATTTACCAAGCCATGCCTACTGTATCAAGATACACGTGAATATTAGAAAATGACTGCAGTTAAATCTGACCCTCAAGTCAATGTACTCTAATTTCACTACTCAAGTACAGAGCATGAGTCCCTATTTACAACCAGAGTGACACACTATATGTCCTACTTGGTAGAATTAACTCCCCTTGGTACTCTGGAAAAAAACACCCCTCGACCTACATTCGAGGTCATTTTATAATCCAACCTCAAATAAAGGTCTGACTAGAAGACTAAGATTCAGATCCCCTGCAGCGCAGGAGGGAACCTGGATCCTCCTCTCTGGCAACCTCCGCTACTGACACTTCCGCCGGGGCTTCTATGACTGAGCGGCGGCGTGACATGACGTTCCTGTGCTCAGTCATAGTAGTAGCAGTGACCCACTAGGCACCAGGGAGTCTGGGGATGCATTGGTAAGTATGTGAGGGCAAAGTGGCATATCGGGGGGACAGGTTGGCAAATAAAAGCAAGCAACAAGAAAATGCATTTTTCTCAGTTTTTATTAGATATGAAAAAAGTTAACATGAATTAATATTTACTAGTAATACTTATTTCCCATAGGGTAGTCTTATATTCAGGCTCTCTATTTTTCCTAAATATCCACATGGGGGGGTCATCTTATATTTGGGTTGTCTTATAATCAAGCAAATACAGTAATTCTGCAGTAACTGCATAGCCAAGCAGAATAATTTGCAAATACCCAAGGCAGTACATTTACAAAAAAGGAGTAGCAACCAAGCAGGATTATAAAGGAGGCACTCAGTTTTGTTTTGTTTTTTAAGGGCCAAATAAAAGAAAAATAATTTGAAACAAACGGTATGGATATTGGAGATCAAAACGTAGCTTAATCTGATCTAAATCTGATCCATGCACAAACCTCTAATAGCAGTGTTAAATTGAGCTCCATGCAGAGGACACAGAAAGGATGTCACTAAAGTGAATGCAACTGTTGGGTGAAAAGGAATCGCTGTTGAATTGAGAGATATTTGGTTTACAGGTATTAATGACAAAAACAGCATATTAACGTGTGTCCTCTCCTGATGGTATTTCCCCTTGAAAATGTTTCGCCCCTCCTTTTATGGGGGAGACCTCTCTTGAGCCGAAAGCCTCCCGGGAGCTCTTGAGTAAATCTGCAGAACCTTCAGAGTGGCAAGCGCAGATCTGGGAGAAGTAAATAATTCAGACACACACAAGGTGTTCGTTCTCAGTCACTTCTCAATTTATTTATTGTTGCGAGCGGGTTTAAATACTATTTCAGGGGGACTGCTACAAAACCATTCAAAGAAAAATGTAACACTCAGCATATAGTGGGTACAACTAATCCACATCAAACACAGACTAAAGTAAAAAGTTCTTATTTACACAAGAGTAAATATCTTCCTAGCATCCAGACAGGTAAACATATGTTATCTCGTTACTTAAGGATGAGAAAGAAATCATTAACAAGACTTGTCTATGTTGGCAGAAGTGTCTACAACAACATGTATATTTAATACAAAATGGTGTTCATTTAATTTCATATTTATACCCCTCTTCCACCTCCACTTGTGCAGAGGCCGGCAGAACACATGAAAGAACATTAACTTACCGAATTTCAACTGCCTGACTTCACACATCTTGGTGGGCAAACCCTAGTGAGATTCAGCGATAAGAGTAGTTTCGACTGCCCTGGATAAAGCATATTTAAAAACCTCAAAGTCCCCTCATTGACTGAACTATTCATTTTGAAGGGCCAGATCAACCTTCCTGCCTTAGTAAATCTCATAATGGGGCATACATCCAAACCCTGATGGTCAACATAGCTGTGTCTCCAGTAGTATACACATAAGGTAATTTGTATATATATGCACCGACTTGGATTTGAAAACGTCATTCCTTATGTTTAGCGTATCGTTCCTCCCAAATTCTATATTATGACAGAATGTTGGATCTGCTTTAAGACACAGATATTAAAGGTTCAAAAATATAAAATATTTCTTTGGAAAACATTTTTATTTGCAGGATTCAATTATCAGCAACAGAAAAAACAAAACCACCTCTGCCTTTAGCATGGCAGAAACAGACGCACTTCATTCATAAACCAGAGACAATCAAGAATTCAGTCCAGTCTAGTGGCCCCTCAAGTCCCGCCCCCCCCCATCTAAGTGTCTGTGCCATAAGTAGCATAGGTGGGTCTATCATTAAGACCAAGTTCCAGATAGACTTGCACAGAGAAAATACAGAAAACAAACATTTAAACTAGAAAAATAAACGCTAGTGTTAAAAATTGCATTTATATATTATGTCACAAGTTACACTGCAATCCGTTTCATGCATAATATTGGGATAACAAGCTGATTTAATATTAAAGTTATTAAGTAGGATATTGCACATATTCAAAAACTTTCCAACTGCTTTTTATTTCATAGCAAACCACACCTTTCAAAAATAAGCATTGCCCCCGAGCTAAAATATAACTTTCACAATACAGGGTTAAAAGTGATATTCATTAATGTGTAAACAAACTTCAAATAGCCTGCCTGGCCCTGGCAAATAATTAACTGGCATTGCCCTAGATTGGCATGCTGTTTAAGAGCGGTTCATGTTTAAACTGTGATTTTTACCATCAAAGTGTCTGTCAGCAAAAGAACAAAGTTACATTGGTAACACAGGGTGTCAGGAAGGTCAGTTAGAGATAACCCCCCACCATTGGTGAGCATTAACATCATCATGTCCAGTTTTCAGTCTTCTGTTACCGCACTCCTCCCAGCGTTTTATTTTCCCATTTTCCACCATAACGAACTTCCACTCAACACTGGAGTCTATAGGCAGTAGGACAGAATGTGTCCAGAAGCCATCTTTGTCCGATGTCAGAGGGATGTAAACCTTCCAGCAGCCAAGCTCCTCGTGATCACCGGTGACTGCAATTTGCTGTGAGTTAGAGGTGATATAGTGCACTTTAAAGCAAACATTAACATTCTGGGGCATGGGCTGCACCGCTGCAATCTTCTTCACTTTTGTGTTGTCCGCTTCAGGACATTGAGAGACATTGTGAGATTCCTCACCATTAAACGACAAAGGAAGAGACATATGTTTGTCCACCTCTGGAACATCTAGGTTTTTCCTGAAGTTATCAGCATCAGTTTCCTGAATTATCGTTAATCCTTCAGAACTTTTACTCGAGTCACTGGTTTCAAGGTGAAAGTCCTCAACCCCCAAACCAGTAGAAGTGCTTATTACTGGTATACTGTTGGTTAAGACTTCACTTGTAATTCCTTCAAATCCTTTTTGTTCACAAAGTTGTACCTCATTTGTAAGCTGAAGACCGTTTTCACATAATGCATTCAATCTCTGTGGAGAAACATTTTGAATTTGGCTTTCAGGGAAAGATGTATTTGTTACTTCAGCAATTGGTTCTTGTCCTACTTGGTCTTTATCTTCCTCATCTTCCTTGTGTGGCAATGTCTGGTTAATCTCAATGATTTGGCCTAGTAAAGAAAAGTAAGAAAATTAGTAGGAACACACTTAAAAGTAAGTTCTCATCATACACAACACACCAATCATGCTAATTAGACCATACTACGAAGAGTAGCCACATTTCCACAGTGTCTTACACAGAATGCTTATAAAAAGGTAAGCATCCTGCTTGTAAAGGCAATTTAGACAGCAATCCTATGTCTTAGAGCGGCAAACACATACTTCAAATCAGACCATTCCAAGGTAAAACATCAATGCAAGTCTTCAAGTGAGAAGACCTACAACCAAACCAATCAAGCCTACAGAAGAACAATACACTGCTATTGGTACGGTCAATGCTTTACAACCATAACACTTTTTTGTTCTGTTATACAAAGTAGTGTATGCCCAAATGTTAGTTATAAGTTTACTTCATTACCATTACCAAGATTATATCTTAAAAGCTGGACATTCTACTGTTGATATGGATCTGACAAAGTTAGCGCAGAGGTAGATGAGTGGGAGTGAAGGTTGATGAGCCAATCACAAGTACCATCCATATTTTGCCATTTTAATGCTGTGGTGCCTTTCTGCCACCATCCTCCAATTGCCAACGACCCACTAGCATGTCGAACAGAGTTGCATACCATAAGCTCTACTGCTATCAAACCAAACAGCTCTGCAGAGCTGTTCACATGGCAAGAACATGGAGAGATTAGACCTTCCAAAAGTTAGGTCTACTAGTTTTTGTATAATAATATTTTGAGACAGCTGTACAATAGTCATACAGCCTTGTGGCTCAGTCTTAAATCACCCAGCCAGCTAGTTACTCTGACTAATGAAAGTCTATTGAGGACCAGACTTCATTAACACTGCCATAAAAAGTCAGCTCAGGGTGGTGGTTATGCAGGGAAAGCCACCCAAAATATCACATGACTGACAACAATGGCAGCCTCCGAGGTCTCCAGATAAAAGAAAATTTATTGGAAGAAAAGGAGACAAAAAAATAAAGATAAAAGGTTTATTAAAAAAAAAAAAAAAAACAAACAACCAAGAAGAAAAATTTGAATATACCGGTAATTATAATGTAATATTTAATATTTTTCCCAAGGGAGCTCTTCTTTAATAAGTCAGTATCATATTGCAAAGTTTATTTTTAACATGCAGATTCAAATATTACATAGGTTAGAATTGTTTGTTTTCTTCATTACCAACTGAATATTCCAGATAGTGAATTAGAAATTGGTACGTTCACTAAAAAATGATGACCTTACAACTCTCAGCATTTTATAATCAGAACAAAACTAAATTTGGAACTGGGGCAAAGGGATTACGAAAGACTAATGATTCCAACCAAATGGATTTGAATAGGATAGTGCAGCTCGTTCTACAAAGAGGATGATATTTAAAAGTAGAACAGATGTTAAGCAATGGATCTATACTGTGTCAACACTCATTCTTGGGACTGATATAACCCCTTATACAAGTTATTCCCCAGCTTCAATTCTTTACTACTTTTATGGCATTTTTAAGTTTTCCTATATTTTCTCTCTTGGTTTTGGGGGTGTATGGGGTTGGAAAGCTTTGCACAGGTATGGGGGTTTCTCTTGATCACCTTTACAGGTTAAATCTCTAAACATGGCTTCATAATTTTTATTAAAAAATGTACAGAACTGCTAAAAGCAGTATTTGAGATGTTTTGCAACATTTGAATGTTTTAACTTTACAGCAGAGGCAGGATTTTAAGATTGGAAAAAAACCCAAAACAAAACAAACTATAAATCGGTCAGATCTGATATCTGATGCTCAGAATAACTTTACAGGCATCTCCAGGGAGAAATGCATCTCAATATCTGGAGCAGATGACACTTTGGACATTGGGGGCTATTCATTCAAGGGAGGGTTTGCCCGAGTTGTAGTTTTAACTCTCTCGCTCCACTGTTCATCATGAAGGCCCCTCATAGCTTCTGGGCCATACCGTCACTGCACCTACTGAGCATAGCAACTCCCATCACGCTCAGCTCACTGGGCTCACACACAAAAATGCAGTCTAGCTGGCACGATGGTCACACGCAATTGTTGGCACTCCAGAGTCTAATAATTGCTACTCTCATCATGCTCAGCCAGTACTTTGAAAACTTCATGGGACTTATGGCTTGGTAACCATGCCTTAGGCGTTTAGCACACAAGGCTGCTAAGAACTGTCAATGCTAGGGGCCCTATGTATGTAACCCTATACACATTTAATGCTTTATTACATGGAAATAAACCATTTTTATTAACCATATTTAAGACACCATGCAAAAGTATATAAGATTTGGTCTTCTGGCTGATACCACCTGATGTCATATACTTGTTAACTGAATTGATCACTTATGTAATCAGTTTATATGGATTTCACTTTAGATAAAATAATGCAAACTGCATAAAGCTATTCTGACAAATTGGTAATAATAGACTAAATTAGGTCTTGTCACTCAGAAGGGTTAAACCAGCTCATAAACACTATAAAGCATGAACCTAACCAATTTCTGACCACTTGAAATGGTTAACTTCTTCCATGCTCCATTTGTTTACCCATCAGTGTTTTTTTACTCTCAGAGTGTTGCAAATCATTAATGGAAGGTATGTTTAATCAAGGCTCCCAAATCAGATAGGAGGGTTTGGCATTTTACCAGGAGATGTCCAACCTCACACTGACAAGTATCACCAGCCATCTAGCTGACTGGCTCTGGTATCTATTAATGCAGTACACAGTAAATGCATAAACCTGCATATTATAACATGAGGATATAAATAATATACTTCTGCAAGAGATCACACCCTCCAAGGGCTGACTCCTAGCCATGATATAACGATATAATGTACTCCTGCAAGAGATCACACCCTCCAAGGGCTGACTCCTAGCTATGAAATAGGAGAAAGGGCACTGTGCAGTGATTCAGCTCACCTTCTCCATTGCTCTCTCCCTGAATATCTTCTGGGTGTGAGCCAACTTTATGGTCTCCTTCCTCTGGTGCTTCATTCCTTTTTTCCACGTGAAGAGATGGTTTAGGTTCCTCCACAACGTCCCCTACACCCTCCTGCTGAGGCTCTACCTGTTGAGATCTAATGGGTTCCTCCAAATGGTACAGAGAAACATCTTGGGTCAGGGGTAAAGGTGTATTGGGCTCCTCTAACCTGCTTCTTGCACCTTCCCGATCATGGTTGAATTTTGTGCTGGATTCCTCCAGTCTTCTTGCTGCACTCTCCTGTGTGCTGGGTTCCTCCTGCTGAGGTTCTACACCAAGAGGTCCGCTTGGTTCCTCCACACGCCCCTCCTCAGGAGCTTCAAAACTTTGAGTTACAATGGGTTCCTCCAGCTGAAGCTCGGGGTGTGTGAGTGTACCTGGTTCTTTCAGCCCGTTACACTTACCATCCTCCTGATGGTCTGCAGTGGGCTGTGTGTTTGGTTTGTCTGGTCTACTTTCTGAACCCTTTTCCTGAGGCTCCGCAGTCAGACGTATGTTGGGTTCCTCCGCACTGATCTTTGCACCTTTAGGCTGAGACTCCACCGTGGGTTGTGGAGTGGGTTCCTCCAGCCTGTTCTTTGCACCTTTAGGGTGGGGATCCACATTGCTGCACGCACATGTCTCCTCTCCCTCTGCAGTCTCTCTCTGCTCTTCCTCTCCAACAGGTGTTTGTTGCTTTTCAGGGCCATCTGAGCGCTTTTCCTCCCCTACTCTGCCAAACCAGAGCCAGGCGAAGATCGCGGTGAGGATCCCCAGCACTAGTGCAGCCCACATGCTCTTGATGCTTCTAGTTGCAGAACCCTGATTTCCTCCTGCAGGACTGGGAGGCTGTGGACTCCTGGCCGCTTGCACCATCCCCGTTCCACCCTACAGCATGCACGCAGCAAACAAGCGCTCCCCACTCCCCTCCTCTTTATCTTCCAGGATCAGCTGCTGCTGTACACGAACCCGACTCCTCCCATCCACAGATCCCTCACTGGATCGAATCATGATACTGACACTGATCTCTCCTGCAGGGCAGCTACACCTCAGCTCAAGAGATCGAGGTCACACAATGACTTTCATTCTTCTACATTGCGGAAGACGAGCCCTTGTGCAAGATCTTTCTCATTCATATATAACATGAGCAGGGTGTTGTTACAAATCTGTGTCCCAGTGCAAAACGTGTGATTTTTAGATCAATATTGGTACTAAAAGTTATGTGATGGCACTTGCAGAAATAAACATTAGGTATGTGCTTGAAGCCTGCTATGAGTGGGTAGAAAGATCATTCATAACAATTTATGGAAGATGGTCACTGAAGATGGAAGGTATTTTGCTTCCCCTTCCAGATCATAACTGGATGTAGTGATCACAAAATCTAAGAAAAGCAGCAATTATTCCTCGTCGTTATTTAGTTACAGAAGCCTTGCAAGGGTGAAGTGAGTAGAAGAAAAGAGGGATCAGGGCAGGTGACTATATTAGTAATCTAATCCATTAGTGCAATGTCTCTCAGCTCTTTTCTATGCAGGAGATACATTCTGCTGAACCCATCTACTTGCATGATAGACACTGCCAATCAACGTGTCCCTTTAAAAGCTGTGTTGATTATTTTATATTGTTTATATTATATTTTATATTGTTACAAATGATTGTTGGGTTGCTTGCAGGCCATACCTAAGGCTTTCGCTCAGAGACTCCAGGTGAAGCTCTGCTTCTTTGGTTCACTAAGGGGAAACGCGGGGTCATTAGGATGGCGTTGCAGCACGCCCCATTAAAAATAGCATCAGTGGGACCATTCACCAACATCAGAAGGGTCTCCTACTTGGATCCTGCAATGGGGGACTCTGGGTTGCCGGAGACAGAAACTTCCCAAGTTTGTTGGAGGCAGCATGTCCATAAATACAGAATAAAGATTTTTCTTTCAGCCAATTGCATGAACCTACTGAGATGTCTAAAATATCTAAAATATAGTTCTAAAAAATGCAAACAAGGAAATAATGATAAATCTAAGCTGGGGAAATTGCTAACTTACACCTGTTCCATGTTGTCTCTGTAATATCTGCAACAAATAGACAAACATTTCCAGTATGCATCGAAAAACTTCCAGACCAAGGCACGGGGAGTACTGCCAGCTTTAAAAACAGAATTGTGCATGCAGGCCTGGTTTAACAAACGGGCTAACGGTCTAAAATGTATCTATGGATAGACAAGGTAACTCCAAAAAATATGTTTCGCCTTTGGGAATCATTTACTTATAGCCCTTGTTCCTGTGATGTCTCAATGCGGTTTCCCAACCACGTCCAGACTGGCCATCTGGCACCAGTCCATCAGGACTGTTAAATTATAGGTATGTCTTTTTTTTTACAAAAAGCATTAAAAAGCATTGCTTAAAAAAATGGATGGAATCTTGATCCCTGGTCAGTGGGCATTGCAGGGAGAATGCTGAGCATAATGGGAGTTATTCTTCTGTAGCAGATGGAGAGCAACTTGACACATAACATGCTTGGGCTGAAAATACACCTGTCTTGGCTACCTTTACAAGTGAGTTGGGGGACTTTTGAATAGGGTGCTTAAACAAATTAACTTTGTTTAATGTGCGCAAAAGCCAAGCAAGATTGTACACGTACCTTTAAAGTGGAGCTGTCACAAAAATCAACATAAAAAACTACCCATATATTGACATATCTTTTAATACATCATATGACGTTTTTTCAGATATTTGTAATAAAACAATTCAGCTTATGAAACTAAGTTCCTTTTAGGGGTAATTAGGATTTTTACACAATATCCTGCACAGTTATAGAACACATTACAAAGAATTGATGAGCAGTTGAATGACGGGTCGGTCCGGGAGGAAGAGGAACCTAAATACGTTGTAATATATGGTGTGTTAACAAAACAGATTTCTAAAAACCAGAACGAAGATTTCTCATATATCTAGAATATTGGGAGTTATCACCACACTGGGGTCTTTTCACTATGCTTATGGGGAATCATTTGATTTCTAGTAGTTGTAGTTTACGAAAATGTTTCACCTAGGGATTTGTTCATGGAGGCCAAAGTGGACTTGTCTGCAACCCTCCTAAATTGGCCTGTAAGCTTGCCAGAGCCCCGCAGGTGAACATTGCAGTGTATTCTTGCATTTTTTCCCCAGTCCCACATTAACTTCAATTGGTTCTCTGCTCGACAGACACTAAGTTTGACAATACATTTTGCTCCAGATGAACTAAGTCATAACTGATTTGGAACTTAGTAGATACCTCCACTAATCCATGCATAGACAATATGAGTTATAATCTGTGAGCTATCTGTAATTACTTTGAACATGTCTGGATGCGAATATCAATTTATTATTATTATTTTACTATTTTTTTATTGTCAATTTAGCATTGTTAGTTTATTATACTATCTTCATGGGTGGATGCAGAGCTAGAACGGTGCCAGGTCTTTCTTGTAGAAGAGCCTGTTCTGGATTCCCTTGTAACCACAATTTCTGATCCACCGGCGTCATTGTTGGGAAATATTCTCATGAGAAACTGAAATAACAAACATTACGCACATAGCACAAACATTGATTAACACAGCATAAACACTCTTTTAACTCATTGTACAGTGCTACAGAATCGATTATAAGACGACCCTGATTATAAGACGACCCCCCAAAATCTGATTAATTTATGAAAAAAGAAAAAGCCTGAATATAAGACGACCCTATAGGAAAAAAGTTTTACCAGTAAATGGTAACTCATGTAAACTATGTGAACAATTGTTTGTTAATAAAAGCTATGGATTGAGAAAAATATTTTGTTTTTGTTTTTATTTCCTTTTTTTCAACCTGCCCCCCCAGTTATGCACATCTGCCCCCAGGCTTGCCACTCTGCCCCAGAAATGCCTTATACCTTCTAAATGCCACTGTGCCCCATGATACGCCTCTTAACCTTCTATATGCCACTGTGCCCCATGATATGCCTTTTGACCCCCCTATGTGCCACTCTGCCTCCAGAATTGCTTTACACCCTTATGTGCCACTCTGGCATTTAGGGGGTTAAAAGGCATATTATGGGGCAGAGTGGCATATAGGGAGGTATAAGGCATTTCAGGAGGCAGAGTGGCGCATAGAGGGTTAAAAGGCATTTCTGGAGGCAGAGTGGCATTATGGGGGTTAAAAGGCATTTCACAGAGCACTCTGCCTCCAGAAATGCCTTATGCCCCCCCCCCCATTTAACACTCCCTCCCCCTCCCTCCTCCAAACTTACCGGTGCTTAGTCCGGGCAGCGTGTAGATAACACAGGAGGATCCAGGTCCCCTGTATCTGAGTCCCCGGTGCTTAGTCCGGGCTAAAGCACCGGGAACTCAGAAGCACCGGTAAGTTGGGGGGGGGCATAACACAGGAGGAAGATCCAGGTCCCCTGCATCGCTGCGGGGGATCTGGATCTTAGTCTCATAGTCAGACCTATTTGAGGTCTGATTATAAGACGACCCCGATTATAAGACGAGGGGTTTTTTTTCAGAGCATTTGCTCTGGGAAAAACCTTGTCTTATAATTGGGCAAATACGGTAATAACAACAATAATAGGTGGTATCAGACGGGAAGCAAACACATTATAGCAAAGTCACTAATGCTAAAAGATGATAAACATACCAATCCAATATCCCTGTAAAATACACACAGAAGGGCTGTCAATGGGTACGTTAGCCCAAACCAACCCACTTCATTTCAACATCCACAAAAAATTGCCATTTTTTTTATTTATTTTTTACAGGTGCCATTTACAATATATGACCAAAACTATATAGACAATCCTTCTAATCTCAACTACCCCCATCCTCATAGGAGTGTAAAATCAAGCACACAACCATGACTTGCCTGCACAGAGCATGGGGAGAATGAAAAATCAGCTGTTACTGTTATCACAATGCTCTAGAGACAGCAATATTCCAACATCTAGTTAAAAACCCTGTCTAGAAGAGTGAAGACTTCATAGATTGTGTAATGAGATGTTTGATGAGCAGGACTCCACATCCTTCTGACCATGTGATGTAGAGCCACGCAGTGTGTAACATACAATGGGTACTCAATTACACACATCCTGCACTTTGGGGATAAACGTGAAGATGTCTGGATTATATGTATCTGGTAACATAACAAGCAGCCTTCCTGATAAAAACACTTACTAGATCTGAAGAAAATCTGGCCAGTTAAGCAAATGTATTATCACTGCGTCACCATACTGAAAAGTGATCGATGATGCTGGGCTCACCTCGGGTTTCCGGTAGCCTTTCTTTTCTATGAACTCATTAAATGCTAAAGCTCCGTGGAGTTGCGACAAATCTTCATCCTAAAATATTGAACAACACGATCGGCAATGCTAGTTTTTTGCATTTTTAACTTCATAACATGTTGGGCATCATTATCAAAGTTACAAAACATGTTCTATATCTCCTTCTCCCAGCGTTTGGGTATGCCATAAGCCAAAAAATGAGTAAAAATGCTCACATAAATGGAAGATTAAGTGACACTTTCCCACGTTTTGCTATATTAAAATGTTGAGTCATAGCCCCCTCTGCTGATGTACATCGGTAACATATTACCTGACCTAAAACATCCTATAAGGATTCTAAACTTCATACAGAATTTTCCAGTCCCACATATTACGTTACACGATTCTTGGCATACAGCATAATATGATATGCATTAAATATATGATTAACAAATACACTTATACATATCGTAAAATAAGTCATCAGGTATCAGGATACAGAACCGTGCTATCATTTATATCCCAATACAAAGTCAGACTCCACATCTATGGCCCAGGGTCTGCATTATACCGGACCATCTCAATGTTTCATAGGATGGGGAGGTGGCACAACTGCCTTCTTTCAGGAAGTAACTGGAATACCAAAAATATAACTAACATGGACACAGATCAACGCTAAAAGTCTGACAATAATAAACACACTGTATTACTCCATGTGGTTGTTGAATACTATAAACAGTTTTCTACAGTTCAGCTGTCTAGGTATTGTGCACCAACAAGTATATTACATGGGACCACACTTGTGATCACCAATGGTCATTTCTCACTGTAAATATTCCATGAAGAAACCATACCTCTTGGCTTAACCATGCTTTTGAATCCATGTTTTGGTCCACCTCTTCAGCTTTTGGATCCTTTAGTGGTTCATTTATTTTCATTTTTTTCCAGGCTTTGGGATCAAGGTACCAAGCGCCGTATCTCGATTTCACCCAACTAGGGCAGTATGTGGACTCCTGTGAAAGAAAATAAGAGATACTGATTGTCTACAAAATGGAAATAAACACATTAGTCTGCAAAATCACTGTGTACATATTCACGATACATGCTACTGTGTCACAATAAATAGCACTGCACCTATAATATTTGGACTTGCACGAGTGGATTAAGGGCCAGCGGGTCTCTGGTGGAACATCTCAATGGGGAAATCTCATGCTGGGGTTGAATGGGGAAGGAGGTAAAGTAGGTTCGATGTGAGTTATAGAGTCATGGGTTTGGGCAGGAGGTGTGATAAAATTGAGGGAAACAGTGATGGGGGTCAGAGAATGATGTAGCTTAAGGGAGAGAAGACAGATGATGTTACAAGTGGTATTGGATCAGTGGAACTAAAGTGAAATGTGAATAAAGTGAAATGAAGAGAAGAGAGGAACTGACAGCATTCGGGAGAGTAAAAGACATTATGCTGCAAAGAGTGAGTATAAAAGGGGTTAAAGAGTAGAAGGGATAGGGCTAGATCTCTAAAATGTAAGATTTGAGAAAAGTGAGATTGACTTTAATTACTATTTCTTGTAAGAAACACAGGGACACCACATTCCATCTATAGGTGGCTGTAATGCCAGTGGGGTCATGCCGACACATAACAGATGATAAATCCATGCATTTTCCGTACAATGCAGACAGGTAATAAATAAGCAAACCTTCCATGACATACATCAAATTCTGTGTAATCAGAAACCGATATTCATTTAGTTTTGTAAAATCAAACACAACATA
The DNA here is from genome assembly GCA_023333645.1 of Sceloporus occidentalis. Classification (NCBI taxonomy): domain Eukaryota; kingdom Metazoa; phylum Chordata; class Lepidosauria; order Squamata; family Phrynosomatidae; genus Sceloporus; species Sceloporus occidentalis. The sequence continues at coordinate 264,698 of JALMGF010000095.1, read as the reverse complement.
CACATAGAAAGCATCTGCTATGACCAAAAACACAATATGGATACCAAGCTACATACAGACACATGAAAATAAAATCTTCTAAAAATACGAGCATTAATTCCCATTATTAATTAAACAAATTGTTAAGTTCCTTGGTACACCTACCCCTCCTCACATTACTCACACAGGAGCTACATCATTCTAAAATATGTGCTTATTTTGCAAAAATACACGTCAAGTTAATGAAATGTTGTTTTGAGTCATTTCTTAATTCCTTTTGGTTCACCAGTGGCAACAAGGGTGTGTTATAAGTGATGCCTAAGGAGGATGCTCATTTTTACATCCGTAATTAGTATGGAACTATTTAAGCCAGATCAGAACTGTTTGATAGAATAGTAGAGAGTTCTTGAAAATAAGCATGTACACAAGTGAAATGGCCTCCGTAAGTGGCAGTCGGCATGTCCGAGACATCAAAGCCACTTTGTTGATATGTACGGTTTTTTTATTTTTTATTCCTGGAGAATAATGTAAGCGTTTTTAGTGAGACCACCAGAGCTCCTGTCCAGCTTTTTGGCATCACATGGGAAACAGCTCAGCTGTGAAATCCAGGAACTGGCCTTGTGTCAGAAAGGCACGCTTAGTAAGATCTTTATAGTCCCAAAAAACATTAAAAATTTGGAGCCAGTGTATGTGCTAAGTCATAAAGTGTTATCAAGAGATACTGAAGTTGAAGTTGTACTATCATGAGAAATTGCATCTCTTTACTATAATAGTACAAATGTAGCTGGCAAAATGATATGCGCACGAGAAAGGGTGAAGCTTATTTCTCCTGTTGGCCCAAACAAGATGGAAAGCAGCCATCTGCACTTTGCCACCATCGCACTGTCCTATTATGGGGCAAAGGTCTCTGAGCTGGTATAGAATTATGTGCGGAAGAGTGACTTTTATAAAAGATCCTGCTAATAATGAAAAGTCTGTTACGAAAAGGCGTAAAAACATGGAAAATATATCAGCTCAGTTTGAACTACTTGCCCATCCCACAAATAAAACTTTAATAGTAGGATTTCCATGAAAGTTGGGGGACAAGAAAGATTAAGGGACATCCCTGTCTCCTACCATTTTTAACACCCAGCAGTAACTCAGAAATAAAATGTTTATATTAGGCATTGATGAAAGGCTTAAATAAATATATTGGTATCAGTAAAAGGCTAAGAAACCTATTAGACTCTGTTATGATCCTGCTGAGAAAACAGCAGCATGATGAACCCATACAACTTACGTGAGATTGGTGTTGAAGTTTGAAATGCGTATACTGAGAACTGTTCAGCGTGTTCTGTTGCGATGCGAGACCCGCAGACATTCTCAGCTCTGCTGGAACATTGTTTAGCTCCACCACATGGATTGGGACACTGAGGGCTGGCTTGGTATCATAGCCACTGGCAAACAGGCTGGAGATGGTGGATTCAGTAACATTACACTGCTCACCTCCCTGTAAGCAGGGCAAACGCAGACTATAAAAATCACATATCATTGCTTGGAATATACTGTATACAATCATGTGAAAAAGAAAGTATACCCTATTTGAAACTGAAGCAGTAAGGGTGTACTTAGTTTTCCACATATGGCTTCTCCATTTTGGCTTTATTTTTCTTGAATAAATTATGACACAGTGTAATATGTAATGTGTTGCTGTTCACCTGAGGTTGTAGTTATCTAATAATTTAATGAACTGGATGTTAAAAAACAACTTAAAATTTACATTAACATTCTTATTTTGTTATTATGTAATAAAAAAACAATATTTTCAAAGTACAAAAACCCAAACACAATATTTATGAAACAAAATAATCCCAAACATTCTGAAAAGAGGTGGACTATTACTGTTCAAGAAACTTTGCCCCAGCCCTGGTACTTTGCACCCAGCACTTTGCACCCAGCACCCAGCACTTTGCACCCAGCACTTTGCACCCAGCACTTTGCACCCAGCCCTGGCACTTTGCACCCAGCACTTTGCCCCACCCCTGGCACTTTGCACCCAGCACCCAGCACTTTGCTCCAGCCCTGGCACTTTGCACCCAGCACTTTGCACCCAGCCCTGGCACTTTGCACCCAGAACTTTGCACCCAGCCCTGGCACTTTGCACCCAGCCCTGGCACTTTGCACCCAGCACTTTGCACTGTGCCCCTGCACCCAGTCTCCAACTCTGCCCTGCACCCAGCCCTGCCCCCACATTCTGCCCTGCCCCCACACTCACACCCTGCCCTGCATCCACACCCCCACTCTGCCCTGCACCCAGTCTCCCACTCTGCCCTGCACCCCCACCCTGCCCTGCACCCAGTCTCCTGCCCTGCCCCCACACTCACACCCTGCCCTGCACCCCCACCCCCACTCTGCCCTGCACCCCCACCCCCACTCTGCCCTGCACTCAGTCTCCTACCCTGGCCTGCCCCCCCACCCCCACTCTGCCCTGCATCCCCTGAAACCCCACCCCCGCGAATCGCTCTGTGCGAACGGAGCCACTCGCACAGAGCGAACCGCTCTGTGCGAACGGAGCCACTCGCACAAAGCGAACCGCTCTGTGCGAACGGAGCCACTCGCACAGAGCGAATCGCTCTGTGCGAACGGAGCCACTCGCACAGAGCAAACCGCTCTGTGCGAACGGAGCCACTCGCACAGAGCGAACCGCTCTGTGCGAACGGAGCCACTCGCACAAAGCGAACCGCTCTGTGCGAACGGAGCCACTCGCACAGAGCGATTCGCACAGACATGAAGAATACTTACCTCCGGTACGCGTCACATCCGTCACGCAGTGCAGAGCGTGTAGCGGAAGCAGGGAACGCTCGCGGAGGTAAGTAAAAGGAGCCAACAACGAATCGATCACTCGATTAATCGATAACGGAAATCGTCGACAACGATTTCCGTTATCGATTATTATCGATTTTATCGATTCGTTGTTTCAGCCCTAGTTATTATGTCCTCATATGGAAAACCATAGAATTCAAGGAGGGTGTGCTATCCTTTTTCACATGACTGTATATATCTCAAACATATTTTCTGATCAATGTGGTAAGTTTGGGTGTGGCATACATATCTTTTATTTATATATTTCATCCAAGCACAAAGACCAAAACAGCCAGTGTCTACAATCTACAAAAAAAATGCAATGTGAGCTGTGTTGTGAAAACATTATTAGTTAATTGCCAACACAGTGGTTCTTGTATATCATAACTCCATGAGCTTGCAACATCTTATCTTAATATTCCTTCTGAATTCGTAAGAAGAATGTAAACAGGTGGATACAACTACATTCATGTACTCAGCCCAAGGACCATGTGATTACGAACCCTATATACATGCACATTAAGTCACCCAGGAGGTAGTACATGATCCATGTCACATCATGTGATGCATGCTTTCCTTCCCCTGGTTCCTCCATTCTCTTTGCATGATGTTGGCAAGATACACTTATCAATCATACACACAGTAAATGAGATGCTAATTAGAAAAGTCATGGTTACATCCCTTGAAGACCGAGGAACCCTGGTAAAACTTCATATATGTTTAGATCAGGAGTCTCCGACTTTACATTTAATGAAAGCACTTATGATTAGTGAACAAAATGGAAAGTGTGTGGCATTCATTAGTAAAGCCATATTTTAAACATTGTACTCTTCTGCTACATAAACAACCCTTGCACTCAGCAAGACAGAGACCAACCAGTAGCCTGCAAGCTATGTGCCCTCAATAACATCTATGTCTAAATATGTCATATTTATGTATAACACTGCATAATCTATTTGTATTACATACATGAAGGATAATAATATGTCACGGATAGACACATTGTGTCCAAAGACAGCAAACTAAGCAGCTTAGTGCAACTTACCAAAGAAGACATCCAATCGCAGAACTCCTTAGTTACATGTTTTACACTTTCATCTACTGCAGGAGTCAAGCTGCGATTTAGTTTGACTTTCTTCTCATTTTTCTCCGATTCCTCTTTTTTTGAAAGCCATGTGTATGGATTTTTTTGCCTGGACTGCCTGGACTGTTCACTTCTGTAACGGACATATAAAAGAAGGGCATGTTCCTGTTTTTTTTATTTCAAAGAGGAATAAAATGAAATGGTTTTCTAAGCTTTATCCTAATCCAGCAAACAAGATCTTATGCAATTCATTCACTCCACTGATTCTGTTTTTACTTTTACATGTAAATGGAAATATTTATGTGGTTTATATCATACAAAAAATGGAATGCTAGATAATATACCCTGTTGCTATTGACCTCTTATTCTGCATCCAAATGATCTGTGATGATCTGAATCTTCTTTGTACAGACTACCATTAAGAGCTGCTCTTCACACAATCTAAAAGGCCTCAATGTTAGTCTCCAGTATAATTACCGCACTTAGGCAAGCCAATAAGAAAACAAGGCCTAAAACAGACATACATAGCTGAATGTCTGCTGCTTGCCTCCCTTGACTTTACACTCAGCACCTCCTGCTGTTCCTTTTGCGGAGTGCTGTGCTCCTCTTCTGGCTCCTCGTCCTCCGCTTTATATGATCCTGAGGCACTTTTCAATCTCATCTCTGGGTCGAGGATGTCCACAATTTCTTCAAACAGCTTTAAAATACAAAATAACATAAAACAGAATTTAGACAGTACTTTCCAAGAGTGGATGGATGATATCAGAAAAAAAACCAACGACAGCCTTACGAGAGCTATCTGTATAATCAACAATTTGCTAACTTTCTAATAGCAGCTTATCCATGAATTGTGATTGGCTTATTTAACACGGTGAGGGCGTTAGGTACTTAGGGCTGCATGAGTTAACTTTTCTACATCACAAAAGCACATAATTTCTCCAGTTTAGCAATTCAATAGTGTAAAAGCTCAATATTGTAGTGTTTATGGACTGTGAATAGCCAAACAATTAAATGGTACTCTTACAAGTTGAAACAAAGCATGAATTTGGCGCATAACCAAAAAAAACCTATCCCAGGCATAAATATTGTGGATTTCGTCAGTTGTTCATCGCTGTGCTTGGTTCCCGTTGAGTTTCCATTAAAGACAGTACCCAACTCCCCTATTATATATAGATCATTTCAATAGACCTAGAGATAAATTAGTTACTACAAATAAACAATAAAGTCGAAAACATAAAGTATTTTGGGTGATTGTTTTAATACTGTCAAGCTCATTTTAAATTACTTTATAAATAAAATAAAGAATCCCATTGGGCTTGCCGTGGATTCTGGGGACCTATAGCCTTTTCCAAGATGCAACACAGATCATTCCTCTTGGTACTCAATACTAAGCACAGCCCTTAAGATGGATGGATATGGTGGACTTCATGGTGGTGTTTACAGTTCAAAAAGAGAGCTAGGACAAGAGGAAATCATTCCTAAATTAGAGAGCCAGAGGCATAGATGTGATGAAAACATTTCTTCACTAATTGAACATCCTTCCAGTAAGAGTAGGAGAAGTTAATAAAGCATAGGAATTGAATCACGAATGGATATGCATAAGGCTATACTGAACATAAGACAAGGCCTGGGGCAAATACAAATATGCTTACTAGGCCGGGCAGATTTTGGCTTTTGTGTTAGTCATGAATGAAGAACTACTACAAGTGTTTTAAAATTCAAAATTGCATATAACTTACAAAGAATGGATAATTAAGAAAACGTTAAAGACAATTATTGGGTAAATTGGGCCCAACTTGAACTTTTAGCAACACTAGAGTTGACAAGTACATGTCCAACAGGCCACACCCCATTACAAAGTTGGTTTACCAAGACACTGGGTAGACACATAAAATACTGACATGTCAATTTTGGCTATTCTGCAATTCAAGTGCACTCATAATTAGTGCTACCAAACTTTTTCTTTGATTCTGTTTGCTACAAGAAACACCCCAGTCTTACTTTGGGTGGAAGACCCTCCTCCAGATGAGGATACAGAGCAAGCGGGTGCTGCGTGAGGCCATACTCAATCTGGGCTATGTACTCCCTGCGTGCTTGCTGCAACGGAAGAAGTTTGGAAAAGCAGGCCTGCTCTTTGGTAAATCTCTTGATTGGTTTATTCTTAGTTGGATCACTCTCATAATTTGTACTATGCAAAACTGGAGCTGGTCCTTTGCTAGATGGGATGAGGGTGCACTCGGAAAAAGAGGGATAGCCATCACGGAAATCATCAACCCCTTTTGGCAAGAATGTCCATTGACGGCTGTTCAGGGCCCCGGAAAGGTTTGCTTTATGGGCAGAGTCATTAAGATACTTTTTACAGAGTCGTTCCTTGTACCTGAAACAAAATAAGCAAGACAAGCCAACATTGGAAAATATATTTGATTAGGGTAATACCAGCCCTGGCGTGCATAAAAAATTAAAATACATGTGGATTGGTGATAGAATGAATACGTAAAAGACAGGGAATGGGGGAGCATGGGAAACAAAGGAGTTAGGGCACTAAATGATATATAGACATAACTATACCCATTTTATCAGTATGAATTGCTTTTCACGTTTCTATATAGTTGCCTATAAAACATACTGTATTTGCTCGATTATAAGACGATCCTGATTATAAGACGACCCCCCAAAATCTGAATATTAATTTAGGAAAAAAAGAAAAAGCCTGAATAATAGATGTAATAATTCATGTAAACTATTAAATTTTTTAATAAAAGCTATGATTGAGAAAAATATTTTTTTGTTTTTATTTCCTTGTATTTTCCAACCTGCCCCCCAGTTACGCACATCTGCCCCCAGGCTTGCCACTCCAATATGGCACTGTGGCCCATGATATGCCTTTTAACCCTCTATATGCCACCGTGCCCCATGATATGCCTTTTAACCCCCTATGTGCCACTCTGCCTCCAGAAATGCCTTATACCCCTATATGCCACTCTGGCATTTAGGGGTTAAAAGGCATATTATGGGGCAGAGTGGCATATAGGGAGGTATAAGGCATTTCAGGAGGCAGAGTGGCGTTCAGGGGGTTAAAAGGCATTGTATAGAGCACTCTGCCTCCAGAAATGCCCTATGCCCCCAGTTAACACTCCCCCCCCCCACACACACTTACCGGTGCTTCCAATTTCCTGCTGTATACCGGGGCAGCAGTCTTCCTCCTGTCTCCCCCCCATTTAACACTCCCCCACCCCACACACACTTACCGGTGCTTCCAATTTCCTGCTGTATACCGGGGCATCAGTCTTCCTTACGCTGCAGCCGGATGGAGGTGTGGCTAGCAGCGGGGGTTGTCTGCGTCCATCGCGCAGACCTTCCCCGACTGTCAGAGATCAGAGTTCCCTGCACCGGTGCCGGGAACTCTGATCTCTGACAGTCGGGGAAGGTCTGCTCGATGGACGCAGACAAGCCCCGCTGCTAGCCACACCTCCATCCGGCTGCAGCGTAAGTTGTCTACGCAGATCGCATGGACGTCAACCCGCTGCCCCGGTAAACAGCAGGAAATTGGAAGCACCGGTAAGTGTGGGGGGGGGAGTGTTAAATGGGGGGGAGACAGAAGGATCCAGGTCCCCTGCAGCGGTGCGGGGGATCTGGATCTTAGTCTCATAGTCAGACCTCTATTTGAGGTCTGATTATAAGACGACCCCGATTAGAAGATGAGGGGTATTTTTCAGAGCATTTGCTCTGAAAAAACCTCGTCTTATAATCGAGCAAATATGGTATATAAAGTGAAGTATATGTAAAGTTTAAAAACGGGTCCTGTTACCATGGCAACTACAGAAACAGTGCAATCAGAAGAACCATCCCATTGGTTGCTAATTCACCTTTGATCTTCGCTACTGCAGCTGTTTAATTATGCTGGTTCCTTTACAGACTGCTATTATTAAAAGTGAATTTTAATTCTATTTATTATGTGTAATTATTTATTTCCCCGGTTTTTCTATATTTTACTTTCAGAGATGTATTTTATTGGTTTTATTGTGGGTGGAATACTGAGTCCTCCTGGCTCTCATACTTTTATATAATTCTTTTTTCTTTATGTATGCTATAATAAACTATTGTTTGGTTTATTTCATTTTATTTGCTAGTTGCCCGAGGGACCTCTATTTTGGTCATTTGCGCAAATACCCCTCATTTTTGTTGCTATGGTGATAAGACCATTTCCCCCCAGGGTTTTCATCGCAATCATTTTTTTTTTATTGTACATAATATACGTTTACTTACAATACATTGTTTAAAGTGAGGTCCCACTCAATTTGCTATACCCATGGAGTAAAGTCTGAGTTGATAGCGCAACAAAGCCATACATTAAACAAACAATTAAAAGAAATCCTTGAATTTGTTCTACTAATAAACTTACCAAGGATGGCGAGGGTGTGAATCAGATAAGCCTGGCATTGCACAGATCTAAAGACAGAGGAACATAGTTAATACACATGTATGACTGCATGCAAAGCAAACACATTGACATACATAAAGGTATAATAGGGGTTCTCCCACACCCCCTGTATTGTTAAATTATTAATAAAGCTATGGTGATTAAAAAAAAAAACACAGTCCCATCAAAACCCACCCTGCGTGAGCAGCGCACTCCCTTTCGCCTGTGTATACGTTCCGTAGCAACGTTTCACCTCCTTAGCAACCAAAAACGCTTGACGTCATGTTAATGCGACCGCCTTTGCAAAGCGTGATTATCGTAGAATTCGACATCTGGGTGTTCATCGCTAGACAGGGAATTTGAATTGTTACTCGGCCGAGCTGCTGCAGGTGCCGGTCTTCGGCTAGATAAATGAGTTACTTTGTTCTTAGGCTTTCTCTCAATTGTTTCTGTTTGGGACCTAAACCTCCTTGTCCTTCTCCCTCCGACCCCAAAACGTCGCACGTCACTAGGTGCTCTGACTATTGGTTGGGTGTGTGAGTGTATCGTAGTTTTGTACAGCGCTACAATTCATTGTAATGGGTATAAATCGAATTCAGTGGCATACGTTAGTCTCCTGAGCTTCTTACTAGATTCCATAATAGACAGTAGGTCACAAAGTCACACTAACACTCCACTTACCTTAAAACTGAAGAATCACTTATGAGCTATTTGGAATGTTGGGAGGGATCAAGTGACATTAATTTCCCCTTATCCCACTTTTTCTCCTTGGGGTCTGTAGTTCTTGGAGCAGAGCGTGGTTAAAGTGCACAAGTGTATCATATAACCTCCAAATCAATGCCTCCCATGAGATCTTTGATTATTTGAAATGTTGGCTTGTATGCACCCTACAAACTCTGATGAGCAGAGAGAGCGCTTTTGGATGCTTTTTTTTTTATCTATAAATAAATGGGTTAAATATTGGTGATCCGATTTTGTAGTAATTCAAATAATAATAGCTCATATAAACTTATAATCAATGAACAATTAAATGTCATTAGCTCAGTCTTGCTGATTCTGGCACATGGATGTGTTCGCTTTTTGCGTGCAAAAATTGCCTCTTACGTTATCTAGGCCTACAAACTCAGCTTTAGTCCTACTATTTTCATTTACTTATTTAAAGCAGGATATCATAAATCCTTTCATGAGTGGGGAAAAAAATAGTCCAACTAATATGCTAAAATATGAGTGGACCAACATGCCATAAATTACAATATGGAGTTATTGACTCGCAACAGATTCAGGACCCTCATCTTCCTAATGTGTGTCAATGTTATTGTCAATTTTATATTATTGTTATTTTTTATTCTATCTCACTATAAATAAATAAAATGTAAAGTAATAATAAGAAAAAAAATATGTCCCAAGTAACTTATTTCACAGGTTGCTATCCTTTAATAATATATCAATGACATCAAATGCAAGGTTTACATATTTTAATTATTTAATAACAACATTGATAGCCTTAAATGCGAGCATTGCATATTTTAATGACTTCATTATCTGACATCAAAGGTGGGCATAACATATTTTAATGACTTCATTATCTATGACATCAAATGCAAACAACATATTTTAATTAATAATAGATCAATGACATATATATATATATATTGTTATTTTTCCGTCTTTAATGTTATGGAAAAACCCAACAACACTGGGGTTAGATACCAGAATTTCTCTTTATACATAAAAAGCATTTTACCTGGTCCAGAAATCAGGAGAGTTGAGGGTACATAGAGGTGGGTTCTAAATGCTGATCATAGTATCATATAAATGGGGGCTCACTACTTTTATCCAAGACTTGGACGCTGGGGGGAGTATGTCAGATACATTCTGGAAACCCACCACCTTCTGCTTGTCCATTTGCTTACAGGGAGTAAAACAGTTTCCTGAGACAGGGTGTCTGGCTTCTAGTAAGGGATCTGCACCTCGGGTTTAGACCTCCTGTGTAGACCCCAAAGCACCAGATTGTAGCATCAACACACTGCCTTCTTTAGGAGAGCTATAGTTGTTATTGCCTCTACGCAGCATATATGGTTCCCAAACACCCCTGTATGAAGGAGGCACTTGGCTTTTTACCAATAAAAACATGATTGGTTTTTTGCAGCACTGTAACTGTTTCTCTGTTGTGTTTATTCTGTTTTATATACAAACAGTGGTAATTGCGTAGCTGGATCGGTGCCAACTGCTCGACGATGGGAGCCAAATCTGAATCGGTCTCGAGTCACACGTGCAATCGTCACTGCCCTGCGACGTGCATGGAGAGCTAAACAAAACAGGGCCAGTGGCTCCCTCCCAGGCAAAATCGAAACTAAGGCTGCGATTTAGTGATTGCGCAATAAGAAAGGGGGGAGGGCGGAACGTGGACTCTGGTGGATGTGCCCTTCAGCCTGCACACACTGTGCTAAAAGGATCGCTTGTGTACTGCCTCCGGGCAGCAACCCCCAGCATTGTAGGGAGGGGGCAGGGCAGAGGGAAGGCACAGCACTTTATTAGGGATACATTAGAGATCATTTGGTCTCCAGATAAGCTGTGCATGAAGAAGTAGCAGGGTGGTGCTTGTGATCTGCCTGTGTCAGCTTGTACAGTAGGGTGTGGATCTTTGTTTTGGATCACACAGCCTGTCACTGGGCTGGATCTGCTCATCTGGGTGACTGTGCCCATTGTCTGGCTGCAGGCTGCGATCTCCTGGGTGTGCCAGCAGCATGGCGAGGTGGGTCATGTATACGGCTGGCACCTTGTCCCTTCTATTACTCATAGTCAGCATAGCCCTGCTGATATCTCACACCTTCATGGATACTGTAGAGCGAAGGGTGAAACAGGTGAGATGATGTGTCTGTGTACCGTGTGTGCATAATATGCAAAATCTACACAAATAGATGGGGATATACGACTCTTTACCTACATGGACCTATGGAAAATCACTATAATGAGTGAATCCGAGAAGCTTTTATGGTAGCAGCATTGTACCTAGTATAGGAAAGAAAAGTATCTTTGTATACATTGCAGGTTGTGTGTGATCTATATGTATGTGTTTTATGTATTGTATCATGACGCATACACTTTTCACGTTATATTACTTCTATAACAAGGTAAGATCTATATTTGTTGATAAGTATCCATCTATATTTTACAGGTGCGGTTGCAGTTATACAAAATATTTATATGCATTTTAAGCACAAAAGCCTTGATCTATCTTTCTATATATATATATATATATATATACAGAAACTTTGAAAGTTTAGTTTTTCAGTTTCTAGAGCAACAACATATCACTGCCAGATAGCATTTTACATGGTTAAAGAATTATTTCTGGCAAGGGTTTGGACAATATTCTTCTTCTTATTTTTATATAGCACTGTACAGTGGGTAGACAGGACATAACATGTAGTATATAACATATCAATTTGACTTACAGAAACAACAGGTGAGAAGCGCTCTGCTCAAAGGAGCTTACAATCTAGAGGGAGTTAGGGTGTTTTATACAAGAAGTAAAAGTACTACTGTTAAGGATGGAGCGGCCACACTAGTATAAGTATTGTAGGAAAGGGGCTAGGATAGGCGTTAACGTGTAAGGTTGTAGGCGTCCTTAAAGAAGTGGGTCCTGAGGGATTTTTTGAACGAATGAACAGGGAAAGCCAAGGGAGGGCATTCCAGAGGATAGGGACAGCCCTTGAGAAGCTAGAAATCAGAGGAGAGGATAGAAGGAGATCATTGGATGAGTGGAAATACCGTTAGGAGTGTATTTAGAGATGAGCAAGGAGATGTGAGTAGGGGAACCACTATGAAGGGCTTTGAAAGTAAAATTAATTTTGAAGTGAAGAGGCTGACAGAGGGGAGATGTGTTAGTAAAGCAATGGGGGAGGAAGATAAGTCTGGCAACAGTGTTCATGGTGGAGACCAGCCAAGACAGAGTTACGGGAAGGAATTTTCCCCCTGGTATGGGGCAATTGGCATCTGCTTCATAAGGGGTTTTTTTGCCTTCCTCTGGATCAACACAGTAGGGACACAATATGTATATAGGTTGAACTTGATGGACTTTGGTCTTTTTTCAACCTTATGAACTATGTTACTATGTTACAATAGTCAAGGCGGAAGATAATGAGGGTAACAAGAGCCTTAGTGGCATCTTGTGTAAGGAAGGGACAACCAGGGCAATGTTGTTGAGATGGAGAGGGCACTGCTTTTGAGACAGACTGAGTGCAGGTGGTGACCGAGAGGTCAGAGTCAAGAGTGACACCAAGGCAACAAGAATGAGGGGACGGGGAAATAATTGCACCATTAACATTAAGGGAAACTGATAAGGGAATGTTGGCATTGGAGGGAGAGAATATGGACATTGGACAGTACCAGGAAGGATGCTTGTAATCGGGGCCAGACTGGCGATAACAGGGCAGCATTGACATTTCAAGTGGCCACCTGATAACGGAAGTGCAGACGACATCTACATATGCGCAGCTGTGTGCTAACATAGCATGAAGCCAGGCATATCTAGTGGCTGGCATGTGCCAGATGGTCAGTCCAGGCCTGCTTGTAATGCAGTTTTTATTTACATGTGCCTTAAATTCACCAGAGAGATAACCGTGTAAGGGGGAATTTTTTGTACATACTATAAACTCGCAAAATCAGCCCTCCAGAAAATGGTACCATTTTTTTGACAAGTGAATAATGGCCATGGAGAAGTGAAACTACCGAGAGATTTGTGAAAATGTGAGTCAAGGCCTAAGTGACCTGCAACATCTTCTCATATGTAGAAGAGCTTCCTCTAAGACTGGCTCGAAGTCTGGTCAAAAAGAAGTGGCTCTAATTTTACTTCTTCCCCATGTTTTTTTGTTCATGTTCATCAGCATATCCTACGTTCCATTATTCTGGAAGAAAATACTTACCATCATGTTTTTTAGTTTTACATGAGAGATATTATACTATACCTATACAACTTTCTGGGAAGATTCACATGTAAGGAAAACTGAGGACTGTTAGATGGTCTTCCTATCAATAAAGGTTTTCTGGGTCACTTTGTTTTTGCTATGTTTTACCTACATTAATATAAACCTATAAAAGCAATAAGTTTCATAGAAGCCTGACTATATTTATTTTACTTTACTAAGGTTTTTACTAAGGTTGTAAACCATAACTTGATTGCTCAGGCTTTGGCTTCTTCAAAGCTTCTACATATTGGGTGGCATGTTTGCATTATGGCGGTGTCTCAAAGTTCCCTACGTCTTGTTTTGATCTCCGCTTATGGCTGAGGATTGGCAGATGAAGAAGGAAATAGAGAAGAAGGGTACTAAACCATTATTTTCAGGAAGAAGACAGATGGCAGAGTTGGTTGAGGAAATTGCAGAATCAAGTTTGCTGGAATGGGGTGAAAGGACGTAGCCAGACATAAGCTGACACAGAAACTTATACAGATCAGGAAACTGCTGAAAATCATTCCTTTAGTAGTATAAGGGTTGATTCATTTGAATAATCTGCGTTACATCAAAGGATATAGAAATCTATGAGTAACAGCCCATAACCTATATCTAAGTAGGTTCTAGTTTTGAACTGGGCAGTCCAATATTCTGAAACAAACTGACAGCCATACTCTGCTTGAAATCAGGTGTCTTTTTTTTCTTTTCTCCCTAATCTTGGAAAAGAATAATGTTACACCAACTCTACGAACAAACATTCAGTATTGTCGTTCAGTATTCCATACAAAGCATTCATTTAACAGTGTACAGCAAACAGACCATAGCGTTTTACAACATAAAAATGGCACAGGGAATTTTAAGAAGCTGTTTCTTTTGCTATGGCAACAACCTAGAAGTACCTGGTTTTATGTCACATGACAATTAAATGTTCCTGGCAAAAAAAATGGACATGATTAAATGGGACAGAGCTTCGAATTCAGAAGGGCTGCATACAGTAATGTAGTTTAGCCTCAAACACAGCTTAGTTTTATTTCATGTTGACTTAATGAACTTCTCTATCTGCATACATGGAGACTGCCATGTGATATTTTGGCTGGCGTTCTCTTCTCTACCCCCGCACTGAGCTGACAGTTTATGCCAATGCAAAGTCCTTTCCTTAATAGACTTCAATGAGTCATAGGTCTGTCTTTGTAAATAAGACTGAGCCATTCTGTTGCAAACAATTACTATCACTGCATTTGGTGTAATAAAATAATAAGGCTTTTCTTCATTAATTCATATAAATAAAACAGAAGTGGTGTATAGTCTGGACAGTTGCTTTTTTGATCCTATTGATTGGTAAAGTTTCAACGAGTCTTTCACATCCCTTGAACAATTTCAGTTTGAATAGTATGATTCATTTTTCATGCACATTAATATACACACCTTTATAATAAAATACCGGTAGTTATGGAACTAAGAGGTCATGGGAACAATGCGATGATTTCAACAAATATTTAGGTGTAATATGTACCTAATATACGATTTTTCACTTTATTGTCCTTTTGTGTCTGCGGTTCAGAGAATTCTTGTGACAGTTTTAATGGGTGAGGGAGTGTCTGAGAAATAGGTTATATAGCAAAGCTCTTTAAATGTAAACTTTAATGATCTTCCCAACTAGCAAGTGCAAAGTTCTCTATAATCATATAAAAATGCAGAGCAAACAGGCATGACACCCATAAGTATTCTGAATCGGTTGCCTATCGGTACTGCCCTTTGGGTTTCTTGTGTGTTGCGTTAGTGACTCCTTAAGATTATTATAGGGAGGGTTGTTTGTTTTTGGGGGAAGGCTTCCACTTTTATAGTTTTACTTACACAAATCTAGTTTAATGATCTAAAACTTTAAAACGCTCTCTGCTCATACATACTTGTGTTTTTACTGAAGTTGATGTGGGAGTAATCTATCAGTGACTGCTTTTATTTCACGTGAGACAAAATTTGACATGATTAAATCATTGTTTTCTCTTGAGCAATAAACAGTTCTAGAAATGATGGTTCTTGTGGCATTTAGTCATAAAAGTATTAAATTTAGCATAATCCATTTAGTCTAGTTTTATAATTTTAGTGGTATATAAATAAAAGATACAAAAGGAAGAAAAAAAATAATAAAAAAAAATAAATATATATATATATATATATATATATATATATATAAACATGCAGAATTTTATTGGCAATTATATTGTTTACTGGTCATGTTCATTTCACGCGGTATTTCATATGAACGTTTTCTTTTAGGCCACAGTGCTAAAGAATGGAACTGAAGTCTATGAGGACTGGATAAACCCACCACCTCCAATTTACATGCAATTCTACTTTTTTAACGTTACTAACCCACTGGAGATACTGTCCGGGGAGAAACCAATTGTACAGGAAATTGGCCCTTATACTTACAGGTAAGGTGGTAAGGTTATGCGGCCAGCCTTACCGTAAAACCAGGCTATGTATTTTAATAAAAATACTGGCATTTTCAATAATAGCATATAGATGACACATTCATTTAAACACAGATTTGGAGGTTTCATTGGGCACTTTTTTTTTTTTTTGATAATTGCATTTGAAACTGAAAAAGACAAAAAATAATAAAGAAATGTTTCAGATGGATGACAATTCTGAATGAATTGTTAATTCAAATGTCTGGTCCCTGCTAACATGCAAGGATCGATCATTGTGATTTCCTCCTCCTGTAATGTTAGCTAGAATGGTGATGGGAGCCATAGAACATAGGTGCTCTAAACAAGCTGCCATACCTGTGGACATTAGTCATTTTTACCTACATTATGATTATTTTACGTAATTATATAATTTTAAAAAATGTGTTCTGAGGCCTATTAATAAGATGGATGCACTGGTGTTACCGATAGTACTTAATACTTGGAGAATATAATTGTATTCTAGGTTCCTCTACTGTAGACTTCTCTATGCCCTCCAGTTGCATAGTAATACAGCCCAGCACAGTATGAGGACCCAATGTTTTTAGGACATGGGGTATGTTTGTGTGTAGTTTAATTCATTGCTTGCCAACTCCATCTTTAATGAATAGGCCACATCTGATTACCCCTTCCCGGAAGTGTTGGGTTCCTGACGTTTCTTTTGAGAGCCCTTAGAGTTTATTCAAGAACATCTTGAAAACCTGCAGGTACTTGAGGATCTAATAAAATTCGGTTCAAGAGTATACTCAAGACGTTCTATTCTGATAACATAAGATATAGATATCTGACATGCGCTCATTTATTTTGTCATTTTTTTATTAGGGAATATCGACCTAGAGAAAATGTTTCATTTCTTGATAATGGCACCGCTGTATCTGCAACTACTCCAAAAACCTATGTGTTTGAGCCTGAGAAATCTGTGTCAGATCCTCATGAAGACTTGATCAGAACAGTGAATATTCCGGTTGTGGTAAGTGTGATTAGTGGCCATTCTACCTTTTAAAACTATGGTTACATGCATTCCTGATGTTTTAAAGGTGCATTCATGTGTTGCACCTTTTTACTCTATATAAAGCATTGTGTCTAGTAATGGGCGAGTAGCATTGGAACTGGAGTCCCTACAGCGCCCTGGGGAGTACCTAGCCTTCTTTGCGATTACCCTAAATATCCCAAAGTGTACATATGTGCATAAAATATAATTTGTGTGAATACATAAAAAGTTAACTTTGTAAAACCAAATAAATGGGCAAGTACTTTTCAATACTTCATTTTTTTAGTGATATTGTGCCTTCAAAAGCTCCTGTCTTAGAGCCACCCAAAAACAATACACATGTCCCTTTAGGATGGTCTGAGGTAGCAGTGTTTACTGTTCTTCTTCTCCCACCATTGTTTTAAAAAGTGTACCTCATCAGGATCAAGACATTCCTATTAAACATAGAAACTTAGAATTTGACAGAAGATAAGAACCATTTGGCCCATCTAGTCTGCCCATTTTGTTAGTCAAATCCCATCAAAGCTGTATCTTCTGAAACATGAGTATTCTTTAAAGACTGTCTCACTTTTAAGTAGCTGTAGATCACTTTATCGGATCATTTTTTTTTTTATATTTTTTAGTAAAAACATAAAAGCTTTTTTTAAAACAATGTGTACCAGAGAAAATACTCAATAGTTTTCTACTACCATACATGTAACAGTAACCCTTTCCTGAATTATCCAAATGACCATATTACCATATTAATGACGTATATTAAAGTGGATGGTAGGTTAGGTATAGGTAGCTAAAAGGGTAATTAAACAAAAAAGCTAACATGTCTAAGTCAAGACAAAGGTATGTTTTTATACAGTTTCCATATCTCTTTATGTACAAAATGTTTGTGTTATTGTAGTCTCTTTCCATAAGGTATTGTGTTCACTGAATAAAAAAATTGGAAGTAAGAGATTTTCTATATAATTAACCACAGCACTTTCCCTTTTGTTTTTTTATTCTTCCATTTCCATTATTCAAACTGGCCTAACATCAGACGATACTAGAAATGACCAAAGACAATAAAGTCTTAAAGCCGGTTGTTGAAGGAGTACTAAAAACCTACAATGAAGGAATGTTTGTCACCCGTTCCGTACACGAGTTGTTGTGGGGCTACAGAGATCCTCTTCTTTCGAAAGTTCATGTGTTCAATCATAGCATTAGTCCCGATTTTGGCCTGTTCTATGAGGTAAGATGGCAATATCTACGCATTCTAATTAAAAAGTGTTTCAGAATGTTGATGCAAGTTCTCGGGATACCTTTTACTGACTTTTACAATTTTAATTGGTCAGTCTAGCAACCCCTCATTATACAGTATATATTAGTATAGATATAGATTATATATATATATATATATATATATATATATAATCTAACATACACACTATGGTATAGTGTGTGTATGTATGTATGTATGTGTATATATGTGTGTGTGTATATATATATATATATATATATATATATGTGTAAATAGTCTTTCAGGATTGCAAATGTTTTCATTTAAATATATAAACAAACCTAATCATACCAGCGAAAACATTTTCATGCATAATATAAATTCATAGTTTTGTTCTTTGTACGTGTTTTTCAGATGAACACAACAGATGATGGTGAATATGTGTTTCTCACTGGATCAACTGACTATATGGAATTTAGCCAGATAGCAGAATGGAAAGGACAAAAGTAATTATTTTTTCTTTGTATCAAACATATACTTATCCAAGAAACAAATGGTGTCTATACTGTATACCATGGATCATAATGAAAATTATTCATAAGTTGATATATAAATCATGGCCCAACCTGCCCCTTAACATGATGTTATGTGTCCCAACAGAAATAGCACAATAGCAACCACAGCATAATGGCAGGGGTAAAATTTGGCAACAAATAAAGATAATGTGCGTATTAAAGAAGAAGGGGGGGGGTGGACATTTGCTATACTTGCCCTCTTAAAAATGCAAAAAAAAATGCAAAACATCTTCTAAGATAAGGGTTCAATACAGAGAGGTTATAGATTAATCTCTTATAAAATTCTTCTTGTTATAAAATATTAAGCCATGATAAGCGTGTACTTGTGGTGGTAAGCATCATATTATGTATTTTATCAGTGCACCAATACATCCAAGTCTTTGTGTGTTATAGTGAAAGCTATGTACAGTATATGCAAACAAGATAACCTGTGTACACTGCGTGTATCTGCCGTGCTTATGTTGTTTTCTATTGCGGCCTCTGTGCTAATAGATACCATGTTATTGAAGTTTGCTTTCTCTACTTCTTTATCAGATCACTTGACTGGTGGACATCAGACACGTGTAATATGATTAATGGCACGGATGGAACCTCTTTCCACCCATTGATAAGCCAAGACGACAGCATTTTCATATTTTCATCAGACTTATGCAGGTAATAAGAAGCTTTCCACTCATCGCATTCTAAGCCAATCTCCATAGTGTCTCCTCATACTCTTAGAAGTGAATATTGCATAGTGAAGGTCTCGTCACCTGGCATTGTAATAGTGCTATGGAATCTGTAACGATATTACTTTAAAATATGATGTTGGTGGCAACAAGATATTCCCAAAAATGTAAAACATATGTACAAAACAATAAGAGGTAAAAAAAACCCAAAAAAACACATCCACAATGGTTAGATACAGCTATTAGTTTTATATTATATAATATTATATGGTTGGATGGGTCTCTTTTCCAGATCCTTGGAGACAGTTTACGAACGTACTGAAAAAGTGAATAAAATCCCCGCGTTTCGATTTGCTCCATCTTCTAAGACATTTGCCAATGTGTCTGTCAACCCTGAGAATGCAGGGTTCTGTGTGCCGGCTGGAAACTGTCTTCCCTCTGGCCTATTAAACGTCAGCAAATGCAAAAGAGGTATGTGATGCCTTAATAAGTGTTGCATCTATTTATCAGGGTGCTAACACACGCACTATTATATAGCTTTGATAATAAAGAATACCTTTATTAAGCTGGTGTTTCCTTTTTTAAAGATGTTATGTATTTCAATCTTTATATGTGAATGGCTATTATGTGTCCCTTATCTTCAAGAAGCATATATAAGAGGGGTCTAAGATGGATACATTTAATGACAGTCTAACTTCTTTTTGACAGGTGCCCCAATCATTCTGTCATCTCCTCATTTTTACCAGGCCGACGAAAGTCTAATTAACAGCATAGATGGTATGAATCCCAAAAAAGAGGACCATGAAACTTTCCTAGATATCAATCCGGTAAGATGATCTGGTCATTCAATAGTCCTTTCCGACAGCTCTGCTTCTTCTCTTAAAAGAAGACAGGGACACGGAAGCGTTTGATGGAGAAGGTTGGGAGACAAGTTTGTCAGTGCTCTTCCAGCCAGAGCCGGCCTTAGGCGTTGTGGCGCCCTGTGCGGACTACTCCTCTGGCGCCCCCCCTCACTATAGGTTGAACTTGATGGACTTTGGTCTTTTTTCAACCTTATGAACTATGTTACTATGTTACCCGCCCTCTCTGCCCCTTCAAACTACCCGCCCTCTCTGCCCCTTCAAACTACCCCCCCATGCCCCTTCAAACTACCGCCCCTCAAACTACCCCTCCCCTCTGCCCCTTCAAACTACCCCCCCTGTCCCTTCAAACTACACCCCCCCTGTCCCTTCAAACTACACCCCCCTCCCTCTGCCCCTTCAAACTACACCCCCCCTCTGCCCCTTCAAACTACACCCCCCCTCTGCCCCTTCAAACTACCCCCCCCCCCTCCAAACTACACCCCCCCCCACTTACCTTGTTGCCGGAGTCCTGCGGTGAGAGCGTGAGGCATAGTCCGGCGCTCAACATGAGATGCTGGCACAGCGACGGAGTCACGGAGAGTAAGGGGCGCCGAGCGGTTGCCGAGAACTTCACGAGCAACCGCTCGGCGCCCCTGACTGGGACATTGATTTAAGCATCGTTTTTTTTTTTAAACTTTATTTAACATGAATGATGTTAAATAAAGTTTAAAAAAAAAACACAAAAAAAAAACCTGATGCTTTAATCTAAGTCCCGGTCAGGCGCCCCTGCAACCATGGCGCCCTGTGCGGTCGCACAGGTCGCACACCCCTAAGGCCGGCCCTGCTTCCAGCCACAGGCACTCAACTTGGGAAAATAGGCAATCCGATTTTGCATGAGTGCTTCCTAATAGCCCTGTTGCAGGGTCGAGTTTTCTTTTTTCAGAGCTAAAACCTAAATTTGAATTAATGAATCCCTAATACTATAGTCAACCTACTAACAAAAAAAAAACTCTTACCATTGTCTGCCATTGGGTCAAACAAAATACAGCAGCACTCAAAATGCCTCATCAGGTAAGTGCCCTGTGAGTTCAACATGTCCGTTGTTTTGCCCCAGGGCTTTTGCGATCTCTGCGTAACATAATGTAGTTTCCTTCCTTCAGCTCATTGCTAAAGAATAGAACTACCTTTTTTCTCTAGGTGGTCTCTAATTCTAGTCTGCTGACAGTACGGTCATTTGGCTGGATGTATCTCACCCCATTTGCAACATGCAGCACTTTATGATGACATTTGTCTTGTGCCCTCTCTCCTTTTAGCATAGGAAATAACAGCTGTACTACAAAATGTCAGTGGGTAGTCCTGGGTAGCCGGAGCCCAGAAGTTCCCTGGTATGTGTATGTTTATGCCTTAAGTCTTTTCATCTGTCGAGTGTAGTGATGACTTTCCAGCAGCAAAAATAAAAAAAAAGAGAAAATTGGGACAAATATTAGTAACTAAATAAATTCACTTGGGAACGATTTGAGACACGTTGCTGACCGATCTACATTTTAATCTTCCTTTCCACAGATTTATGAGAAGCAACTGAAACTAAAGTTACAACCCTTTCTTGCTAAATTACACTTTGCGAAGGCTTTGTCTTTGTAATTGTCTGTAAGTTATTTTTAATAAGCAGCTTTACAGTTTACAGTATAATAAAACGGGGGTACAATAGCTGCCGTTATATGATACTTACAGTGGTCTACAAACAACTTCATTGGCTATGAATACGTTACAAAAGGCTGTCCCGTTGAGTTTACAGTCTTAAAAGACAAGTGTAGTGAGAAAAAATGTTTCTTTAAATTCCTTAAAAACTAATTACAGCATAATCGCAGTAAAAGTTTAAAGAAATGAGAGAGTAAATACATTTTTCATGCTGTTACACTCCCCATATAACATGTGGGGCCCATCCATATTGCATAAAATATTGGTCCACATCCCTGTCTGTATGTGATGGTTCGCAGATGCGTGGTGAGTGTTTTGCGCGTGTACGAACTGTCACATACAGATGGAGATGGCCAATATTTGATGCTTTTCAAACATTTCTAAATCTTGCGTGATATTAGGGTTTCAGGAAGCTGCAGATCACCCGATTTTATGTGTTTTAGCTATATTATTTGAGCCCAACCTACTAGACCAATACCCTGACTTCTCATCATGCTACCTTGTGATAAGCAATGGAATGACTCAGACTGAATCACCCAGTCTGACACTCTGAATAATAAAGGTCAGTGGAGGAAAGGACTTCGCTGGATTTGTCATGAAGATTCTGCTCAGTGTTTTGTTTGAGCATGAGAAGTCACCTAAAAAAATCACAAGACTGACAACAATGGCAGCCTCCAGGGGAATCTTATTGGAACAAATAGAGATAAAAACCAGGATTTAGCCAGTGCTAACTTATATTCCTGTATACAGCACCTCAAAGAGAAAAATATTATACCAAGGAAATCCAGATGATAAAACTGAAAACAAATTGTATTCAACCTTTGTATCAATGATTATTAACCCCTTAATGACAGCCCATACATGTACGGGCTCAAAATGCATTGTTTTCAATGGGTTTAGGGACCACCCATTGTCCCTAAGGGGTTAAAAGTATCTTGATTGATATGGTATTTTGACTTTGGGTTTAATGGTTCAGATTGTAATTGTCTCGTTTTTTTGTTTAGCTCACTGGAATTTTAATTCAAGCAGCTAAGAGAATTCAAGTCAATGCCTACGTTCGACAGATTGAAGGATATCGGTAAGTATGGCAAATACACGTAACATAAAGCAATCAGCTGACCAGTAACCTATGTTCTGCTAGTTTTGTACTTTGCGTTCCATAGCTCTGAGACCCTGTACAGCACAGATTTCCAGCTCAGATCACGGCACTTCATGTAAACTGTAGAAAAATCTTAGTTATTTTTGTACCCAAACTGCAAGTGTGTCTGAGACTAGCTCATCCGGGAACAGGCAAAGCTTTTCTGTTTTTCTGAAGACTCTCCTGTAGCGTAAAGGGTTGTCCAGTTGTAGGCATCCTTGCTCGCCGTGCCTAGTAAGGTATTTTGTTTAACTCTTAAAGGTACACTCCAGCCACGACGTACACTTTAATGCATAGAATAGTTGGGTGTCATCTTGTATTTCATCCTTTTTTATTTGCATGGAGATGCATAAAGGTGGTCGTCAGCCATCATTCTTCCTATGCATTGGTTCTCCAGCTTTTCTTGTTTATTTGCATTCGATGTGTAAGGAAAATAGTCGTAGTCATTGGTTAAAAGTGATGCCCTCATATAAGGTTAGCATAGGAAAAAAAAAAGATCTAGAATTACATAAGCTTTTGGGACCTCAGAGGTCTCTTTGCAATTCGTACAGATGTTCTTTTCCTTTTTTTGGCACCTTCGAAGAAAGATTTGAACAATTTATGTTGCGTTAAATGAGAACAATGGAAATTAGAGTTAAACAAAGGCCCAGTGAAAATGCTTTCATCTGCAAGCTAAATAAATAAAAACTCCACCTTTAAGGGGTTAAAGATAAGAAAAGGAATGTATGCCAACACAAAGAATTTAAAGAATAACAAATTGTATTATTTTTTACAGTGTTACACAAAACATACAAACATTGTTCTTCCCTGTGATGCATCTTAATGAGGTAAGAATAATATAAAAATGGGCTTTAACCCTATAATACAGAAATACAAATGCATGCATGTTTTTACAAACTGCCTGCTGATGTACTTAGTACTTTACAGTTTACAGCATAATAAATGAGTGAGGTCATATCCCGACTCCAACCCTGGCCCTTTTGGACTCGCATTCCAACGCTTGCTACGTTTTATTGGAGTCATGATATGTAACAAGCAGTAATTGACTGTTGGATAACATCCAAGAAAATATGCGCCAAAATCTGAGTGATTAAATTAAGGAGGGGAAGAGTGAGGCACCAAAATAGACAAATCAATGAACAATGTTATAATGTTACTCATTTTTTTCATTGGGGAACAGATATTTGCATGAATGCACAAATTAGGCAATATTGGTTTAAATTGAAGTTCGTACGGATCGGAATGCACAAGTCTACTACTTGCGGTGGGTGCGGGTAATTAGTAATTAGTTCCTTGTCGTGTGGTAGTCCCAAATCTATCACGTCCACTTAGCTAATGCCAATATGTTTCTGTTTCTTGTTTCCATCTCTACAGAGTGTCCTCATTGATGATAAATCTGCCGAAAAACTCAATATGATTCTTTTAAACGCCAGAGTGGTATCCAACATCCCCTTCATGATCATGGCATTAGGAATTTTAGCTGGCATAATATTCATTGTGTTGGTATGCCGCCAAAACAAATCTAGGGAGGAGGTGAGTATCATTATTATATAATTTAGGACTTCTTAGTACACTAGATTACCCAGATTTAGTGTGCTATAAGTCAATTGCTTGTTTGTAGGGCACGGTGATACACGGATGACACCTTAGTTATAAATATAAAATAAACATATTGACTCAGATATTTACCATTTAAAAGTGCAGTTTAAAGAGCAATGCGTATTAAAGTAAAAAGATTAAAAAATGAAAAAATAAAGCACTTACCGAAGGTAGAAGCTGCAAGCCTGATGATTTTTGCCCCTGATTGGCTGTTTTGAAGCAGCCAATCAATGGCAGGGAAGCGCTTCCATGATTGGGCACACATGAGCACGGTGGTCTGAATAGACTCCCACAGCTTTTGAAGATGGCTGGATTGTCTCATTAGCAGTCTGACAATGATTATGTTGTTGTGACTCACTAATGGTGGTGATGAAATGGTCAGTGAGGCACCTGTGTTCAAGCCGGGATTACTATGGTGAACTCATTTAGTGCAGGTTTTTCCACCACTGAGCAAAGTCAGCCCTAAGATTCAGAGTGAAACCCTAAGAGTACTCAGATATGGTTGTATATGAAATTATGTGGCCAAACATATATTTTCCTATTTTCTCCCTACCTTTCTCTCCTCTCCCCTATTCTCTTGCCTCTATTTTTCTCCTAGTTATTCCTCCCCACTTTCTCTCTCCTTCCCCTCACTCCCTCCTTCCACTGCTTCCCCATCACTCCGTCCTCCTCTCTATCTGTCTTGTTCTCCCCTTTTCATCAGCCTGTTCTCTCTCTATCCCTTCTATCTCCCTTCTTCTCTCTAATTCAGGAAGCATAAAGCATTTATGAAGATGTGATAACACTAACCTATTTATTGGGGGTTTTTTTGTGGCTCAGGGCACAGAAGAAGAAAGAGGTCCTCTAATAAGAACATCCTAAACCATTTTCTACAGACTGGATTAACTATGCAAAGTAATCAGAACCTGCCCATACTACAAAATACAATGGATGGAGTTTTTTGGAATTAACAGCACACATTTTATGCACATTGAGTCCTTGGACTCCGTTCAGATTCATATTTCAGTAACTACTTTTTTTGTGTGTAATACTTTTTCCTTACCCTTAGAATGTAACATCTAAAACAAACATCAATGAGTATAAAACCACTAATTGACCCACTGAGGGTTTGGTGTACAGCATACTTTGTCAATTTGTTCTTTGACTTATAGTTTTTGTGTAAATGAACAGATTTGCATTTTTGCACTTACATATTAAATAATATCATATCAAGAATTGAAGGGATTAGGGTTTCAGTTTTCCTTAAAAAGTATTTTAGTTGCCGCCAGTATAATTTTTAGCAGAAGGGTGTTTTGGCTAAGATGCTTACAATACTAGATGCAACTTACACTATATGCCGCTGTATTCCTTGACCTAAGCCAGCTTTTAATGTGTACCAGAGACAAACTACCATAGATGACTCTTAAACTGCTATAGGACACAACGGGAGTGACCAGAGGCGTCAATACTTGGGTTCTCTATAGCTTTTGCACTTTATGGTGCAGGGAGAGTTTACTACTTAGAGACAAATGTTAATACAATGTCAATATTTCTTTAGATACCGTATGTACCCAGGGGCATTATTTTATTTTCAGGTAACAGTACACAGATGATTCTGTGCTTATGGTGACAGTCAACTGGCTAATGGCATTGGTAGTCGTTACAGTCACCCAAATTTAATTGACTACCATCTATTTTAATTAGAAGGATGTATACGTTTGACACTTATGTAGCACCAAATAAACGTTTTACAAAGATAACTGGCTGCATGACGTTGGGCAGTCTGGTTTCTTTATTACCTTTTTTGTGTTGGAGCCCAAGGTGCAAGTGGTTCCATATGTCGTGGAGAAGTGGAGTGAAACAAGATGCTCAGGAGGAGACAAAGTAGATCACAGTTCACTTCTGGGGCTACACTTCTATGCATTTTCTTCCCAAAAGCCCAGCGAGAGGGCTGATTCTTGCCCTCTCTCCAAGAAGGGGAACCACTGAAGAAAGGGAGTAATGAGTGCAAAGGAACCACTCCGCAAAAAGCCTAATCTTTGAGAATATGTCTTCACTGTGGCCTTTTCACCAAATAAAAAAAACATGTGCTTCAGTATATTTAGTAACATAGTTCATAAGGTTGAAAAAAGACCAAAGTCCATCAAGTTCAACCTATATACATATTGTGTCCCTACTGTGTTGATCCAGAGGAAGGCAAAAAACCCTTATGAAGCAGATGCCAATTGCCCCATACCAGGGGGAAAATTCCTTCCCGACTCCAAATATGGCAATCAGAATAAATCCCTGGATCAACGTTCTGTCCCTATTAATCTAATATCCATAACTTGTAATATTATTGCTTTCAAGAAACACGTCCAGGCTCCTTTTGAACTCTTTTATTGAGTTTACCATTACCACTTCCTCTGGCAGAGAGTTCCATAATCTCACTGCTCTTACTGTAAAGAACCCCCGTCTGTGCTGGTGTAGAAAACTTCTTTCCTCCAGCCGTAGAGGATGTCCCCTTGTTATAGATACAGTCCTGGGTATAAATAGGTCCTGGGAGTGATCTCTGTACTGCCCCCTTATATATTAATACATAGTTATTAAGCCCCCCCCAAGCCTTCTTTTTTCCAAACTAAATAACCCTAATTCTGATAATCTTTCTGGGTACTGTAGTCCTCCCATTCCCCTTATTACTCTGGTTGCCCGTTTTCGAACCCTCTCCAGCTCCACTATATCTTTCTTGTACACTGGTGCCCAGTACTGTACACAGTATTCCATGTGTGGTCTCACTAGTGACTTGTACAGTGGTAGAATTATTTTCTTGTCGTGGGCATCTATACCCCTTTTGATGTACCCCATGATTTTATTTGCCTTAGCAGCAGCTGCCTGACACTGGTCGCTACAGGTAAATTCCTCCTAAGTCCTTTTCCATGTCAGTCATCCCCAGTGTTTTCCCATTTAATACATATTCCCAGCCTGGATTTTTCTTCCCCATGTGCATAACCTTACATTTATCTGTGTTGAACCTCATCTGCCACATCCCAGCCCAAGCCTCCAACCTATGCAGATCCATTTGTAATCGTGCACTGTCCTCTATTGTGTTAACCACGTTACAGAGCTTAGTATCGTCTGCAAAGATTGATACTTTACTATACAATCCCTCATACAAGGTCATTAATAAATATATTAAAAAGAATAGGACCCAAAACTGACCCCTGTGGTACCCCACTAGTAGCAGTCACCCACTCAGAGTATGTACCATTAATAACCACCCTCTGTTTCCTATCACTGAGCCAGTTACTTACCCACATACACACATTCTCCCCCAGCCCAAGCATTCTCATTTTATGTACGAGCCTTTTATGTGGCACCGTATCAAATGCTTTGGAAAAATCAAGATATACGACATCCAGCGATTCACCCCGATCCAGTCTTGAGCTCACCTCCTCATAAAAGCTGATCAGGTAAGTTTGCCGGGACCGATCACTTGTAAACCCATGCTGATATGGAGTCATACATTTATTTTTATTGAGATACTCCAAAATAGCATCTCTTAGGAAACCCTCAAACAGTTTACACACAACAGAAGTTAAACTAACAGGCCTATAATTCCCCGGGTCACTTTTTGTCCCCTTTTTGAATATTGGCACAACATTTGCTATGCGCCAGTCCTGGGGAACAGACCCTGTCACTATAGAGTCCTTGAATATTAGAAATAGGGGTCTGTCTATTACATTACTTAACTCCCTTAGAACGCGGGGGTGAATGCCATCTGGACCTGGTGATTTGTCTATTGTGATTTTTTTAGGCTGCACTGCACTTCTTCCTGGGTTAGACAGGCGACATGTACTGGGGCATTTATCTCATCCTGCTGTATATTACCCGGCATTTTCCTCTGTGAATACAGCAGAGAAGAATATATTTAATAGATTAGCTTTTTCCTGATCCCCGTCTATAACTTCTCCCTCATTACTTTTTAAGGGGCCAACGCTTTTTTTTAACCTTTTTACTATTTATATAGTTAAAGAACATTTTGGGGTTTGTTTTACTCTCTTTGGCAATGAGTCTTTCTGTCTCCAATTTTGCTGCTTTTATCTGATTTTTACATATTTAATTTTTTTCCCCGATAGCTTTTTAGTGCTTCCTCACTGCCTTCCTGTTTTAGTAGCTTAAATGCCTTTTTTTTGCCATTTATTGCCCCCTTTACATTTTTATTTATCCACATTGGTTTTCTCTTGTTCCTGACTCTTTTATTCCCATATGGTATGTACCTTTCACAGTGAAAATTTAAGATATTCTTAAAAATCTCCCATTGAGTGTCTGTACTCTTGTTTTTGAGGACATTTTCCCAATTTACAGTGTTAAGGGCTTCTCTTAGTTGATCAAACTTTGCCTTCCTAAAGTTCATAGTTCTTGTGGCTCCTCTAAGAGTTCCCTTATTGAAGGACAAGTTATAATGTATTATATTGTGATCACTATTTCCTAGATGCCCCCTGACCTGCACATTAGTTACTCTGTCAGGTCTGTAGGGCGCCTCCTCTGGTCGGGTCCTGTGCCATTTGGGACAGATAATTATCCTTACTTATAGTCAGAAACCGGTTTCCTTTATGAGATTCACAGGTCTCGGTTTCCCAGTTTATGTCGGGATAGTTAAAGTCCCCCATAATAACCACCTCATTGTGATTTGCTGCCTTGTTTATTTGCTTTAATAATTGATCTTCTGCTGCTTCCATTATATTTGGTGGCTTATAGCAAACCCCGATCAGTATTTTATTATTTTTCTTTCCATATATTTCTACCCATAATGACTCCACATTATCATTTCCCTCACATATATTCTCCCGCAGTGTGGCCTTTAGGCTGGACTTTACATAAAGGCAAACTCCTCCCCCTTTTCGTTTTTTCCGATCCTTCCTGAATAGACTATACCCCTGTATGTTAACCGCCCAGTCATAGCTATCATCCAACCATGTCTCTGTTATACCCACTATGTCATAATTTTCTTCAGACATTATTAACTCCAGTTCGTCAGTTTTATTGGTCAGACTTCTGGCATTAGTAAGCATACAATTTAGAGGTGTACGTTTTTTTTCCCTATGAAGCCTCTCCCTATTAACTATTCTAACCCCTCCCTCCGCTCCACCCCCAGGTACATTTATAAGCCCCAGCTCTCTATCTGCACTATCTTTCCCTTTTATATTGTAGTTTCCCTCCCCCCATTTCCCTAGTTTAAACACTCCTCCACCCTTCTGGCCATCTTCTCCCCTAGCACAGCTGCACCCTCCCCATTGAGGTGCAGCCCGTCCCTACCGTAGAGCCTGTATCCGACCGAGAAGTCGGCCCAGTTCTCCATGAACCCAAACCCCTCCTTCCTACACCAGCTTCTGAGCCACTTGTTTAGCTCCCTAATCTCCCGCTGCCTCTCTGGTGTGGCACGTGGTACAGGTAATATTCCAGAAAATACTACCTTGGAGGTCCTTGCCTTAAGCTTGCTACCTAAGTCCCTGAAATCATTTTTAAGGACACTCCGCCTACCTCTCACTTTGTCATTGGTGCCAATGTGCACCATGACTGCTGGGTCTTCCCCAGCCCCTCCCAGTAATCTGTCAACCCGATCCGCGATGTGCCGAACTCGAGCGCCAGGCAGACAACATGCTGCTCGGCGATCCCGGTCTTTATGACAGATCGCCCTGTCTGTCCCCCTAATAATTGAGTCCCCCACTACCAGCACCTGTCTGGCCTGCCCTGCGCTCCTCCTTCCCTCCTTACTAAAGCAGACACCCCTCTGGTGGTCAGAGACAGTGACTTGCTGCAGTACTGCTAACTCTGAACTAACATCCCCCTCATCTGCCAACCGGGCAAACTTGTTGGGGTCTGCTAGATCAGGACTAGCCTCCCTAGCGCTTTTCCCCCTACCCCGCCTTCTAACTGTAACCCAGCTAGCTGCCTGACTGTCCTGTACCTCCATCCCGCTATCCTCCCCCACCTCTACCCGCGAGAGAGCTTGCTCAGTGAGCAGCAGACTCCTCTCCAAGTTGTCAATAGATCTCAGTGTTGCCAGTTGCTCCTCTAGACTCAGGATTTGTGCTTCCAAATGAGCAACCCGCACACATCTCGCACAGGATTGCATACATTGAGCAAGATGTACACCTGACCGCGTTGTCAAACATGGAAGACATCTTGGCAATGGGGATAGCTCAAATAACTGGCAAAAACAGACAGTAAGGCGCAAAATATATATAAATATATTATATGGAATCACTAGGATTTATACTTTACCCTCCTTCTTGCTTTTTAACTCCTTCTTTGCTTGTAACTCCTCACTTAGAGATGTCACTTAGGAGATGCGCCCCAGCTCAGGATTCGCTTGTGTGTCCAAGCTAAATGCAACTGCAAAAGCCTTTTTTATTTGCTTGAATAAATATCTTTAAATCCAGAAAAGTGATAAAAATCGATTTTGATGGCAAATAAGGTAATCTGCTCATTTTTCATGTTGTAAAGACAGTCATTGGTCTTGTCATAGATTTACATCTATCAAATAAAATTGAGGAAAAACTGTAATTTTGTAATTCACTGCTTGTTGGGATTGATTTGCTACAGGAAAGTTGTGATTAATCTCTGAATTCACAATTCATTATTAAGGGCCAATCTTAGCAAATTTATCTAGCAAGAAGGACTGAGCTGACCTTATATCATGTATAATCCAGTGGGTGGGAGGCTTTAAATAATTCTCACTGACTTAATTATACATTATACGGGCAGCCAAGCTCTTCCTGCAGAAGAAGCTCTGTGGGTTGGCTCTTCACAATGTATAGTGAAGTTAAGGAGCTGAACTATAACTCTCCTGACAACTCTTCCTTAACTTAACAATTCTTCATAATGCAGTGTGCCTGTCAATATGGTGAGCTTTGTTTTTACCTCTTACAGACCCCTTAATGTATTTTTATAAATGCAATGTCAACCTGATTTCTAATAATGTAAATGGAAAATAATACAAAATAAAGGTTTGCTTGTTTACCAAACCAGAAGTGTTTCCCTTATAAATGCTGGGTTAGGTATTATCTCATGGTGTCCTCATCAACCTTGAGTCAGAGCTGCTGGTGATAAATGCCTAGACTTTAATACCTAATGTTTAATGTTACAGGAAATAAAGTCAGTGTCTATTGCTGATCGTTTCCTTTTAAGGTTATAATTTAGGGGCAATATTAACACAATAATCTACGTTGCACCTTAGTGGATATTTAATGGCAGGTGCCGCATAACCATTCCTTTATTTTCGTTCTCCCTATTGCTGCTTCTGTGGCTCGGGGGCCATATCATATTTCATCATGTGAGTTGAAAAAAAAAATTGCAAGGTACAATTACTTAAATTAGAGTAAAATGAATGCAACCACAAAACAGCCGCCTTCTTATCTTGGATGCTCTCTAAGTAAAGGCAGATAACATTTAGCCTGGGCATGATAGGAGTGTGATTGCTGTTAACAATCGTGTATATATATATATATATATATATATATAATATATTAATATTGTTATTACATTTTTTGTCCGATTTTGGTGTGTTACTTACTTTTAATAAAAGTGTGGTTAACACACCAAAATTGGCCAAAAAAAATACAACAATATTAATTTATATATGATTGTTAACAGCAGTCACACTCCTATCATGCCCAGGCAACCAGTACATGCTGAAATCTGGGTATGCCTGAGATTGCTGTTAACAATCATATATATATATTAACATTGTTGAATTTTTGGTACAATCTTGGTGTTACTTTTAATAAAAGTGTGGTTATTTTTTTTATTTTTTAAAAGTGGGGGGGTCATTTTCAGTTTTTGCTTCAGCTAAGTGAATCCTGAATTTTCCTTTTCGGTCCAGAATTTTCGTTTCAGTGGATCCCTAGAATAAATAGAACTATTTAATTTTTACGTATCCAGAATCCTGAATTTGTAGTCTCTTTAGAGGACAAAACCTTCTAGGCCCAGAAATCAGTGAGAGGAAAAGTAAAGGTTTTGTGCCATTTACTTTATTTCAATCTGCATATCTTATTAAAGGCCATATTTTCTCTCAATGAAAAATGAGTGTGGCCCACGCACATATACATTTCTGATGAAGTGGCCCACTGCAGAAAAAACTTGGACACCCCTGGTATAGAGTAATAACCCCCAAGTGCTGTATTCCAATAAATTTCCTTTATCTGCAGACCTGGAGGCTGCCACTAGGCTGTACTAAATCAACTACAACTGCTTTAAAAAGAAAACAGCAAATGGTAAAGTGTGACTTAAACATTAATGTATGTATTTGTAAAATATTTGCTGACATTTTATACAAAATAGATATGAATAACAAGAAATATTATTTCTAAGCCTCCTTTATCTTTATAAAAAAAGACAAGATGTCTGTGGTTTATCTATAGAAAGGAGGAGAAATGTTAACAAGAGGTCATGATCAAAAGCTAGAGGGTCAGAGATTTAGATGTAGTGTGAGGAAGTTTTACTTAACTGAGTTATTTGGAACTGCCTTCAGGCAGAGGTAGTAAAGGCTTATACAGTAAGAGACTTTAACCATTCATGGGATACACATATGGCTCCTGATGAGACCCACAACTGTCAGTTACCGAGTAATTGTTGCCACATAAAATGTATCTTCTCTTTTATATGCTGCTCTATCACTTCACTATAAGACCTAATAACTAAAATATCGCTGCCCTGTGAAGATGATGTGAAATAAGACCCTTTAAAGGTTAAATTAACTTGTTTATCCTTCTTTAATTGGAAAATGACAATTAAAAGCAAATAAGGAGTTGAACTAAAAAAATTCACAAACACCGATTATGAGATTATTAATAGACTTTATTATATAATCAATTTTTTTCTATTTAATCGACCTTAAAGCAGGTCGAGGAGGGGGCCACCTCTGGACTCACAAAGAGTCATTCACCAGCACGCAGTATAGGAAAAACCCCCTGTTTGGAGGAAACCTATGAGGGACCATGGCTGGAAGAATTGCCCTTCCCTCTGGGCATTAAGAGGTTAATCCTATCTTGTGGATGGGGCAAAATTAAATGAAAAAATAAAAGTTAATAGATGATCACAAATGTCCATCTGCGGGTTACAATCTTCAGACCTCTGCTGGGATCCCGACACTCTGCGAATCTCTTTGCCGGAGAGCCGACACTCCGCAGATCTCTTTGTCAGGCGGCCAGCAGTTTTGACATGGTTCTTCCGACTACCTTGCTGCTGTAGAATTGCCCTTCTCTCTGGGCATTAAGAGGTTAATCCTATCTTGTGGATGGGGAAAATTAAATGAAAAAATAAAAGTAAATAGATGATCACAAATGTCCATCTGCGGGTTACAATCTTCAGACCTCTGCTGGGATCCCGACACTCTGCGAATCTCTTAGCCGGAGAGCCGATACTCCGCAGATCTCTTTGTCAGGCGGCCAGCAGTTTTGACATGGTTCTTCCGACTACCTTGCTGCTGTAGAATTGCCCTTCTCTCTGGGCATTAAGAGGTTAATCCTATCTTGTGGATGGGGCAAAATTAAATGAAAAAATAAAAGTAAATAGGATGATCACAAATGTCCATCTGCGGGTTACAATCTTCAGACCTCTGCTGGGATCCCGACACTCTGCGAATCTCTTAGCCGGAGAGCCGACACTCCGCAGATCTGTTTGTCAGGCGGCCAGCAGTTTTGACATGGTTCTTCCGACTACCTTGCTGCTGTAGAATTGCCCTTCTCTCTGGGCATTAAGAGGTTAATCCTATCTTGTGGATGGGGCAAAATTAAATGAAAAAATAAAAGTAAATAGATGATCACAAATGTCCATCTGCGGGTTACAATCTTCAGACCTCTGCTGGGATCCCGACACTCTGCGAATCTCTTAGCCGGAGAGCCGACACTTCGCAGATCTCTTTGTCAGGCGGCCAGCAGTTTTGACATGGTTCTTCAGACTACCTTGCTGCTATAGAAGATTTGCCCTTCCCTCTGGGCATTAAGAGGTTAATCCTATCTTGTGGATAGGGCAAAATTAAATGAAAAACTAAAAGTAAATAGATGATCACAAATGTCCATCTGCGGGTTACAATCTTCAGACCTCTGCTGGGATCCCGACACTCTGCGAATCTCTTAGCCGGAGAGCCGACACTCCGCAGATCTCTTTGTCAGGCGGCCAGCAGTTTTGACATGGTTCTTCAGACTACCTTGCTGCTGTAGAAGATGCTCCAGAGTGATGGCTGCTCTCCTGTGTGGAGATCTGTGCACCTTCGGTTATGACATCACAGTGGGAGGAACAAAATAAAAAAAAACTTTATTTACACACACGTTTACACAAAACTTTACAGATTTTATAACGGGAACTGGGCATGGCTGAAAATGGTTGCTGTAGTGGGAAAAGTAACCTACAACCTGCTCAAAATGCATAACTTTACTACTGATAGGATGGTAGAAGGTGGAAAAGCTTCCCAGCAGAAGCGGTAGAGGCTAATGCAGTGAGGGAACTTAAACATGCATGGGAAAAGCATATGGCTCCTGCGTTAATAAATGTGTAAAACAAATAAAAACTTTAAAAAAAAGAACGTGTTCTACTGCCCTAAAAGCCATAATAAAGTGTATAGAGGCAAAAAACAAAACAAAAAAACGGTTAATTGTGTAAACTTCTGTGAATATTTCGCTGTCCCCGAGTGCTGTAGGACGTTTGTGTGGACGTTTGTGTGATCATTTGTGATATTGCGTCGCCTCCGTGTTCGACAATAAACGTTATAATTCATTCTGGCATCAATATACCGCCAACGCGCATTTTGGCTCACATCTTGCATTGCTGCCTAGCAACCAACCGTAGCTGCAGGGAGGCGCCGGCACGGCTCACTGCGCATGCGCGGAAATGTAAGCGTGACCTCGTTACGTATGCGTGCTACCCAGACGCAAACGCGCGCGGTTGTTTCGTTCCGGTGATTCGTCTGGAAGTGTGTTTCCGGCCGGCTCTCGAGCAGTGACATGGCCTTTAACTTTGGAGCCAGTACGGGGACCGCGACCAACCCGGGTGAGATAGCGTTAGAAAGAAGTCGCTGGGCTACCGACTTATTTTGCAGGGCCCTGCGTGAGATAGGAGTTGTAATAGTGAGCTGGGGGTAGTTAGAGGAAATCATTATGAGACGAACGAAAGGTAAACAAGGCTGCTGAGACAAACTGCACCATGGCAATTGAGCTGCATTGGCCATTCATGGAACGCAAGCTGTCTAGAGTGATATGAAGTGTCTGTGGTGGAAGTGGGTTGCAGCAATAGAGGGCTGTCGTACTGGTCCTCTATATAGAATGTAATATGGTGTGAGACAATGAAGTAAAGTATGATGGGGCAGATGGATATTTAGAGGTGTAGTTGGGCAAAGGCATGCTATATAGAAGGACCTAGCTGTTGTAATGGGTGTGGTAGGTGACAGGGAGCAGGCTTTTCTGATTACAGGATGATTACATGGCTCCATACTGATGTACAAGCCCAAGGTTTTTTTTTCCAAACTACCAAAGCTTGGATTGTGTTTTTGTGTTGTGGATGTTGTGTAGCTGCATTAATGTTACGTGTGTGTGGCTTGTGTCGCATGCACTGCCTTAATGTCATACTGTGAGAACCCTTGTTAATAATCAGCCCCGGGGAAGAAGAAAAAAATAAAGAAAACCAGAAATATAGTACTAAGATATATATTCCCTTTACAGTTGTATGGTACTAAAGCCATCAAATTGGTGGCATCAAAGAGGCAAAAGTAGGGCATAGAGCTAAAGCTATATCCACGCCTGCCTAAAATATGGTAGCTTGCCATAAATAAAGTAACACAATGTTTAGCCTGTTGGCAAATAATGTCTATCAAATCACTCCGCGTGTTTCGAAGCTGGCACGCTGCTGTGGCATCTGGGACTACGTTAGATATCTCGAATAGTAACTGCCATATATCCCAAAATCAATTGAACGTGAACTACATGTTTTGTGTCATTCATGGTCAAAGTCTCCTTTGGGTAAAGGAAATGCATTCATTTATTCATTCATTGGTCTTCTAATTTTGTATAATTTGTTTTGTGTGCTGTCCACTAGGTACGACTGGATTCTCGCTGGGGACTTTTACTCCCAAAACAACCACCTCGGGCCTCGGTTTTGGTACGGCCACCACTACTGCGTCAACTGGTTTTGGAGGTAAGGGCAGATAGAGGTGATCAAGATTTAAAGAGGGCTAATGTTTTTAAAGAGTATGTTAACTTTGATTGTGCGCCCTGAAATGTTAATGTGTTGCTTATAGCCATCAAAAGAAATGCTTTATTACTTAGTAATATAGAGTTTTCCTCTGTTTTGTGTAGTTCAGTTACTGCATAATATGTTGTCTAGCTAGAACCTTTGGATGTGAGAAGTGACTTGAATGATTGATTAAATGACCAACATCATATCCAGAATTTCCAAGTATCTTATTTAAAGTGTTTTCAAACCAACAAGTCTCATTCTTGTGTTTCCTCTTATGTTTAGGTCAGTAGTGAATCAAAT
The DNA here is from genome assembly GCA_023333645.1 of Sceloporus occidentalis. Taxonomy (NCBI): domain Eukaryota; kingdom Metazoa; phylum Chordata; class Lepidosauria; order Squamata; family Phrynosomatidae; genus Sceloporus; species Sceloporus occidentalis. The sequence goes on along the minus strand of JALMGF010000095.1, from coordinate 227,738 downwards.
CTTCTTCCATCTGTTTAACAGATAAACCTGCTGAATATTTTTTTTTTGTGTGCCCATGAGTAGGATAGAATAATGCTACAAGGAACATTATCCTACCCATGAGTACAAAACACTATATGTTACATTAGGACTGTTTATTGTAGGGATTGGGTATACACTTAGTGTTTTCTTCAGATTGCTCTATCCTTGCGGATAGCAGTTAGTTTTTTTTTTTTTTTGTAAGGGCAAGATTTACTAAGCAGCAGGATTTCTAAAAAGTTCACACTTGCCTGTGTTGTGTTTGTGCAATTAAGGAATATGCAACCTTAACCAGCCATACGTTTTCCTTCTCCAACTTTTGGCCTGTTATCAAGGCTATCTTTTCCTGCACAGCCACTGTTCCTCTTGCTAAACTTCTATGCTATTACATTTTCTATGCTGGATCCCTTAACGGAATTCAAATGCCTTTCCACAGAGTGATTGCGTGGCATTGTATGATTAGGTATTGTTCATGGGGTTAGGATTATTTATTAAGGGTAGTTTGTGGCCAGTGGCGATTGCTGTTTGCAGTCCCTTTGTCTATTCTAGCTATATGGTATTAGTCACATGTTTGTCGAATATTTGGTTTAGTGCAGAATAGCTGTACTTGCACAAAGACAACCCCGCACGTGTAACTGCTTCCTATAATGCTCCTATTGCTAGCTGTATACCCCAACATGGTGTAGGCGATCCTCACTTTTATGCTGCTTTCTTTCTGTGCACTTCTTTTCTTTTCTTCTATGCTTGTTTCTAACTCTTGCCACCTTTTCTTCATGCTTCCCATGCCTCAGGATTTGGAGGGCTTGAATCTGCGACCTCCAGTAACAGTGGGTTTAACTTTGGGGGGTTTGGACTAGCCTCTAATCCTGCATTAAATTTTAACATTGGGAATTTCAGTGTTTCTTCTGCTCCCGCAGCACCCTTCAATTTTGGTAACACCCTGGCAAGTGCAGGTAGAGAGATATATGTATGTGATGTTTGTTTGTGAACACTTTAAACACAGTGGTGCACGAATAGCCAGAAGATGCTAATGTTGAAGAATGTGTATAAAAAGGCTTGCTGCTTCCTTTAAGAAAAAAAAGTAATAAAACAGTATTTCTCTTTGGTAAAATTTCACTGCATTTTAGAACATTACGCTGCATGTCTACTCTGGCATGATTTATTTGAATAACTTTTTTGAGCAATGTTGTTTTGGTATAAGTGTCCCTTGAAGCTGCCTTTTTCCCAGTGAGTGCAATGGAGTTCTCCTCCAGCATGCTTTATAATGGCTCTCAAGAGCCTTTGGTTCAGTCAATGATTTGACAGTTATGTATGTGTTTGTTCCTAGGGAAATCTATGCATATATTTTTTGTTATATAGCGATAGCACTTGTGTTATTGTTGATGGGTATTACAACTTTCGTTGGTGCTATAGCTACTGTAAACACTACTAGTTGCATGTGGAATAAGTAGTTTCAGCTCAGTGAAGCAACACACACACGCTTTCATATACTTCTTGCCCATCTCCAAAGAATTTTCTATCTAGCAAGATTCTTAAGACTGTATCTGTGCTTGCAATCTTTGCTGCAAACAAACAAGACCTCTGTAGAACCCGTTTGAGACTTGCGTAACCAAGCCATTGGCATTCCCTAAAGATTTACTTGAGATTTTGCGCACTACTGTAAAACCAGAAGATTTTCCATAATGTCCTCTTTACTTTAAACTTTACTATGTTCTGTTTGGCACTAGTTATTCTTGGACCACTGTGATTTCAAACACATTCCACCAATCTGTTACCATTCTGCTTTTGTCAAGTCATTTTATACGGTTGACTCTTCGTTCAGTATCTGTATGCCGGGAGAAGGGAAACTGGAGATGTCATATTTGATGCCTCATTTTACATCTTTCTGTTTGTACTTTTCCCTCTACATTTACCGTACCCCTTACGACAATATATATATATGACGATGTAACGATCAGACTGTTTAATCTGTGCCCCATATATATAAATACAGCTATATACATATACAGCCATATAACCACTACCTCTTACAGAGAGTTTGTGTGAAACATTGTGCTAGCTATTTAACTCTGCACCTTTGGCTTAATGACATGTTAGCCTGTTTATGTACACCATAGAAAGGTATCTTAACTTTCTTATAAACCTGTTATGTCTAATCTGTTAAATTATGGGTTTGGTCAAATAGTCTTTGTAAGGATGAGAAGAAAAGAGAGAACATCACAGAAGGAAGTCCATTACATGAGACCCGCACTGCCGCAGAGTCACAGATCTGACCTTCCATGCTTGTTAACCTTTTAACTAAATATCTTCATAGCAATCACACAATTCTATTAAAGCAACCTATAGTTTGCTTTTATGCTAAAAGCTGTGATGGCAACAGATCCACTTAAGGGAGTAAATCCACATGGATGTGCTAGCTTTAGTACCAAATAAACTGTAGCAAAATGGGTTCAACTTAACACTTTAACCATTCATTTTGGCATTATTATGTGACTATTAACGATAATAGAATATTTATCTGAAATTAGGATATTTGCACCTACACACGAGGTGTGTTTAATGATTAGGGCTCTTTTAGATCAGCCCCCACCACCAATTTTCCAAACCATTCTCCTTTTCTTTGTAGTTTTATGACAACTGCTTTTGTTTTCTTAGCGTCAGGTGGTTTTGGAGGATTTGGGAACACAGCTACGACAACAGCTTCTGGGTCTGCGTTTAACTTTTCTACTCCTTCAAATGCTGGCACTACAGGTAAGACAGAGTTACATAGGCAAAGAAACCTGTGTGTGTGTGTTTCCAGTTCTCCGTTTTAACCCCTTAATGACAATTGCCGGTTTTGGCACGTCATGGCTTTAAACGGTCTACATTTTCTTTCTGCACCGAAACGGTGTCGATGTAATGCCTTGAAATAGCAAAACGCTACTTATTGGCCAATAACGTGCAAACAAAACATAAAAACATTGGGCATTTCTAAACTCAGAACAAATAGTAGAATTTATTTAGCAAATTTTTTTTCCATTAGCTTTTATAGATGAGTAAAAGTCCGTTTTTTTTCTCAAAATTTTTTACCATATTTTAATGGTAAATGGAATGATACAATCAAAACAATGACATCTAAAGAAAGCCCTTCTTGTCGTGGAAAAAACAATATATAACTTGTGTGAGTTCAGTAAACGGAAAAGAAGAAAATTACAACTAATCACGAGTACCACAGGAATGTTAACACAGCCATTGTCACGAAGGGTACCAAAAATTAAATCAGCCATTGTCACAAAGGCGTTAACATTGTTCCTTTATTTTACTTATTGGGTGTAAAACCAATCCATGTTTAATGTTGGCTGCACATATATCTGCTGGATTGTATTCATTATGTGTATTATTTCCTTCTCTTGGAGAAGGAATGCTTAATATTTATTGTGCTTTTTCTTCTGTAGGACTGTTTGGTGCCACTCAAAACAAAAGTTTTGGGTTTGGAACTGCGTTTGGAGCTACTGCCCCAAGTACAGGTCTGGGTACTGGCTTAGGAACAGGTCTTGGCTTTGGTGCATTCAACACCCAGCAGCAACAGCAGCAGCAAACTGGTCAGTATCATCTCTTCGGATCACTGTCTGTTCTGTGAAAACCTATGCAAAATAGTTTGTGGCATCAGCTGATTGCCTCAGTCGCCACTAGTCATTCCAGTGTCCATCCAAAAGTCATGACTTGCATTATAATATCCATTTAAAGTGTGTCCCTGGGGTAAATGGTGCTGTGCATCTGGGTCGGATTCATTGGTAGAACGTTTTCCTAAGCAGGGAAGTAGTACTGGTGCTAAAAACTGCAACTCTTTTTAACAATTCTGTATGTTCTATCACTCCTAGGACTCGGTAGTGGTCTGTTTGGTCAGCCTGTTCAAAATGTTCAAGCAAATGCCCAGTCCAACCAGCTGATAAACACGGCGAGTGCTCTTTCTGCACCAACTTTGCTTGGAGATGAAAGAGATGCGATCTTGGCGAAATGGAATCAGCTTCAGGCGTTTTGGGGAACTGGGAAAGGTTATTTCAACAACAGCATTCCTCCAGTTGAATTCACCCAAGAAAACCCATTTTGTAGATTTAAGGTAGAACACCTATATTTTAATGGCTACACATTTTTAATTCAATTTTTTTTTTAACAGTAAGATTAACTAGAAAGTAGTTTTGTTTTCCCATAAAGTTCCTTAGAAATATACCATATTGGCTCGGATATAGGCCGCACCCTAAAAGTTTGGTGCTTTTTTAAAGAAAACATTTTGTAATAGATATGCTGCCACTCTGTCCTCCCCCCCTCGAGATATGCTGCCACTCTGCCACCCCCCCGACTTACCAGAGCAGACTCCTGGGTGTCTTGTGGGGCCAGAGGGGGACATCTACGCAAAACGCGTATACAACTCCTGGTGCCGGCACTCAGCGGAAGTTCCGGCACCGGAAGTTGTATTGCGTAGATGTCCCCCGCCGGCCCGGCAAGACACCCGGGAGTCTGCTCTGGTAAGTCTTTGGGGGCAGAGGTAAAACGCATCGTGCGGACGTTCACCGGCTGCGGCGTTGCGCGTAAACAACCTCCGCTGCCGGCATGTCTGCACGATGTGCTTTAACCCCTTCGTGACAAAGGCTGATTTTACTTTTTGTACCCTTCGTGACAATGGCCGTTTTAACATTTCTGCGCTGCTCGTATTTAGCTGTAATTTTCTTATTTCCCGTTTACTGAACCCACACACATTAGATATTGTTTTTTTCAGGACAAGAAGGGCTTTCTTTAGATGACATTGTTTTGATTGTATCATATTGTTTACTATTAAAAAAAAAAGTATAAAATATGGTGAAAAATTTAGAAAAAAATGACTGTTTCTAACTTTTAGTTGAAAAATCTTTTACTCATCTATAAAAGGTAATGAAAAAAACCTGCTAAATAGATTCCACTATTTGTCCTGAGTTTAGAAATACCCAATGTTTTTATGGTTTTTTTGCTTTTTTCTGCACGTTATGGGGCAATAAGTACAGGTAGCGTTTGCTATTTCAAAGCCATTTTTTCCAAATCTGGTAATTCTTCCCCCCACGTGCCATTTCGGGTATATTTGAAGCCGGCCCACGCAATTTACCCCATCAAATCGCATTTTTTTTAAAACTAGACAGCCCAGGGTATTCCAAATGCTAGTATTTTAACCCTTTCCAAGCACTTATTCTACCATCAGCCTTTGTCAAACTTTATGGTAGTAATTTTTTTTGCATTTGTTTTTTCACACACATTTTACTTCAGGTATGAATTAAAAAGTTCTCGTATATGTCACTATCAAAAAACACCCCAATATGTGTTTAGCAACATCTCCTGAGTACAGCGATACCTCACATGAATGATTTTGCCTGGCTGTTTGGGGGCAAAAGGGCCACATTTGGGGCATGCACATTTTTCAATGTTGAACTTTGGCATTTGGGGATCCACTGCCCATGCCCTATTTGGTACATCTTTGAGCCGGGCCATTTCAGTGTGCCCAGAATTACCACCAGAATTTTTTCAAAGTTTGCAGTAGTATTTTTGTGTGTGTATTTTTCCCACACACACCTACTTTATGTATGAATTTACAGCTCCTGGTATATGCCGCTGTCACACGACACCCCAATATGTGTTCAGCAACATCTCCTGAGCGCAGTGATACGCCACATGCATGGGTTTGCATTTTTTGAGGGAACTAAAAGGCCACATTTGGTACGTGTGCATTTTTCTAATTGGAAATTAGATGTGGCCATCCTTCCCCCCGTGTTATTTGGGACCTTGTTGAACCCGGCCAATTCATTTTACCCCATCAAATCATACATTTTTGTTAAAGTAGACACCCCATGGGCATTTAATATGCCAGTATTTTAACTCTTTCCATGCGAGAATTGTTTTAAGCTAATATACTAATTTTAGGACTTGCTCACAAAAATATATTTTTTATATATATATATGTAATTTTTTTGCCTTTTTTAAAAAAAAATTACAAAATTTTTTCAACTTCAAGATTCCCCTGATAGTGAATCAGTGGGAAATTATTTTTACATTTTACTGTTTTTTACAATTTTATTCTAATTATTATTAATTCTAATTTATTTTTACTAATCACGCTGTGATTAGAAAGCTGGGCTCCATTGACTTGCATGGTAGAATGCAGTACCTGTATTCAACCTGCAAGTGGAGCCAGAGTTCTCTAGAGGGTCTGGAGACCATCTAGCGAACTTTTTCGTCTTTGTTTTTTTTCCCGGGCCGGTCACAGTCCATCCAGAGGTAAGTGTTTGGTGTCGCTGGATGCCTCCTGATCGAGGCATTCCAGCGACACCATTTAAGTTTAGGAGGTGATCGTTGATCGCCTCCTAAACGCTTTTAAAACGGGCGTCCGCCGCCATACAATGTATGGCGGATGTTGACGCCCCAGGGAGGGGCCAGAGATGGCCCCTAGTGCCGATCGTGGCGTTGCTGAATGCCTCGAGGTCGAGGCATTACAGCAACGCCGTTTGGGTGCAGAAAGCGAAAGTAGATTGCTTTCTGCACCCGTTTAAAGACGTGCCGGTCCTGGCACGTCAATTGTCGTTAACGACTTGATTTTCCGTGCATGCCCGGACCGGCAATTGTCATCAAGGGGTTAACAATCTCCCTTGCCCCGGGACTCCCCTTGTTGGAATTCCCGGCAAGGGAGATTGTTAAAGCACATCGTGCAGACATGCCGGCAGCGGGGGTTCACCGGCGATGCGCGTAAACGTCTGCGCGATGCGCTTAGACAACCTCCCGTGCCGGCACCCCCCCCCGTGGGAAGTGCTGGCAGGGGAGGCTGTCTGAGCGTATCGGGGAGTAGGATGCAGGTCCCCTGCACCGCTGCGGGGGATCTGTATCCTAACCCCGCTGCCTGCCCGGCGCCCGGAACTGCATGTCCCGGGCGTCGGGCGCTAGAACCCGAATATAGGCTGCACCCCCACTTTAAAGACTTAAAGTGGGGGGAAAAAGTGCGGCCTATATTCGAGCCAATACGGTAAATATCCCGTCTCTGTACCAGAGTGACATGTTGCTCTTTATATAAAGACTGGTGGGTTTTTCAAGGCATTAACTGTTTATAAAAGTTTTTTATTGTTATATTATCACTGACTTCTTTTAAAATGGTATCCTGCAACATTGACAGAATAGAGCACTGCTATGTTTTACTGCATTGTGTCATTTGCATAGGGTTTATATTTTTGATTTATGTTCCATCCAAGTATACTAAACTCTTCCTGATTTTCGGAACAAGAAAAAATAAGTTGGTAATTATCGTCTCCTTTTACGTACAGGCTGTAGGTTACAGTTTCATACCCAATAACAAGGATGAAGATGGCCTGGTAGCGCTTGTGTTTAACAAAAAGGAATCTGACGTAAGGGGCCAGCAGCAACAGCTGGTGGAAAGTCTGCACAAAGTCCTTGGATCAAACCAAACACTCACTGTGAATGTGGAAGGTGTTAAAGCAATGCCCGATGACCAGTAAGTAGTGTCTACAAAGCTGACATGTGAAACGCAATAAAGTAACTCCCGGGTAGTAGATGAGACTTATATTTCCCTTCTACTTAATGCGACCGCCGTTACCGAAAATGCTTCAATGGCTCTAGCAAGCTGTGCCATGCTAAAATAGAACATAGACTCCTGCTTAGTGGAGTATGTATGAGGTGGATGGCTTTCTAAGGCTCTCAATGGTCCTTGCCATATGAATGTCTCATAACCGAGTGAATATTCACTGGGATGTAGATTTGATCCACAACAATACTATGAGAATTGAAATCGCCTTTCAGAGAATCGCCTTTTTCTTTTTCCCCCCTGAGCTGATAAATGGCAGTACCACAGATTGAAAATATGATTTGTCTTTTCTCTGCAGGACCGAGGTGGTGGTCTATGTTGTTGAGCGATCTCCAAATGGCACCTCCAGGCGGGTTCCAGCCACAACTTTGTACAATTATTTTGAGCAAGCCAATATCAAGGGAAACCTGCAGCAACTGGGAGTCACTCTTGCCGTTGCAAGGACAGAGCTTTCCCCAGCGCAAATAAAACAGCTCCTACAGACCCCACCTGCAGGCAAGTGTTAACACATCAGTGGAACTGCTCTTGTTGCATGCATCGTAATCATAAGCGCCTGTTCAGGGCTCTCAACTTTATAAACTATATATGTTTTATGCAAACTGACCAGAAGAAATAAGAAAAGTATTATAGTTCATGCTAATAATTTTGCGTTCTTGTGGATTGATGCTACCGTAAAACAAATGCAAAGAATTAAAGTTGTTTTTTGGGGTTTTTTTTTGTGTGTGTAGGTGTTGATCCAATCATTTGGGAACAAGCTAAAGTAGATAACCCGGATCCTGAGAGGTAAGTAAATATCTGAGTGTTTGTGTGAAATTCATTTTGAAGTACTTTTTGTCCTATTGATTTATTTTAACCATGCCAGTGACAAAAAGGTACAGAAAATTTTGCTTAGCTATAGAAAATGTAGTCACCTTTTGTACTAAATATTATATAAATTGTAATACGTTTTCTGATGTATATTTAATTCCTACAGCTTTAGTATTACTGGTTTTTCATTCCTATGTAATATGTAGGAACTGTAGCCATCGTAGGAGTCTTTGGTCCGAGTAATACAATGCAGTTGTTTTTGTTAAAGGCTTCATGCCTTTGAAACAATATGTTGATTTTGTTCTTCCAGACTGATCCCTGTACCCATGGTTGGCTTCAAGGAACTTCTGCGTAGACTTAAAGTTCAAGACAAAATGACTAAACAGCACCAGTCCAGATTAGATGTAAGTTTTAGGGTTGCTAGTGCCAATCATTTTTGGAGATTATTTCAGTGCCGTTTTACCCAACTTACCCTCCTCCATTTTTAGATAATATCAGAAGACATAAGTGAGCTACAGAAAAACCAAGCTACAACAATGGCTAAAATTGCGCAGTACAAAAGAAAGTTAATGGAATTATCTCACAGAGTTCTCCAGGTATCTACCCATACATATACCTCTCTCTCTCTCTCTCTCTCTCTCTCTCTCTCTCTCTCTCTCTCTCTCTCTCTCTCTCTCTCTCTATATATATATATATATATATATATATATATCTATCATTTATAATTTTATCTGTTGGTCCACAATATATACTCTCACTGAGGACCCTTTTGTCGTTTAGGTTTTAATAAAGCAAGAAATTCAGCGGAAGAGTGGGTTTGCTATCCAAGCTGAAGAGGAACATCTACGTGTTCAGCTGGACACAATTCAATCTGAACTTAATGCACCTACTCAGTTCAAGGTAAGACTCAACCTGTGTCCTGATGTTTTAGATTCTGCTTACTATAATATAATATTGGTATTACGCATATGGAAAGCAAAGTTCTGAATGTGGTCTTCTTTCTTATTCAAATTCAACTCCAGAATCCACAAATGATAGTGTAATATAGGGCTGAAACAACGAATCGATAAAATCGATAATAATCAATAACGGAAATCGTTGTCGACGATTTCCGTTATCGATTAATCGAGTGATCGATTCGTTGTTGGAGCACTCGGCTCCTTTTACTTACCTCCGCGAGCGTTCCCCGCTTCCGCTACACGCTCCTTCTTTTAGTTGCGGTTCGCTCTGTGCGAGTGGCTCCATTCGCACAGAGCGATTCGCGGGGGTGGGGTTTCAGGGGATGCAGGGCAGAGTGGGGGTGGGGGGGCAGGCCAGGGTAGGAGACTGAGTGCAGGGCAGGGTGGGGGTGGGGATGCAGGGCAGGGTGTGAGTGTGGGGGCAGGGCAGGAGACTGGGTGCAGGGCAGAGTGGGGGTGGGGGTGCAGGGCAGAGTTGGAGACTGCGTGCAGGGCAGAGTGTGGGTGCAGAGCAGAGTGGGTGCAGGGTGTGAGTGTGGGGGCAGGGCAGAATGTGGGGGCAGGGCTGGGTGCAGGGGCACAGTGCAAAGTGCCAGGGCTGGGTGCAAAGTGCTGGGTGCAAAGTGCCAGGGCTGGGTGCAAAGTGCCAGGACTGGGTGCAAAGTGCCAGGGCTGGGTGCAAAGTGCCAGGGCTGGGTGCAAAGTTCTGGGTGCAAAGTGCCAGGGCTGGGTGCAAAGTGCCAGGTGCAAAGTGCCAGGGCTGGGTGCAAAGTGCCGGGTGCAAAGTGCCAGGGCTGGGTGCAAAGTGCCAGGGCTGGGTGCAAAGTGCTGGGTGCAAAGTGCCAGGGCTGGGGCAAAGTGCCAGGGCTGGGGCAAAGTGCCGGGTGCAAAGTGCCGGGTGCAAAGTTTCTTGAACAGTAATAGTCCACCTCTTTTCAGAATGTTTGGGGTTATTTTGTTTCATAAATATTGTGTTTGGGTTTTTGTACTTTGAAAATATTGTTTTTTTATTACATCATAACAAAATAAGAATGTTAATGTAAATTTTAAGTTGTTTTTTAACATCCAGTTCATTAAATTATTTTAAATAAACAAAAAATTTGCATATTGTTTTTTTTTTATCCGATTAATCGAAAAAATAATCGGCCAACTAATCGATTATTAAAATAATCGTTAGTTGCAGCCCTAGTGTAATAAAACACAATTTATAAGGAATATATTTGGAAATGGAGTCTGATTGGCACTGATTTATTAAGCGTTAAAAAGCCACGTATATAAACTCTGTCCCTTATCTACAGCGTTAGAAATCCTCTCTTTTTACCCAGTGTTAAGTGTTTGTCAAGTGGTAATTCTAATTCAAGTGGGCTAAGCATCCGAGATTATTTAGTACATTTACCTTTCCTTTTTTCAGGGCCGACTTAATGAGCTTATGTCACAGATCAGAATGCAGAATCACTTTGGAGCAGTTAGATCGGAAGAAAAATATTACGTAGATGGTGATCTTCTGAGGGAAATCAAACAAGTAAGTGGCTTCTTATCTAGCTGTTGCCCTTGATGGCTAAAGTGTGGTGTTACACATCGGTCTGGTTCAGATGTGTATTAAAACAAAGCCATCGTCTGATGATAGTCAATAAATGCTATGTGGTAAAAACCACTCTCCTGCAAATTGTCTGAGTTATTGGAAAATAGGTGTAGTCTTACTGGTTAGTTCCTTGCCGGATTAGTTCTTTCCAGGAGCCAGGACCCTCATCTTCTGTACCAGTCTATTTTTAAGATGTATTAATGTCATTTTAAATAGTCAAATATTATTGCCCTGTACTGTAACGGTCATATGGAATGTTGAAGCTATGTTAATGTAAGTCGGGATTCCATTTTATTTGGAGAGCACAAGAAATTGTAGTCACAATCTTCCGGCACCTCGGATGGGTTCCATCAGAAGTAGAGACCCTAAAACATATGCGACTGCATCCTTTTGTTTGTCCATATGATTATTGGGAAATCGGGAGTAAACATTGGACTGTAAAACTTTTGAATTATACTAACATTTCTTTCTCCCCTCAACTGCTAGCATTTAAAGCAACAACAAGAAGGACTGAGCCACCTAATTGGCATAATCAGAGATGACCTGGAAGACTTAAAGCTCGTTGAACAGGGACTCACTGATAATGTTCACATCCGAGGGGGAATGCTAAGCAGCCAAAACACAGCAAGTTCGTTTTTTTAGAGGCCCTGGTTCTATGACAACTTTACTGCATATCGAGCAACACGTACTACACAGATATGACCAAAATAAAAGCAAGTCAATGGATAATGCACTTGTTTGGTAGATTTACAGCATTACTTGATGCCGCTGTATACATAATGCTACAGTTTGACAGTCCTGGGTTTTTATTGAAAAGATTCTTTGGTTTCTATAACACTCTAAACCAGCTGGAATAAACTCATGGAATAGTTTGTGAAACATCAATTGCATAAGCTGCGGATTTAGTGAATGTAAAGTTCTGATTTAGAAGACTTTTCATCTCGGTGGTTTGTGTGTGAAATGGGGGGGATATCATGATATATGGTATTTTGCAAGAATATTAATAATGTTGCTATGGCTACAGTACAAACTTTACCTAAAATGTGGTCTTTAAATATATGTAAAACTGTTTTTTATGGCTCCTATAAATATTTTCTTAATATTTCTACTGGAAAGAGATTTATTTTTTTTTGCGGGAAAAGCTGTTCCATTCCAAAATGCATAATCTTAAAATGGCAAAATGATACACTATATGATCAAATGTATATGGAAATGACTCTTAATTATTGAGTTAAGTTGTTTCAACCTCGCTAATTTGGTGTATAAAATGAAGCAAATGGTTGAATATGGGTTTGGCGGATAAATGCTCTTTTGGCTGAATCTGTGCTCGGATTTCCTCAGACACATTCCACAAACGTCTGGTCATGAAGTGTATGTTTTAAAAAAAACAAAAAAAACCCACCAATTTTTAATAGCCTATCAGTGTCCACATTTTATCAAATGACTATCAGTTAGTATTAAACCCTTATGAACTGTACACACACACACACACACACCCACACGGTATCGGTTGATTGTTAAACTTATTCCATGCAAGTCTACTGGTCAAATGAAAATAAGATGAATCTATCGGTTTATTACAGTGCTTACTTAAGGGAAAAAACAAAATGGGTATATAAATATCCTGTAGTGCCAACGCAGTAGTACAAGAAACTGCATGTAAGAAAAGGAAAATGACCAATCCTGTGAATGCATAAATACAGGGGTCGTAGTGGTTAAAGAGAGCAAAGTTGGCAGCAAGCTTCCGTTTGTTAGTAAAGGGCTTTTTTTTTCATTCAGCAAAGTTGGCAGGAGAGTTATGGTTTAAAACTACACCCATCATGCTAATTCAAATTTAATTACGGTAATTTGATAGAGCATTAGATTCCCTTATAGGTGGGGCTGGGTGAACTTCCCAAAAATGTTGTTTTTTTGTTTTTTACGTTCTTAAAGTTTAGTCCTGTCCCTGAAATCAGATGAACCAAACTAAACGTAAAAAAAAAATTAAGTGAGGTTGTTGCTTCTGTGGTTGTAAGTAACTTGCACAGCTTTTATTACATGTGTGTAGGCATCCCTGTCTAAGTCAATCCACCTGTCCAAAAGGGGTCACTTCATCAAATAAAAAGTCATAAAATAGACTTAAAACTTAAAATAAAGAAAAGGAAGTACAGACTAAAAAGCATATTAATTCTGATTTTGTAAATACTTTTTGTAATCGCCTACCTGAGGCATACATTTTGGGGATTCTATCACAGTATATAGCCATATATTGCTTAGCCCACCACTTAGTCAAGTTTGGCACATTCTACCTATATTTCTTACCAAGGAGCTCAATTAACTGGACAGCACAGCTTCACTAAGTTTAATTTACAGCTCTGCAGTCTTGACAAAGTATCCCCCCCTTGAAGTAAGTCTGCCTTGCAGGTGGATCTTATACTTTGTGTGACTGTTCCGGCCAGTCGCTTTATAACAGTATGTGCATGTCTATAATAAGTCTCCCCAATGCCCCTCTTTTCTAAGTATACATTGGTTGCTACATGTATACCATGGCCTTGTCAGGCACAGACTAGTCATCTGGCATATTTTGGCATTTAGTGTTTTAACCTTTTGAACTCGGGAAGCATTAATTAGGCCAGTGCGACAATTAAACCTTGCATTCAGCGCCTACATAGATCTGAACTTGGTACTGTATAGACTTTGTGAACAGCCATTTACCTTTATTTTTTATGCTGTTTCTACTTCCCATCACCTTCCCACAATTGCAGAGGAAGGTCTGTTGATACAGGCCCCAGATGACAACCAGGGTCCCGAATGGCAACAAAGAAAACTTGCAGAATACTGCCGTCTTTATTACAAAAACTGAGAGTGGCAAATGAATTAAGTAAATACAAGAGTTGGGCAGATCAAAAAAAAATGATGATGTAGTCAATGTGCACAACAAGCTGGTTGACCACCATACTGAAGTTATGACTAGGCAACTGACCAACTTTAATTTTGTTGTTTTTAGCCATTCAGAGATGGACTTGCTTTTGTGTACTTTGGGTCATTGTCCTGCTGCATAAACCAACTGTTCTTGAGCTTTAGGTCACAGACTGATGGCCAGATCTTCTTCAGGATTTTCTGGTAGAGAGCAGAATTCATGGCTCCGTCATTTATTACAAGTTGCGGAGGTCCTGAAGCAGCCCCAGACTCTCACACTACCATCACCCTGACTGTTGGTATGATGTTCTTACTGTAAAGTGCTGTGTTAGCTTTATGCTAGATGTAACGGGACCTGTGTCTTTCAAAATTTCCCCTTTTGACTCATGAATCCACACAATAATATCCCAAAAGTGCTGGGGGTTAACAAGGTTTTTTTTTGGCAAATGTGAGAAGTCTTTGTGTTCTTTTATGTTATCAGTGGTTTACGCTTTTCAACTCTCCCATGGATGCCATTCTCTTTCTTGTTGTGGAATTGTGAACACTGGCCTTCTTCTTTACATGTTAGTTTGGGTTCCTTTGTGACCTCCTGGATGAGTCGTCCATATGGTCTTGGAGGAATTTGGTAAGCCTGACACTCCTGGGGAAGGTTCACCACTGTTCCAAGTTTTCTTTATTTGATAATGGCTCCTACAGTTGTTCTCTGGAGTTCCAGAGCCTTAGAAATAGCTTTGTAACCATTTCCATACTGATAAGTCAGTGACTTTGTTTCTCATCTGTTCTTGAATTTTAGATTGTGGTACCATGTGCTGTTTTTTGAGATCTTTTAGCCTACTTCACTTTGCAAGACAGGTTCTTTTTAATTAATGTTTAGATTCAACAGGGCTGACCATGGGTGTATCTAGTAAAATTAAACCAAATTATTAATTTGGTTAACTGTTTAATAACTAAAGAGGAAATTACCTTTTCACATATGGCTAGGTAGGGTTGGATAGCTTTTTTTCCCTTCTACGATAAATCATAATTTAAAAACTGCATTAGTTTGATCATCTGAAACCGTTAAATGTGAGAAATGTGCAAAAATAGAAGAAATCTGGAAGGGGCAAATACTTTTGCACAGCACTGTAGGAGCAACCACAGATTAACCTCAAAGTGGTAGGCTGAACAACCTTCAGTCTGCATTCTGCCACTTTCCTTGGTGTTGTCTCTTCTGTTTTGCTCCTGTGAATTCCATCTGACCCAGTTTGGTGTATTTCACCCGACTAGTTGTTGGACTTTTTTTGCGGTTCCTGAATTGGCTCTGAAACTCGGTTTTTGTTCATACTTGGCTTGTCCAGGGACCTCACTCATGTCTCCTGATTTGGCACCTGTTGTCTTTCTGAACTGGTTCTGACCCAGCTCCTGCTTGCCGTTCGGCTTCTGATGTTCCTAACTCGAGGTTTCAGACTTGTCATGCTCCTTCAACTACTCCTGTCATTCCTGTGGCTCATACCTCCTCCTACTCCTATTCTTGTGGTGTCACTCTGGAAGCAATGTCAGTACAATAACTATTTTTTAGTAACTTCATGAATTGGGTTCCCATGGCTGAGTCACACACAAGACTAACATCAGTGAGGTATGTTCACTAAACGGAAGAACTTGGCTGGCCTTGTATCATCAAATGTATAATATATATAGTCACATCGGTGAAGGTTCTTGAAAGCCTTTTTACACAGTTAGCATTATACAGGGCAAGTTTGCTAGGAATAGGCCTTCATTCTGAATAATGAAGCGAGAAAGTTAAAATTAAAATAAACGCCACTCTCCTGACAACTGACCCTTAAGTGGATATACCCCACTGTCCAGTGACAAATATCAGCAGAGGTGGTATAAAGCGTCTCTGGAGTCATTCTTCATTTGACAGTCCAATAGGTGACTGGGTGAGTATGAGAAGAGGGTGCTACCTCCCTGCCTGCATTCTGCCAATAAGATAACACAATAATTGTTGAATAAGAAATAACGGAGTTGCTTTTCGTACCTTGGGTTGGGCCCTGTAATTCCTTTGAAAAGTCATCTAAAGCATGAAATAATGTTCAACATTATTCTTTGCTTAAAAAGTCAAAGCCAAAAAATTCAGTCGCGGGATGTTTCTGAGAGGTGACATAGGAATCCACTAGGGAAGCCAACATATTGAGTTACTTATTTAATGATTGTCAATGTTAAATGGACTTTCAGACTTTTTATGTTTGTGTCATAAGTGCTGTAGATGTCCATGTTAAGGATACGGATGTAGATGGCAGGTGCTGGTATAAGTATATATGAGTTTATGTATTTATTTATAGATGCAAACACAATCCAAACATCTATATGTAACCTGATGCTGATGAACTTAGGGTAGCTATAGTGGCTCCTTCATTAGTGCTTTTAGATGTTTTTAAGCTCAAAATCTTAATGCCCTACTTTATCTATTAATAATTCAGTACTTTGCAGAATGCACAATAAGATTGCTGTACAGGTTTTATGTGCTGAATGTCAGCCCAAGAATATAACAAGCTCAATAAATTTCTAATTCTCTGTCTCCAATATGAGGTCTGTCAACTAATCGGAAGGCTTCCAGGAACTCATTGATGTCTATGTTCCCATCCTTATTGAAGTCAATGCTTCGGGCCATGTTCCAGACTGCCTCATCACTAATTTCTATGTTTAAGTGGGAACTTAGTAATTTCCAGGTGTGTTGGAACTCCTCAAATGAAATAAGACCTAAAACAGGAGAAAACAAGTAATACATCTTATTCACATGTGTAAAAATGAACAACATATTTTATTAATGAAATTGCATCCTATTATCTTCTTCTGTAGAGAACAATCACCTAATCAAATGTGTTTAATTACAAAATATCTATACTTTTCTCCCCAATGTCTCGCTTTTCTATGAACTAAGAATGTTTGCTGAAAAAGTCACAATAACATATGTAGAAATAGCAGAAGTCTAGAACTTGAACTGTGTAAATAACACATGGTTCCTCTTCTAAATACTTTATTAAATTATTTAAATGGATATCAATTGGTCACCAAGTCACATAAACCATCTGAGCAAAGCCCTGACCACTACCCTTACTACACACACACACACACACACACACACACACACACTAACAAGTGTCTCTCATTCACCACTTGAAATAATGGGGGTATCAATTTATATTCCTTAGCAAATTTACATTCTTTTAACACTTTGAAAAGCCTTTGTTAAGGCGAAACGTGTAGTGTGCAGTTTTATATTATTTTATAGTTTTTATTATGTAAAGTATAAATAGATTTTTACATTGCTCCTGGGACCATTTTTTTTTTTATTTTTATTTTTTTTATTAAAAAGGACACCTGCTGTTCCAATATCCTTGGTGGGGATCATACCACCTACGCCTGTAGGAAAGAGCAACCTTCAAATTGCTCTTAACCACGATTTTAACCAACACCTGAGTACCACACCATTGCTGCTATTTCTTTAAATCCTTAGGCGAGGATTGTATCGCCCATACGTGCATTTTGGAGCTAGGACAGCTCCAAAAAATTGTGAGTACCACATTTTTATCTCTTTTTATATATACCTGGAATACAAACATACTACACCATTGTGCTGCTTTTCTTTTTTCTATTTTATATTGTTGAAGCGCAACCACTACCCTCTTTGTGAATTTCTACTAGCAATCAAGCCAAGAAGAGGAAACCTTGGCAAGTAAGCTGCTGCTATATTTTTGAACTTTTAAGAATCTGTTTTATATGTTTTTAACAAAGAATTACCTTTAGAAAGTTCTGTCTAGCGTGTTTTCATCCCCCTATTTAAAATTTACATTCTGTATCCTGTTTTTTCCCATCTACCTACTACCTGAAAAAAGGGAGGGAAACGCTTCAAATATGTTTAAAAACGAGACATTATGGCATCCTGTCAATTCAGTATAATTAATTTGACATATAATAAAGAGGTGCCTATCAATAAGGACTAAGTCTTATGTGTATTCAACGTACCAGAGTTGTCACTGTCTATTATCCTAAATATGGTCTCCAAATCCGATCGGTTTCTGTAGAGAGCTTCCAGTAAACTGGCATGTAAGTTCTGCAATACAAAAACCATTCATATAAAATACACACATGGCATTCCATATTTGCCAGTTCACTATTTTTTACAGATGTTATTGTAAAAAATATTATTCATTTACAATTATTACAAATCAATTTATTGAAATGTACAGAAACATTGTTTATGTTACACTAATTACTGTGCAAATGGGCCAAAAAATATATGTAGAATATTTCTTCACTAGCATCCTCTTCATCTTCTTGCTCTTTCTTATGTCTTTCGTTTTTTGGGGGTTTTTTTGTCCGCATCTCCATAGACATGTCCTCCCGGTGAACGCAAAAATGGCGGGATTCCGGTGACACCCTTCAATCAGAGAGAAGATATCATGGAAGCTACACCATTTTTGTGGACGTTCACCGGGAGGTCATGCCCATGGAGATACGGAAGAAGAGGGAAGAACAAGAAGATGTAGAAGATGCTAGAGACAAAGGGGAGCTTTGAGATATGGAAGGTCGTGGAGAAGGTAGGGAGACATTCAGACAGTGTGAGAGAGTGGAGAGAGTGAATGAGCCTACGAATGAAAATTCAGAGATTTTGGCTTAGTTTTTTTTTCGTTTCGTCTGGGGTTTTGAATTGAAAAAATATGCAAGTTTCATAAAATTTGCGATTTGTAGGAATCTGAATGCACAAAGTCTCTTACTAAGCCTCTTATTGGCATTTAAGCTTCAAGCCAAGAGAGTGTTATCTGGCCTTGAGTTCCCCTTGCACAGGTTCTAGCCACACCCTGCCCCTTCCAAAACTATTTGATCAATTCCAAATAGACAAATTATATTAGACTGACAAAATAATGACCCTGCATAATAGATTGTAAGTGCGCAAGAGCAAGGCCCTCTACCAGTATGTTTTAACATGTTATTCTTATTGTGGAATTGTATATTGTCAATTTTAATGTTAATGTCAAGTACTAATATTCCCTGTGCTCCCTTTTGTAATAGCACTATGGAATTTGCTTGGGCACTGTAAATAATGTAGCAGTACCTCTCTAATTGGTTGGCATGCAGAAAGTTCATCAAACCACTCTCTATATTTAAGAAGTCCCTCTGGAGAACTACGTATAAGCTGTGGCCTCAGCATTCGCCATGGCAGACCAAGATTCAAAACTGATTCCAACGCAGTTGCCCAGTCATTTAAAGTAATGTATCCTGTGGAAAAGAATACAAATATCTGTATAGTTTGATGTGTCAGGGGTGGGCAAAATAAGAAAAGCAAAAGACTAAGAGATGCCACACCAGTTTCCTTTATTAATCTATACATAAAATAGCCAATAGTTGAATTGTTTTTTGAGATATCCAGCCATTTTTTTATCTCATTCTATAACATACGAATAATTGATGTTTAATGTTTCACCATTTTCATGAGGCAACAATTCCCAATATTATGATTGTTAAAACCATAATGATTAATGCCCTATTTTCAACATAATAAAAAAAATGTTTCATAGTATAACAAAATTTCCACTTTTCAGTCCAAAGGAGTGATTTTTCCTATTAACATAAGATTTAATAAACCATGATACTATAAGCGTAAATGGGATTTCCCAAACTGTTTGTGTCCTAGACCAAGCAGATCCTGCTGGCTATGAGTTCTTATGTATTATTTATTCTTAAAATCACCTGAATACACAATGGAATGTAAACTACCTGGATACTTACAAGAAGAATGTTGTGGCTCAATATCTATATGACCCTCTTTGTGACATTTACAACTAGTTTGCCATTAAATAATCAGAATGTAATTTTAAATGAAATACATAAAAGCTGAATTAGCATTATTGGTGTTAATGGTGACCTCAATATAATGATGGCTGTCCTTACCGCTTTGCTTTTTGTCATAAAGCTTGAATGTGTTGATGAGGTCTGATTTATGAGCAAACAGTTTCTCCCTCAACGCTCTCAAAGCGGATTCCTCTACCGCACTCACTCTAAAACACAAAAAATAGGAAGGAACTCGGCTGAATGTCTAGTCGAACAATGGTGCAAACTTCCTGAACCTAAGTTGGAGGCAGATCAGTCAGGCATTAAAAACTTTTTCAGTAGGGCCGTGGAAGACAAGGTGCATTGCCTAATGTAGCTGTGCCCTTTGGGTTTTATTTATTTTAATTAAATGGTTTCTATCCAGTGTCAGGGCCGGCCTTAGGGGTGTGCGACCTGTGCGGCCGCACAGGGCGCCATGGCAACAGGGTCGCCGTCCGGGACTTAAATTATAACATTGTTTGGTTTTTTTTGTAACTTTATTTAACATCCTCCATGTTAAATAAAGTTTTTTTTCAACTTTATTTAACATGGAGGATGTTAAACAAAGTTTAACCAAAAAAACAAAACGGTGTTTTCATTTAAGTCCCAGACAGGGGCGCCGAGCGGTTGCTGAAAACTCCGTGACTCCGGCAGTGAGCGGGAAGACGGACGCCTCCCGCTCCCACCGCAGGACTCCGGACACAAGGTAAGTAAGGATAGGGGCAGATATAGTGATAAGGGGGGGGGGGGGCAGTGAGAAGGCAGAGAGAGGGGGGAAGGCAGAGAGAGGGGGGGAGGCAGTGAGAAGGGGCAGAGGGGGGGAGGCAGTGAGAAGGGGCAGAGGGGGCAGATTTTTTTCCTTTCTTTTTTTTTTGTGATGGGGGGGCGCCAGAGGAGTAGTCCGCATATGGCGCCAGAACACTCAAGGCCGGCTCTGTCCAGTGTGTACATTACGGCAAACCTCCAGAACTAGTCCTTATAGGTTGGGTTACCGTGCGACTGCAGCGTTGGAAGCAAATCCTTTAACACAAGCACTTCAATGGGTTACATAATTACATTTAATCACTACTATAAGGTGGTGTACATTAATGTTAAAAGAACTATGACAACCAAAGTTGATGATAAGGTATTAATAGTGAAAAACAAAAAATCCCATAGGGAACAATTATCTTCATAAAGCTCTGCCACACATTTGTCATATGTATCCCTTTGTTAAAGTGGAAGTTTGGTCACATGTATGGATATACATTTTTGGCAATGAAAGGCAGAGTACCTTTGCCTCATAGTCAGAGTATGTGTAGTCTTATTTGCTTGGTATTGTACGAAATGGGGGACAAGGTTAGGTCCAAGTTTGATGTAGGCCCCTTTATTGCTGCCAACTTCATAGTAATTTGAAGCAGAAAATATAGTCAGTACCTAGCCAAAAAAACAAAAGAAAAGGTATTAATGACTTTATTAATTGTGGTATAGAATGCTATGTTATCGTTCAGTTCTGTGAATGTAAATTTCCTTACCTTCCCGTTGTGGCAGAACCCATAACCTTCCTGCTTACATTCATGGGAACGTATTAGTAGCTGTAACCCATGTTTTTTAAGGATTTTTTCTGTCACATCAGGACCAAAGTAACAACCTCCTCCACGCACTGAGTTTGATTTGCACCCATCTTGTGCCATTGGATCACTCCAAAGAATATCTACAATCTACCCAAAATAAAAAAACGGAATCCTTGGAACAAATATTGATATATATGTATAATAATAATATATATTATTGATACAAATAATGAGAAGCTTGAGAGCATTGAGAATTGAAAGCGCAAGCTGCCTAAGCGGCACGCTAATTGTCCATTGCTGGACATTAGTTATATAACAGGGGTCATTAAAAGGTCAGGAAAGTCAGGGCATTTAGTTTTGGCGGGCTAGGTTAGCTAAATTCAGTTTTAGGTTGCTGGGCAGGTAGTTTAGATAGCACTACACAGCACGAGCGTTTGCGCGAGCGTTCTGTGCGGCGGGAAAATAAGCGCAGCTGATTGGTGCAATCAGCTGTGCTCGCGGCGCAAGACAATTTTAAAATAAATAAGCTGCACACAGAGAGATTAAACTGACCTCAAGAAGCTGTTGCTGAGCGAGCACCCCCCTTTTTTCTGTTTAAATGTATGTTATATTGTCGTAGTTTTATAGGGGTAAAGGTCGCTGAAAACTTCACGAGCAACCGCTAGGCGCCCCTGCCCGGAACTTAAATTAAAGCATTGTTTGTTTTTGTTTTTAACTTTATTTAACATCTTCCATGTTAAATAAAGTAAAAAAAAACCTTTATTTAACATGGAGGATTTAAATAAAGTAAATGCCCACCTTATTAAAGGTTTTGATTGTGATTTTTTTTCTGCAAAGGCCAAAAGCTAATATTACATTTAAAATAAATGTGAAGCACAAAATAAATTAAATAACATATTTACTTCACCTGCTTTCTCTCTTCGTTGTCAATGTCATATTCCTGTATGTCCGAGTCAGACTCGGAACCAGAAATGGGGCTATCTGGCTCTCTGAACGTGTCTGTGAACCCCACCTGCCTACGGCATTTCTCAAGTTCTTCGTCCACGGTTTGTCGCACCCGCTTAGAAATCTCCTTTCTGTCGATGGTGATCGTGGTGGGACTGCTGGCAGATCTTTTGCCCCTATATTTTGGTAAAAGGCTTGGGCTAGAACTGTAGGAGAATGAGCAACTCCTTGGATAGGGCACTGTTGTTTCCACAGGTAAAGCAGAGTCTCCATTAGTAAATGTTTCCTGACTTGACTTTGACTCGTTCTGTTTGACATTCTCTTTCTTTTTCCGAGGCCGCAAGGTTGAAGTGAACTAATGATTCGAAACAATTACTTTTTAAAATGCTCTTAGGGTACTTAATTTTTAAAAGCCAAATGCAAAAAAACAACAACAAATATGCATCAATAAAATGTGACATAGAGAGTATTATCTCTGGTATCTGCTTTTTATTTTCAATATTGTAATAAATGATTTTAATTATGTTTATATTGTGTTAATTTTATGTTTTTTTCACACAAGTTCTGTTATATTAGTTTCAAACACAACATATTATTTCTATTAAATTAATTTAAAAAACAAAACAAAATCAATGGCATACAAGTTCAGTGACACTTGCTCCTCACTTCCTCTTCCAAAATAGAGGGGCAATTTATTATGGATGAACATTATGTAAATCCTAAGAATTCATGTGATATACATATAAAGTGGGTTTCTAATAAATATATACAAGAATTATATATGTATTATATATTTTACATTTTGGTCTTCAATACATAGCTTTATTAAGGATATACAATTTGGAAAATTGACAGATTCTCTTGAAATGAAGTTTTAAAAATATCTAAAAATATTACCTTGTGTCGTTCAATTTTAGACAGTAGCTCTAAGTCTGTTGTATCTGATATTCCTCCGTGAGTAACAAGTACCTTTTGGTCAATTAGAGTGGCTAGTGGGAGCCAGCTAAAAACATTTTGTAGCAGTTTCAAGATTTTCTTACCATGAACCTGAAATAGGGAGATTACACAAGTTTATATGAAAATGTAATATAATTTGTGTTTTCTTGGTATTTTAAAAAGTTTTTATTGATTAAATTGTTGAGGATGTCCATAACCCTATTCAATGCACAATGCATATCCTGACTCTATTCACAAGGTATTCCTTTTCAAGTCAGCGGCCACATTGCATACAAAATAGTCCGCAACCTCAAACATACCTTGTATTTCTTCATAACTTCTTTTGTAAATCCGTATCTATAAAAAATAAGTAAAAGGTAATCATTATTTGTTAAAGATAATACAATTAGACACAATTAGCCTTAATTTTTCAGTAATTACCTTAAGTTGACCATGTAGTCCTCATGGTTTCCTCTGTTCAAATGGACAACTTTGGGGTAAACCAGCAGGAATGCAAAGAGAATCATCAGAATTTCAATTGATTGTTTTCCTCTGTCTACAAAATCCCCGTTAAAAAGGTAAGGTCTCTCTGGGGATGGAAGGCCATTCTGAGAGCGAAACAATGAAATAAAAATACAGATTTCATTAGATTTATATATAGGACCTGCAGATTCCACAGCATTGTAACAGCAAAATTATTTAACAAAGACAATTTAATAGAATTTGACAGAAGATAGGAACCATTTGGCCCAAATTGTGCCTGCTCTGATCTCCCTGCATCTGAGTTTCTCAAGTTCATATAGACAGAGGGAAAAGGAAAAGATAGAAAGATAAAAAGGAAGAGGGGGGTATGTGAGAGCAATGTTGTATTTTAGGCTAAGTCTATGCTAGGATGTGTGTGTGTGGGCAGGAGTCAGTAAGGGCAAATGTACAGGTGTGTAGCTTTACAACATCTTAAATATTGTATTATTTTCTATATTTTAAAACATTTTTGATTCAAGATTAGAAATTCTCAAAGTTGAGATTCTGTTTCAGATAAGATTAAAACAGTGTGATTCACAGGGCCCCACTGATATTATTCTATATGAAAAAGGCACCTAAGTGACCATCCTCTGTGAAGATGTTGGTATGCAAAGATTTATACATTGAGCAGAACAAAGCATGCACCAGTTTGTAAGCCCAATAAAGTACTAACTTTTGGATACATTTTAATGACATTTTTAGATAAGAGTTAATGAATTCCTTCCTATAATGCAAATTATAATCCAAATCACATCTTCAATGACATCCCTCCATGTATTCATAGTACTACAGCTTCTAACAGCTATATGTAAGGAATGCATATAGAAGATACTTTACATACCTTGTAAAATATCAAAAACAAGTCATCGAGTCTGCCATGCAAATCTCCTAAAAAACAAAAGTAAGGCAAAATGTGATCATGGAGGTTACATATTAATTTTTAAGGTCAAATGATCCAGAAAGAACTTTTGGTACAAAAAATAGTAAAATAATAGTGAGGAATAATGAATTACATAAAAAATAGATGGCTCAAAGAAAGCAAGGTTTTTAGATTCCTGATGGATTAACATAGCAGCCAAAAAAAACTAATCAACGTACAGACCTATTAACAAAGTCCTGGGATCAGCCCTGTCTATCATACATTAACACCCTAAAGAAAGGGTTAAAACTTACAGGCAAATAAGAACAACATAAATAACATTATAAGCACCTGTGCTTACCACAGATTGTGATTTCTTTGCTGTAACTGGTAGTTACACGCTTTATATTTGGCAGTAGTTTCAGGTGATTTTTTGTCTCATGCAGGAGATGCAAAACGTAACGGGCATGGAGCTGCTACTGGGAGAAACAGTCAGAGAGTCAGAGAATAAAGCAGTACCACAAAAATCATGCATCCTCTTTCAACACACAAAACTAGCATGGTGGACAGTCTCCAGGCTAGATAGCTGCGAGGGGGGGGGGGTCCTAAAAGGGTTAATGCCAAGCAGCCTTCAGGATACCCAGTCACTACAGGGCACAGAGCTACCACATCTAACCCGAACAACTCACCCCACCACCCCATATTTGCTACCATCATCAAGACGGTGTTAACATACACAGGCTGTAGTAAACCCAACTGACTATACATTAATAACACAATTTAGCAAAAATGTATACTATAACCATGTGCAATCCCCAAAACTTCAATTCACAGCACAAAGACGAAACTACTTAAATCTTATCTTTAATTTGATTAAATATAGGCATAGAAAAAACATAAAAGACCCATGCTTCTCTCAATGCAACGCATTCCCCCAAACCAACAACCCCCCCATGACATCCCTCTTCCCAGAGACCAATTTTCTTATTTATATGCACTATACAGATATTTATTTGGATAGGAATGCCCACAGCGTTTATTATAATTAACTGTTTACACCGTTTAACTGTGTAATTGTGTGTGAGCATGGATGTGTACTTGTGTAGGTGAGCATGAATGTATAATTGTGTGTGTGTGAGCATGTATGTATAAGTGGGTTAAATGGAGTGTGTGTGTTAGACTGAATATGTACGTGTGTGTTCGTGAGCATGAGTAAGTGTGTGTAATTTGTGTAAGTGTGTTTACATATGTGTTGCAGAGTGTATGTTGGAAGGGGGGGGCAAGGGGCAAAGAAGGCACAGACAAGTTGTTTGGGGGCAGTGATGGCACAGACCAGCTGTTGGGGTCCCCGGGTCAATTTTTCACACCAGGGTCCTGTGGTTTCTAGATACGCCCCTGTCCCACATGTGTCACACCTATGCCAAAATACTCAAATGAAGCTAAACAGCAACCAAAGCTAACATTAAACTAACATTTTTACCACCCTCACCCAGAGACAAGATTTCCAATGTCTCCCACCAAACAAACCCGTGCAACGTTGTTGCTTCAGTCTGAAAATTAGGAATGATATCAACTTGTCTGTTGGTGCCCTGTAAGTAACCCAAAAACCTCTCCCCTTGTCTTACATTTTTTCAACTTGACCCTATCCTTTCAATGGCTGCTCTAAACAAGTACAAAACTATTTTAAATAAGCAAAGGTTAAACATAAACACCTACACAAGTAAAATAACCATGGAATTTTCCAAATGTTGACGTTCCTCACAAGAAGAAGTTCCCTCAGTTCTTTTGTTTTCACATGCTAGGTCATGACTAGTCACTAGACCCTATGTTATTAATTCTGTTTGTATAGCTTTACACCAAACCTTCAATCATGATAGTATTTGCTGTAAAACATGTATTTTACCTCATATGTTCATAACATTGGGTTTGTTAGATGATTTGGTTCCCACACACAGGTGCCAAATTCATATTTGTATATTTGGAAAGTAGAAGTATTATTAAACACTCATCTACAGACACCAGACAAGCCAGAAGGCTTGTTTTTCCCTCAGAAATCTCATGGTGCTTTCACAACCACAAGGGATTCTGGGTAGGCACATGCAAATAAGGTTAACAATTATCACCTTTGCCTCTATATCCACTTTATATAGAGGTAATGGTATATTTGGAAA
Organism: Sceloporus occidentalis; assembly: GCA_023333645.1. Lineage (NCBI taxonomy): Eukaryota > Metazoa > Chordata > Lepidosauria > Squamata > Phrynosomatidae > Sceloporus > Sceloporus occidentalis. Next base: position 201,047 of record JALMGF010000095.1, on the reverse strand, counting down.
ATAACACATTCCTATTCCTCAGGCACTGTCAAACCCATGACTGCCACATTTACTGTGACTGTGGAGGGCACACAGCTGGCTCCTGGGACATATTTATGTTCTAGGCCTTCCCTGAAAGTAAACTTTGGACATAATCATGAGCATGCAGTGTCCCCTGTGTGACCGCGTACATTTGCAGTTCTATGACGCCCAGGACAGGATACCTGTCCAAGACTCACACCATTGAAGAAGAATATCAATATCTTCAGTACACTAAAGCTTCTGACCCATAAAGCCCTGGAAAACAATGCCAGGATTCCTTTATTTGAAATGGGGCAATTTTGCCCATATTTCTTCCAGGGATCTGCGAAGAACATCATGGTAACACATACTCCCTCCGGTGATGGCATTGTCGATATTGACAACACAGATATCTGAATACCAGTCTCAGCAAAAGTAAAAGGTCTTTACAACAGAAAATAAACTTTGTTTGTAGTAGAAACATCCATTATTTACCAAATAAATAAAACATAACAAATTTGAATTTTTAACTATAAAACTATGTTATCTTTGAATGATACATCATCATGTAATATAACACTTACTTGTTTTTGTTTGAATGCTTCTACCAAGGCTGCGGCATGCATAGGCTTTAATGGGAAGGTAAGGTGAGGACCAGTGTACGACTCGGGAACCTCTATGTATTCGTAGTCATAGTATTTTTCCAGCTCGGTATCCTTGAAACTTTCCTCATCAGAGAACATACGGCAGATGAAATCCCCTTACAAAAGTTAAAAAGTTCCAAGGAAGACATTTACCAAGGAGTGTTGCAGTGTTTCAAGTTATTACTTAGACTAACAGTACTATAAAAAAGGCTAATTATTCCAGTAAAACTACATAAATTAGGCATTCTTAAATATGTACCCTGCCACCACTATTTGGGTTTATTCACTAAACTGTGAGACTGAACATAGCCTGCCAACCAGCCCTCAAATGTGGACATGACTTTCTAGAACAGGGCTGCACAACTCCAGGCCATGGTTTTTGGGAATCCCAACACAAGCATGGGCGTCTCAATTTAAAAAAAATCATTAAACAACTTTTTTGGGACAGGTATACACAGAATTCCTGGTTGGCCTGTGGCCATTGAGGCCCAGAGTTGTGCAACCCTGTTCTAGAACATTCAAGGTTCCCAAAATTCTGAATGATGTCACCTGTACTCAGGCAGGCAGTTCAGCTTTGATATACCAGTGAGAATAACCACAGATATTATCACATCACATAAGAATATAAGGGATTAAACTCCAGACTGTGTGAGCCTGAGAATCTGCCCATTCCATGCAGTTGGAGGTTTTATAAAAGTTCAAATATACTCTTCCTTGTCATTTTAATTAACATATAAAAACAGCTAATTACACTGAATATTTTCTTTTAGACAGAAAATGTTAACATCTATCAACTCTGGGATTATAATTATTATATATTATTATATATATATTATATTTATTGATATGTACTATTATAATATGAGTAACTTACTTTCTTTACTATTGTCAGGAGTGAAATGGTCCATCAGAAAATTGAAGAAATCATATAGCTGCACGAAAAAAATACAAATATTACATTACTATTGTCATTACCTTACATGACCTCATCTATAAGAACAGGGCATTTATTGGTTAAGCAGCCAAGAGAATGTTGACAAGATTAAGGTCTTGTGAATCATACCTGAAAATCTGGGTCATCAAGGCATTAATTAGGCTTATTCTGTGTTAAACCACTAAATGACAGGATGACAATATTTACTTTAGAATTCCTAAACAACAGGGTATCATTCAGTGGCAAGAGTCCTGATAGGTGAGTGGAGGCCAGGTACACAAAAAAGTGTTTTGTTTTTTTAGAAAATAAGACCATGACGGCAGTAAGGGTGAGTAGAATTTAAGGCCCGTCTATGGGCTGCTTCCATATCGTCAAAACACCTTAGTTCCCTCTAACCCCTTTGCTAAGATATTCTGTAATTGATGTGATCTTCATTTTAGAGAAATAAAAAGCAAGAAAGAGCATTTTGTATATTTTACCAGTATGTGTACCACAAGTCATGAGTTCCCATTTCACAGAAGACGATAAGGGGTTTAACTGGAGATTGGAGCACGTTTGGTGCAGCACATTCCTTAACGTCTCTTTCTCTAACCATATAATAAGGAGTAGTTGAAAAGGATAATTTTTCACTCTATTTTAAAATCCCCTTGTACATTTTTAAAAGTTAAAACAATATGATACAAATGTCCCCCAAACTTTGGATGTTAGTGAAAGAAAAGAAGAGGCCAATATATAACACTCTCTCATTCATTCTCTCTCACCCTCTCTAATGCTCTTTGTCAATGTCTCCCTAACCTTTCCACTGACCACTTATGTGTCTGTCTCTTATTCCACAGCTCCACGTCTTCTCTTGCATCTTCTTGTTCTTCTGTCTTCTTTCTTTGTCTGCCTGTCCTCTGTTATCTGCTCCATTATCCAGGTACTTCAGCAAAAGTGGCGGAGCCTTTGTGCATTCCCTCTCCCACGATTGGAGGAACATGGGAGAGGATGTCTCCATGGAGCTTTGCGTGGCTTCGCAGATGGATTCCCAGGGAAAGAAATGTGTAAAAACGCTTAATTTTCTCTGCGGATCCATTTGCATTAGCGGAGCTACGGAAAGGAGACAGGGACATAGAAGTGGTCGGCAGAGAAGATTGGGAGACAGTGAGAGAGCGTAAGACACAATACATAAAAGTGTGAAAGAGTGAATGAGAGTGTGGGAGACAGCATAAGAGAGTGTGAGAGAGCGAGTGAGAATGAGTGACAAGCCCCAAAGCTTAGCCAGTTGTGCCGCAGATCTGAGGTCCAAATAAAGAATGACCTCGATTATGAGAATGATTTTTCTGAAAGATTTATTTAGTGTATCATAAGAAATTTTAAATTTTCCAGATTACCTTGATTTGATCCTGTTCCCCTGTGTACTCTATAGACTGGAAGATACTCCAAGTGCATCTCCTTCTCACCTCCATCTGAGCAATGTAACGTCGGTACCAGCGCTGAATAAGAACTGCTGATTTGAATGCTGCAAATTACATATATCATTGAATACTTTTGAAGAGAGACTTGCATTTACAATGGCATTTGTTAAATTACCCACATTTTCCTCTTCAAAGGCAGCTACTACTTTCACAGCTTTTGGAACAACTATAATAATTTATTAAAACTACCTCTCAGCATAACTGTTTTTGATGTCTTTGGTTTAAAAGTAAAGTATTTTACCTTAGGGAGATTAAGATCTGCAGCAAAAAATGGCACAAAAAGCACAACTACCCTTGATCACACAACATCCTCCTCCATCCTCTGTAGTTCAATTATTTCCTGTCATACATACAATGTACATACCTGTGCTAGCCGGGACAAGAGAGGAACCTGTAATGAGAAATACAAGGCCTCCGTAAACTGCCATGTATTTTTGCAGTGACATTAAGGAAAAACAAATGCATGGTTTGGGACAGAGTTGGCATTTCCAGCCAGAGTATGAGAGTTATTGCAGGAAAGCATCTCAAAAGAGAATACATGCAGTGATCTCTATGCATTCCTGTCCAACACATGTTCATCAAGAGCGACTGCTTAGAAAAACCATAGCCTTCCCTGTTACTCCTTTTGTACGATAACACAATATATGGTTCCCTCCACTACTATTGGCATCCATATATAGGCGCAAAGAAGGCTGTGAAAAATTGTTATTATTGTTTAAACTTGGATGTCAAACAATTGCGCACACAACACAAAATATATGTGTGACACAATTATTGGCACCCTTTTAGTCAATACTTTATGCTACCTCTCTTTGCCAAGATAACAACTCTTCTCCATAATACCTGAGGAGGTGGGAGAATACATGGCAAGGGATCACATACAGAATCTCCTCCAGATCATTCAAATTTCCAGGTTGACGCTGGTGGACTCTCTTCTTCAGCTCACCCACAGGTTTTCTATGAGGTTCAAGTCAGGGGACCGGGATGCCCATGGAAGGACGTTGATTTTATGGTCAGTAAACCACTTTTGTGTTCACTATGATGCATGTTTTGGATCATTGCCCTGCAGGAATATCCAATCACGGCCCGTTTTACGCTTTCTGGTAGAGGCAGTCAAGTGTTCATTTAATATCTGTTGATCTATGATAGAGTCCATTATGCCATGTATCTTAACAAAATGTCCAGAAAAACAGCTCCCAAACATTAAAGAGCGACTTTTCCATATGGCTACCTCTCTGTGTGTGCCAAACCCACCTCTGTTGTTTATTGCCAAAAAAAGCTCTATTTTGGTTTCATCTGACCATAGAACCCGATCCCATTTGAAGTTCCAGTAGTGTCTGGCAAACTGAAGATGGCTGAGTTTGTTTTTGGATGAGGGTAGATTTTTTTTCTTGAATCCCTACAGAACAACTTGTGGTGATGTAGGTGAGGCCGTATTGTAGTTCTGGACCCCAAAACCTCAATAACTTCTGCGGTTCTTCAGCCGTGATCCTTGGAGATTTTTTGGCCTCTGGAATCATCCTCTTTAGTGCGTTAAGACAATATAGACACACATCCTCTTTCCTCTTCAAGGTAAATTCATAATATTTCCAGTTGACTAGAGCTTCTTGATTATTGCACAGATGGAGTAAATGTGCATTTCCATTGCTTTTGCTATTTTCTTATAGTCACTTCCCATTTTGTGAAGCTCAACAACCGTTTGTGGCATCACAGCTATATTCCTTGGTCTTACCCATAGTGATAAATGACCAGGGGGATTTGGCCTATGTGCTATCTAATATTTATAGTGAAACAGGAAGTCATGATTGAACAATTTCCTGTTCCTAGTCATCCAGATGTACTCAAAAAAAGTAAAGTATCAATGGAACTATACTTCAAATATATTTTTTTTCATATGCATTCATGGGGTGCCAACAATTCACAATTTCCCATTTTTTCCAGTTTTTTTGGATACATTTGCATTGTGGTTGCAATTGTTTGATATCCATGAGAGCAGAGTATTATTGTTTATTTTTTAAAGAAAATATCAAAAGGTTGAACATTAAACCTTTTTTCACAGTATATTTTGCCCATATTTAACAAGGGTGCCAGTATTAGTGAAGGGCACTGTATAAGCTAGATTTCAGTCAGTTGAATTTTACCCCACAATTAAAAAAGTTGCTCATGATGCCTTGACAGGATACGAGACACCATGACAGGAAAGCCACAACCAAGAGCTAAACTCAAAACAATGGAAATAAAAACGAAACAGTTGTCACTCCTTACCACTATTAATGTTATGCCTTCTTGGTTATACTAACTCTATAATATACAACAAATAAAAAGAAAAAATTTAATCACGTTTATCATGTAAACCAAGTATATGTTGTTAATGGAGTGTATATTTGATGTGCTTTCCCTCTTACAATCAAAATGTCCCAATATATTATTTTAAAATAAAACAACAATATTAGGTTGTTAGCATTGTGTACGATATAAATTGTTGCTCACCCTTCCTTGATCTGCGAATTGAGTGACTGTGGGTTGAGCTGGTAGAAGTTCCACATCCCATATTTTTGTATAACTATGACCTAGACAAAATTAGGCAAACAATAAAAATAAATGATGTTTGTTTTTACAAAGAGAGTTGTAAACCAGGTTAGTAAAGAAAGAAACAGACAAAGCAAGCCCAAAAATATAAAAAGAGGAACTGCTTTATAGTGGGTTGTATTTGTGTTGGATACTAAAAATTTCGCCAGATGCTTTCACCAGATAAAGAAATTTATGTCATTATGAGTTTTTGAGGTACAATATTCTCAACGTAAGTGCCTATGATGCCAGTTTATCCATGTTTATGTTAATTCTAACTCTTAGATATGACCTTTTGTTCCATACACAAGCAATTGACGATAGGCGTTGACGTGGTGAAGTTGGTCAGGCATATGGTACAACAATGGTAACAAAACAATTCCCTCTTTTGTCTGTGATCAAATAATTTTTTCTTAGATTAAGGGATAGGTAGGCTGAGACTTTAGAGGGGGTCTTTGGCAGCAGAGCCATTAAAGCATAAGCACTCTCTTCAAAGGTTCATACACTTAACGTAAACATTACTGAACATTCACTTATAAATACACACAATAGTACATTTTAAGTAACCAAAATGAATCAAAAATAAAATTATCCTTCATAAAAAGCACTATGTTTGGACATTAAGACAAGGTTCTAAAAAAAAAAGAGTCCTTAAACATTTGGGAAACCAGAGTAACAATTCTCCAACTTAGTTTAACTATGAAACCAGTAAATAATGGTACACAAGTGCAAAAATAAAGGGACCGAAGCGACCACAGTGATTATACATGGTCCTATAACATGTCTTGTCTTTTATTGTTGCAGTCTTTGTTAAGTAGTAGTCATGGTTACTTCAGTGTTATTTTCATATACCCTGTTCACTAATGATATCACATATCTATTCCATACATCTTTCTTCAAGTTCTTCTGTTAAAGTTATTGCATCTAGCATTAAGTAAAATGGAAATTCTAGCCTTTCACTATTGGGCTTTTTAGGTTCTGATTATTTTTGAATATACTATTTTTTTAGTTGATGCAGGGGAGGGCCAAGTGGCTTATAACATATTTGATCAACCACATGGTGAACCATATGGACTATCCGGTCCTGGCCAAAACACATTAATAGAAAGTAAATGCATAGAAAACACATAAAAAGAGCATATTGTGTTGCTCTAGACACCCCAGTGGCCATTTGCGGAATTGCAATTAAAAAATAAAGGCTAGTGGATAAAATTCTTTAAAAGGGAACTCCCACCATGTTTTTTATTTGTAGTATACAATTAAAAATATGTTTTTAAAAAATATAATGTTTTCAGGTAGCCGCATTTTAGCCGTTTTTATCTGGTAAAAAAGAAACTGTGGTTTGGAACAGGTAATGTCAGACTTATATCGATGACAACCTCCAGGTCTTCAAGGTGAAAAATATTTTTATAGGACCATCCCCACCTGGTGCTGGTTATCTAAAATGAGTACTTTACACAATACGGGTACCAGGATTTGCTTCCTAACTTTCAAGTGCAGTAGGGCTCACAGCAAAGTTCACAACCCTGTGTGCAATATAGCTATTAATAATTCTTCCATACTTGGATGGTGCTACTCCACAGGCTTTTTCCCTCATCTGTCTTGTACACTTTTGGACACTATCGTCGCATTCTCTTTAAAAATTAACCCTTCTTTAAACTCATACACCACATCCTTACACTGGAACGTATGGTATGGAAATTAGTTCCTTATATAAATTATGATTTTGTACCAGTCATTGGATTTGACCCTATTAAATTAAATTGAGCCCTCACTTTTTACATTTAGGATTTATATATTCACTAATCAATTAATTAACAGCATATTGAAATTATACCAATAGCAAATTCACTTTTATTTTTGATGACTTTTTGTTTTAGTACTAATTACAAAAAAATGCTATTTAACGAAAGCTTACCTCATAAGCCAGAAATATGTCATAGTTATCTCGAAAGATTTTGTGTGCTTTAAAGCTGTATCATTTTACTCAGCATCTCCCCAGATGTTTAAACGGGATATGAAATGTGGTTCACAGATGAATTTTCCAATACGCTATTAAACAATGCATTGCCTTTTTTTAAGTAGTGGTGGTGGCAGCAGTGGTCTTCTCCTTTACCAAAATACTCAGCTTCCAGACAGACAATGAATACCTTTTATTTATTTACAAAACTCCAGAGCTGTAAAGCTACCATGTGACACATAAGACACTGAAGGGATCTGTAGCGGATTAGGATTATAATGGGTTCTGAAACAAATACTCTAGACTTTTCCTTAATAACTACGCAGTGAATACTAGCACTTTCGATGCCTTTTTTAGCCACAATACTACAAAATATTTAATGTAAAATTTCAATATATTCATAAATTAACCTTAGAAAACTTTGTTTTCTTGCACTCTTTTCCAATTGCTCTTGTTATACACAAATTTTGAAAAGCAGAAATATATGTTTAGAACGTGTGATTAATTTCTCTTTTTATGTAGTTGACTATGGGCTTTAGAACATACACACAAAATGCTAAAAGGCGAGCTCACCTGAGAGCTAACACTTAAATAACCTTTTCTACGGGGATTGGAAGCACCTCGGATTTTAGTACACTGTTGGTATTTTATAGGGAAAGACTCTATTATCATATCAGACTAGTTTCAATCACTCAATCAAGACAGTCTACTTGAAGAAAAAAAAACAATAAAACAACAGGCTCACCGCAGAAAAATGTTTTGCCCGTCATCATCAGCAAGATGTATTTGGTATCACTCTTAACACAATGAGCAAGGGGGTCCACATATGGACTCATCCTTATACTTGGGGAGACCCCACAAGATTTCCAGGGCAGAAAATAAATTAGGAAAATGTATGAGATTATTTCAACTGAGATTAGACATCACTTAAATAACCCACCTAACAGTGAATCAATATTCAAAAGAGTGCTATTGCTATGAAATAGAGAACAAAAAGGACCATTTCTGGTTTCGGGGAAAATTTAGAAACGTTCTGTCTACTGTAAAGATGGTGCACATCCCTCCAAAACTTTGTTTGTGGAGCATGTCCAAAGACAATGGTAATCACCTCCTGAGTATGGCACTTTGGACATGGAATCCCCCTCATGCTCAGGAGTTATCTGGTTAGATGATGCTTAGAGATGTAAGGGCTGCTATTGTAGTTTTTATTAGTTCCTCCACTGAAACATTGGGGAATAGGGTAGCCCAATATGTGAGCCCTGAGAGCGAAGAGGATGGTTAAGCCTGTATCTAGTAAAATTGTATAATTGGCTGATGGAATGGAAGGCACCCCTGTCAAACAGTATTAAAGTGACTATATTGTTCTGCCAGTCTGTAAACTGCGTAAAGACTGATTGAGAGTAGCTCTATATCTGTAGATTGCTAAACCAAGGAAACGCCATGGCCGGATATTTTTCCTTACATTGTTGGAGTGTGTAGTTTTTACTTGAGGTAGGTCAACCAACTCTTCTAACAATCTAATGAAATGTTCCTCCCAAAGCAGGGAGGATCACATATTTAATTTCTATATTAACAAACATAGAAACGTCTTCTCACCAAATGACCCTCCCAAAAAGCCATTTTGTTGACTCAGACATACCCATACCTACTCTTAATTTGGACAGTTGGGTCTACAAAAAATCTGATTGAGTTCAAAAGGGTTGTATTCCTCCCTAAACCTCAATGGGGCATTTCTGTTAATGAATATCATTTTCTGATTAATCTTCTAGGCACTGAGCAAGGATGTCTATGTTTGGACTCACCTTTGGGAGATCCTTGTGCTGCAGTACAGTACGTGGCACCGTTGGCTGCAGCCAGTGAAGCCATCACTAGGACAGTTTCCTACTTTATCATGGGCTCCCAAGTGGACAGAGTAAAGGACATTAATGTACAAGGACAGCAAAGGAGTGCTCCATGTACCAACTTCGCTTAGACTCCCGTTTTAATGTGCAACTGTGTGTGTAGGGCTCCGAAAGACATTGCAGATGCAGGACTATTTTTGAAGTTATTAGGTATACCATTTTTATTTTACAATTTATGCCTCTGTACATACTCGGTTATACTGGTAATGATTGTATTTTGCACTCCAGTATGTCTTATGTTATGGATATGTATGTTCTGTTTTAAAATAAACTCGACGTTCCAGACTTAAACCTAGGTGTCACTGGCCTTAAGAACAAAGCTAAATCCTCTAGAATTTGTGCATGATCTATCTCATAGCTTCCTCCGATTCCTATTATCAGTACTTTTTGTTGTCTACAGAACTCTTCATTACATCTTTCCATTGCTTTTGAAGAGCTCCTTAATAAAGTGAAAGTAAAAGTGGATGATACACAAATTATGAGAGACATGGTCAAAGGAAGAGCTAGATACAGAACACGGCCTGGAAAACGTGCAAGCATCCACACAATAACACTGGGATTAAAAATGAAGGGAAGCACTGCATAATTGTTTGCTTGTACTTTCATCTGCCTTGGTTGTCGTCTGAATCCTCTGAGTGTCCTAGTTTTCACAAAACAGTGGCCATGGCCTTGGTACATAAGACAGCAAATAGTAAAGCGTTCCTTTTATATGAAAAACTTTGTAAGAAGCTCAGCTGCGATTGGGCAAATATTAATCGTATATATTCCCTACTCAAACAACTTTAGCACATTTCTAATTTTGTACAGAAAATGATTTATAACTAGATGAAACTCATACAACCCTAGGATCATAAACTTTATCAATGCGAGATGTGGTATTGCTGGATTATTTCTGGGAGTGTGACTACTCTAATATGTTGTTTTGTATGTGTGCCCTTTTATAATCTCCATGTGGAGTTTGCGATGGAGGTGTAGTAGTACAGAGCTTCATTGATTTTTGAGCTTCCTGGGCCATTCAGGGGAGATCAGAGGATGTCCCCAACAGGCCGATGTGTGACAGTGCCTGAAATTGGGACCATGCAGCAAAAAAAAAACAGCATAATGGACACTTTTTAACAATTATTTTAGGATAACATTGCCTTTTCCGATTTACATTAAGGAAAACCATATTTTGTCTGTCTCCCATTTTCCTAAAATGGATAATCTACTCCAAGAGTTTAGTAAACGTGCTGTACTGCTACAATCTCACAAAATTTATATGAAATACATATACAATAATCTAAATTGCATTTTGCAGTTTGTTGACCTTTAATGTAAATTGGCCTTTAATGTAAAAGTTTAGTAAAAATAAAACTAAACAAAACATCTACCTCTTTTATCGCAATATAACAGTATATATTATATAATTAATATAAAAATGTATTGATTTTTAGCATTCTCTAAAATGAAAGAAAACCATGATGATAATAACAAAAAGACAAAAAACTCTGTCTGTGTGATTTCATTATGTGCTTAGGAACCTGAATTCTAGGGTAAAAAGAAAGATTCTTTGCATCTTACCTGGTGGAGATGAAGTGCCTCTATAGACAGTGTACATTTACCGTATACAGCCCTGCACTTCACAAATTAGGTCACTGTCTTAATATCTGTTTATCCATGTGAAGGAAAGCGTGATTGCTCTTAAGAAGCTATTAATATGAAAAGGTCATTATCAGATGATGATAATTATGATATTATTATGAATGTTACAGGTATTGTCATGAAGTTTCATAAACACACTAATGTTGGTGTAGGAAGCAGGAAGCCATACCTGTTTCGTTTTTGAGAGTGTGGTTAAAAGTATACAGAGGTATGGGCTCTACTGAGACTGTTCATCTGGTAACTGTATAACTGTATAATTAGACGAAGATCAGTGTACAATTGTCATCTTATTTTAATGTATAAGCTTATCTATTGTTTATATTTTTGTATTACCCTGAAGGAGAACGATAACATGAACACAGTGACATATTCTGGCGTAGGCCGACTAGGTCCAGGGGGTGGCAACCACCCTCCATCAAAAACAAGGGACAGATTGCTCTCTTGGGAGATCTGCCCCTCCACTTTACCGCTGCTCAATGGGCTAATTACAAGGGAGATCTCTGCCAGATGGTTCATGTACAGTATGGAGGCTGTGTCTCCAATGGATGCATTACAAGGCGCCATGTCTTTATCCTGATGTTCTGCATCAAGAATGGGAGCTGCGGAGGGAATGGCTGCAGGTGTTGTCATGTTGTCAAGGTGTTGCCCTGGTCAGGCCTAGGGCAGCACCAAAAATAAGTATGTTGCTGCATGAATAGGCATAAGATGTACTGGTACAGAAGAAGAGGGGACCATTCTTTTTGTGGGCTTACAGTCTATTAAGAGGGCTAGATCATTATTAGGATGACACAGAATACTGTGGGTTTCTGGAATTTATGACACTGTCTGAGGTCCCCAGGATATTGATACTGGGACCATGAAGAGTCCTGGAATGAACTCTACATGCAAACTGCTCACATGAAGACCCTTGTAATCTTATAGGAGTTTTAGAGTTGAAAGCCTAGGTTTGAGGATGTGAAATGTACTTTTGCACAGCTGGACTGGTGATTACTATGCAGCTCTGGCACTTTAAGTCCATGTGAAATATGTGGTACAACCGCTACATGTGCACAGCTGCACACTATGTTTTTATACTTATGCAGCGTGAAGCCACATGTATCAAGCTGGTGACCGCACACTGCAAGGACCGATTTGCCAATGAAGCTGCAGTATGGCTAAGTACGAGGCCCTACAGTATGTATACAGGGGCATAACTAGAAACCACAGGGGCGTGGTGCGGAAAATTTCCCCTGGGGCGACCCAACTTCACCAAGCAACATGTCCCACAGTGCCCCCAAGCAGCTTGTGAGTGCCACCTTTGCCCCAAGCGACTATCAGTGCCAACCTTTCCCCCAAAAAATCTGCCTGTGCCATCATTGCTCTCAAACATCTTGTCTGTGCCATCATTGCCTCCAAACAGATGATCTGTGCCTTTTTTGCCCCTTGCAACATAAATTTACACATGCTAATACACATACACTTATTGATACTTACACACATGTATACTTTCATTCTAACACATAATCCTTTACACACCACTTATATATACACATTAACGCTCAAACACAACACATACACATCCATGCTAACACACACTTCATCCCGTAGAATCTCTTCAGGTAACATAAGTAGTATATGTATGAATTCTTAACCCTTTTAAGTTAGCAGGGTGGAGGAAAGGGGAAAGGTGTAGATGGGCTGTGCATCTCTCCAAAGGGTTAATAGCACTTATTCCCAATGGGTAGGGAATGAAGGAACATAGGTGCTCATTTTGTACTCCAAAGGTATTTGAATATATTTTTTAACCCTGTCTACTCATTGGGCAGAAGATGGTGTTCAGAGGCGAATCTCATATTTAAACCTTCCTTGCATAAGGTGGCTGTTTTTTTTTTTTATTTTTTTTTTTTTAAATATTCCTCTAGAGGGTGGAATGGCTCAGGTAGAATCACATCCCCAGGTGGCAACTTGTGATCTAATGGGTCACAAGTTGTTTTTTTCAATGCACATTATGTTGACTCGCCTGCAGTCTATATGTAAGTTAAATGTTTATTTTTCAGAGCGCAAATGTAATTGTTGGCAATAGTGAATATGTAAGTTGGACTGTTGTATCCTGGGTAGGTAGGTGGTTATACTGGTTGCTAAAGTGTAGCGGCAAAGTAATAAAAGGACAAGGTATTTCAATTTAGACATTTTAATATATCTAAGGAAAATAAATATAGTCAGAATGCAGAAACCAGTTATCTGGAGTTTTTTTTTTAATTAGAAACTAAGTTACTTAAAAAATTATAGAAATTCTAAGATATTTTAATTACAAATTTAATTTTTGATCAATGCTGAAAAATAAATGTTCGCAAAATGTGTTCACAGTAAACTAATTTGTTCTAGATCTTCTTAAAATATATTCTTAACTTATTCCTTATGACCTGCAAATACAAAAAAATCACTGTAATAAATCAATAATTTAATAATAATAATAATGTAATAATAATAATTTTTTTTTAAATAAACACATCTATTCTTAACCAGTATCAATAGCTATACACTTACAAATATAAAACTAACATTACAGCCTTACAAGGAACAAGTGGTTAATTTAGAAGTATTCTACATACCTTCTTTTAAATTCCTTTTACGGGTTGTGTATTTTTCTGGGTATGCGGCACTCATTACTGTTGTATAGACAGTTTCACTATAAATAGGAAACAAACAAAAATAGTGTTTCCCAAACTCCTGGATGCAGAACAGCAGTTACGAAATGCATATCTGGTATTATTTCAAGTCTGCCTTCCCTTGCAGGACACGACCAGGACTGCCCACTGACGTAAGCGGCGGTCCCGTGACGTTGGGCGGCGGTCCCGTGACATCGGTGGGAGGTCCCCCTGACTTCAGTGGGATATCCCACTGACGTCAGCGGGCGTTGCCGTTGACGTCAGCGGGCGTTCCCACCTACGTCAGTGGGAGGACTCGCTGACGTCGGGGGCGTTCCCGCTGATAGCAGAGGAAAACACTCCTATTTAAAGGGAAAATGGGTGGGGCGTGTCAAGACCCCGCGACCTGGAGGATTCGGGTCTTGACCCGGAGAACCAGAGAGTTCCAAGGTATGTGCATCAGTCATTGTGCTGAAAATGCTTTTATCTATGTTTCATATCAGTAACCTTAAAAGTAACAGTACTGATGACCAAATTCAAGGGAAACTTAAATTGTGTTAATAAATCAGTGTGAGGTCATATTGTCTAATAAACTGAAAAACTGCATCAACTTACATAGGATGTTGCAAGATTCATAGAAATTTAATTTATATACGAGACATTATCCCATTCCCCCTCGTTACCCCAAAAGAGAAAAGCACTGTATTGTGTCTCAGCGTATCTCTTTTCTATTAAAGAGTATTACTGATATGCAAAAAAGCAACTGTTAGTGATGCAGAGCACCTACTGGGCATCTTATAACCCTTTTAATATATGCTACATTTGCATGTAAAATAAATAAAAAGATATATTACATACAGTATATACATACACACATAGTAAAATAGTAAAAAAAAAAAAAACAACCCTCATATCTATCCTTATAATTTCATACAAAATATATTACATTTATAATTATGATTTTAAAAGAAAGCCCTAGTTGTGCTGAAAAAAACAAAAATATAATTTGTGTTTAACTGTATGTCATTGAGAAAGAGACAGTAAAAAAATTGCTCCTGTCCCATAGTGTGAAAAAATCCCTGGTCCTTAAGGGGTTAATAAGCAACTGATACATCCTTTTTATACACAAAAAACCATACTTACTTATTTAACACTGGAATTACTGACAATACCTGTGTTTGCAAAAAAAAAATAAAAAAATAGACATACATTAGAAAATAGTATTGTAGTACAGGCAATACCACATCCATTCTAAAGTATAAGAAGGGAGGTAAGTAATCAAAATATTAAATATTCTCCTGTAGACATTCATGTGATTCACTACTGACATCCATGAAAAAGCTCTAATGAAAATGTGCCATAAACTGGAGATTATACAGCATTTTTGTTACATGCAATCGCTCTGAAAGCTGTTTTTTTGCCAAGGGTAGTTCTGCTTTGTGTGTCATTATACAGAGAGAGACTGTTTGAATTTAATTTTGAAAAACTGATTTTATAAATCAGTTTTATAAATTATAATAACAATACAAAGGTGGGCCCGATACTTGATTTGCTACTGTAACTTTAAATACAACTAAAAATATATACCGTATTGGCTCGAATATAGGCCGCACTTTTTCCCCCCACTTTAAGTCTTTAAAGTGGGGGTGCGGCCTATATTCGGGGTCTAGCGCCCAACGCCCGGGACATGCAGTCCCGGGCACCGGGCAGGCAGCGGGGTTAGGATACAGATCCCCCGCAGCGGTGCAGGGGACCTGCATCCTACTCTCCGATACGCTCATACAGCCTCCCCTGCCAGCACTTTCCACGGGGGGGTTTCCGGCACGGGAGGTTGTCTAAGCGCATCGTGCGGACGGTCACCGGCTGCGGAGGTTGTTTACCGGCATCGCCGCAGCCGGTGACCGTCCGCACGATGCGTTTTACCTCTGCCCCCAAGACTTACCAGAGCAGACTCCCGGGTGTCTTGCGGGGCCGGCGGGGGACACCTACGCAATACGCGTATACAACTTCCGGTGCCGGCACATCCGCTGAGTCCCGGCACCGGAAGTTGTATACGCGTATTGCGTAGATGTCCCCCGCGACACCCGGGAGTCTGCTCTGGTAAGTCGGGGGGGCAGAGTGGCAGCATATCTCGGGGGGGGGGGGGACAGTGGCAGAATATCTCGGGGGGGAGAAGGAGGAGGACAGTGGCAGCATATCTCGGGGGGGGGACAGTGGCAGCATATCTCAGGGGGGGGAGACAGAGTGGCAGCATGCTTTTTTGGTGCTTTTTTAAAGAAAAAAACTTTTTCTTTAAAAAAGCACCAAACTTTTAGGGTGCGGCCTATATACGGGGGCGGCCTATATCCGAGCCAATACGGTATATATATGCCCAACATCACTTTTTTTCAGGATCATGTCTTTACTAACTTAAATATAAAAAGTACTATTTATTTCTAATATTTGTGTTATAATAATGTAAATTTGTTTTTCACATCCAATCAAGGTACAAAGAAGAAGGTAGACAAATAGAAAACCCACCTTATATAAACTGTCAAAGTTGATATTTGCCTGCCCAGTGGCATTCAATGCTTTAATAGCTGGCGTCCTGTGATACAATATAAAAAAATAGGTATTTTGTATATATTTTATACATTTTATTTCATAAGAATTGCCTCGGTCCCAAAATGTTTTGTATATGTTTTTAATACAATTCAGTTTACTGCATGTAATTTGAAGCCAGCAATATTTAGTTGCTGGGGTTAGAAAATGAGACTTCGATCTCATTTACGTCCCCCTTTGGCCAACTCTACTGAAAGCAGTAAACACTGTACGGTATGCAAACTTCTTGCACATGCTCATGAAAACGCTCATAGAAATTAGTGAAGCAACAGCCAATCACACGTATGCTAACAAAATGTCAGTGTTCAGATAGCATAGGTGTTTTTGGCTGCTGCTACTCATTAATTTTAAAAGGAACTTTGCTTACAGTAGCGGTAGCTAGGCATGGAGTTAAATAAGACAGAAGTCTCATTTTCTAAATGACTAAAAAATGCATGCACTAATATGTATGCATTAAAACGTACGGAAAATAGACTCCAGTATCCATTTTACTTAAAAATTGCACTTTAGTTGTCCTTTAATTATATGATTAAATGCATGTGGCATACATTAACTTTGCTATATGAAAACATTTGGGGTTGGTTCCTTATTTGTTTCTGTAATGAATATAGTTGGTTTGTTACCCCGTCTTAATATTATGAATTCCATTATCCTTCTGAGGCTTCATAAATCGTTCAATGCAGCGATGTACCTACCTTTGGGGCTGCCCAAGGCTCCATGGTAGGTGTTCCAAGTACAATAGAAGGCCCTGTGCACCTTTACAAAATATAGCGCCAAAATATGATGTAATATCCCTGAACTCTGTCTTAAAGGCACATAGCACTTTTTAACGAAGTCTATGGAGACTGTGCTGAGCCGGCACAGCCTCCATAGCTTAAAAAGTTCTTCCTTGTAACCGGCCCATTGTGTAGAAGGACACAGGAGGGCTTGGTAGCACATTAAAGTTTTTCCTGCAAGAAGTGGCTTTAAAGAAACCTCATGGATTTAACTATACATGTAACAGGACCATCTCAGCTGTTCTAGCAAGGAAAGGGTTGGCTCTTCATGTACATAGCTAAATTGTGATAGAAGTTAGACTTGCGCGTTCATTTTCTTGCTGAATGTCAACGTTTAGTCCGAATTAGTCCAAATAATGAGCAAACACAACATTGGATGAAGGAAACAAAACTAATCTCGCCATTTTGCCTGCACTAAGAGGAGGGACATTGAGTGAGTTGATCTTCGTTTGTCCAATCACCTCACTCCTATCACACCATGCTGAGGGCTTTTCCAATGGCTGCACTGCATCTTTCAAAAAAAAAAAAAATAGTAATGAAGTAATGACTAGTAATGAAGGAAGCCTATATAGGAGCAGAGCAGGCAGGGGATCCATTCATTTCACTGCTTTATGTGACACTGCTGTGCTGCATCTGAGCATTTTACAGAGTGAGATTCTTGTGTGTGAGACGTGGAGTGCCTCAGCCTGCCCTTTCTCACTGTGTCTAAGACTCTGTAAAGTTTTGATTTAGTTAAGATCACAAATTAAATTAATTATTTTAATGGAGATAATTTGACCAGTCCACCACTATCCTTAACCCTATAACTGTAAGCTAATTTTGACCCTCTTTCTTACATCCGTTGGTCTGAAATTCCCTATTGAATTTCTTGTATGCATTTCTGGTTTCCCTGGCAACTGGACAAACGAATGGGATTTTCAAAAACGAAAATATTGAACGAATTTCTTTGACTATAAAGACGGAGGAATTTTGTCAATTAATTTTTTCCCCCGAAATAGAACACAAAATTTCCGCCGGCGCGCATGGTTTCCTTGCAAAGGTCCATACCCTCATTGAATAAAAACCAGAGCTAGACATCTCTATCACACACCTGTTCCACATTAGTCAGGTTAAAGCCGGAAGTCACAATAACAATGATAAAAAAATAAATAAAAGGATTATGAAGAAAGTATCCCAATGTTAAATATTTATCTTCTGATTTAGTGCCACATACCTGCGGTCATCTGTTGGAGGTGGATTGATCCAGTGGTCATAATTTGTTTCCACACGGAACCACCTGCAGGTACAGAGGAAAAAGTACATTACTTGGGAGTAAAAGTGCAAGATGTCATTTTACTATTTCCACCAGTACCACATAACCAATGATACAAGAAAATATGCTGGGAGAGTCACAAACACACACATTAAAAACAATGGGAATGTGCAGGGTTGCTTACAATTCGTTAGTATGTGAAATCTGGATTTTTCTCTTAAAATCAAGAGAAGTCTTAAATTTTTTCCCAAATATAAGGCTACAGCATCAGTATACCAAATCAGAAAAAAAATAGCTTGCAAAAAGTGATGAACAAAGTTATATGCGTCCTGTAAATGGCAAAATGAATGCAAACAGTAAGCATATGATGTGCTTCCACATTCAAGTCTAGCAAAAGTGTGTATTGGTAGGATCTATCTTTTTTTAGTTGCACTTTATAATTATTGCCCAAATAATATCAGCACCAGGTAGAAGGTGCTGCATAAATCATGTATCTGGTTCCCTGAGATGGAGCAAGAGAAGAGAACACTCGTGCTCTATCCCCTTCACATTAAACCAACTAGAAGTGAATGCTGGATTTTGATGAAGCCTGCAACAGGTGCAGGTGGTGAACTCTTTCTCTGAGCCTAGTGAAGCATTTCCTGTGCAATGTCTGGGGGAAGTTTTCCACAGCTTCGTCTTAGCTGGCAGGAAGGATTAAAACATAAGACATTCAGGATGACCAGCTTAGTGTAAACCTGAGAGAGCTGGGGTATTATTTTGTTTTGGGATGTTTATGTTTACTTGGAAAAAAGTCACAGGTTGCCTTATTTATGCTGTAGCTGAGCATTAATCACCCTATTAGACAGTGTATATTTATGTTGGGTACTGCTCTACCTACAGCCAGATCTCGCTTTGTTCCTGGTACCGTGTGTCCTCTATAATACCTCTGCACAGAAACATACATTGAGCAGATAAGAGACAATATTGAGCCTGCCATGCCATAGGGGCTGAATTGCCTCCAGTAATACAGCAGAGGTGCTGCTGTACTTCAAGTCAAGTAGACCTATGTCTAGTTTAGGGCTGCAACTAACGATTATTTTAATAATCGATTAGTTGGCCGATTATTTTTTCGATTAATCGATTAATCGGATAAAAAAAAACAATATGCAAATTTTTTGTTTATTTAAAATAATTTAATGAACTGGATGTTAAAAAACAACTTAAAATGTACATTAACATTCTTATTTTGTTATGATGTAATAAAAAAACAATATTTTCAAAGTACAAAAACCCAAACACAATATTTATGAAACAAAATAACCCCAAACATTCTGAAAAGAGGTGGACTATTACTGTTCAAGAAACTTTGCCCCAGCCCTGGTACTTTGCACCCAGCACTTTGCACTTTGCACCCAGCACTTTGCACCCAGCACTTTGCACCCAGCCCTGGCACTTTGCCCCACCCCTGGCACTTTGCACCCGGCACTTTGCACCCAGCCCTGGCACTTTGCACCCAGCACTCAGCACTTTGCCCCAGCCCTGGCACTTTGCACCCAGCCCTGGCACTTTGCACCCAGCACTTTGCCCCTGCACCCAGTCTCCAACTCTGCCCTGCACCCAGCCCTGCCCCCACATTCTGCCCTGCCCCCACACTCACACCCTGCCCCCACTCTGCCCTGCACCCACACTCACACCCTGCCCTGCATCCACACCCCCACTCTGCCCTGCACCCAGTCTCCCACTCTGCCCTGCACCCCCACCCCCACTCTGCCCTGCACCCAGTCTCCTGCCCTGCCCCCACACTCACACCCTGCCCTGCATCCCCACCCCCACTCTGCCCTGCACCCAGTCTCCTGCCCTGCCCCCACACTCACACCCTGCCCTGCATCCCCACCCCCACTCTGCCCTGCACCCCCACTCTGCCCTGCACCCCCACCCCCACTCTGCCCTGCACTCAGTCTCCTACCCTGGCCTGCCCCCCCACCCCCACTCTGCCCTGCATCCCCTGAAACCCCACCCCCGCGAATCGCTCTGTGCGAATGGAGCCACTCGCACAGAGCGAACCGCTCTGTGCGAACGGAGCCACTCGCACAGAGCGATTCGCACAGACATGAAGAATACTTACCTCCGGAACGCGTCACATCCGTCACGCAGTGCAGAGCGTGTAGCGGAAGCAGGGAACGCTCGCGGAGGTAAGTAAAAGGAGCCAACAACGAATCGATCACTCGATTAATCGATAACGGAAATCGTCGACAACGATTTCCGTTATCGATTATTATCGATTTTATCGATTCGTTGTTTCAGCCCTAGTCTAGTTGGCCTAAGTCAGAATACACCGCTGTAATAGACCTATAAAATATCAACTAATAGGCCTATGAAATATACTTAAAGTAGTGAAAACAAGTTCCTTTAAATCCATTAAATCCTCTGTGTATTAAGAGACGTAAAAGTCATGGACAAAATGGCTCCCGCCATTCATTGAAATACCATATATTTTATTGCGTGGTCAAGCTCATGTGCCCACATGCCACACCAGGGGCATAACTAGAAACCACAGGGCCCATGTGTGAAATTTGCTCAAGGGCAACTCAACTTCACAAGCATGTCTCACAGCGCCACCAATGCTCCCAAACAGCTTGTCTGTGCCACCTTTGCACCCTAAACAGCATGCCTGTGTCACATGTGCCCCCTAAATGCCTTGCCTGTGTCATCGCTGCCTGCTAAGTACCCTACCGGTGTCATCTCTGCCCCTAAACAGCCTGCCTGGCCATCTCTGCTCTTTAAACAACCTTTCTGTGCCACCTCTGCCCCCTATAACCAGGCTGCCTGTGCCATCTCTGCCTCCTAAACAGCCTGCCTGTGCCATATTTGCCCCCTAAACAGCCTGCCTGGGCCACTTCTGCCCTTTAAACAGCCTGCATGTGCCACTGCTGCCCCTTTAACAGCCTGCCTGTGCCACTTCTGCCCCTAAACAGCTGTGTCACCTCCCCAAATAACCTGCCTGTGCAACTATGGCTCTAAACAGTCTGTCTGTGATACCTAGGGCCCCTTAACAGTCTGCCTGTGTCACCTATGCACCTAACCAGCATGTTTGTGCCACCTCTGCCCTTTTAACAGCCTACCTGTCCCATTTCTGCCCCTAAACACTTAAACATTAATTCACTCCCTAACTTCATCTGCAGATTTCTCTGGTCCGCGGGCCGGCCGAGCAGCAATGGGTCCACGTTGATGTCTATGTCTAACACAGGTCCGCAGCTTACCGTGACGCTTGCGCACTTTGTGAGAAAACTCTCTTTTTCCAGCACTTTTTCCACTACCACTTTAGGTGGTAACGGGGCTGTACAGACATCAGAGCGTCCACAGTCCTGCACAGACGGCATCCAGACCGTTTGGCCCACAGGGAAATCTCCCAGTTTCCTGGTAGGCCTGTCTGGCCCTGTGCGTGCTATATGGGGAGTATGAGAGTGGAAAAAAGCTATTTCTCATATTCTTGCATTAAGGTTCTACTGCAGTTATGTTTAAGGCATTTAAAAAAAACCATATAAGACCCTTGATACGTCTGTCAGGTATATTCGATTACACTAATGATTCTTGCTGTTATTCTGCATTTTTATTACCTAAGGTATCTGTGAAAATTGCTTGGTGTATGAAACATAATAACTGTTGCTTTCCTAAATAACTTCAGTCCTCGAGTAGTGGAAACAGGTCATGAATTCTGTGTATCCTTGCCTGAATACAAGTAGTTTAATAAATGTTTAATTACGATGCCTGTGCTCACGCTGGTATCCAAATATTGCAGTCTGTTTGCAGTTGTCATGAACCAGAATTGTGCACCCCTGATCTAGCGTATTAACGCAAAACACTTACTCTCCACTTAAAGGATCCAAAGGCCAGATATCGGCAGGTCCACCCCTGTTCCTGGTAATAACCACTCCTTCTCTAGCATGTGCACCCGCCATAATATAGTATGTTTCAGCAATGATTGGAGTCTTGGATAGATGTAGGACAGCTGTTTGAAAATCCTTGGCATTTTCCAGTGTCTGTGGAATAGCAAAATACAAATAAAATGTTTCTTCAACTGGAGAACTAGTAGTAGTAATATAATCACTAAACACATGGTATGGGGTTATAATATCTGGCATGCATTTAGAAAAAAATATTCATAACCAGTAAAGTAAAAACTTTAGCTGCATTTCATAGGGATTTGTATAATACAGACCTTCAAATCCAGTGCATGTACAGTACAGTCAAATACAATGTATAAAAATGAACCTGTGATGGGCTTAATTTTTTTTAATTATAATTATTATAACTAATTAAACACTCATCTACAGACATCAGACAAGCCAGAAGGCTTGTTTTTCCCTCAGAAATCTCATGGTACTGCCACAACCACAGGTCAACAATGATCACCTTTTGCCTCTATATCCACTTTATTCATGGATCCCTTGAAAGTAATTGCCCGCTGTACAAGACAGCCTTTAGACAAAACTCGGGTATGAGGTGCAGTACACTACATACTACATTTTCAAAATATCTTCTTGCATAATTTAATACCTATGGCCAGGAGCTCCTACATATAAAAATGACAGTCTGGCCAGAGCTGTAACTAGGGATCCTGGAGCAGGACCAGTCGTGCAGACATCACATCCTCTTCTTGAAAAGGAAAGAGGTTTAGAGCCACTGCTGCCAGGCGGCTCTAGCACACTCTTCACTTTGAGGAACATGGGGCAGCTTCTTGCTTTGACCTCATATATGTTACAGCCCTGCTCTGGCCTTATATTGTAATACAGAGCTTACTGAAGTCCCTTCTGCATATTATTTTGTCTCATGCTAATACATGCATGTTAATAATTTCATTATGATTTCTTTCACTTCTCTTACTGGATCTCTTTTAAGTTGAGGGCTCTAATTTTAGTAATTCGCATTATACTTACATCTCGAACCAGCCAACTAACAGGAGAGCTTCTCTTCAAGAATGCGTAAATTGCATTCTCCCACCATTTGCCATCACGCTCTTTGGAAAAAAAAAAATGCATAAGAAAGAGGTCAAATGTAAACTGCAAATTAGTTTAATAACAAAAATGCTTCCTCTTTCTTCTATGATAAGAAGGTTGGTGGAACTGTAAAAGTCAGTCACCAGAGAGTGTTTCAACTTGTTATAACACCAGAGATTGCTTACAACATTACAGCTCCTCTGTAAAATTATGACTGATCTGAGCAGAAATGTAAGATAATAAATATTTTGTATATTTGGGGCCATACCTTCCACATGATGAGAGGCAACTGTCCTAGGTACTATAGTGTGAGGGGTGCGCTTAGGCACATCCTTGTGCTTCCCTCTGCTTCTGGAAGCTGATGTTCTATCAGCATACCTGGGGACCCTCCAGCACTGCTTACATGGGTCTGCAGATAACTTTTCTCTTTTTCCAGGACAGGGAAGAGGTGTTTCGCCATGCCCACTCCCTTTGCTCTCCCACTGTCAACCCTATTAACGCCCTCACATGGCTAACAACACCAGCCAAGCCATTGAACGTCATTAGCCCCACTCCTTCGCAAAGACACTCCCTCAGTGACCCAGAGAAGCTGCGCTTCACCAAGAGTCTACAGACGAATCCTGGGGAGTTCCCAGGTATGGCCATCAGCATACCCTTGATCTTGCCCCAGACACAAAGATTTGGAATTGGGAAATTAGATAATTCTTCTTTACCAGGACTGATATTTCTCCTAATACGCCTTTTCCTTACATTCATAAACTATACTGCTAAAAACAATACACAAAAGTGTATACACTAATAATGTAGTATTATGGAGTAAGGCATGAACATAAAAGTAAACACGACAGAATATATGTATATAACAAAACGATTTTCTTTATTGTTGTTTCTGTGAAGCTTTGAATATAAGAGAATATAATACTATACTATTCTTACACTCATGGCACATACTGGGTAAAAAACAGCATTATTGGCAGATTAAGGGAGCTATAATGTTTGGCACCTAGTTACCTCTTGCATCACCAGATACAGTGAAACTGTAGGGGCTTTGTCCGGTCCAAAGACCAATGTAGCCCAAGAAACTTGTTCCTGTGTATTTAATCTGGAATTAAGTGAAACAAAACAAAATTATACAAGAGTGGAAGAAATCTGCATTTATTTGATATAAGTTTTTGAGTACGTATTCTATTCTGAAACTACATTGAGAACACCAGTGTGTGTGCAGTTTCCACTATCAGTAGCAAGAATATCTTACTGGTCAGGCTCCCTATGAGGCATTAACACTTTATAGTGGGAATGTAGTTTCACAGTCGCAAAAAAGGAGCCTTCATTTAAATATACATTGGAGAATAGCACAGTTATGCGAGTACTGGAATACCCTGAGCAGTGTGCTCTTGATTGGCTTTAACAGGCACTGGTGAGCAATGGCGAGTCGGGGATCATGTACTCTTGTACAATTACTGATTAAAATATCATATGAGGAAGTCAGCGGATAAGATTTAATTACATTTACAATAACCTGCACTTCACAAAACGACACTGCAAATAATCTTGGGACTCTGCTTCGTCCCGATAAAGTATGTCCACCAGAAAAGGGACACAGCACACTTCCAATTTATTCCAGCATAAAACAGGCAGTGGTTTTGGTCCTCTGGTGGCTATAAGGGATCAGATTTGACTGTTGTCAGATCAGATTTATCAGTTGTGGATAATAATGGGAAGAAAATATTGGTTGACTCCCAGTACAACAATGCAGAATACAATGGTGCTCTATAAATCAATAACTAATATTAATTCAGATAGTTCCAGATATGTTGTTTGTAAAGAAATGTGTTTGCATTTTTTAAATCAAAATTTTAATTTGAGATTATTTATGATACATATTAATAAAATCATCAATAAATCCCATCTCTGCAACCTGCAGCTCAGATAACTTATTTGAGAGTACTGACGTTTTTGCATTCTAATACAATGCTGTATTAATAGTAAACTCTCTGTTGATCAACTTCTGGCCGGGTGGATACACAGGCCAAGGATCTTGGAAAAGATCTGGAAGAAGCACTGCTTCTTGGAGTTCTGGGTTAAGATTTTCAATCTCAGGTGTTCACTCATGTCACTTCAAGTCTAACTGGGACTAATCCAGCCCACTGCCAAAGGAAGGGGAGCCCTGGGAAGTTATACATGGAATAGGATTCTTGTATGGTCACCCAGCTAGTCTGAGAACCATACTATTGGGGTCAACTACATCACATGATTTGTCGGTGTCCTGGCCCAAACCATACGCTTCCCAATTGTATGTGGCTCTCTACTTTTTCAAGGGTATATGGCTTTCAACTTTGCAGAAGCAGAGTGGCACTGCTAAGGGATGTAAAGTGATCTGGTTTACAAGCTGTAATATTGCATGTTTCAGATCATGTTTATGTAAAAACCTACAGTTACTGGAAGCTACTCCATTAAAAAAAATTAATAAAATGCCACGACGATTATGATTGCAAAGTAGTCAACTCTGACCGCAGACTGCTGTAAGACAACTGTAATTTTTTTGTATTATCAGAAATTTTTATCAGTAACTTAAAACCAATGGATTTTAATGGATAATGTTAAATCTCAAAGGAAATGGCATTTACCTTGATGCATCATAAAATGTGGGTTTTATTCCAACATGAACATTAGTGGAAGTCCCCATAAGGGGACTTGAAAGAAAACTGCTTCAGATCTGTCAGTATGCCAGATAACAATATTTGCAGAGAGAGATGTATTATTGACTGGATACTTTCAAAAGGCAAGGATCCTCTGATCTGCTATGGTCAGACTGCATAATCATGCCAACGCCAGGTCTGAATCAATTGTCAGCTATGTCCTAGATAGTTTTATCTAATACAATCAGTGTATATTGTGATGGTATAAGGTATTAGTGAAATTATGGTTCATTCCTACAAACAGATCTTTGTAGAATCGGTACCTGACCATTGCTGATAAAATTTAGCTCCACTGTTAGATTTCTTAATATATCTGCAAAGTTGTAGTCCAGATTTCTTCCATGATAAACATTTCCTTTTTCATCTTGAGCAATTATGCTTGTACAAAACCTGCATTGCACAAAAAAAAAAGAATGTTACATTGTAGTCGTAGTAATACATTACAATACTTTAATACATGTAATACATTACAACCATATTTTTATTTATCGTATGCCCATCCTTAGTATCGCTGAGAGCAGCTTCTGCGGAATTAAAGGATTAATGTATTAATAAACAAACACTTTTTTTTTTTCATCTTCCTATATGTTGTTGAAATGTTTGTTTTTGACATATCTAGCACAAAGCATAACTTGAAAATGCTATACATATAAAAATAATCTGATCTGATAAAACGGGCTACATTGCAGTAAATTCCTCCGATTTGCCTCTACGACCAGGTGCACTTTGCACTAACCCTTGATCTATAAACCTGAATTCCTAACTAAACAGGAGAGGCCGTGGTAGAGCATTAGAATAAATGTAAGTGAAGTATCAGTTTATCTTACTTTATTGTCAAAGATAATTCTCATTTTTTTTTTTATTACGAAGGAATATAAATCTATATTCCTATATCTATTATTAATACTATAATTTTAATTACATATAGGCAGACTGGCACCACCCAACAAAACAGATCTTTTTATGAGTCTGTACTTACGCTGTGGCTTCATAGGCAAGGTTTAGAGCTAGAACATCCCCTGGACTGACACCCAGTGTCTTGGCGATACCCCGGATTTCCCCGGCATAAGGCTCTTTAACAAGCAAAGCCAAGTCAATGTCTGTCAATGGTAGGATGAGGGCATGGGCCCACTTTGGCACACTTGAGCTGTAAAAGATAAGTGACGAATATAAAAATCTTGTGTGATGCAAGGTAATGTTTAAATTCTCATAATTCAATCAGTGTTATGGGAATGTAAACAATGTACTGTAATTATAAGCAGAGCTGGATTTATAGCAGGTCTACCAAATGACGCTCTGGTGTCAAACAAACCATAACGGCTCCTCATAGCCGTGCATTACAGCCATTGCATTGGACAATATCCAGCCCTGCTCAATGCATATCCACCAACGGGAACTGCACTGAAAACCCTTAAATGAAGCCTAGAAAGGATATAGTCTGGGTGTAAAGTCTCCCTAACTTGACCCCAGAGGAGGTGAGAGACATGGTTTCTGGCAGTGAGCCAAAATCCTCATATCTTTGGTCCTGGGTACAGCTGTCCCCTGTGCCATCTCACCTCTGATCTCAGCAGCTTCTCATACAGCTTGTAGATTATACCCTGCAGGGGACACTCCAGCCATCATGTATTTAATGGATAGGGGGGAGTCTGAACAGTCCTCCTATATGCATTTGCCCCCTTTTCCTGCATTGAGTTCAAGGGGGATCCTTTCCTGCCACTAATCAGCTGTTGACAATCCTTAGCATAGCTGGGATTTGTGTATTTAAGGGGAACATTCAGGCAGGGCAGTAATAATGTACATTTAATTATCTTTCATTATAAAATTGAACAGAACCAACCAATAGGAGTGTGAGTATGCTGTGCATAAGCCATTATTAACCCTTAAGGCATTGCTTAACCCCTATTTGCCCATTAACTGGGCATTTAATGGTAAAGGAATGACTTACTCATACACATAACGCAGAGCCTCTCTCAGGTAAGAGTAGTTATAGTGCCTCAGTACCGGTGCCCAGCGCTCCTGGGGTGGCCGGTCCAAGCTGAGGTTATAACGAGGTGGCTGAAGGTCCTGCACGTCTAAAGAAGAGGACGGACAGACGGACACAAGGAGCAGCAGCAGGATCACCCAGGCCATTTTACAATAAGCGGTCACACACAATGAATAAATAATCTGGATTATTTCTCAGCACACATTGAATCCACTGGGATCAGCCGGTACCGACATGGAGTTGCTGCAGTGAGTGAAGACGGTGAATGACGTTGGAGGAACAGGCTGTGGGGCTGGCGAGAGGAGGCGGGAGATCTTTAGGTTTCGCTTTCATAATACAATCCCAGCTGGATGTGTTATTCGGCACTACCGTGTTAGTGTGAGCGTTATAACTACAGTAGCGACAGCTCTGAATATAGTAACGGTGTATTGTTATTTATCTTTTATTTATATAGTGCCAACAATGTACGCAGCGCTGCTTACTATACGTACATTCAAAGAGATGAGAAAACTGACAGACTAACCCCTTAAGGACCAGGCTGTATCCTTCGTTTTAACATTTCTGTGGTGCTCCTGTTTAGCTGTATTTTTCTTCTTTCTCATTTACTGAAAGACACGAGTTATATATTGGGTTTTTTTCCAGAATAAGAAGGGCTTTCTTTAGATACCGTTTTTGATCATATCATCTTAATTCCCTAATTTTCCTATTATTAAAATATGGTGAAAAATTGAAAAATATTTTACTCGTCTACAAAAGCTAATGAAAAAAAATGAAAATAGGTGCTAAGATTTGTTTAGAAATACCCAATGTTTTTATGTTTTTTGCAAGTTATAGGGCAATAAGCAGGACTGTCCTTAACGCGGGGACACAGCAACCTTGGTCTGCCACGCTAGGGGGCACGGCGACCACTGCGAGCACTTGTGCACTGGCCCACTGCGATCTGTGATCCTGCCCTGCACATGTAGCGTGAGGACATTTCACGCTGAGTCACATTAGGGTCAGAAGGAGGAAAGATCGCATTTGCCCTTGATAGTCTTTTCCTAATCTGTAGAGTCGGTGCGGCAAGTACTTTTGTGAGGAGGGTGTTATTGTATGCCATGGAGTTTTTTTGGGGGGGTGACAAATGCTTGCCCAGGGACCAATCAATATGTGTTCAGAAACATTTCCTGAGTACAGTGAAACCATCCATGCATAGATTTGGGTTGTTTGGGGGCTAAAAGGCCACATTTGGGAGGGGCACATTTTTTACATCTGGTCAGTCTGCACCTATGTCCTATTTGGGACATCTTTGAACCCGGCCAACTTACCGTATTTGCTCGATCATAAGACGACCCCCCAAAATCTGAATATTAATTTAGGAAAAAAAGAAAAAGCCAGAATATAAGACGACCCTAAAGGAAAAAAAGTTTTACCAGTAAATGTTAATTCATGTAAACTATTTTTTTAAATAAAAGCTATGATTGAGAAAAATATTTTTTTTGTTTTTATTTCCTTGTATTTTCCAACCTGCCCCCCAGTTACGCACATCTGCCCCCAGGCTTGCCACACCAATATGGCACTGTGGCCCATGATATGCCTTTTAACCCTCTGTCAGGACTCGGGTGATCAGGTCAGGTAGGAGCCCATGCGCAGGGGATACTTGGGGTTCAGTATGTAACCCACGGTGCATGATTATGCAAACAAAGACACCACAAACAGAAATCCCGGTAATGCAGTGTATTTCATGTATATAACAGGACCAGCAAATAAGGGTAATATAGTCTAAGCAAGTAACCGGACATATGGCAAAATAAAATACAGGTAATAAGTCTTTTGGCAGGGAGCAGGCTTGGAAGGGCGCGACAGACAGAGAGCCCGCTTGGAAGGGCACGACAGACAGAGAGCCCGCTTGGAAGGGCACGACAGACAGAGAGCCCGCTTGGAAGGGCACGACAGACAGAGAGCCCGCTTGGAAGGGCACGACAGAGAGCCCGCTTGGAAGGGCACGACAGACAGAGAGCCCGCTTGGAAGGGCACGACAGACAGAGAGCCCACTTGGAAGGACACAATAGCACGGAGTCCACTTGGAAGGACACAATAGCAGGGAACCAGGAACAGTACAGGTGCAGAGCCACAGCAGGAAAGTCCATAGACTTCAATACAAAGGCCCTGACTGAAGGGCAGGGCAGGTTCATAAAGGCAGGGTAATCCAGATAACAAGGCCCAGCTGGATGTATGGACTAGGGCTCAACCCAGGTAACAAGGCACACCTGAGTTCTGAGTGCTCCAGAGGGCGGAGGGTGACCACTAGTGGTCGCAGATGTAAACGCCACAGGTATAAAAATGGTTCCGGCAGTGAAAAAATGGTTCCTGACACCCTCTATATGCCACTGTGCCCCATGGTATGCCTTTTGACCCCCTATGTGCCACTCTGCCTCCAGAAATGCCTTATACCCCTATATCCCATTCTGGCATTTAGGGGGTTAAAATGCATATTATGGGGCAGAGTGGCATATAGGGAGGTAGAAGGCATTCCAGGAGGCAGAGTGGCATTAAGGGAGTTAAAAGGCATTGCATAGAGCACTCTGCCTCCAGAAATGCCTTATACCCCTATATGCCACTCTGGCATTTAGGGGGTTAAAAGGCATATTATGGGGCAGAGTGGCATATCCTGTCTCCCCCCCCCCCACACACTTACACTTACCGGTGCTTCCTGCTGTATTGCCGTTGGCAGCGGGGGTTTGTCTGTGTCCGTCGCACTCCATGGGTATTTCAAATGCTAGTGTTTTAACTCTTTTCCTGCCAGGAGTTTTGGAAAGACACCTCGCTAATTTTAGCACTTTTAAATATATTTATATTTATTTTTACATTTTGTTGGAACTTGATGGTTTTCTAATAGAGAGATCACTGGATAATTATTTTTACACGTTACCGTATTTTAATTTTATTAAGGGTTTTTTTTTTAATTTTTAAACATTTTTCTATATATATATATATATATATTTTACTATTAACATTGTGAATTGTCGATATATCTGTTTGCACCTTCTGACTATAATGATGTTTGTCTCACGCTGTCTTAAATCTTTTCAGAATGAGCAATCATACATATTTTTTCATGTACTAGGAAATGATACTCATGATGTATCTTAAGTGTTTGTGCATATATATATATTGTGCAAAAAAAACCCTGGAATGGAAATGGGGAATTAGTTCACTAGGTACATTCCACCTGAAGAATCAGCCTAGGAATTTCACATCCTCATATAGCAAATGCTGGCGAGAGTTCACAAACTTACTCATTCCGTAAAAAGAGAAGAATTGAGAATTATGCTTCTTCATTTTATGGTTATTAGTAATCTATGCAGGGTGCCTAATAAGACATTATACACAAGCTTGTGCTTCTAACTCACATTGTACACAAAGAATCAGCAAAAGCAGTAGGGCACAAGTCAGGAACTAACTATCCGTTTTAGGTTGCTCATTTAAAGCCATACTGGATTTTACCATTAAATCACTTACTAAAAGGATTATTGGTTCCAATAAGACATTTCAATACAATTACAGCAGTGTATTTCTTTTACATTTTCACACTGTTTACAAGGAAAACATGCTGGCAGCATGAACAGTATCTCCATTTACTTTGGTGGATCATGTGGCAGTAACATTTGCAGACCATTAAGGGAACATAAGTAGTACGGCTATTGTAGCATCTACACTAAAGCGACAGCTGAACCAACAATTTATATACTTTGGTAAAAGTTGTCAAAGTACAATCAAACTTTAGTTCACTTTGCAGCTCTAGATTTCAAGAAAATGCTTTGTTGTATTTTGTACAAATTTTTTACATTTTAGTCAACTTTATCCCAGTCATACAGTAAAGAGGAATCATACCAGGAAATCATGAATAAGGCTAACAATCTATTAATACACCCCTTGTGTTGTCATGACCAGTGTTGATTGCATAGAACTATTTGTAATATATATATAAATAAATATATATATATATATCAAATACCTCACACATGTCTCTTAGTGGCCCATCAATCAATTTAGAAGATTGATATGTTTATATGATATTAGCTTAATGCAGCTAATACATTAAATGTCCGGGATAGAAAGACCTGTGTACATTAAAACACTTTTCCATGTGTTAGGATCATGTCCCCATTCCTTAGTAAAGCATGGGTTGATATTGGAACAGGTGGTTAGTATTAAAGGAGCTAGATGAGCGAGGTGGTCTTCCAAGCACAATTCCAAAAGGATTGGAGTATTCTGCAGCTGGGTACACTTCCGATAAGGTCCAGATATAACTGTATAGTTGTTGATAAAGGTATATAACATTTAGTGTAACACAATGAAGGCTTGGTTACTTCTGAGCTGCATGTTTGCAATGTTGTGAATATGTTGATATGCAAAGGAGTCTTTTTTTATCTTTGCACCAACATCGCATGCTAGGTGTAATGGTGGGGTCATCAGGGATATAAATAATGCAGGGGTACCCAGCCTTTGTACACAATGAAGTAAATAAATTTCCCTGGTGGTACTTAAGTCAGAGATCGGTGCTCATCGAACACTTTAACGTCTACACTCAATAAGGGGATACCGATTACACTGCGTTGAATCCCTCATCGTTTGGCGACAATCATTAAGTCGCCCCCCCAACACCTTTTCCCCACATCTGCCCCACCTTTTACTGTACCTAATATTACCCCACACACACTCACCCTGTAATTATTTATCCCTTGTTGGGTACCTAAACGATTAACCACACTTATTGCCTAGTCTCCTGTCTTTGGTCATTAGTTATTCTTATCACTTTTGTAAAAGGAGATTTGCTCCACGGCACCAATTGCACTCTGTTTTGTAGCAGACATCAGCTTCTGGACAAAGATGTCAGCAGGGCTTTTAGAAGTCTTCTAAGTGACTTTCAAACCAAAACACTACCCAATGATAAACAACATGATAATATTGCTACCTTGGAGTCTTGTTAAACCACAAAAATGACATTCCACTAAAGTGAAATATTAAGCAAAAATACAAAATACAGATTCATTATAAACATGTTTCATTTGCAGCAAAATACAGTTGTTTTTATAATCAGGATCAGTGATGCATTTTCTTTTCTTTTTTTTTTTTTTTTACACAAAGGTCTTCACACCGATACATTTTCCCTATAATGAAGGAGGTAATTTTGAATGCTTCAGAATTTAAGTGGCGATGGCATAGCCAATGGTCAATTATGCCACAGTGCATCCATTTGGAATACAGAATCATTTTTGAGTTACACAAAAATGAAGACCACAGTTTTTTTTTGTTTTGATGTTCTTTCATCGGTTATTTCATTAGCCTTTTCTTTTTCTTCAAAAGTGCATCCCGCAAAGCAATCTTAAGAAAAAAAAAAATAGATATTAATTTTAGGTGTATACAGCTGATTAAAAATGGACTTTTGGTTTAGTTGATTATCAAAGATTAAGGCAGAGAGGGTGAGTGAGCTAGTTCAACACAGTATACTAAGGCATCAGATTAAGCGGTAAAAATAGAAAGATGGGCATGGGGTAAGGAGGACTATTTACTCAAATTTGTAGGATTTAAAACAATTAAAAAATATATAGAACCATAAGAGGAATACAAGGCCAAAATATGTATTGGATAGGCCAACTGGCTCTTTGCTACATGTTAGTGCATCCAGATAACACGTTGGGATAAGGCACAAGAGCTGATAACAAGATATACAAGCTTGCAATGGTCACTACAGCTGGAGCACACATGACTTATTTCCTAAAATGTAGAGTTAGCAGAACATGAATTTCTCCATCTGCTAAACTCAACAACTGAACAAACAAAATCTTTTTATGGGTATGCCCTCCGTTTAAGACCCTATTCTGTCAAGACGTTACCTGCTTGTCTCTGAAGGAACGTTTGTTTTTGGATCGAACATTCAGGCTGTATCGCATCATCATGAAGCTTTTATTTTTCTTCTTTTCCTTGTTGGTGGTGCTGGAATGAGGATTCATTTTTGTCTTCTTCCTTACAAATTCTTTGCGGTCTGTCCTACCAGCCTAAATGTGATAAATTATATATATATTAGGAACACCATGTCATGGAGTAGAAATTGGAAAGATACACAAATTTGCCACTGGGACTTTGGATTTTATAGATTTTTAGGAGGACCTCCTTTCTGAATGGTGTGTCAACTTGCTATTCCACTAAAACAATACAAACATTAAAAAGACTGTTGAATGCAACTACCTGAACTAAAACTTCATAGAAAAGGCTCTATGTTAAAGAAAACAGAAGAAAAAAAAACACCACACAATTTAACAGATTATATAGGTAGCTTAGTATGCGCTGCTGGGAGCATTAGCTAAAAAAAGAAATGTAATTTATCATCAAGAAGCAAGGTTCAAAGTACATACCAGAACGGTGGCAAGTCTTGTTTCTTTATCAGACTTTGGCTTCTTATGCAGATGTTCGATATCGCGGAGAGAAAGCAGCTCGCCCCTTGAGTTAAAGCAATGATAAGAAATACTGTGATCAGGCCATTTATTGAAGATGTGTAAAATTAAGAGAAATGCTAAACATGTAACCTCTCCTTTGTAAATTTGGGTCTGCTACGAAAACACCTGCTTAAAAAAAGTTAAACCCAGGCCTATGGGGGGAAAACAAGATTTCAATTCCTTTTCTATTACGAAGATGCTACACAGCATTTGTGGAAAGAGTCAAAATACACTCTGGCATACAGGTTTTTATGCCCCGGGGCACATGTATGGCGCTGCTGTTGGGGTCAATATTGTTTATGTGCACCCTTGCCTGGTTCTTCTCTTCACTGAACTTGTAATGAGGTAGTGCATTTAAGTGAATCTGGAGCAAAGTTTGAAACGTGGTCACCATAATAACCAATTAATTGGTTCAATGAGCATTGCCCAACTGATATTAACACTGTTTATCAAATTTTTGCCTCTTATTTAGAAAAACGTATCTCTGTTGTAACCTTCGCATCAATCAATATGTGCTTGTGTTCCGCGCAGTTATGAGGATACACTTACTTTCTTTCTTCATCACTGCTGTCAATTTCGATGTTTTTCCTCTTCTCGGATTTGCCCGGCGCAGCATTTACTTCCTTGGCCATCTGAGCTATCCGAATCTTCTTGAAGTCTTCCTGGGTGAGCAGTCTGCTAGCACTGACAGCTGCCGCCTTGACTTTTCGTTCTTCTACTGGCATCGCCTGGATTTTCTCTGCCTTTGGAATTATATTGGTTTATTGTTAAAAAGGCATGGATTACAGATAGAAAAGGGTGCTAGTCACAAACGCTTACATAAAATATCCTCCATGCAAAACAGCTGAGACTCAGCAAAGAGCAAATTAGTGGGTTTTTTTTTCCAGCGATCAGTGACATGAGAATCACTGGAAAAATGTTTTATTGTATATATGGGTCTACTTGACAAAAAAAAAAAAGTAGGTCCTGGGTCAGGCCTATGACAATGTTCTCTATACACCACTGCCTAGACACAGAGGTTATTGCCCCCCTGCATAATAACAGTTTCAAAGCTTTATTTTAAAGAAAGGATTAGGTAAAATAGGTTTAAAATACATTCCTTATAACCTTTTTATATATAAAAATTGTCTCAATACTTACAACTTCCTGCTGTTCTTCATCAGAAGAGTGATGAACATCAATCCATTCGCCATCCTCATCATCGTCACTGAGACTTGCACTTTCCCAGCCATCTACAAACACGTTACTTTTATTTATATTTACCTTTGAAAACATAATATCACCAAAACGTACAAAAAGTTATTGCTCATTTACCATCCTCTTCTCCTTCATTCACTTCTTTTTCAACCTCCAGCACCTCAGCCCCAGGAATATAGTCTCTTGCAACCAATTCTCCGTATGCATGAATTTTCGCTTCTGTCGATGCTTCTGTGGGTTTTCCCTGTAAAATTATTTTTTATTTATGAAGTATCATATCGTGATTTTACAGTGCTGTAGGTTTATAGGGTCCTTGTACATTACATAGTCACATCACAGATAATGCGATCGGTTACACAAAGTTCTTAAAAAGAATTGCCATGAGTCTATATCCAACATATGCAAATACTCACCCTGAATTTCTTTTGCAACATTTCAGGATTTAATGATCGGAAGAGGTGTATCAAACTTCTTGAAGACATGGACACATCTGATGCAAACACATTATATTATTTTCAATATATATTTATATATGTTATTGTATTTGTTGGCACGCTGCCAAAATATCACAAGCAATGGTAACTTCATGCCACACTTTAGAACACTTAACACAACTTGCGTAAGAAAATTTAGCAAGGATAATATATTGTATTTATCACATGATTTACAGTGTATTTAAAAAGGTTCAGATCATTTTAATTACAAATGCCTCATACCAATTATGTCCAAACTCCTTTTTTACCTACATATTCAAATATATTTTCTCCTAATTTTTAGAGGCATATATGTTAAGTATGACATCATAGTGATTCACTCAGGATTTGAAAACTGGCAGAATGAAAACTGACTAAAAAACACAGGTCATGCATTTACTGAGAAAAGCCAGTAAAATAGACAATCTTACTTTTATCCTTATGGGTTTTATACTGGGCCAGATCTTGAAGCAGTTCTTCCGTCATTGCTAATGGGCATCGAGCTGTCAACTCCTTGATCGCATTGATGCTGCAGAATTAAACCACAGACATAATAGTAAGAGTTATGAATAAAATAGGATTGAGAATATACAACATGGATTAAAATGGAAAAGCTGCCAGCCCCCCCCACCCAAGAAAACTAAACAATTTTTCACCCCTAAGCATTGCATAGAAAAAAACTGTTTAAAAACTGAAATAAAATTTTTCCAGGACATGATTCTCTTTAAGTATACATCATTTATATCCCCAGACAGACTAAAAGAAATGAAAACACAGGAAGGGGGCTGTGATCTCCCGTAATCACAATTTATAATGAAGTGAGGTGTGTATTAAGGCATTTGATGGCAGTTAAAAACCATTTAGCCCATCAGATCTGCCCATTTTCCCTGGCATAAGGGGTTTAAACCACTCAGTCTTTGGACATGTCCTATAGTGAGGAACGCTTTATGTCTTTCCCATGACCATTTAAATTCTCTTACTGTATTAGCTTCCGTTACTTCTGCTGGGAGACTGTTCCTTTTATCTACTTCCCTCCCAGTAAAGTAGAACATCTTTATGTTACATAAAAAAAAAGGTATAACTAACAATTCAGGGGCAATGACACGCACAACAGATGTGCTTATTTTTTTTTACATATGCTATATATTGTACGTATGATATAATGACTCCCATCTTAAACATGGCTTACAATCCACATGACCACAATATCTGGGCCGCTCTTCCCATGGCAGTCCCCTTGCTTGTTTCAAATATAATCCTAACATAAAAGCAATCTGACTGCAGATAAGAACCATTCGGCCCATCTAGTCTGTGCATTTTCCCTGTTGTAAGACTCAGGTCTTAATTAGATCTTGTCCTAGATTCGGGGTAGCTTTTGCCTTCCCATGCATGTTTAAATTCCCTTACTGTATTAGCCTCTACCACTTCTGACGGGAGCTGTTCCATTTATCTACCACCATCTCAGTAAAGTAAAACTTCCTTACATTACGTCTAAACATTTGACCCTCTTGTTCTAACATTTTTTTTCTCCATTAAATGATCGAAATGACCTTAACATGGAATCTTTATTAGGAGTCTACCAAAACAAAAACAAAAACAAAAAATCAGCTATGACATTAGACAGGTAAATCATAGAGATTCTCCATACTGTAAATTAGTGTCCGTTAAGCCCGACGTGATGTGTCGTATGAAAGAAAGGAGAAAAATAAAAGTGTACAGACCCAACAGTCATCACCTCTCCCGAGTTCCTGTCTGTAACAAAGTTATTGGCTATCGTCATCACCACAGACTGGGAAATCTGGAGGATAAATAAACTATTATTAACCACTGGCAAGTAATGTGAGATCATATGTAAATGATGTATATATATTAAATAACTATACATACAATTTATTTTACTGACATTAGAGGAGAAATACATGTTCCAAACTATAGCAGTATTACATGGGAATATATGTCATAACTTGTTCTCTTTCCAAAAATAAATAAAAGCAACACTTATAATTATTTTTTTTTTTATTTTTTTTTTTAAACACCAGCACACTTATTCTACGGAAATACTAATAGACATATGACCATATAGCGCCACGCGGTTTTCTTTTTAAGTTCTAGGCAACCTTCTTGTCCAATTTGAATGTCTGATGTAACAAGGTTTATGTCAGTGAGGCGGGACCCATTTTTGCCCTTTTCTGAATACGTTATTTTTTGCATCTACTGGTTTCATTGAAACCTTTAAAAAATGCATGCATGTTTTTTTTACTAGCTTTTGCAAAATCTTCAGTCTTTAATTAACCGCTGCATTCAAGTGTTAAGTATTCTTGTGGGAACAGTATTACTTTACCAAGGGAAGCTAGCTGAAAGTATGATTGGTATGATTGTTACAGATAAGCAGAAGGGTATAACTGCTTGAAAATCCCTACTGATTTTATTCCATACAAATCCAGAACACACAAAAATAAGAAAAGGAGGATGTTATACAGGATTCCAGCCAAAGACAAATCTTAGGCTTTATGTCCGAATTCAATCCACATTGTTTCATACAAGCAGCTATGATAATGGCCTGGTAGTAAAGGATTACTAAGGCATTACCATAATGCACATGAATAAGTAATAGGCATAACCTAGCATTACTCCACCCATTGTACAGCGCTATGGAATTTGATGGCGCTATACAAAACTATAAATAATAATAATTACAGCACATGGCAGATGAAAAAAAAGTTTGGAATGTTATAGTTATTGTAAAAGGCAGGCAGCACAACTACCATGGTAATTAAAAAAATAAAGTGAAATAAGTTAAGTTACCTCCGGCGGTACCAACTTATGGGTGGCTTGTGCAGCAAACAGAAGAATCTTTGTTACCTCTGAGAGACCAGAAAGTGTGGTTAATATAGAATGTATACAAGAACGCCATAGATTTGTTCCAGTTTATGTTTGTTACATTTATACATAAAAAAAAAATCATATTACCAATTTCTGACACTATGAATTAATTCTCTGTAAGGTATTTTATCGACAGCGTTGACTTGCATACACGCTTGCCGTATAGCTTACCTCTTTGATGCGGCTGGAGGAATCTTTGCAGAAATGGGTAGAAATTAAAGAGGAATAACTGTGAAAAAAATTAGATATTCAGTTAGTATAAAATGATATTAGAAGCAACATGTGATTACAAAAAAGAGGGTTTGGAGGAATAGGTTTGTTCAATAAATCTTGAGATTTACAATGGGCAAGTCCTAGCTATTTTCCCCTGCAAGAAGGGCTAAGTTGCACTGAAGGAACCATGCCCAGGTGTCCTGCTTTGTTCTGGTTGTTTATAAGCCAGTGATATCAGGAGGTATGAACTAGAGTAATGTTTCTTCTGCATAAGCTAATGCATTTAGTAATGAAAAATTGAACGTTTTAAGGGCATATTCTTACCTCATGGATCCCAACCAGCCTGGAGATCAAATCCATAAGCATCATCTTAACCTCAAATCTTTCCTTGGAGGTCTCCAGCTGCTTCAACAGCTTCTCTGCAAAATCTGCAATAACATTCAGCAGATACGGAAAAATTCCAATTAACACGCGTTATAAATTTACCAGAACAGTCCTGGCATCAGGATAATTTCACTGGTAATCTGTCTTTAAAGGCCAGTGTATTAACCACTGTATTTTCATTGCCGTGCAGGGGCAGGAGGTTATCTTGGCAGAATATGACAACATGCTGTTGGGGGGGGGGGGGTGGAATGTGACACTCAAATGAGTGGCGTTACTTTGCTGGCTTGGAAGTCAGGTGTGTAACAATACTTATATACCGTATTTGCTTGATTATAAAACGACCCTGATTATAAGACGACCCCCCAAAATCTGAATATTAATTTAGGAAAAAAAGAAAAAACCTGAATATAAGACGACCCTATAGGAAAAAAGTTTTACCAGTAAATGTTAATTCATGTAAACTATTAAATTTTTTAATAAAATCTATGATTGAGAAAAATATTTTTTGGTTTTTATTTCCTTGTATTTTCCAACCTGCCCCCCAGTTACGCACATCTGCCCCCAGGCTTGCCACTCCAATATGGCACTGTGGCCCATGATATGCCTTTTAACCCTCTATATGCCACTGTGCCCCATGATATGCCTTTTAACCCCCTATGTGCCACTCTGCCTCCAGAAATGCCTTATACCCCTATATGCCACTCTGGCATTTAGGGGGTTAAAAGGCATATTATGGCATTTCAGGAGGCAGACTGGCGTTCAGGGGGTTAAAAGGCATTTCATAGAGCACTCTGCCTCCAGAAATGCCCTATGCCCCATTTAACACCCCCCCCCCACACACACACACACACTTACCGGTGCTTCCAATTTCCTGCTGTATACCGGGGCAGCAGTCTTCCTTCTGTCTCCCCCCCCATTTAACACTCCCCCACCCCACACACACTTACCGGTGCTTCTAATTTCCTGCTGTATACCAGGGCAGCAGTCTTCCTTATGCTGCAGCCGGGAAGGAGGTGTGGTTAGCAGCGGGGATCGTCTGCGTCCATCGCGCAGACCTTCCCCGGCT
This sequence comes from Sceloporus occidentalis, assembly GCA_023333645.1. Classification (NCBI taxonomy): domain Eukaryota; kingdom Metazoa; phylum Chordata; class Lepidosauria; order Squamata; family Phrynosomatidae; genus Sceloporus; species Sceloporus occidentalis. The sequence continues at coordinate 160,329 of JALMGF010000095.1, read as the reverse complement.
GTTCGAGATCAGGGAACTCTGATCTCTAACAGTCGGGGAAGGTCTAAGCGATGGACGCAGACAACCCCCGCTGCTAGCCACACCTCCATCCGGCTGCAGCGGAAGTTGTCTACGCGAATGGCGTGGACGTCAACCCGCTGCCCCGGTATACAGCAGGAAATTGGAAACACTGGTAAGTGTGTGTGGGGGGTGAGACAGGAGGATCCAGGTCCCCTGCAGCGGTGCGGGGAATCTGGATCTTAGTCTCATAGTCAGACCTCTATTTGAGGTCTGATTATAAGAAGACCCCGATTAGAAGACGAAGGGTATTTTTCAGAGCATTTGCTCTGAAAAAACCTCGTCTTATAATCGAGCAAATTCGGTATATTCCATTCTATAAACATTGAACTTCCTGAATGCATGGCATATTATGTGCAAGTGTGTTCTACAGAATACAGGGTGGTGCTGTTGTGAAGCTGTATTTTTAGTGAATAGATGTTGCGGCGCAGAGCTAACCTTGTGGATCATGTACCAAGTGAATGGCTGAAAAGTTAAATATCTCCGGCTTTCGCTTCTTCTTATGTTTCTGTAAAATGAATGCGAGTAAAAAAACGTTAGAACGGCTTCTTTTATTGTGAGAGAAACCAATGGGCAATGAGGTCTTTTGTAGGTGCTTTCAACATTTGCTATTTCAATTAAATGACAACATGAAGAGTAATTTGGGGCATCTACTACTGAAATCAAGGGGATGTTTCAACCAACTTCTCCACATTTAGAATTCCGCCCTAGAGCATAGTCCCAATGTATGCTGCACCTGAATGTCTATATCCTAGCTACCCCCAGGGTTTTTAATACAAATGTGTTGTTTAAAGTGTCACGTTTCACATACACAAGGATGTATATTTGAAAAAAAAAAAACAACAAAAAAAAACATTACAAACTAGAGGTGTAATCTCTATATACCTTGAAAGGACTACATATATTCATAGGGAGATCCAAATAAGAATGGAAGTTTTAATGCTGAATCCTTATCACTCCATAACTCTATATGTAATCAGACTCCCATCCACAGGGACCTATGATGGAGTCACACATTCTAAACCATAAAGTATCCTGCCTTCTTTTGTTACTCGTTTAATCGTTTCTTTTGATTTTCATTTAAAAATGAGTTAAACCTTGAACTCTTTGGCCATCCTAACAAATCACAGTAAGCCAAAAACAAAATGCACTAACCACACAGACGAGGACTTTTTAAGACCTTTTTATTGTCCGACAAGCCTCTCATATTGTTGCTTGCCGTTCATTATGTTGCATATTTTAATATATCCACACTTACCCTTAGGACCTTCATAGCCTTCTCCAGTTTCTTCTTGCTTTTTGTATTCTTCTTGCTAGTAGAGTATCTGACCATTAGATCTCGGGCAGTGGGGCCTTCATCCTGCAATTAAATAAGTTATATGATAAGTTATATACTCGGTGTCAACACATATTAAAGGACATGCAGGGTAGCTAGTATTCAAATAACAACATGCAGTGCTGAGTGCAAGGAAAAGATAATGGCTTTTCTCATGGGCATTACATGGTCTCAATTCCAGCTATGAAAATGAATACAAGCCACCAGACCTCATAGAAAGGTTGTTTTTTTTCTGGACACAGTATGGTTAATAACAAAACTACATGCATAGTTTCTATAAATGGGCCAAAAACAGAGACAAGTTGTAATGAAAGTTCACCAAATGCAAGCTTCTAAATGTAATAAACTAAATCAAGGCAACTCCATAAAACCCAATAAACGACATGAAAGCAGTTCTAACCTCTGATTCAGAGTCGCTGTCTTTCTTCTCATCCTCATCTTTTCCCAGAAAGAATTTCAGCGCGGCAACAAGAATCTATGGTTAAAGAAATCCTACACATTTATGAATTGTCTTCATACATCAGCGCAGACATATCTGTTTAACATACATTGATGAACCATGGTGTTGAGAAGTCTGCGACAAAAACCTTAAAATGAAAGTAAACTCTGAACCTTGGTGCTTGAAAGTGAGTTTACTAGTCATCTCTGTAATGCTGATTGTAATAGCGATCTATGTACGATCTGAACAAGTCTGGACCTCACAGGAAACCATCAAGTGGTCTTATTGCCACATACAGTAGAGCTTGGAGAATGCGTTTTAACCTACATAAATCACTATCTTATTTCTACCTACACATAATGTCATTAACTTTTTTATATACACATATAATGGTTTTAAACACAAATAGTTATCCCCCCCCCCCTTCTATACAAATTGTTAGAGGGTCAGGTAACACTGGTGGGTCTAGAACTAAATAGATGTTTTAAAGATTATACATAGTTCCCACTAAATCACTAACTGGATAAAGCAGGATATCGTCACTAATCACCTTCTAAATTACAAGACACATTGTCAATGTCAATGCATGCTAGTGATGTCTTACCTTGGTAACCTTAGAAAAGCAGACTGTAGCGATCACATTGACTGTTTTTGCATCATTCCTAGAACACGCAAAAACAAATGTTAAACCACAATTTATATTGTTTCCTGTATGTTTATTATTAGGAGTCTTCAGAGTTGTGCAAAGGGTACACATGACATAATTAGTATATAAAATAACAAAGATGACATACAGAAACAGATAAGGAGGGCCCTGCTCAAGTGAGCTTACAATCTAGAGGGAGTTAGGGTGTATTACATAAGAAGTAAAAGTGCCGTTATTAGGGTTGGAGCACTAGTAAAAGTATTGCAGGAGAGGGACTAGGAAAGGTGAGCTGAAGGAATATGGGAGGGCGTTAATGTGCTATGTTGTAAGCTTCCTTAAAAAAAGTGGGTCTTAAGGATTTTTTTGAAGGATCGAAGGCAGGGGGAGAGACGGATAGGGCCAATGGAGGGCATTCCAGGGGATGGGGCAGCCCTTGAGAAGCTTAAAATTACAGAAGAGGACAGAAGGAGATCATTGGATTAGCAGAGAGACCAGTCAGGAGCATATTTACAGTGATGAGATGTAAGTGGGGGAAGAACTGTGAAGGCCTTTGAAAGTAAGATTTTGAAATGAATCAGGAGAGGATAGGTAGATATGGATGTCATCACTTAAACCAGTGGCTAGATTTGCTCTATGGGAGCCACGTGTGATATATATTTTATATATATATATATATATATACACACACACACACACAGTATATAATACGCACACAGACATTATATAACAATAGATTTCATTAACAACATTGGTTTATAGCTTGCCATAATAATAAAACGGGTCATAGACTACTCAATATATGTTCTCTTACCAGATATTTCTTCTGTACAGCTCAATCATGACATCTAGAGACATCTTTGCAGCAATCACATTGTTGTCCCTAAGCATAGTATACATGAAATTTTGTAGCGTCTACAAGAAAGGGAACAAAAAAAAAAAAAAAAGAGGGAATCATTTGGAGAAACTGCCAACAGGCGAGAGGGGGTGAAAAGGAATGGATGTAACTTACCGTATTTACTTTGTTGTTCTTGTGTTTGGCATTTATATTCTTTATGTCAGTCACAATGTGGGTGTATAATGTCTAAGAAAAGAAAAGCAGCAGATCATTAACTACGTCACTCACAGTAATAATGGATATGCTAATGTGGAAAATAATAAACCAGAACAATGTCCTCGCATTATACAAAAACGAGGGAGATCATAAGAAAGACATTAACCCTTAAATGTCACAGCACTCGCATTGCCCCCACTATTCACATCCTTCTTTCAACAAATGTATTATTAATGAAAGCTCATGCACTTCCAAGACACAATGTATAACCCTCTTTGATCAAAGGAAACATGCCCCATGGGAGGATGGAAGGATTTCTATTGATGGTGCAAATAATATTTCTCCAAGAACTGCTACCAGTTTGTTAGCATTGCGGCACTTGGAACAAAACATCCATCAAAAAGAAAAATATTCATGTGATGCAGTGTCTGGTCCTGCATGATGTATTGTTCAGTGGGTTTGGAGGTTTTCATAAAATTAGCAGAATAACTCTGATGCATTATACAGGATCAACTATACTCTTCTTCCAAAAGCTCCCTGGGGCCTTTCACAATGCATAGCTAAGCCAGGGAGCTGAATAAACGCCAGAGAGTAAAACAACGAAAGTAAAATTCAATAACACATGCCACCTTCTAGAGCTGTTGCGAGTTACATGTTGCCCAGTGCTGTTATAAGGCAACGCTAGGTGAAAAAGCATTATACATATATTTTCTCATCTTTGCTTCATTCAAACTTACTTTTCGCAGAAGTTTATCGGGACATCTCAGAAGCTCAAAAAAAAGCTCCAGGATAATCGAGGGGTTGATCAAATCCTTGTTTCTCAGCATGATTAAAGCTTTGCAGAGTGTCTGTAGAATAAAAACAAATACAGTAACCACATTTAGCCCTAGCTAATACGCGTTATCAAGAAGCAAACACAATTAAACATACATAAGAATCTTGTTAAGGTGATTAAAAGAAAACTAAATATAGAAAAGTAGCATTTGATGGAAGATAAGTCTTTTAGCTTACACTGTGCTCACAGGTATGAAATAAAAGAAAATAAGGCTGGGTTGGATAAATATACCATTCTGAGGTCTGGCTCCATAACTGTGTGATATGAATAAAGTAGCGATTTCATCTGCTCCGGGAAATTTTCAAGCTGACGTGGATAACAATGAGCAGTCTAAAACAAACAACAACAAAAAAAGAAAGATTTCACGGTTAAAAGACAATATTATGCCATCATGGCTGACACGGACTGAGTGACCCCAGAATTCTAAACGGTTCTGTCTGAAAACATCTACTCCCCAGCAACAAACAAGTACTATATATATATATATATATATATATATATATATATATATATATATATATATTTAAAATGAGACGTCTCCTGTGTACCAAAACGTGAATTTCTACGCATGCAGATGTGGGTAACAAGTGGCATTACTATGGGACTTTTCAAAAGCGGCCATTCGAACAGGCTGCAAAAGGGGAAGCCACATGGGGAAGAAAAAAAAAAAGTATTTTAATTCTTCAGTAAACAACATGGTGGTGTTTACTTCAATAAAGGCTGACTTTAATGTAAACCAGGTTTTATTTCATTTTACTCCAATAAACTTTGTTTGCCTGCACAGCTGGAGGCTGCCATTGTTGTCAGTCTTCTGATATTTTGGCTGACTTTCTTTACTTAAACACCACTCTTAAGCCGATTCTTTTTAGAAATGCTGATAAAGTTGGTTCCTCCAAATCAGGTTGGGTGATTAAGGCTGAGCCATTCTAATTTTTTTTTCCACCATAGGAAGTATGGTTGAGGGTGTTTTTTTTTGTGTTTTTTTATAGTAAATTGGGCTAAGATAAGAGAGCTAGAACACATAATTGGCTAACATGCTGCTGCTTGAAAAAATTATAGTAAGCAAAAATGAGAACTGTTAAAAAAAATTAAAATAAAAAAAAGGAAACGGCAGAATCTCTTTGAAAAGTTATTTATAATCTAATAAGTACCCCTTAAATAGTATATAAAACACCAATATCTTCTATTTGCGATAGAAGTATTCATTAAAAGGTGCCACCATTTATTGAGCCACTCACCTGAGACATGAACATCACCAGTGTAGCCAGCTCCTTGTTGGCTTTATCCGGTTGAAGCTTGAAGACTTCGACATTGGACAGGTAGTGATTATACTGTTGTAAAAACTACAAAAAACATATACAGATATAAGGTTTGGTGGTCAGGATTAATACATGGTGCACTGTTACAATTGTATAGAACCATTAACCCCCCCCCCGAAACAAATTGTTTTAAACAAATAAAATCTAATAGAGAATATTTCCTGAGGTCACACAGGATTTCTCGATGCTCGCTGAAGCAATGATCTGCAGGCATCAGTATACCGTATTTGCTCGATTATAAGACGACCCTGATTATAAGACGACCCCCCAAAATCTGAATATTAACTTAGGAAAAAAGAAAAAGCCTGAATATAAGACGACCCTAAAGGAAAAAAGTTTTACCAGTAAATGTTAATTCATGTAAACTATTTTTTTTAATAAAAGCTATGATTGAGAAAAATATTTTTTTTGTTTTTATTTCTTGTATTTTCCAGCCTGTCCCCCAGTTACGCACATCTGCCCCCAGGCTTGCCACACCAATATGGCACTGTGGCCCATGATATGCCTTTTAACTCTCTATATGCCACTGTGCCCCATGGTATGCCTTTTGACCCCCTATATGCCACTCTGCCTCCAGAAATGCCTTATACCCCTATATCCCATTCTGGCATTTAGGGGGTTAAAATGCATATTATGGGGCAGAGTGGCATATAGGGAGGTATAAGGCATTTCAGGAGGCAGAGTGGCATTAAGGGAGTTAAAAGGCATTGTATAGAGCACTCTGCCTCCAGAAATGCCTTATACCCCTATATGCCACTCTGGCATTTAGGGGGTTAAAAGGCATATTATGGGGCAGAGTGGCATATAGGGAGGTATAAGGCATTTCAGGAGGCAGAGTGCTCTATTAAATGCCCCCTTAACGCCACTCCAGAAATGCCCTATGCCCCCATTTAACTAACACACACACACACACTCTCTCCCCCCCCTCCCCTCTCTCCTCTCAGCCCTCTCTTACCGGTGCTTCCAGCCGGGGCAGCGGGTTGACGTCGCCTTCTGCTGCAGCCGGAAGGAGGTGGAGTTGGCAGCGGGGGTTTGTATGCGTCCGTCGCGTATACTTTCCCCGGCTGTCAGAGATCAGAGATCTCTGACAGTTGGGGAAGGTCTACGCGACGGACGCAGACAACCCCCGCTGCTAGCCACACCTCCTTCCGGCTGCAGCGGACGTTGTCTACGCGGATCGCGTAGACGTCAACCCGCTGCCCCGGCAATACAGCAGGAAGCACCGGTAAGTGTGTATGATGGGGGGGGGGGTGAGACAGGAGGATCCAGGTCCCCTGCAGCGGTGCGGGGGATCTGGATCTTAGTCTCCTAATCAGACTCTATTTGAGGTCTGATTAGAAGACGACCCCGATTAGAAGACGAGGGGTATTTTTCCAGAGCATTTGCTCTGAAAAAAACCTCGTCTTATAATCGAGCAAATACGGTATTTCACCGTGCTATTCCATACTGTACGAATACAGAGGGGAAACAAATCACTAGACGTCAACTCAGATTTAACCATGTGTTATACAGGGTCCGCTCAGCACTTCCTACAGGAGATCATCACTAGGGTTGGCCCTTTATAACGCGAAGCAGGCCAGTTTTAGGAAATATACATGAGAGCTGCAACCTTGAGACCAATACGTAATCCAGTAACCTGCTAATTCTCCGATTTCGTGAAGAGACCCCACAAATCACTGCCTCGGCATACTATAATCAATATAAAACGTCACCGTGATTCATGGCCCCAGAAAAATAGATTGGTGTGTTTATTTTGCGGTATTAAAATTGAACCAAGTGAGCAGCAAACCTCTTTTACAGACAGGACTACGTTTACATCTAAGTGTTGATTGAATAAATAATGATATATTGTTAAATGCATGAAAAAGGTTTTGACAGGTATTGTTTGCCTTGGAAACAGAAAAGTATACTCAGGTAATGGTTAAAAATATCACTTTGATGACACATTGGGATGCAGTCAGTAAATATCGGGAACAGCTCTCCATAGGCTGTACAATTTCCATGACCCAACTTTTAGCAATCCAAATGGTCCTTAGGCTGATGGGAGCAGTAGTCCCAAAAACCAGAGAATTGCAAATCCACTGTTATGAACGACAAATTCCCCTCTACATGTGACAAGCAAGGAATTCAATGACTCTGCTACGTGGTGGTCATATCTTATGACATGTACACCGAATTAGGACCCCCCCCATCAGGATGAATGATATATGAATGGTAGTTATAGCCAAGCAAGGGTTAACAGTGATCAGTGCTCTCACCTCTTCAGTATAAGAAGCCGGGTCTCTCTTTATGAGGTTCTGCAGCTGTGGCAGGTTGGTCGGCAGCTTGTTGTTATTTCTCCCGGACATGGTGGCGATTTCAAACACAACCCTACAATAGCCTAATACGCGTGGATAATCAAAGTCAGGCGCGTGAATTACTGTATAACTTTACTATTACGATTTTCACGAACTAGCACACGTGTGTACATCCCTGGAAACCACCATGTAGGATCTGCTATCGGCCGATGACGTCGCTACGGGTCTTGATTGGAGTCAAACAGAGTAGATGAGCAAACCAACGCGTTCTGCCAAGTTCGGGCAACTGACACTACTGCAGCAGCTGCCTGACGGGGAGTGTGATATTCGGAACATAACCAAACTTGTATAAAGCTCACAGTCATGTTTTAGAATTGTGAGGAAGCGATTTTATGGAATACAGTATCCCAAATACAGCCCTCTCCACTATTATGCTGTATATAATAGTCGAGTCAAAAAGGAAAACTAAGTTTGGTAGGATAAGGTCTACCAGGTTAACTGATTTTCAGCGGGACCATTCTGTATTTACATTATATTGCATTTATTCAAATAGCACCAGCAGATTCCGTAGCGTTGTTACAACAGTCAGTAAAAAAAGCATCGCACACGATAACAATTTGTTTTAAAAATAAAGAGATGAGGGCACTGTTCGTACTGTCCATAATAGCCCCACTAAGGGGCTAAGAATGCGTATTTAAATACTTTAACCCCTTTCACAACAATTCACGCGCAAGGCACGTCATGGAAAATCATCCCGTTGGCGACAATTGACATGCCTGGCACTTCATGACTTTAAACAGGTGTAGTAAGCGATCTACCATAGAGATGGATATTCAGCGATACCAAAATCCAAGGATGCACTGTGGCCGCACCAGAGAGTGGTAACAAGCGCCACTGCGAGAGATTTTGCCTCTCGCAAGATGGTGCCCTCTTTTTAAAAAATGAACAACTTTCCAAGAGGGTCTCTCCAGACCCTCCTGAGAACCATGTGCTCCCCCTGCAGGTTGAATACATGTACTGCATTAAACCATGCAAGTCAACGGAGCCCAGCTTCTCAAAACAAGTGAGCTCCTTGATGCCACATTATATAGTCTTGGTGACATTGGTACTTATGATCTTGTGTAATCCGCAGCTCTGGTTTAACTCCCGGTTTATGCTCCCTCACAAATTTTTCAAAGTCCCACTTGTTCGGTTTGAGTTGTCTTTATAGGGGCAGTAGTAAAAAGCTAGACGTGGCATTTCCTGCAGTGATCTTTGCATCCTCTCTGAATGGCCTGCACACATAATTACGCACAAAGAAGGCTCACAGCATAGTTAAAATATCTTGGATGTATGATTAGTAGTTAAACATAAGTTTTTGATGGTAAATTCTTTGATGGTTAATTTTGAAAGCCTCACGGTATCTTCCATATTGACAGGCTAAGCTTTGTCATTCATATTGTATTCCATGCTCTTTAAATTGCGTATATTGTATCCATTGATGGCTATACTGTATTGGCCCGATTATAGGCCGCACCCAATTATAGGCCTCACCCTTAAAATACACATAAGTGGAATGGTAAAACAGTATTTTATCTATCTAGTGGGGGCAGCCGGTGCACATCTGCATGATGCGCGTAGACAATCTCTGCCGCTGCTTGCCACTTCAGCCAGTGCTCCTATGCAGGCACTCCTTCATAGAAGCCCCGACGGAAGTGCCGGCAGCAGCCGAGGTGGTCTGAGCGCATTGCACAGACCGGCTGCCACAGAGGAGGAAACATGTCCCCTGCAGCGCTGCGGGGAACCTGGATCCTCACCCTGCTGCTTGCCCGCAGCAGGGCTAAATGAAAAAGAAAAAAACACCTGCCTGCGGCCCGGAACTGCATGTGCCGGGCGTCGGGCGATACGAATTGCGCTAAACCCTGATTATAGGCCACCCCCCCACTTTAACAATTTAAAGTGGGGGGGGGAGTGTGGCCTATAATCTGGCAAATACGGTCATTTTAATCAAACATGTTAAAATTTAAAAATAACGTGCGGCCACCAGATGTCACTATTGTTTCCAAAATCATTAAGCGTATCATGAGTATGAGCCAGATTCTATTACCAAAGGCAAACATTTGTATAGCATTGCTTTTGGGAATGGTAGGACAAGCTTAACAGAACTCATCCGTCTCATTATGTTTAGCCACTCAAGTAAGATTACTGTTAGGACATTACATTACATTATATTTATTTATAAAGCGCTGTCCGATTCCGCACCGCTGTTACATTCATTAGAACATTTTATAAACACATATATAACACATACAATAACAAACTGGTGCAAAGGAGAAGAGTGCCCTGCTCTTGCGAGCTTACAATCTAGCTTCACATTTGATATTAAACCCCAAGGGGCCATTGTAGAAGGGAGAATGCTGCTGATTAATCAGTGACTAAACAGCATAATCTCCTGTGACATAGAAGCATTGCATTTGACAGCAGCTGAGAACCATTTGGCCCATCTTGTCTGTCCATTTTTTATGGTGTAAAGCCAATTATAGATAGTGGGGGGTAGATAGTGAGAAGGGGGGAGAGAGGGGGTAGATAGTGAGAAGGGGGGCGAGAGGTGGTAGATAGAAGGGAGGGAGAGGTGGTAGATAGTGAGACGGGAGGAAGAGGGGTAGATGATGAGAAGGTAGGAAAGAGTAGATAGTGAGAAGGGAGGTAGAGGGGGTAGATAAAGGGGATGAATTGTCTGAATGAGCAAGAGTATGAACTGATGTTCAATTCTGTGAATGAGTGAGGGAATTAATTTTGTGAGAATGCATCTATGAATATGTGTAAATAATTTGTGTGAATGAATTATGTGAATGAAAGTGTGAATTGATGAGTGACTGTAAAAGTGTTTGTGTGTATCATAGATGTATAGTTGATTTGTGGAAAGGGAAATATGGCACAAGCAGGGTGTTTGAGCCTTGGAGACCAAAATGGCACAGGCAGGGTGTTTATGGGACAAAGATAGGACAGGCCGAGGTGTTTGGGGACAAAGATGGCAAGTCCTATGTGTGTTATCTGGGAGCTGGTCAGATTCTATGTGGGCACTGTGGACGCCAGGGCTGGCTTATTCTGTTGGTCCATATCTGTCCAAGCTATGTTTCCATACATTATTTATGTATACCTGCAAATACAGGGTTTGTATGTCTTATTCAGTTGATCAATACCTGCAGTGCTGTTTCCATGTGTTGTTTATTTGATCTATACCCTAAGTGCTGAGTTTAAATGTGATATCCAGTTGATCTATACCTGCAATGCTGGGTTTGTGTGTCATTCTGTTGATCTACACCTGCAATGCTATGTTTCCATGCATTATTATTGTATACCTGCAAATACAGGATTTGTCTGATTCTGATTCAGTGTGGCAAATATTTTTGTTGGTGTGGGAACGGAGGGAGATATTGCATGCTAGGAAGCGTGGATCGGTGCCCAAGGAAATGCTTGCGTAAGGTCCGATTTTTTTTCAATATAAAATGTATTGGCAGTAGGGTGTAATATTAATATATATCGGCAGCTGGGTCTAATATTTATATATATTGGCAGCAGGGTCTAATATTAATATATATCGGAAGCGGGGTCTAATATTTATATATATTGGCAGCAAGGTCTAATATCTATATATATTGGCAGCAAGGTCTAATATATAAATCGGCAGCAGGGGCTAATATTAAGGAATAAAAACGAACTGCCAGTTTAGCTGTTATTTTGAAATCATATTTCAATCATGGTCTTTACGTCAAAGAGATACATACATATTATGTAGTTAAAAATGCATGTCTAATGCATATATATATATATATATATATATACCTGTGTGTAATCTCAATGCTCTTCATAGTGTGTCCCTGAATGAAATAAAATGTGACCCTAATTGTACACCCTTTCAAATGTTGCAACCTGTAATGTACAATCTTTAATTCACCAAAGGGAAAAAATAGAGAAAAATATTTAAAAATGTAATAAAATATAATTTAAAAAAAAAGGTGGAGGTATGAACGGACCTAAAACTAAAAAAGCTTGCATCAGAGCTACCGACATTGTGTAATATTTGTGGGAATATGTATTCTATGCCAACATTGTGTTTCTTTTGGAGAATTAGGCAATATAACCTTTATCCTATATGTGTCTACTGATGCAGGTCTGCATTATGTCACTTACATGTGCTTTGTACAATATGTAGAACCAAAAGTATTGGATAATCTTTTTCATTTTCTGACTGAAAAGGAAATATTTACTTCACTTTTCTTTAAATATTAATTTAAATGAATAATTTAATTATTTTGCTTTTTTTTTGGAAACAAATTTAAGATTGGATGAGGGTGGGTCTGGTTGTCCATACTTTTCAAACAAGTCTGAGCATTATAACAAAGTTGGTACTGTTTCTGCAAAGGCGAAGAATGCATTTTTCCCCATAATGGGGGCAGATAGTTTCAGTTTCCCAGAATACTGGATTTTTTTGTAAGAAACCTAGTTTCAGTTTCTATGCCTGTTATGTTTACGTTCCGACAGAGCACCCCCACGCGTATGACTGGGCCTGACTAATACAAGGCTTGTCCTTATGCCAGGTGACTTTGTAATGTTCTAATAAAGGGTTCATTTTTCAAGTTATTCTAGGTTGTTTTTTTTATATCTAAAGATTTTTTATTACAGTGATTTGGTAGCACCGAAGTTCCCCCTAATAAAAGTCTTCATGAAAACCTTCGTCAGGATGGAAAGGCATTCTGAATTTTCACCAAGCAAAGATTTCTGCTCCGACATACAAACAAAAAGAGCAATATGCAAATGTCATGTGTCCCTGAAAAACTGGTCATTTTGAGACCATAAGGTAAATCCTTTTAGATTGAAGTTCAACTTCTGCATTAAGTGATAAGCTGCAGGACACAAGATGCTTGACCTTGATGATTGTCCTTCCCTCATACAGACCCTGCGAGAGAAGTGAAACCTCTCATAGTAAGCTTTGAAGCTCATTTATGCAGGGCCGTCCTCACCGTGATGTGCTAGATGTCATGTTTCTTTTTCGTACAGAATTGAGGGCACTTTATATATTAATAATATATCAATAAATAATAATCATAATATTCTGTTTCTGATGAGACTGTGACCAGTGTTAGATGCATCTAGGGTTAGCAATGCTTAATATAATGGTTTTGGTTTTTTTATGAAACCAGTACATCAAAGAGACAGTTTAATGTCCCTGTAGAATGATGCATATTAAAATATTAAAGTCTCTCAGAGATGTATATCACCCTCCACCAGGTGAAAATAGAAAAGCACCATCAATTCAGCTAACAGAAAAGATTGAAGAACTTAAAAATAAGATAAATCAACTAAGATATAAAATATATAATCTACCCAGCTCAGAAATATTTATTTACTTAAGAATAAAATATTTTCTAATACATGCAAGATATAAAGTTGACAAGGAACTCCACTTTAAACTTCAAAATGTATTTAATTAGAAAGATGTAAAAAAAAGTAATGTCTAAATAATATGAGGTAATTAATAAAATTGATGAGATTCCACCAACTTCAATCTTAATCAAATGGGCCAGAGACTCAATGAGACAAATTACAGAGAAAGAATGGTATAAAACAATAAATATGACATATAATATAATACACTCTATAACAATTAGACGAAACTTATAAATCAATGGTATTTAACACCGAAAAAAATAAAATCCATGTTTCCAAACTCCTCAGATAGATGTAGGCGTTGTAATCAGGAAAAGGGAGGCTTCAAACATATTTTGTGGACTCTCTGGTGGTGTGCTTTTGAACTCCTAGAAAATATAGATAATATTAAGGTCAATAAAACACTAGAAATTGCTCTTCTCCATATATTTCCATCTGAGCTATCATTAAAAAAAAGATAATAATTATTCATGTATTTGCAGCTACTAAACTGATGATGGCAAGAAATTGGAAAGAACACAAACCATTTTCCTATTTACAATTGAAAAATCAGGTTTTATTCCAATTACAGATGGAGAGTGGTCTCCACTGGATTAACCCACAACAGAAAAGAAAAACAATCATATATGAGGACTGGATCATTAAACTAAAGAATCTATGATTCAAATAGTAATCAACACATATTACCGGCTTTTTTTTCTTTTTTTTTCTTGGGGGTGATTCAAATTCGACGCATATATAAGTATATTCTGGGTATAGATACTTGCGTTGTTGAATAATTATGTATGTTAAACTTTAAATGAAATATAATACTCACAGGATCCACCTCCTCTGGGGCACACTGCTGAGCACGGTCGAAGAGTTCTCGGTAGGCCTGCTCCAGGATCCATTCTTGGTAAACCAAATAATCAAAATCAGCCCACAAGTCAGGCAGGTAAAAGGGCACATCTGCGAGAATCCCTTCCCTGAACTCCTGGATCTCCTCGCACCTTCTCCAGCTCAGCCGCCAAGTCCTCTTGGGGCTGCTCTCCCAGGTACGGCATTCGCCAATCTAGTTGTAGCACGTACCATTCCTTGGAGGATGGGAGGACTATTCCCCGGACACCCTGGTCCACTCTGAGAGTATATCAGACATTATATACTTTGTTCTGCATGAAAACTCTATTCTCAACAAATATGACTTATAAGTGTTTTACCTATCACTGGTATGAGTATGTAAAACATTGTTGCAAGACTATGGTACCTAGAACATTGATGCACATTTATGTTGTTATTAACCTGATTATATCACCATTGTGGCAAGACCTATGTCACAGTCAGGACTACTTGCCAAGCCGTGGCGGTGTGGAGGGTGTGGGCATGAAGGGGTTAATAGCACAAGGCCTCTGGATTTATTAACTTCACCCCTTAACAAGGCATAAGTTATACCAAATGAACCCCCAAATTCTGCCTGTATCCCCCCAAGTCTTCCACCACTCACCATCCTGATGCCGGATTTGTGAGATATCCGAATTAAAATCTCTATCTCCATATATACTGTAAATCAACCCACCCTGGGCAAACAACAAATACTGTATATTCTGTATATCCTCTAGAAATTAGGATATAACAATTTGGTAACGTGTTATCCTCTCTTAGAGTTTGTGGATATTAATACTAGAGCCCAAAGAAAGATTTGTATTATGAATATTCTAATAACAAAAAGACAAATGTTACACAGCGCCACATTTACAAAAAACAAGACATACAAAAGAAAAACCAAACAAGCAATCAGTTCTTAAAAATAATGGGACTTAAACACAGGACACTAACTCACCAGTTTCTTCAATAAGCAGGCCTGTGGAAACTCCTTAAGTCCAGATGGTGTCTTATGATGTTGTTCCAATCAGATTATATCATGGAGTTCTGCTTTGAGGTCACTGCATTGCCCCGAAATCAGACTCCTTTGGAAAGAGAACACCCCTCTGACCACATGACCAATTACATGACACCTTTTCCAAGAATTGGTTCCCATCTTTTCTCTGCCAATAAGTTATGGTGGGGTAAAGGTGATGGAAACCCCTCCACTTAAATCCTTATCAGTTGGGCCATGAATCACCACAGGGGTCCTGGGAAGATGACACCTCTTGTCAGAACAGATACAGAGGGCATGCACAAAGAAACACATTTAAATCAACACATCAATTAACACATTGAATGCTTACTCAAAGAAACAAACCACGTCTGCTGGATTACCCTTCCATGCATCCACTACACTATGAGTTAATCATGACACTATACATTTATAAAATGGTTTATCCAATACAACTTTTGCCACCCTTTCCAAATTGCTTTGTAACAAATTGAGCCATAATAAGTGCAGATTTACAGGCCTCCTTTTCTCCTCTTTGCTTAGCTTACCTACTAATGAGTGGCTACCTTGAGCCATAAAGCTTGCCCTATCCGGGTAGAGTCTTTGCTTTAAGATCCCGTTGTTTTTTTGTGATACTGTATGATAGTTGTGGCACTTAAATTAATGTTAATTGGTAATGCACAGTATATGCTCCTGCTATTCTCGACTTGGCCTTCTGGAAAACCATTGAGAAGCATATTGTAAAAATAAATCTTATAAAATGATATAAGGGGGGGATTTATTATTATTATTTATTTTATATAGCGCCATCAAATTCTGTAGCGCTGTACAATGGGTAGAGAGGACATAACAAGTAGAATGTAACAAATTGACTAACAGAGGCAACAGGTGAGGAGGGCCCTGCTCAAATGAGCTTACAGTCTAGAGGGGATTTAATTCCACACTATGTCCAGAGATAAAGAAAAATAATGAGACGCAATCAAAGAGAAGTGGGGGAAATAAAGAAAAGAGAGGGAGAAATAAAACAAGATGGGAGGAGATCTGGGTGATGGAGCAAGTCCTATGCGTGTATTCTTGGTGCTGGGGAGTTCTATGGTTGCTGGGCTGTTCTGTGGATTCAATCTTGTTGCTGGGGCAAGTCCTATGTGTGCAATCTGTGATTTTTGCCTACCGTGTAAGTGCCGGGTGTCATGTGTCTGATGCACTCATATGGGTGGAGCCACTGGAGCCGGCTAAATTCGGTTTTGCCTAGGGTGACAAAAATCTTTCCAACAGCCCTCTTGGGGTCATTGTTTTGAAGACTAGATAGAGCATAATTTGTAGCTATAAGCCATTAAAAAAAAAATTCTGTTTTTTTTTAATCTTTTAATCTAATGTTTTTTTTAATCTTTCTGTATTTTAGGTTAACTCTATTATGTGTGTCCACTTATATTTGTTGCCAGAATCATCATAAATTGTCTGGGTTAACTAGGATGGCAGGTCCAGGGGTGGTAGTCCCACTAATGCTAAACTGGTGATCCCTAACTGTTACAGCCCCCTAAGCATACTACATTCCCAGTGCTGAACATCGCTCTGAGGCAAAGTATTGGCTGCTAAAGTTGAGGGGCATCTCGTAGCAGTATGTAGGATGAAAATATTTGAATTTATTTTCTTTTAAATGAAGTTATTTTTCTGTAACACCCAGTGTACTTTTGTTCAGAATTTTCAAACACATGTGTACATTATTTGTCTTTTAAGAATGCATTTATTTTGTGATTTCTTGTTATACTGCAATTATGTGATAGTTATACATGAGAAAATTAGGTTATTAAGGATAATATATTGCCAGAATAGTGAATCCATATATGTAATGTGGTTCAAAGCAATATAACATTTTCACACTGCTTCACTTTTCTTCCATTCACATGTTCACTGTGGTTTACCCCTGTGACAAAAAAACAAAAAGTGATTAGATTAACGTATAGGATATTGTGATTGATATAGTTATTTGCCATTTGGCTTTTGTACTAGTTGTATATCTCTTATTCCAATTTGAAAGGGACACTTACTGTTCAAGATGCTCTCTGTTCTTCTCTAAGTACACTCAATATCTCCTAGCAATCCCAGTTTTCTCAAGCACAGTCACAATTGTGTGGCCACTGTCTCGCTTAACTGTGTAGCTGACCCACTATCTCACTCTTGCAGGCCTAGGCCAGTGGAAGACAGCCTCTGATCTCCCCGGCTGGCCTTGAAAGCTGTAAAAATCAATGGAGCTCCCATGTGGCCTCTTTGTGATGAGGAGCATGGATATTCCTATTAGGTGGCTCTCAGTTGTCTCTCTTGTCCAGCAGAAGATATGGCCTAGGCGACAGCGGTTTAGCTTTTCCCCAATGATGATCCATGGTGAGAATTCTACCCACATAAGCCATTTAATTTTGAGCCTAAAGCTTTACTGTTTCTTTAAAAGACTAGAGTATAAATGAGCTAGAGCAGGGGTGTCCAAGTTTTTTCTGCAGCGGGCCACTTCATCAGAATTGTATACGTGTGAGGGCCGCACTCATTTTTCACTGTGAGAAAATATGGCCTTTAATAAAATATGCAGATTAAAATAAAGTAAATGACACAAAACCTTTACTTTTCCTCTCACCGATTTCTGGGCCTAGAAAGTATTGACTACAAATTCAGGATAATTAAAAATGAAATAGTTCTATTTATTCTAGGGATGCACCAAAATGAAACTTCTGGACCAAAACATTCACTTAGCCAAAACCGAAAATGACCCCCCACCTTTAAAAATTAGCAATATGACTTGGCATGATAGGAGTGTGATTGCTAACAGCAATCACACTCCTATCATACCCAGGCAGGCAACCAGTAAATGCTGGTACCTAGGCATGATGGGACTGTGCTTGCTGTTAGCAATGATACTCCTATCATGCCAAGTCAGCCAGTACATGCTGGTACAGGGTGGTTGTAAGTGATGTGCAGACCCCATACTTCTGGCAGCATCAATACACAAGGGGGGCAGCAAGATAGGTTTCAGCATGTACTGGCTGACTTGGCATGATAGGAGTGTGATTGCTAACAGCAATCACAGTCCCATCATGCCTAGCTTCCAGCACTTACACATCCAACCAGTAAATGCTGGAACCTAGGCATGATAGGACTGTGATTGCTGTTAGCAATCACACTCCTATCATGCCAAGTCAGCCAGTACATGCTGGAACAGGGTGGCTGTAAGTGATGTGCAGACCCCATGCTGCTGGCAGCATCAATACACAAGGGGGGCAGCTAGCCAGGTTTCAGCATGTACTGGCTGACTTGGCATGATAGGAGTGTGATTGCTAACAGCAATCACAGTCCCATCATGCCTAGGTTCCAGCACTTACACATCCATGATATCACACACACACACACTCATTCATTCATATACTCATTCATTCACAGATTCATTCCCTCAATCACACATACTCATTCAAACACCCTCCCCACCCCCTTACCTGCACTGCAGCTCATCGATGCCGCTCACAGACTTCAGCAGGGGCGCAGCCTCCCTCTGCGTTCTCTGGTACTGCACAGAGGAAGCAGGACTGGAGCAGAGTCATGTGATGTCACGTGAACTCTGCTGGGTTCCGCTTCCTCTTTGCAGTACAAAAGACCCTCCCACTGGTAAGTAGCAGGGCTTGAGGTACGGCCCGCGTAAGATCGGTTGCCCTGGCTGCCAATCTTACGCTAGCCGCACTTCGAGGTCTCGCGGGTTGCATTTGGCCCGCGGGCCGCATGTTGGACGCCCCCTGAGCTAGAGTATAAATGAGCTGTTTCAGTGAAAAGTATACATTGAATCAAAAGTATAAAGTCCAACTGTGGTGGAAAGTTCTAAAGGTGAAGGAACCAGCAGGAATATTTTTTTTATTTCCTTTTATCTATGGCAATTGCACAAAATCCCCCCTGAATTGCTTACATATGGCAGATTAGACACATCAACAGAGTGAGTGTGGCAAAGGTTTCATTATTCAATACATACCATTTATTTTTCATGGCTTCAAAAAGTATTTTCACCATTGTAGAGTGTGGGTTAAGGCAAATCTTTTTTCCCGACTTCATTATAGCACTGCAAGAAATATATTGTGCATAAAAAAGTTTAGTTAGATTATTTCCTGTATAGTGAGTAGCAGACTAGTAACCCAACACCATAACATGGTTTGTGTCATTATAGGAAAGCACAACTTATCAAATAATATTTAGATTTGTTCACCAATGACTAGAACAAAGAGAGCCATCATGTAGTAATGGCCACAATTAACAATGGCCATAATAATGGAAACAAGTGAAGCCTGGGTGTATACCACACAAGTGTCTTATTTTAAATAGGAAATTCTAAATTTGATGGCTCTGTTCCACAATGAATTAGGCACTAAAAATACAATTAAGGAGGTAAGCAGATTCTCCCCTGACCAGCCCACTGAGCTGTGAAATTGAGGTTTGTGCTTTTGCACAGGGCACAAGTCCCATGTGGCCACCTCTCACATATTGAAGCTTTGGTATATTACAATGGCATTCTTTTTCAATATATTGCAAAACTGGACATGTAAGACAACTTGGTGGTCTTTCCCTAGGTCTTCCTCTAGTCTCGGCCCTACCTTTAACCATGCAACTAACAAATGTGTCCTGTTTTGGGCACCTGAAGTGTTGGTGAATGTATAGGTTATAACAATATTGGCTAGAATTGAAGACAACTTAACCATTTTTTAGGCCCCTTACATCTCACAGTGCCATTAAAAACATTTCAAGGAAACTTCATGTGAGGCATGTGAAAAATCTATACAATTGGTTATAGTTTACATTGCTATTTCCCGCAATGTGTCCAATGCAGACACAGAACTACCTATAGTCAGAGGTATCAGTTTATATTAAATTTAACTTGCATGTAGGCCTTCTGACTGAAATCTTGAATCCACTTCATGATATCCAATATTGCCCCCCAAAACAAACCCCTACAGCTTACATGACATCCATTTTCTCGCAGATAGAACTTAACGGGTAGACCTCAAGTCTCTTTATTTCCTTCACATTCAGCCTATTGGCAAGACTTCCACTGCATCTGCAACGTCGCCTTGGAAGTGGAACCATCCCTGAAATATGGAAGTATAGTAAATAGTGTTAAAATAGACACAATCAATGTAGCATTTCTTGAGTAGTTATTGAGCAGTAGTACCATATTTTTAATTTACGTCTCCAAGTTATAACCGCTCTATATGGTACTTTTTCCCTACTGAATCTAAGTAATGCTAATTCAATTTATTTCCACATCTATTGACAGAGTTTACAGCTAATGCATTTCCATGCCACTTTCACAGATTAAATAGAACCTTGGATCAGTTGCGTTACACAATATGTAGTGCTACTAATTTTTTTAAAATTTTATTTCAGATGGATATATTTATCATGCTTTCTACTCTTGTTTTTTGTCCTTAATGCATTGTGCTTTTAAATATTTTATCTATGGAGTAGAAAAGTATCTGCTAGTATAATCCTAATAATTCATAAAGATTTAAAAGGACAGTACTATGAGATTTTTTCCCTCATGGTCAATGGGGCAAATTGTGTTTACTCCACTGATTTATGTTCTGAACCACTGTACTAAATAAGCAGTGGTTCATTAAATGTTGAATTAAAGAAAAGAGGGATGGGGGGCTTAAACAACTCCGCAGAATACCCTCCAAAATATAAGGTGTCCAAACCAAGACACCTTTTATTAGGATCATGGATAGAGGTATGGATGGGACACTTGGGATTGCTGGACCTTTTTCCACATTTGAGAAAACATAGCAGTCCCATGTGAAAAAATCACATGACTGTCCCTTTAGAGCATCTGGGACAAAGGTACAATTACAGAGCCAGTATTCAGTCTGACCTTTCATTAATAGTAAAATTAAAAACACAACACAATAAAAGTGAATTATCAGAAATTAAATTATTAATATCTTAAATTATTTTGAAATGAAAGGAGTTGCCAATGGAAAGATGCCCAACTAGTCTGGAGCCATAATTCAAATGATTTGCTTTTAAAAGCAACAATGCAATACATTTTTTGCTTGCATCGTTAGGAAATAGTATATTTTTGTAGAGTTTGGAATAAAGAGGTGCAATGATTAAACTGTGAGACTGCTGGTGAGTTAAACATTTCCTCATGCATCAAGGGGCTAATTTTAGTGAATGCCTCCAGCAAGGAAGGTTAAGCTGACCCCACCTATATTGTATAAAGTATTTCACTAGTTTAACTATACATTTTAGAGGGCAAGTGAAGTCAAGCAGCAGAAATACAACTCTCATGCAAACTCTCATTTTAGTCAATAGACCCATACACAGATTCAATAATATGAGAAAACAATGAATTCTAAGAATATTATAGCAGTAGTAGAATAACTTCCTAGAATATTGTATCTTTGTGAATTAGATGACCTTACCTTCCACACAGGCATGGACTACAAGGAGCCAGCAAATGATCACAACAAGATTCTTTTCCATTGTAAGATCTCCTTAGAACCCTTCAATACAACTGTCCTTCTTCTATAAAATAAGCATTCCATGTCCCTTGTATTTATATTGTTTTAGTCATATCTACATTATGATTGGTATGTACAAGGGAAAACACCATTCAGACTTCTTGGGGATTTCTTGTATGAGTACTTCACATTTTCCTGAAAGATGCAGCTGTTATTATAAATGGAATACAATCAGGGCCTTCACAAACATACAGTCTGACGCTCAAAATTGTCAAATGCTCTGAAAAATACCTGTGACAGAATGACCTGTCATACAAGGCCCTAAGGTAGTCAGAGATGGCTCCAGCCTGGCTGCCAAACAAAGATTTCTCAGGCAGGAACTCCATTGTGTAAACTAATCCAGTTAACATGATTGCTGCCAGTGGGAGATTCAGAAGCTAAAGGGCATTAAAGGTTGGGTTGTCTACATATACCTGTTTATCAATGTTAATTTATGTTAATGAAGTTCTGTGGATATATGAGTGTATGTTTTACATCAATAAACTGTTCATTCCTGCTGTACTCAATTCAAGGTAGTTGTGTCTACTTATTGGGTACACATAGCAGGATTCCAAGGTGCGCATGCTGGCTGGTGCTGGAAGTTATTCCGGGGACAACAGGAGGATACTGGGTGATCTCTGGGAGTTACTACAGCTCTCTTGGTGAACCCGTTACATTGGCGGCAGCGGCGGGATCCTCCTTGCAAAAGTCCCAGCGGAGTACCAGCGGATATACCAGCAGCAAGCTAAAGATGGTGCCAACACTACAAGACGTGTTGGTGCGCAGCAGAGTCATGGGCTACCTGAATACCTGGATGGAGGCTCTCAGAGTGGACCAGGGTGTCCGGGGAATAGTCCTCCCATCCTCCAAGGAATGGTACGTGCTACAACTAGATTGGCGAATGCCATACCTGCGAGAGCAGCCCCAAGAGGACTTGGTGGCTGAGTTGGAGAAGTTGCTTCCACTTGAAATGAGTGTGGATTGTGAATACTGGGCCCTGTATTGGCAGGCCGCACAGTGGTGTCCAGAGCTGAAAGAGGGTGATTACTTTGGTGGCCCGGGATTGATAATGGAAAGCCTACAGGAGGACCGAGAATGTGGGAGCCCATTGAAGTATCGGTGCGAGGAGATCCTGGAGTTCAGGGAAGGGATTCTTGGTGAACCCGTTACAATACCCTTCGCCTTATATTCAATGTCATTTTATAATCCAACCTCAAATAGAGGTCTGACTATAAGACTAAGATCCAGATCCTCCGCAGTGCTAAAGGGGATCTGGATCCTCCTCTTTGGCAGCCCATGGACGTCTGCAGGAGGCGCGCAGAAAACCTCTACTGCTGCCCGGCACTTCTCCTGGGGCTTCTATGACGGAGCGCCGGAGTTACATGACCTTCTGGTGCTCTGTCATAGAAGTGCCGGGCAAAAGCAGAGGTTGTCTATACCAGCTGACCTCACTAGACACCAGGGAGTCTGGAGCACAGAGAGCAAATCTAGGGATGCATTGCTAAGTCTGGGGGGCAGAGTGGCATATCAAGGGGGCAGAGTGGCATATAGGGGGGCAGATGTGCATAACTGGGGTCAAATGTGCTTTACTGGGGGCAGGTTGGCAAATAAAAGACAATAAAAACAAGAAATGCATTTTCTCAATCAGACTTTTTATTAAATATGAAAAAATAGTTTACATGTGAATTAATATTCATATTTACTAGTTACATTTTGTTCCTATAGGGTAGTCTTCTATTCAGGCTTTTCCTTTTTTTTACTAAATTAATATTCATATTTTGGGGGGTCATCTTATAATCAAGCAGATACGGTATTTAAACAGAAACCCGTGTTATAACTGGTGCAGGAATGAAAGTAGGAAATATATATATATATTTTATTTATTTATAAATATTAATGATGCAACATGTGAACATCATTTTCTGCTCATGTTTTAGCTTTCCTTAAGCTAAAACAAAATAAAATGCATCACTGTCCCCTCCCCCCCAAAAAGAAACATCATTACCCCATTATCTTCGTTAAAAAGTATGTTTTTTTTAGAAGTTTCTTTTGCTACAAGAAATGTGTAGCCATAGGCTTTGGGAACGAGACAGAGGAAGTATGCTATATTTATGCTTGGTTTTTTTTTTTATTGTTCAAACAAGTAGTAGAATAAAAGTTGTACTGTTTCCTCAAAGAAGAAGGGAATTTTTCCTGCTAGACAGTTTTGCTTCTCAGAACACCAGACATTGTAGGAAACATAGTTTTGCCTGTTCTTTCACTTTCCAAAATGGCCCCCGCAAGTAGTTCATTTTAATTTGTATGTAAGACTGAAATAAACCTGGTCCACATACCTATGGGCTTTGTAAGGGGCTAATAAAGGGTTAATGTTTCTTGACTTTCAAGAGCTCGTTTATAATGATTCCATGAAATATTATTATATATAATATATAATTATTAGTACACTGATCAAATTGTCCCCGTTAATATTCATTATAAAATATTTCTTGTGAGGAAGTAAATGCATAAGGAATTGAATCCTCTACATTTAAGAAGGGATTTCAAACCATCAGTATTATCTAAAACACACTTAAAGGGACAGTCTAAAGTCACTGACACCCCTACTATAGAAGAACGCATATTAAAATATTATATGAGTTCATTAATGTGCATTATTCCAAAATGATAAAAAGTACATAAAAAGGGCATTTAGCTGGGAATTGGGAAAAGGGGCAAATACAGTTGGGGGGACTTTGCATTTGCAAAATGGACCACACGAAAGGTGCCACACACTTATCATATGCATTAAAGTGCATATGGTGTCTGCAGTAATTAAGCCCAAAAATAGGCAAATAAATCACAAATATATTTCTTTATAATGTATGCTTTATTCCACAATTTATTCCACATTAATGTAATGTACCTGCAGATGTATGCAGAAAAACACATCAGTCCATGAAAAAGAGCTATCAAATGATAACCATGAAAACATAAAATAAAAAATTAAAAGTTTTTAATAAAAATGCTGAACTAGAATAAATCAGCCCAATCAGTGGCAAGAAGGCTGTCGGGATCTTAGTCTGAGACCCCAAAGGAGCCACTCACCCGAGTACCTGCTAACCGCAGGTGCCGGGTCCTGTGCCGTATGCCCTCACTCCACTTTATTTGGCCCCAAATTTAGACGGCGGGGAACACGCTTGGATGACGTCACGCACAGGGGCGGGGCGTCCATGGCCGGCAAGTTTAAAAACCGGCACTGAGTTATTGTGCCGTTTTCAGCAACTCTCTGCTTGCAGCGTATTTTCCTTATTGATCTCAGTGTACCTGACCCTGGCTATTCATACTGGACTTGCTGATCTTCATGTACCTGACCCTGGCTATTCATACTGGACTTTGTTGATTGCTGCGTACCTGACCCTGGCTATCCTGTTTTGACCTCACTGTATTGTGCTTCTTGGATTCAGTGTTCTCCTGCGTTCTGGACTCCACCTTATAAACCCCTGACAAAGGCACTCTTTGTTAGCGCTCCATGCCTGGAGTGTTCACCACGCCTGTGGTTGAGCTGATTAGCGCTAAGCATATTACATGATAAGGCATGCTGCGCGGCAAATACCTAAATACCTGGGGGGGGGGAATTCATGTGGAGGACTCTGCTCAATACCCCATGCATCTGGAAAAGGGATACCATGGAAATGTCGAGGGACATCTTAACCTAGATAACGATTTGGATAATCCAAATAACATTTGTCATTATTTGTGTTTATAAGTATGCTATTTTCCTGAAGATTGGGTGTGGCTATAGCCCTGGTCTTATTTACCTTCTAGGGATAGCAATGTTATTATAAAAGGACTCTCATAGGTTTCTCATAAGTTCTCAATCTTGACTATTCTATTGCTGCATAACGTTTAATAACCAATCAAAAGCTAAATATATGCATACATGTGAATAGTGACATAGAATAAACAGTCTCCTGTAGCTGCCCTGTGAGACCGTAAAAGCTGAGCATAGTTTGCTTCATAGTGCAAGACAAGCTTCAGAGGAAGAGCTTGGCACCATTCATTGATATGTGGGCCA
Source organism: Sceloporus occidentalis (assembly GCA_023333645.1). Lineage (NCBI taxonomy): Eukaryota > Metazoa > Chordata > Lepidosauria > Squamata > Phrynosomatidae > Sceloporus > Sceloporus occidentalis. The sequence goes on along the minus strand of JALMGF010000095.1, from coordinate 134,489 downwards.
CAGACTGTGGCTAAGTCTCAACCAGTGGATAAAGGTTCTCTTTTAAATATCATATCGCTATGCGATCAGTTTTTGGTTTCGCTCCGACGATGCATTCCTCCAAACCCTAGATGTAAACAGACAAATTAGGAACGCGCCTAAACCACGAGCAAAAACATTAATTATTATTTCTTATCTTTGGCAGAAAGGCACAGCGTGGTAAAAGACAGATATACAAAAACATGCCTTCATAGCTCCAGTTGTTAATAGTTTTTTATCCCGATTATCTTCTGGGAACTAAACCAATGGACACCTGTGCCCCCTGCTCCATTCTTGGAGATGTCTGTCACCTCTAAAAGACCGCAATGCAAGGAGGCCCCAGAACTCGTGTGTAGGGGCACCATGACAGAGGATCACCTTCCCTGGCAACAACCTGGAGCTGGGAAAAGAAAAAATGTTGGTGCGCTTAGCTAGTCTCGGGCTCAAATAATACAAATGTATAATACGAGGCCTACCAAACAGTGTGAGCATGCTGCAAATACAGTGTATTGGCTGTACAAAAACAAAAACTGCCTGTGCCTTGCCCTAATAAAATTGGCAACAAATATATAACATAATATAAATGAGAGCAGGGCCAGCCTTAGGGGTGTGCGACCTGCACGGCCGCACAGGGTGCCATGGCAGCAGGGGCGCCCCCCCGGGACTTAAATTAAAACATTGTTTTTTTTGTTTGTAACTTTATTTAACATGGATGATTCTTTTATATATAAAAAAACATAGCCAAACATATCCAAATTGACATAGAAACAAAGTATGATCAGCACTTTTTTTAAAAATAGATAACAATCAGAAAGGCAAAAAGAAAAACTATTAGCATATGGATTATCCTTATATTCAAGTGCTGAAACATCTTAGCGTAAAGAGATCCAATATGAAAAACATTAGATATAACTACACAGACTACATAAACTTCGGCAATGGAGCTGGGGGAGAGGAAATAAGAAGTAAGTCATTATAATTCCGCATTTCTGCTGGCTAGGTTTGAATTGTTAATTTTTTGAGGACAAGTTTCCCATATTTGTGTTTTTTTTATAGGATATATGTAGGGTCCACGAAACCTCCTTCTCCTTTGTAATTTGGAATTTTAATTGGCTCTCCAACTGTGACATGTTAAAGTGACCAAGTGGGTTTTGTTCCAGGCAGAGATTCGACTAATAATATAAGACGATTGATAGATGAGCTGGACTACACTGAAAAGTTTGGTTGCCCCCTCCTGACCCTGTCATTAGATGCAGAGAAGGCTTTTGAAAGGGTCAGTTGGAGTTTCCTTAAGGCCTCTCCTAGATCTTATGGAATTTCGGGTTGGTTTTATTCTGCGATCATATCTCTTTATTCAAATCCCAGCGCGCGAGTCGTAGGTTGGGGGCTCTGCTACAGCTGGTTCGACCTTCAAAATGGCACCAAACAGAGCTGTCCTTTATCACCAATTCTTTATAGTCTCACTTTAGAACCTTTTGCCAGGAAAGTATGCAATAATTATGACATAACGGGCATTAAGAGCGATAACGAGGAATTTAAAATCTCGCTATATGCAGACGATGTGACCATTTCCTTAACAAAACATTTTTTACAGGAGGTGGAGAAGTACAGTTTAGTTTCTAATTATAAACTTAATTTAGATAAAACCATAGCCCAAGTTAAATAGCCAGATTAGAGACAGTCTATATGACCATTTTTCTCTAAATACAAAAGTAAAAGAATTTGAATATCTTGGGATTCTTATTCCGGAGAAAACAGATAATATTGTGGGGAAAAAAATTCTACGCCTTTTAAGAATGTCAAACCAACTTATAAGAGACTGGCAAAAAGTAGACCTTTCATGGTGGGGCCGAGTTAATCCTATTAATTCTTATTTAATGCCAAAATGGAACTACCTATTTCGAATGCTACCACTAAAATTGCCACAGAGTTGGCTTGCTATGCTACATACTTCCTTTATAAACTATGTTTGGAAGGGAAAGATACCTAGGATTAATGTTAAACAGATGGGTGCCCATACTAGAGATAGAGGCATGAACGTTCCTCAGATAAATCAACAGTATGAAACTAGTAGAATATACCATATTGTTAAAACCTATCAAGAACCTGCCAAGCAAGAAGCCTGGTACAAGATAGAACAAAAGACTTGTGAGGTTGATAGTCTAAATAAATTAATTTGGTCCCTAAAGGACAAAGAAATACTAACCCAGATCAAAGATAAGAATAAGATTTTAGAGAGTATTATACATCAAAAAGAAAATGGGCATCAAATATAAATTAATCGACTCATTAAATCTCAACATTTTGGAGGTTATTATGGATGACATCTCTCTGGATGATTGGAAACAAGCTGGAATCACTACCATAGCAAATATTATGACACACGGAATGATGATTTCCTTTCCCTCCTTAATAGCTAAATTCAAGACAATTAAACCAACTATTTTAAAATATCTGCGAGTAAAGAATTGCATAAATAAACATGTTCCAAATCTACAGTAGGCTCCACTACAGAAATTAGTTCAAATTTTTGGTTCCAATCATTCAGTGAAACTCCTTGCCAAATGCTCAGAGTGGATGAGACTTAAAGAAGGAAATAAATTTATTTCCAAGATAATATCCAGTTGGGAGAGATAATTAAATATCTCTATCACAATAAACGACTGGTTAAATGAGTTTAGGAAACGCCTCCCTAGGATACATGACCTTTCTTTACTGGAGACACAATTTAGGGTACTAAATAAATGGTACCTTGTACCAACTCGTGTGGCAAGTATGTTTCCAGTAAATTCTAACATATGTTGGCGCTGTGATCAGTCGATTGGAACATACCTCCACACATGGTGGTCTTGTCATAAGGTCAATAGATTCTGGGTAGAGATTCTTCTCTACTTGAGGGAAATAGATAACATAGTAATCCCAGATTCCCCGGCTTCTCTACTACTCCACCTAGGCTGGCCTCCCTTGACTCAAGTACAACTAAACTTAACTAGGTCTGCAACTAACGATTATTTTCATAATCGATTAGTTGGTCGATTTTTTTTAGATTAATCGGATAAAAAAAATGTAAATTTTTCATTTATTTAAAATAATTTAATAAAGTAAAGGATCTAAAAAACAAACAGCAGAATAAAAAAACTTTGATAAAAATGCATTTCTTGTTTTTATTTCCCAACCTGCCCCCCCCAGTTATGCACATTTGAGCCCAGGCTTGCCACACTGCCTCCCAGATATGCCACATACCCCCAGACATACCACATTGCCTCCCAGACATGCCACACTGCCCTCCCCACATATATGCCTTATATACCCTATATGCCTTATACCCCCAGATATGTCACTCGGTCCTCCCAAGTTATGCCGTATACCCCCCTGATATGCCATAGTGCCCTCATAGATTTGCAGACTGGTTCACAGACACAATACTTTTATAAATAAATACAGGGTTAATCTTCACTGCCCCCAGGGTTTAGATTCCCCTCAGCTTGCCCCCCTTTACCTCTAACTGCACCTTAAATTAACCTTATTAAATTAACCCTGAAGAGAAGACCCAATTAACCATAACTGCCCCTAAATTAACCCTAAACACCCCATCAACCACAACTGCCCCTAAATTAACTCTAAACACCCCATTAACTATAACCGCCCCTAAATTAACCCTAAACACCCCATCAACCACAACTGCCCCTAAATTAATCCTAAACACCCCATCAACCACAACTGCCCCTAAAATAACCCTGAAGACCCCATCAACCCCATCGATTTTATAGATTAGTTGTTGCAGCCCTAAACTCATTCACACATGCATAGCAGCTAAGAAAATTATAGCGAAAGAATGGAAACAAAATAGACTAAAAGTAGTTTATTAATGGCCCTTGCATTTTGCTTAACTCTCTTTCATTTTAAAATAAATTAAATCCTGGTTGACTCAGTCCTCACAAACTACAAAATATGAAACCAAACTGTTTCTAAATATTGTCTTTCCAATCTGCATTTTTTAGCACTAGTAAGTCATTACTTGCATTATAGATCACACTAAATGAAGTTACTTTAAAAAAAAAAATCTGATTTTTTTGCAATTATGATTATTATTGCTAATATATTACATTTATATTGTTACATTAAATTGTATATCTCATTTACACATATTTAATTACTACTCATAGATGTACATTTGTGATATAAGTATAAAGATAATGTGAAAATATGTAATGGTTACCTGATTGATTACCTAAAGAATCTGGAGATTTTATCGACTGGTTTAGTTTATTGTTCACATATCCTGACCCAAGTTGGCTGCCCAGTGGTTTGATTTGATTTGGTTAGAAATTTGAATTAAATACAGTGGTTGTTGTTGGTAGTTTCAGAGTTACTTGCATTAAACATGTATGTGCAGTTGAGCAGTTAATCGCTTATTAATGAGTATAGTTTTTTTCCCACTAGTCTGGATTATAGTTATATATATAATTATATTTTGGGTTCTTGGTGTCTGGGGCAAGATTGAGGTTCTCAACATCACATCCGCTTCAGAAAACAGTAGGAGGTTTAGTTGAATTGCTCAAGCGCATCTCTCACCTTGTGTCAGGAACTTACCGTTCACCCCCGCCGTCCGCGTGTGTCCTCGCCCGGCGGTGACCTCTTGGAACACCGGCGTCTTCATCCACGTGTGTCCTCGCCCGGCGGGGACCTCGTTGGACGTCGACGTCTTCGTCCGCGTGTGTCCTTGCCCGGCAGGGACCTCGCTAGACTCCGGCGTCTTCGTCCGCGGACCGCTTCCACAGAGGATAGGCCGCATCCCTGGCCTCTCCTACGGCGCACGCCGTGTTGGGCGGACGCCAGAAGGAGATTGACAGCGGGGAGGAGTGTCCTGCGGTCCAGTGACGCAGGTGGGCAGGCAGGGAGGCGGGACAAAGAGGTGACAGACAGTCACCATTAGTAGGGCATATTGGGGAAGGAGGGCTTATGGGACGAGTCAGTCATTGGCAGGGTATTTAATCCTGCAGCCCTGTACATTCATTACTTGATTGTTCTGGTTACCTGCTACATCCCTATCCCTTATTGCTGGACACTTGTTTTTTAGATTCTACGGACTTTGACCTTGGCTTGATTATACCGACTTTGCTGATTCTCTCTACCCCTGATTACAGATTGCTTAACGGTACTGCTTTTTGCCTATTCCTTTTTGCTTCAGTAAATAAACCATTGCTGTTGCATTATCTACTGGTTTTGTGTCTGCTGCTTCACCTGGTGTCTTTCTGCGCTGTGCTCCAACCCACAAACCTTACACCTTGCAACACCTGGAGAAACTGCCCCTTTTGCCCTGGAGCAGTTACAGCCCTGCCTGTATTACCTTTTTTTGTTACTAAACTGTGATGAACCATCAAAGAATAAATGGCCAACAAAATAAACCAACACAAAGCAGTAATTTAAACACCCAACTCATATTTATTTCCAAAATTAGTAATCTTTTCAAAATAAGACAATAAATTATTTTTTGGTACACAAACATAAAATTTCACCGATATATTTGCCTATTATACAGCAAATTTTGATATTTATTTTGTATATAATTTGCAGTAGGCAGTGTGTCTGCCTTTAAATCTACAGATCAAAAGATTATGTATGGGTCTAGTTGTACAAATGATGTTTTTGTTAACACAGGAAGAACAATCACAGCAAAACTCATCCACTGTGCTTATATGAACCTAAAAAAAGTCGTATGCCCTATGCATTGACTATGGTGAGCTGTTAGATGTAACCTTTGTGGTCAAACACCACTGTTATGTCCACATTAAAAAAAGAAACTAACCTACAGACCTGGGGAAGGATACTCAAACCTAGAGAGTTCCAAGGTATGAATAACGGTGGTAATTTGTAACTCAGATATATAATTAATAAAATATACAAATTTTCTTTAGCTTACATTTCTAGTTTATCTTAAATTTTATCCTTTTCAACAAACAAAGAAGCAAAATGTCTAAAAAGTTGCTCAGAGAACAAATCACCACAATTAAGAGATTAAAATAATGAATAAAACAAATGTTAGTCACTGCTATATGTACATTATACACATTCATTTATAATTAATCTCTCTTAGCTTATAGAAAATAGTAAACATTAATATTTATCTTGCACATACTTTTCTGCAGACAAAATGTAAAAAAAAAACAAAAAAAAACCAAGGACCGCAAACTTTTTTACATTGTTTTGTCTTTTCTTTAACCATATTTTTGCTGGAACAATGCAGGATCACATTTTTGATAACGTGAACGACGGAGCGAAAGCCACGATTTGAGATTATGCTTTAAGATGATTGATCACTCTGATGCCTTTCATTTTCCTGTTAAAAACAGAATACGGAGAATTATTTACATTTTCTGGAAATGGTGTCCATTTTAGTCAACATGCCAGATTTCTCTACAATTAATTTTTTTTATATAATATAAATATCTTGCATATCATACCGTATCTTTCCAGAGATTATTTCCTTTACTAGTTTTGCTTTAGGATTGATACATTTTGTTTTTACAGTGTTGCTTTTGTCCTTGATGGTAGCTCTGAAACCAAGACACAGTATATTAAAACATTAGCAATTAATCTAAAATAATATATTAATCTAAATATTTCTATTTACCTATGCAGAGATTTGACTTGTTTTTTTATTCTAAATCAAGTGTAAAGCAGTGTATTGAGATATTTTTAAGGCTCCATGTGTATGAAACTGTATGTTAATAGGACTTCATATATTTAGTTATATATAAAATTTACACTTTTAATTGGAGATTGCTTCTCCAATTGCTTTGAAAATACATACTTAAGTACGTAAGTCTAAATGTCCTTTCCTATATATGTGCATGGTATATAGTATCATGCAATTCTTCTTTGACATATGTTATGCAGTAAATGCTTGTAAGGTTAATATTAGACCAGGAATCCTAAACTTTTAGCAGGTTGGATGATTTTGAAAAGTTGAGATTAACAATTTTATTCTAACGAGAATGTAGAAATAGTGCAAGTTACATATACAACAGGTGAGGAGGGCCCTGTTCAAACTACATTACAAATTACATATACTGTACAAGCATGTAAAAATTATTCTGTGCACTATACCTTTGTCTGTATAGACCACTATTAACATATGGTATATTTTAAATCTGGATGTAAGCATTTTTTTCTATGACATATATAAATAAATATATATGTATAAATATAAATATGCCGTATTACTTACATAACTTCAATTCTTTCACAAGATGTGCTTTTTGGAAAAATTACAATTTTTGTCGTTTCTTTAACGTTTAGGCTTTTACTTGATTTGTGGCATAAGCAACGTTGACCTTGATGCGGAGAAGACATTCCTGAGTTAAATTTATAAAAACAAATCCTATTAAAGCAAGTGCATGTTATTACATTTCTTTATTTCAATGTTTTCTTAAGATGTACATTGAAAGAAAGCTTCAAAATCTATAATTAAACATTGCAATTTGATATAAATACGTTGAGCAATATAATGTTAGAGTTTTAAAGTAATCAAAATTACCTTTTGTCAGCGGCAAAATGTACAGGATAAGACAGAAGATCATGAGATATTTGTTTTCCATGTTCTTGCTGGAGAGGTTCTTCTTCTTGGAGAATTGACCAGAGTTAATAAGGAATCACTCCTCTTTATATTCATTCCAAAAAAATGTGTTTTTTTTCTAGGGGGATGTGGGCTGGATCCCTTACTTACTGGAAATGCTCTGGTTTCAGTGATGCTGAATGTGAAAGCGAAAGTATAATCCAAGTGGAACAAACTACAACTATGTAGTATGTATGTTAACTGTGTATGATTTACATTACTGTTACTGCTGTAAGTTAAATATTTAGCGATTAAAGTGGGTATGCTCAACTTCTTATATTCAGTCCTAGCTGCAATATAACATCCACTTGTTTCTTTTTGACAACATGTTTTCTTTTTACCCGGTTTAAGTTCTGCTCTTCTTTCCATCTTTAAGATGAATTAATGCTGTCGGAGCTATAAGCAGAAGTAATTTTGGCAGCAGTATCGGAGAGCCTGGTTTTGTGCCACATGGTAAATAAGTGTTTACAAAAATACAGATTAAATAAATTTTAAACACTAAAGAATTTTTCCTGGAAAGGATTTGGGCATCCGAGAGTACTAGAAATTGTTTCCAATGGTGCATTACAAAAGTGTTAAATTGAGCATTGGGGGCAGAGATTGCACAGGGAGGCTGTTTAAGGTGCAGATGTGGCACAAGCAGGCTGTTTGAGGGACAGAGGTATCACAGGCAGGCTGTTTAGGGGGCAGAGGTGGCACAGGCCCAGCACGGCCCTCATTTTGTCTCCTTTTTAATTTTGTAAAACAGGTTGAAACCTGTTTTAATACTTAATTTTTTTATTTGAGCATTATTTATGAAAAACATGTGCAAATAGTTGTATTGCTCAGCTTGTTACAGTGTTGAAAAGTTAGGAGGACATGACTTACTGAAATAATTCTGCTGACATGAAGTCCAGAAGGTGAATAAAAAAAAGACCACATTAGCTAACATAGAAAAAAAAGGGGCAATCCAGGCAAATAATAATAAAGTAGTTAATAGCATTAATAGCCCTTACATTTTATTTAACTCTCTTTCGTTTTAAAATCCTGGTTGACTCAGTCCTCACAAGCTACAAAATTTGAAACCAAACTGTTTCTGAATATTGTCTTTCCAATCTTTATTTCTAGCACTAGTAATGCATTGTGTATAACATCACAAAATTAAACTACCGTACTTAAATGTTTTTTCGCATAATGACCCTCGTTTTTCTTTTTTTTTTTGCAATTATGATTATTATCATTGTTTATATATTACATTTATATTGTTACATTAAATTTTAGATCTCATTTAGACATACTTATTTACTACTCACACATGTATATTTGTAATATAAGTATAAAATAATGTGAAAAGGTTCTGTTTGTCTTCAATCAGTTATCTGATTGATTACCTAAAGAATCTGGGCATTTTATCGGCTAGTTTAGCTTATTGTTGAATTACTCTGATCCAAGTTGTTTGCCCAGTGATTTGCTTTGATTTGGTTAGAAATTTGAATTGAAAACAGTGTTTGTTGGTAGTTTCAGAGTTACTTGCACTAAACATGTATGTGCAGTTGAGCAGTTATGGGTTGTTACTGAAACATGTTCCCTATGAGTTGAGTCGCTTATTAATGAGTATAGTTTCTTTTCACTAGTCTGTATTATAATTATATATATATCTATATATCTATCTATATATATATAGTTTTAATTATATTTCGGTGTCTGGGGTAAGACTGAGGTTTTGACATCTGCCCCTTTTGCCCTGTAGCAGTTTCAGCCCTGCCTGTATTACCTTTTTTGTTTCTAAACTGTGATGAACCATCAAGAATAAGTGACCTTTCGAATCAGACATTTTTACAATGATGTACAAAATACATATTTTTTTAGTACACAAACAAAATTTCACTGAAATGTTTGCCTATTATACAGGATATTTTGCTATCTTTAAATCGAATTGTAAATTTGGCTGAGAATGCAGTGTGCCTGCCTTTAAACCTACAGATCAAAAGCTTATGTATCGGCCTATTTGTACCTTCTGCACCTCCATAGTTTATCCATATCTCTCCTTGAGTAAAGTACAAATGGTGCTTTTGTGATCATGTGAAGGACAATCATAACAAAAACTCATCCACGGTGCTTATAGAAACCTAAAAAGAGTCTTAGCACCTGCCCTTTTGTAGGTCCTATGCAAGACTATGGTGAGCGGTAAAATGTAACCATTGTGGTCAAACAAACTCTCCTGTCCACAGAAAAAAGAAGAAACTAACCTACAGACCTGGGGAATGGAGTTCCCAGGTATGAATAGTCCTATGAGGGTTAATGGTGGTAACAAGGTAGGATAACATTTATGATAACGTGAATGACGGAGCGAAAGCCATGGTTTGAGATTATGCTTTAAAATGACTGATCACTCTGATGCCTTTAATTTTCCTGTTAATAACAGAATATGTAGAATTATTTAAATTTTCTGGAAATACTGCCCCCATTTTAGTCAACATGCCAGATTGCTCTAAAATATTTTATATAATATAAATATCTTGCATATGATACCGTATCTTTCCAGAGATTATTCCCTTTACTAGCTTTGCTTTTGACATTTTGTTTTTCCAGTGTTGCTTTTGTCCTTGATGGTTGCCTGAAAGCAAGACACAACATATCAAAACGGCAATTAATCTAAAATAATTTATTAATCTAAATATTTCTGTTTGCCTACCCAGAGATTTGACATGTTTTATTTTTCTAGATCAAATCTGTCTTATATTTTGACCTCATATTTATTGCTAGCTCATGCATTAAAACAAACGTTAATATTTTATTTTTATATTTAATATTTTGGCTGTAGTGCTATGATAATACATCTAACCACCAAATTCAAGCAGTCATCCAGGCATCATGAGCAGAAAAAAAGATGAAAAACATGCATAATTGGTTTATATTTTCATCACTCAGTAAACTCAAATTCGCCAGGTCATACTAGTCAATCTCTGAAACCATGGAGTGTATAGAGATATCTTTAAGGCTTCATGTGTATAAAACTATATGTTAATAGGACGTAATATATTTAGTTATATATAAAATAGTTAAATTATGATTGCTCCTCAAATTGCTTTAAAAATACATACCTGAGTACATAAGTCTAAATGTCCTTTCATATATCTGTACATGGTATATAGTATCATGTTCTTCTTTGCCATATGTTATGCAGTAACTGCTTGTAAGGTTAATATTACACCAGGAATCTTAAAGGTAAAGGTCGGAGGATTTAGAAAAGTTGAACTTAACAATTTTTATTTCTAACGAGAATGTATCAACATTATTAGTATTATTATTGATTGTTTATATAGCGCCATCAAAATCCGTAGCGCTGTACAATGGGTAGACAGGACATAACAAGTAGTATGTAACATAACAAATTGACTAACAGAGACAACAGGTGAGGAGGGCCCTGTTCAAACTACATTACAAATTACATATACTGTACAAGCATGTGAAAATTATTCTGTGCTCTATACTTTTGTCTGTTTAGACCACTACTAACATACAGTATATTTTAAATCTAGATGTAAGTATTATTCTGTGAATAGAACACAGAAAATCATGAGATATTTGCTTGTCATGTTCTTGCTGGTGAGGTTCTTCCCCCAGAGGTGACTAGATTTAATAACCATTCTGTAGCTCTATATGTACTTTTCCATATTTTTCTTTCATCTAGAGGGATGTGGCCTGTATACCTACCTTACTGGAAAACGCTTTGCTTTCAAGAAAGCTGATTGTAAAAGTAAAAGCATAATAATTTTGTCCCAACAGTTATATGAACTCTTTGTAGGGATTAATCAAGAGGAGTCCGGAATGCAGGGAAACATATAAGGATAGCCGGGGTCAGGTTCACAGAGATCAGCAGAGACCATTAAGAATAGCCAAGGGTCGGTACACAGAGATCAGCAAGTCCAGTAAGAATAGCCAGGGTCGGTACAAAGAAACCAGCAAAGTACAATAAAATAGCCAAGGTCAGGTTCAGGGAGATCAGCAGAGTCAAATAGGAATAGCCTGAGTCAGGTTCTCAGGGATCAAATATGAAATGCAGAACTGCAAGCAGTAAGGAGCTTGGGGTCTCGGGCAGAGATCCTGACACTCTTCCACTACTTAATAGTCATTGCTGGTATTTGATTGTACTTTTGCAAGTGTCTTATTTTTTCTCCTCTAACTCTCTAGCCCTCTTCACTCAGTGTTCATTCAGGTTGTGCATTACATACATCTCCAGAGCATAATTAAGGAGTTGAAATCCTTACAGTATATTGGTGGACTATCTACAGGGGTGGGCTGACACCTTCTGGCCGGGAGGGGGCAGGTAAAGCCGAGTATCCTCCCAACCCTTACCCCCCTTACATGGGTCTCGGTGGGTTTGGGACCCAAACGGCACTGAAGAGACAAACCCAGGGTTCCGACAGAAGTGGTTAACAAAGGCAATGATGCAGATAACCCTTTAAATAATTGAAAGAAAAACAGAATTCGACTATTCGGCCCATCTAATCTACCCATTTTTCCTGATTTGAGACTCGGGTCTTGTGATGGGAGGCTGGTCCATTTATCTACCACCTTCTCAATATGTGTTCAAATGATGCCCTTCCTGGGTCATATATATGGGAGAGATTGTGAGGCCAGACCTGAAACCATAGCAGAGTCACAATGTCCACCCCCGGATACCAAGAGTGTCCTTAACAAGGCTTTGGCAAATCAGTGATGGGAACAGGGCATTTTCTTGAAAATATTCACTGTAGCCTATATTCATGTTTACATGTGGACAGCAATTATTCAGCAAAATCTGATCTTCGTGAAGCTGGAAATGTGTTGAAACAAGCATGGAGTGGTCGGACTGGCAGGTTGAATTAGATACCACCCCAATGATTAAAGGACTGACCTAGGGTGCCTGACACTCAACTACCAAACTAGAGATGCCAGGGCAAATCCTGTAATACTCATATAGGCCATAATCGCATTAGAGACTCTAATGGGCAAATGTGTGAAATGTAAAATAAAAACCAGACACTTAGACTACATAGAAGTTCCTCTCTTAGCACTAACATAATTTAATTTATATACAGACTCTATATAATCACATGCAATCACTGAAGCTCTTTTAGGAAAGCTCAGGATTTCTTTGTAAGGAGTGTTTCACTTTTGCTTTATGGGTAGTGAAAGAATAATGTTCCCTTAAAGCTATTTTAACTACTTAAAATCTTCCGGTTTCACTTCCTAAGCCGTGCAAAGAAGTAGGATTTATTGACATCCTGTTTTGATGTCGCAAATTTATGAATATTTGGTGGTGCTTTCCCAAAATTGTACTTCATATTTTCGGGGCTAGAAAGTTAATAAGAGGAATGGAAAATCTTAGTTATGAAGAAAAAAGAAGAGAAGTTGAATTTGCCTTACATTCGAAAAAAGAGGCATCTTCAAGGGGATATAATATCATTAGAAAAAATAAAAATACAATACCAGTCGATACTGTTCTTTATTAGGACTGTCCCCTTAAGGACAATGAGCGGCCCCTAAACCCATTGAAAACAATGCATTTTGAGCCCGTACATGTATGGGCTTTGTCATTAAGGGGTTAAAAAAAAGAAAAAAAAAGAGGCTGTCACCCGCTCCCATGGATCCGCTGTCCCCCGTCGTCCTGCGTCCGTCCGTCCGGCTCCCGGCTCGCCGCTACACTTACCTCGTGGCGAGGTCAGGAGGAAGCGTCGGCCAGGTGTTCGGCATTGCGGTCGTGCTCCCCCTGCTGGACACGCGCGTTACTGCAGCTAGGTTTAGCCTCAGCTGCCGCGTTTTGGCAGGTAGGGGGCGCGTGTGACGTCAGCGTTGGGGGCGTGGTGGCTACCGGCGCCAAATTAAAAAATCCGGAAGCCCTGTTACCGGTACCCTGGTGTGGTCTTTTGCTGGTTACCTGTCTAGTGCGTTCTATGAGTTATCTGACCCTTTGGCTTGTCCTGACTACCCTCTGCTCTGCGATTTGGCTGTGTTTGTTCCTCTACGTGTATGACCTGGATCGTCTGACTACCCGTCTTGGATCTGACCCACCTTCTGGCTGACTACCCGTCCCGTGTATGACCCCTGGCTCGTCTGACTCTGCGTTTGTTTTGCTCTCCTCCTACACTATTTCGGTGGAGATCTCTCCAGCTGTACCCAGAGACTATCTACCTCTCCATATCTACCTACTCCAGGGCCTCCTCACTGTTGGGATCATCGAATACCTGGGGGTTGCGTCTCTGCGCACTCCTCCAGGAGAAGAACTTCCGCTGTGAGTGCTCTGGCTTGTGGTAGACGTGACATTACACCAGGGTCATGGATCCCTCTGAGTACGGCAAGGTCCTCTCTGCCCAGGGGCAGGCGATTCAAGCCCACGAAGCACGCTTCACTAGCCTTGAGGACAAAATTGATCAGCTATCCCATGCTATGCAAATCCTGTTATCCCGGTCAGACCCTAACCCTACAGCTGCTTCCTCCACGTCTGCTGCTCAATCTTCGGTTTCAAGTCCTCCTGTGTCTGCTGACTCCCCTTCTGTTTCCATGAAACTACCTCCTCCAAGTCGATATGCAGGGGACCCTATGTCTTGTCGTGGCTTTTTGAACCAGTGCTCTATACAATTTGAGCTCTCTCCTCACATGTTTTCCTCCGAAAAGGCCAAAGTAGGATACATTATCTCCCTTCTGTCTGGCAAAGCTTTGGCATGGGCCTCTCCATTGTGGGAAAAGAATTCCCCACTTATCTACAATTGCGCGGCCTTCATCTCCACCTTTCGGAAGACGTTTGATGTTCCAGGGAAGGCGGCCACGGCCTCTCTTTCATTGCTGCATGTTTCTCAGGGCTATAAGACGGTGGCGGAATATGCCATCGAATTCAAGACTCTTGCTGCCGAGGTGAACTGGTCTCCTGAGGCGCTTATCGCAGCGTTCTACGATGGTTTATCGGAACGATTGAAAGATGAATTATCCACCAAAGATCTCCCTGTGGATTTTGAGGAATTCGTGGCTTTGGCCCTAAAGATTGACACACGCTTCCGGGAGAGACAGTCCCAAAAGACTAAAAGATGGACCAAATCATCGTATGAATCTCCTCGTACCTTCTCCAGCCCTAGTCCATGCCCCCCCGTGGATGAACCTATGGAAGTGGGTGCTACTAAACTCACGTCTGAAGAAAGGTCTCGCAGGAGATCTTTGGCTCTTTGTTTCTACTGCGGACAGAAGGGTCACTTTGTCAGACTGTGTCCCTCGAGGCCGGGAAACTTCCGCACCTAGGCGCAGTTAAGGAGCCTGTCCTGGGTGAGCATTTTTCTGCTCCTCCGATTCCTGATGACCGATTCCTTATTTCTATTTCCGTGGGATGGAGCGGTCACCAGATTTGTACCACAGCTATGATTGACTCTGGGGCTGCTGGTTCATTCATCGATTCCAGCTTCGTTAAGCAATACCATGTTCCCTGTGCCCCTCTCGGTTCTCCCATTGCCATCTCTGCCATAGATGGTTTCCCGTTACACCCCGCTGCCGTCACTCATAGTACTTTGCCTCTCCTGCTGCACGTTGGATTACTTCACCAAGAGACTATTTCCCCTATGGTCATCTCATCACCCGATTGCGATTGCATAATCCTTCCATTCATTGGAGACTTAAAGATATCAGAGCCTGGGGATTGCACTGCCAGAAGAATTGCCTCCTAAAACCTTCCCGTACCAAGGCTAACCTAGTCTCTGTCGCTGTTACCTGCCTACTGTCTGGGTTACGCAGATGTTTTTGATAAAAACAAAGCGGAGGTACTTCCTCCCCATCGTCCCTATGACTGCCACATCGAATTATTTCCTGGTACCATGCCACCCAGGGGAAGAACGTATCCGCTGTCTCTTCCGGAATCTAAGGCTCTGGAAGCATATATCCAAGACAATCTTCAAAGGGGTTTCATTCGTAAATCCACCTCTTCGGCTGGTGCTGGGTTCTTTTTTGTTACTAAGAAAGATGGCAGTTTACGTCCTTGCATTGACTATAGGGGGCTCAATAATAAATAAATTCATTCGCCGGATCTCGAAACTCATCAGAAGCACATCCGTATAGTCCTTCAGCGTCTTCGGCAGAATAATTTATATGCTAAACTCGAGAAATGTCAATTTGCAGTTCCACGCATCTCGTTTCTGGGATACATTATTTCTGCTTCAGGGTTCGAGATGGATCCAGCTAAGCTCTCAGCCATAGCAGAATGGCCCCAACCGGCGGCCTTAAAACCTCTACAACGTTTTCTGGGTTTTGCAAACTATTACAGAAAATTCATAAAAAAAATTTCCAAGATCGTTGCTCCCCTTACCACCCTTACCAAGAATGGCGACATTTTCTCGAGGGGGCTCGTAATCCCATCACTATCCTCACTGATCATAGGAACCTGGAATATCTCGGCACGGCCAAACGCCTAAACCCTAGACAAGCCCGATGGACTCTGTTCTTGACTAGGTTTAATTTTATTATCTCCTACAGACCGGGATCAAAAAATGTTAAGGCCGACGCACTTTCGAGACAGTTTCTTTCTACCTCTGAGGACAATCCGGCTCCTGAACCCATTATCCCTCCAGCTCGTATAATTTCTGCTATTACCACACAACTCGATTCTTCATTGACGAAGCGCATATTGAAGGCTCAGTCTCGTTCTACGGTTCACAGTGCTTGGCCCATGGGTACTCTATTTGTACCTGAATCCGAAAGGCGTAAAGTGCTATACTGGGCTCATTCATCACTTACTGCTGGACATCCCAATGCTCGGCGCACGGCAGACATCATCTCTAGGGACTTTTGGTGGCCTGAGCTTCGATCCGACTGTCATGATTTTGTAATCACGTGTCTTCAATGTACTACTGCCAAAGCTTCTCACTCCCGTCCTGCCGGATTGTTACTGCCTCTGCCTGTTCCTGTTCGTCCTTGGTCCCATATCGCTATGGATTTTATGGTGGACTTACCTGTTTCTGAAGGTTGTACCGTTATTTTTGTCGTCGTTGATAGGTTTTCGAAGATGGCACATTTCATCCCTTTGCCCAAACTCCCCTCTGCACCCGAATTGGTACCTGTTTTTGTACGAGAAATCGTTAGACTACATGGTCTCCCGACGCAGATTGTGTCTGATAGAGGAGTTCAATTCACTGTCACCTTCTGGAGAACATTCTGTAAAGCACTAGGGATTTCTCTAGCCCTCTCATCTGCTTACCATCCTCAAACTAATGGGTGCACCGAGAGAACCAATCAATCCCTAGAACAGATCCTTCGCTGTTTTATTGGAGACCATCACTCCGACTGGGCCAGATTGCTCCCGTGGGCTGAATTTGCGAGAAATAATGTCACGCATGAAGCCTCTAAAGTTTCTCCTTTTTTTTGCAACTACGGCTTTCACCCTGCCACCTTGCCCTCAGTGTTTCCAGAGACTCCTATTCCCGCTGTTGATCATTATTTACTTCAACTCCCTTCCATTTGGGCCAAGGCACGTCAATGTTTATCTACAGCGTCTGAAACCTATAAACGCCAGGTCAATGGGCATCGTCGGTTGGGTCTGTCTTATATGGCAGGAGATCGTGTCTGGCTTTCCACAAAGAACATCAAGCTCAAAGTCGCCTCCTCCAAACTGGCTCCTCGTTTTATTGGTCCGTTTCGTGTTCTTCGGAGAATTAATCCTGTTGCTTATGAACTTCAACTTCCCGCTAGTCTTCGCATTCCTAGAGTTTTTCATGTATCCTTACTAAAGCCCCTTGTTTGCAATCGCTATGCCAAGAGTATCCCGCGTCCTCGTCCGGTATTAATTGATACTCACCTTGAATATGAGATCCAATCGATCCTGGATTCTCGTAGATTCCGGAATACTATTCAATATCTAGTACACTGGAAAGGTTACGGTCCAGAGGAAAGGTCTTGGGTATCCGTCAGGGACATTCATGCTCCTCGCCTTTTACTGAATTTCCACAAGAAATTTCCTGATAAGCCAGGTAACTTTCGGCCTTCGGCCGGCCCTCGAGAAGGGGGTAATGTCACCCGCTCCCGTGGATCCGCTGTCCCCCGTCGTCCTGCGTCCGTCCGTCCGGCTCCCGGCTCGCTGCTACACTTACCTCGTGGCGAGGTCAGGAGGAAGCGTCGGCCGGGTGTTCGGCATTGCGGTCGTGCTCCCCCTGCTGGACACGCGCGTTACTGCAGCTAGGTTTAGCCGCAGCTGCCGCGTTTTGGCAGGTAGGGAGCGCGTGTGACGTCAGCGTTGGGGGCGTGGTGGCTACCGGCGCCAAATTAAAAAATCCGGAAGCCCTGTTACCGGTACCCTGGTGTGGTCTTTTGCTGGTTACCTGTCTAGTGCGTTCTATGAGTTATCTGACCCTTTGGCTTGTCCTGACTACCCTCTGCTCTGCGATTTGGCTGTGTTTGTTCCTCTACGTGTATGACCTGGATCGTCTGACTACCCGTCTTGGATCTGACCCACCTTCTGGCTGACTACCCGTCCTGTGTATGACCTGGATCGTCTGACTACCCGCTTTGGATCTGACCCACCTTCTGGCTGACTACCCGTCCCGTGTATGACCCCTGGCTCGTCTGACTCTGCGTTTGTTTTGCTCTCCTCCTACACTATTTCGGTGGAGATCTCTCCAGCTGTACCCAGAGACTATCTACCTCTCCATATCTACCTACTCCAGGGCCTCCTCACTGTTGGGATCATCGAATACCTGGGGGTTGCGTCTCTGCGCACTCCTCCAGGAGAAGAACTTCCGGGGTGAGTGCTCTGGCTTGTGGTAGACGTGACAGAGGCCATCCATTCTGACTTGAGGACTTTCCACATAAACCAGCCAAAAGAGTTCTTTACAATAAGAACTATAAAGATGTGGAATTTGCTACCTACAGATGTTGTTCTATCAAATCCAGTGGATGCCTTTAAATATGGACTTTTAGCAAATAAGTATACATAGGGATTTTAGGCAATAGGTTATAAGGACAATTTGTTATAAGGACAGGATACATTTTAGCTTGTTGATCCAGTGAGAAATTGGAGTAAAAAATGAATATTTTTGATTTTGAGGCACAATTGGCTTCTTCTGGATCCACATCCAGGTTAAAGTTGATGGACTTGTGTATTTTTTTTAACCTAAATGAAATGACTGTATTAAAATTGGATATTATCTTGCAAGCTGCATTTTCCAAACTTATGTCATTGTTGAGGTTTGGAACAAACAAGACTTCTGTCTAGGGGCGCTTGTAACTCGCGATCTTAATTGCTCAAACAAAAAGCAGATACGGAAAAAATATAGTGTAATAAAGTAAAAACACTTAGGAACTTCAGGACAAAACTTAAATGGTTACACTCACAATGTGTATGAACCTTTTGAGCCTCCAAAAGCAACTCCTTGATGTGTGTGTCAATCCATCAATCTCATGGACATAAGAAAAAAGAAATATACCATAGGATGATATCTTTCTAAATCAGTATTCACGCAATAATAGGATGCACTCACATTTAGGTAGATGTACCGCGCTTATCAGATGTAAATCTTGGAGTTGTGGTGGTATTTGATGAAGTTCTGGATCTGAATCTTGTAGATCCTCAATTTCTTGAGGATCTACTGAAATGGTCAGGTGATTCCTCTGTGTTCCAATGGCAGTGTTTATAAGGTGTTTTTAAAGTGCAGGTGCAGGTGCTCAGGAGAATCAAATGGTAATTAATTATAAGGTATGTGTTGTAAAAAAATGCAATTCATGATTTTTTGTCCAAAATTCATCAGAATGATGTGTGCCATGATCATATCAAAGTAGTAAATCAATAAATAAATAATTTATTCCGGGACTCAGCCCTTAAAAAATAAATATGGAGTTGTATCTAATCAGTACAAGAAACTGGGAATGTACTAAAAAAGATAAATAGGTATAAATAATCAGATAAAAAACTTTAAAAATCAAATATGCTGTAAGCAAAAAGTCCTCTACGCGTTTCGCCAGTGCTTCGTGGCTTCCTCAGGAGGTATGTATGTTAGTCTGTGGGGTGCTTCCTTATATGCTCCCTCAGGCATCACGTTCGCGTTTCTTTGGTTCCGTGCGTCTATTCAGATCTCGATGGTATCGCGTCATCGCGTGAGCCATCGTGTCTTCTGCATACGTTGCGGCTGGAGTGTTCATCTTCCTTTCCAGCACATGGAGGGATTATGTTCGGTTTGTCTTCCTTAATCACCCTTTACATAAACGGGAGATCGTGTGTCCGGAAAAGATAAAGATATAAACAATAAATAAAAAACGCCATAGTTAATCCCGTAATGTGTGTAGTGTGTATTTTTCTCTATTGGAAATCAATATAAAAACGGGCGTATTATCAAATGATGCAAATCTGTATGGCTTAAGATAGGGCAATGTCATGCTAGAGGGAAGATGATCTATATTCTCAGAGGGGAATAATCTATTGATGAGAAGGTGTATATATGGTATCGATATATGGAGGGGCAACACAAAAAACTAAGGCAAAAAACAAAGAAAATTGTATAGAGATATAGCCTTATGAATGAGAAATATAAACACCATGGAACCAAGGTGAGTAAGGCAAAGGTGAGTAAGTAGGAAAAAATTTACTCGTGTAGTGTATGTATTCAGATTCAGTGTTGGATCATCGGGGGGGGGGAATAAAAAAAATTTTTTTTAGTTTAAAAATCCATTCCGTTTTCCTTTTAGAAAGATGTTTGATCTCTGATCTTTGACAGCCGGGTAAGGTCTGCGCGATGCACGCAGACAACCCCCGCTGCTAGCCACACCTCCTTCCGGCTGCAGCGGAAGTCTTCTACGCGGATCGCGTAGACATCTACACGCTGCCCCAGCTGCACACCGGGGACTCTGAAGTACCGTTAAGTGTGGCGGGGGGGTTGAGACAGGAGGATCCAGATCCCCCGCACCTGCAGGGGATCTGGATCCTCCTTAGTCGTCTCATAGTCAGACTTTGAGGTCTGATTATAAGACGACCCCGATTATAAGACAAGGGGTATTTTTCAGAGCATTTTCTCTGAAAAAAAACTTGTCTTATAATCGAGCAAATACGGTAATAGGGAAGCATTGGCATATACTGAAAAATGATAACGTCCTAGGACAAATATTACCGGATAAACCACAGGTAATCTATAAAAGAGCGGACACCCTAAAAACAATTTTAGCCCCAAGTGTACTACCAAAAACTACGAAACCACGTAGCACCGACAATTTTTTAGGGTCAAAACCAACAGGCTTTTTTTCTTGTGGACACTGCAAAATGTGTACACATTTACCCCAAAAAACGAACAGCTTTATAGGTAACAACACGGGCACCAAATACGATATTAAGCACTTTATCAATTGCAACTCTAAAAACGTTGTATATCTCTTAGAATGCAACTGTGGTTTACAATATGTCGGAAGAACCATCCGACCTCTAAAAGAGCGCATCTTGGAACACCTAGGTAATATAAGGAACAAAAATATTAAACACAGTGTACCTAAACACTGTAATTCATGTCCCAGGTTCTCTTTAGAAACATTTAAAATCATGGGTATAGATTGGGTTTCCCCCTATTGGAGAGGGGGTAACAATATCGAACATTTTTCTAAAAGGGAAACGGAATGGATTTTTAAACTAAAAACCTATAAAAAGGGGGGTTTAAATTTGGAAATAGATATATTATCTTTCATTTAGCCAATTTTTTTTTTTATTTCCCTCCCCCCCATGATCCAACACTGAATCTGAATACATACACTACACGAGTCAATTTTTTCCTACTTACTCACCTTTGCCTTACTCACCTTGGTTCCATGGTGTTTACATTTCTCATTCATAAGGCTATATCTCTATACAATTTTCCTTGTTTTTTGCCTTAGTTTTTTGTGTTGCCCCTCCATATATCGATACCATATATACACCTTCTCATCAATAGATTATTCCCCTCTGAGAATATAGATTATCTTCCCTCTAGCATGACATTGCCCTATCTTTTGAGTTAAGCCATAAAGATTTGCATCATTTGATAATACGCCCGTTTTTATATTGATTTCCAATAGAGAAAAATACACACTACACACATTACAGGATTAACTATGGCGTTTTTTATTTATTGTTTATATCTTTATCTTTTCCGGACACACGATCTCCCGTTTATGTAAAGGGTGATTAAGGAAGACAAACCGAACATAATCCCTCCATGTGCTGGAAAGGAAGATGAACACTTCCGCCGCAATGTATGCAGAAGACACGATGGCTCACGCGATGACGCGATACCATCGAGATCTGAATACACGCACGGAGCCAAAGAAATGCGAACGTGCTGCCTGAGGGAGCATATAAGGAAGCACCCCACAGACTAACATACATACCTCCTGAGGAAGCCACGAAGCACTGGCGAAACGCGTAGAGGACTTTTTGCTTACAGCATATTTGATTTTTAACGTTTTTTATCTGATTATTTATACCTATTTATCTTTTTTAGTACATCCCAGTTTCTTGTACTGATTAGATACAACTCCATATTTATTTTTTAAGGGCTGAGTCCCGGAATAAATTATTTATTTATTGATTTACTCCTTTGATTTGATCATGGCACACATCATTATCTTCTGATGAATTTTGGACAAAAAATCATGAATTGCATTTTTTAACAACACATACCTTATAATTAATTACCATTTGATTCTCCTGAGCACCTGCACCTGCACTTTAAAAACACCTTATAAACACTGCCATTGGAACACAGAGGAATCACCTGACCAGGACTCAAAGAAATTGAGGATCTACAAGATTCAGATCCAGAACTTCATCAAATACCACCACAACTCCAAGATTTACATCTGATAAGCGCAGTACATCTACCTAAATGTGAGTGCATCCTATTATTGCGTGAACACTGATTTAGAAAGATATCATCCTATGGTATATTTCTTTTTTCTTATGTCCATGAGATTGATGGATTGACACACACATCAAGCAGTTGCTTTTGGAGGCTCAAAAGGTTCATACACATTGTGAGTGTAACCATTGAAGTTTTGTCCTGAAGTTCCTAAGTGTTTTTACTTTATTACACTATATTTTTTCCGTATCTGCTTTTTGTTTGAGCAATTAAGATCGCGAGTTACAAGCGCCCCTAGACAGAAGTCTTGCTTGTTCCATATTTTCAACATTCCGTGGAGGATGTTTATAGGGTTGCTGCTGTAAAATCCAATCAAAGTTAAGGGAAGTATTTATCTTTCCGTTTTACTGTCTACTTATTCTATATCTTTTGGCACGCGGTTTCATTTTTTCCTGTCTACACATTGTTGAGGTTTGACCATATTGTAAACCATGAGGATGTGGCAGTGTACAAGAAGTACATTGTATAAGTCATATTTCTATGATCCATGAATGCATATTGCGAGCAGTTGCGAGAAGTATTATGAGTATTAAGATGAGTGAGTCAGCTAAAGGCATGTCATGATCTGATCAAGATTTGCTCAGAAGATACTGAAAGCCCTTTCTGTCACTCCAGGACCCAAAGATATTTTAGTCTGCTATTTGCTCAATAAGTTAACCAGGTCTGACTTTCACACATACAGTGACATTTCGTGAGACACAGTCATTTTGGTGAAAAATGAATAACCCCCAAAATTTTAATATTAATTTAGAAGAATAAGAAAAGGCCTGAATATAAGACTATCCTATAGGAAAAAAGTGTACTAGGTAATACTAATTCACATGTAAACTATTTTTGCCATATTTAATAAAAACTATGATTGAAAAAAATGATTTGTTTGTTTTTATTTCCTTTTATTTGCTAACCTGCCCCCAGGTATGTACATCTGCCCCAGATATGCCTTATACACCCCTATATGCCACTCTGCCTCCCTGATATGCCACTCTGCCCCATATATGCCTTTAACCCCTATATGCCACTCTGCCACCTTGACATGCCTTTTAACCCCCTATTTGCCACTCTGCCCCCCAGATATTCCTCATACACTCCCTATATGCCACTCTGCCTCCCTGATATGCCTTTTAACTCCTATATGCCACTCTGCCTCCAGAAAACACTACTCCCCATGCCACTCTTACTTACCCACCACATTCCCGACTTACCAGTGCATCCCTAGACTTGTCCCCCTGTGCTTCAGACTCCCTGGTGTCTAGTGGGGCAGCCGGTGTAGGTCTGCGCAATGCGCGCAGACAACCTCCGCTGTTGCTGGCCGGTACTTCTGCCGGGGCTTCTATGACACTTCCGCCGGGGCTTCTGTCATAGAAGCCCCGGCGGAAGTGCCAGCAGCAGCATAGGTTGTCTGTGCTCATCCTGCAAACGTTCACCGGCTGCGGGATGTGCACAGACAACCTCCGCTTCTGCCGGCACTTCCGCGGGGGCTTTTATGATGGAGCACCGGAAGGTCACAATAGGTTTGTGCCATATGGTAAATCTCTAAGTAACACTAACAGTATTAAAATATAAAGCGTATTGTATAGGGAAATGCAAAATATGGTGTGTGTTTCTGATAGTGGATGCAATGTGTGGAATGAAAGCAAAAGTGTACTTTACATCATAGTTATGTTAATATTTCATGTGGGTGCCTACTTCCCTAACTATTCCAAAGCTGAATAGCCAGCAGCTGAATTTCACTTTCAACCAACTTGTTTTTACTGTCTATTCACTTTGCTTGCAATAATTCAGATGTGAATTTAGGGTAAATGTTACGTTTGTATGTAAACTCATTGAGCATAATCCACTTCATTTATCAGTAAACATACATGCTATTGTGTGACATTATATTGTTTGATCCAACTGAGTGTCTGTCTTCTGTACTGTGGGCTACTGCTGAATGCTGTCTGAAGAGGATAAAGCACGGAAGGCTTTAGAGACTCTGGCACTTGTGGGCTTCAGCCCCCTTAGCCCATCTCCTGCAATTGGCAATGTGCACGATTGTCAGTAATTAACCTAACATGATGTGCTAATCATCAGAATAGATTGTCATGGAAATCAAACTGTGCTGTTGCCCTGCTGTGTCTGGGTGTCTATGTAATTTTGCCAAATAAACCAATACAAAGTGCAGAATGGTATCCCCTTCCCCCTTTGTCATTCATTTGTCAGTGAATTTAGTTTTGCTTAATTAAAAAAATGCAGTAGTTGCTTCCTCAATCTTGGCTTGACAGTAGGGCAGCGTTGAGTGTGTAAGGGAAAGAGGGCAAGTAAGTGAGAAGTTACAGAGGAAGTCAGTGGGTAGAAATGTTATGATAAACCACAAAAAAATACTTTGTAAATTTAAGAACTAAATTTGATTTTGTTACCACAATAAAAGGAACATTTAAACTGTTCTTTGTGTTCAACCTTCAAAGCAATCATTATACACCTTGTGAAAAGCAATATTTCAAATTAAAAGGGAGAGGGTATGTATGTATGTCAGCATGAATGTGTATGCATAAGTGTATGTGAGCATGAAAGAAACCCTGGAGTCATAGGCGTAAGGGGAACATGACCCTGCCAGCACTACAGGACGGTGCACATGGTATTAGGGCAGGAAAGGGTTAACCCAGCAAGGGTTAGCACGAGGAGAGAATGCACAGGTAACGAGGGAGGAAGTCACAAGGAATGTGACTGTAGGGGGAAGGGGACAGGGCTATAAAGCCCCTCTAAGCACACGTGCAGGGGGCAATTACTGAACACCACAGGAGCAGTTTCCCGCCTGCCCTCCCCTTTTGTTTTTTGGCTGTGTGTTTCCATGTTGGCTGGTGTTTTCTTTCCCCCTTTCCCTCTCTTTTTTCTTTTTTGAAGGTTCTGTTTTCTTTGCTGTTGGCGGAGGAGTTCCCTGGAGAAGTTTGAAGGATAATGGGAGTGGCGAGTTGATGGTTTTGGTTAGAGGTTAGAGTTAATGCCCTCCCTGTACAGGATTAAGCAAAGCGTTAAGGTGG
The DNA here is from genome assembly GCA_023333645.1 of Sceloporus occidentalis. NCBI lineage: Eukaryota > Metazoa > Chordata > Lepidosauria > Squamata > Phrynosomatidae > Sceloporus > Sceloporus occidentalis. The sequence goes on along the minus strand of JALMGF010000095.1, from coordinate 108,972 downwards.
AGCTCCCCTATCCGACCCGCGGTCGCTTGGGCGATTGTGGTATCCGGCGGAAGGGGTAGTGTGAGTCCATTGTCTGTGTTTAGGTTGGGAACCCTCAGCTGTTTGTACACAGGTGTACAGAAGACTGTACAGTATTTATACAGAAGTGTTTTTTACAATAATTTATAAGTTGTTAAATAAAGTTATGTCGAGACATTTGTTAAATAAATGTCTTGGCCTTTTCTAAATCCAATCCTGCTGGTGTCTGTCTTTTATTTCGGGTTTGGGAAATGGGGAACCTCCTGGGTATGGGCAGTGCAAGGGTCATGCATATGTATAAGTGTATGTGAGCATTGATGTCTATGTATTAGTGTATGTGAGCATGAATGCCTATGTATAAGTGTATGTGAGCATTGATGTCTATGTATAAGTGTATGTGAGCATGAATGTCTATGTATAAGGGTATGTGTGCATGAATGTCTATGTATAAGTGTGTATGAGTATGCATAGGTGTGTGTGAGCATGGATGTGTATGTATAAGTGTATGTGAGCATGAAGGTGTATGTATAAGTGTGTGTGAGCATGAATCACACACACACACTTGTGTGTTTGATTCGTAGGTATGTGTTAGCATTGATATGTATGTATGCGTGTGAGAGCATGTATATGTACATGTGTGAAAAAGAAAACGTAAAGAATAGTGGGCCAAAATTCCGATGTGAGATACTGATAAAGTCATACAGAAAATGATTACTTCAAGTGACTGTTGCTAAAGGTGGTTCTACAAGCTATTGAATCATAAGGTGTACCTAGTTTTTTTACACATGGCTTCTCTGTTTTGGCTTTATTTTTGTTGCATACATCATGACATGGTGTAATGGCATGTGTTGTTGTTCATCTGAGGTTGTATTTACATAATTTTAGACCTGCTAAGGAACAGATGATTGCTATTATATACTGATATGTAAAATCATAGAATTCAAGGAGGGTGGCTGTAAGTCGTTTCAGGTGAAGTGTGTGTGTTAGCTTGAGTGGTGTGATAAGGACTGTGTGTTAGAATGAGTGTGTATGTATTTGATAGAGAGTATAAGTGTGTGTGTTAGCATGTATACATTTCTGTGAGTGTGTTTGTGGGCAAAGATGGCACAGGTAAGCTGTTTGGGTAACTAACAAGTTGGGGGAAAGATGGCACAGGCAGGCTGTTTGGGGTTAGGATGGTGTTAGAAAAATGCTTATGTTATCGTAAATATTATTGCTGACAAAGACATAAGAAAGCAGGGAATGTCTAGTCTATGATATATGCACGAGTTCACGCCAACACGTCTACTCTATGTTGTTCTATAAATGTGTGCAAAGGGTCAAGTCTAGGCCATTCTTAATTATGCAGCTTAAAGAGGTGTAACTTGCCTGAAAGGTAACCGATCATAATGATGCATGCTATTAGAAGTAGATAAGAGGTTATGTAACGTTCCCCCTTTGCTGTATGGACTTGGTTAAACTTTGTGCCATTCATTTCATGTTTCCAGCCACTAGTGGCCGCCCTTGCCATTCAGAACCACTCAGACTAATTATCAGGTCCAGCTGCAGTTGCTTACCTGATCAAGTCAGCCTTTATAAACCTGCCCATCCCTGCAGTCTGGGCCTTGACATTAACGTTTGAGGACTACCTGTTTGGTTCCTGATCTGTTCCTGATCTGTTCCTGATCTGTTCCTGATCTGTTCCTGATCTGTTCCTGATCTGTTCCTGATCTGTTCCTGATCTGTTCCTGATCTGTTCCTGATCTGTTCCTGCTTTGGTTCCTGCTTTGGTTCCTGATTTGTTCCTGCTTTGGTTCCTGCTTTGGTTCCTGATCTGCTCCTGCTTTGTCTCTTGCCGTGTTCCTGAGTTGCGGCCAGCGCCCCACTAAGTGGACTCCCAAGTCGAGTGCCCTGCAAGTGGGCAACCTGCCGTGTGCCCTGCAAGTGGGCAACCTGCCGTGTGCCCTGCAAGTCGGCAACCTGCCGTGTGCCCTGCAAGTGGGCAACCTGCCGTGTGCCCTGCAAGTGGGCAACCTACCGTGTGCCCTGCAAGTGGGCTTCTAGTCATGCCGTGTGCCCCGCAAGAGGGCTTCTAGTCATGCCGTGTGCCCTGCAAGTGGGCTTCCTGCCGTGTGCCCTGCAAGTGGGCTTCCTGCCGTGTGTGCCCCAACGAGAGGGCTTCCTGCCGTGTGTCCCAACGAGAGGACTTCCTGCCGTGTGTGCCCCAACGAGAGGACTTCCTGCCGTGTGTGCCCCAACGAGAGGGCTTCCTGCCGTGTGTGCCCCAACGAGAGGGCTTCCTGCCGTGTGTGCCCCAACCAGAGGGCTTCCTGCCGTGTGTGCCCCAACGAGAGGGCTTCCTGCCGTGTGTGCCCCAACGAGAGGGCTTCCTGCCGTGTGTGCCCCAACGAGAGGGCTTCCTGCCGTGTGTGCCCCAACGAGAGGGCTTCCTGCCGTGTGTGCCCCAACCCGAGGGCTTCCTGCCGTGTGTGCCCCATCCCGAGGGCTTCCTGCCGTGTGTGCCCCATCCCGAGGGCTTCCTGCCGTGTGTGCCCCATCCCGAGGGCTTCCTGCCGTGTGCCCTGCAAGTGGGCTTCCTGCCGTGTGTGCCCTGCAAGAGGGCTTCCTGCCGTGTGTGCCCCAACGAGAGGGCTTCCTGCCGTGTGTGCCCCAACCCGAGGGCTTCCTGCCGTGTGTGCCCCATCCCGAGGGCTTCCTGCCGTGTGTGCCCCATCCCGAGGGCTTCCTGCCGTGTGTGCCCCATCCCGAGGGCTTCCTGCCGTGTGCCCTGCAAGTGGGCTTCCTGCCGTGTGTGCCCTGCAAGAGGGCTTCCTGCTGTGTGTACCCCAACCCGAGGGCTTCCTGCCGTGTGTGCCCCAACCCGAGGGCTTCCTGCCGTGTGTGCCCCAACCAGAGGGCTTCCTGCCGTGTGTGCCCCAATCAGAGGGCTTCCTGCCAAGTGACTTTCTTTGTGTATATATATTGTACCATCATATGCAATACAACTCTTAATCCGCATCTTCTGTCCTTGAGTTATTTCCTGCGCCTGTCTGTACCAACCCCAAGCCATCATGCATCGTGGGGTACAGACAGAGCCCCTCGTATCCACTGCACCTGGGCTCCTTATCTACCTGTGTCCTCGGTTCGTGACAGGTTATATCAACCATGTAATTCAAACATGTAATCAGACAGCGCTTCGACTTTTGTTTCTTGTGTGCCTTGTCTCGATTATGCGCATGATCTAAATAAAGGAAAACTCTTTCTGAGGAGAATTCGACCATTATTTCAACCAACAGATGGCATTTATAATCTTGGAGTAAAGGGTTGTTGGGGTTGAACTGCAAGGGTTTTTGGGACTCACTCCTTTCGCATTGGTGCATCCACAGAAGAAGCAAGATGGGGATCTATGCAAATCCATTATTAGCCATAGAGTTATGCTGGCCCCCAGATAGCCATGGACATTTGAAAGGGCTGTAGTGCAACTCTTTGGTTTGAGGGTTGTTTTTCTGTGCAAAGAGTGTAAAGAATTATTCAAATCCTATATTACTGGTGTGCAGGGGCGGGCTGGGCCGGGGGCAAGGGGGCAATTGCCCCCCCAGGCCGCCCATTTAAGTGGCCGATTCGGCCATGCCAAGGCCGTCTTTAACTGGCCGGCACACCGAGATGCCATTGCAGCCGATGTAGCTGTGACTCTTAAAGCCGCGGTAAGACACACTGGCCGCTTTAAAATCATTAAGCGGCCAGCGTGCCTGCACAGTGCCGCCCAGTGTCGTGTTCCAGCCCAGCGTGAGCCAATTTTGACCCCAAACAGCCCGTCCTGACACCAGTACAACCTCTGCAACAGACACCCAAACACACACACCAGGACAGGCTCTGCCACACCGACACCCAAACACACACACCAGGACAGGCTCTGCCACACTGTCTGTGTGGCAGGGCCTGTTCTGGTGTGTGTGTTTGGCTGTCTGTGTGGCAGGGCCTGTCCTGGTGTGTGTGTGTGTGTGTGTGTGTGTTTGGGTGTCGGTGTGGCAGAGCCTGTCCTGGTGTGTGTGTTTGGGTGTCGGTGTGGCAGAGCCTGTCCTGGTGTGTGTGTTTGGGTGTCTGTTGCAGAGCTTGTACTGGTGTCAGGGCGGGCTGTTTGGGGACAAAATTGGCTCACGCTGGGCTGTTTGGGAACAAAGTTGGCTCAATCTGGACTGTAATTTGTTAATGTTATCTATACATGCACGTGCTGTTTACATGTGTTGTTTATTTGCTCTATACCTGAACTACAGGGAGTAAGGGTAATGGAGAGGTGTGGCTTAGTGAATGAGGGACAAAGGGACACTGGAGATGATTACAGGCAGGAGCCCAAGGAAATGCCTAGCGTCCAATTTTTCCATATTTAAATTTTATTTTGTTACAAAGATTAGCTGTTTTTTAATGTATTAAACATAATTTTTTTTACTCCCAGTCCCATCACATTACATCAATATGCGTTAGAAAATCAGGAAAAGATGGGCATGGATGGTGTGCTGATTCTGTGGTGCAACGGGCCACTTGACTAGACTTGCCCCCCAGGCCTTAGGCTGCCAGCCCTCCCCTGCTGGTGTGAAAATGTAATCACCCCCCCCCAAACCTAATAGCTAGTTATGCCACACTCGGCACCAACAACTCCAATCAATATGACAATTAATCTTTTACATGCTGTGGATGAATTTTTTACAATCTTCTTGACAGAATTATTTTCACTAATCCACGTTGGAAGTTTTTTGAGAATGAACTACCTTTTTAAGGTAATTTCACGCCATCTCAATCAAATTAAAGTCCGGACCACTCCAAAACCTTCAATTTTTTTTGCACTATTCAGAGGTAGACTTTCTTGTGTGCTTCGGATGATTGTCCTGCTGTATAACCCAACTGTACTTGAGCTTTAGATCACAAACTGATGGCAGGACATTCTTCTTTTGGATTTTGGTAGAGAGCATAAATCATGGTTCTAACAATTAGAAGCAGCTTCAACCATCACATTTAGCCAGGGCCGGCCCTACAATGGGGCCGACTGGGGCAATTGCCCCAGGCGGCACTTCAGAAGGGGCGGCACTTTGCCGCCCCAAGCGGTTTTTTTTTGTTTTTTTTTGAAGCGGAGGAGAGAGAGAGGGGCACCGAGTGATTTTCGCTTACCCACTCGGCGCCCCTCTCTCTCTCCTCTGCGGCGAGTTTACCTGTTCGGTCTCGGTGCCGGCTTGTAATGCAGAGCGCCGGAAGTGAAACGAATTTCCGGCGCTCAGCATTACAAGCCGGCACCGTGGCAGCACAGGGAGACTCGCCGCAGGACTGTTTAAGGGTAAGTACCGGGGGGGTAGATAATGCCGCCCCCCCCGGCGTCGGCGGGGGGCGGCATTTTAAACTTCGCCCCAGGCGGCGTTAAGTCTTCGGCCGGCCCTGCATTTAGCCTACCTCACATTGCAGGGCAGGTTCTATTTAGTTGAAGTTTAGATTCAACAGTGGCGGCAGTAAAATTCTAATAAATGAGGGGGTAATTATTTATTTTACATAGGGCCAGGTAGGATTTTCCTTCTATACATGAAATCATCATGTGTTATTTTTGTCTAATAATATTTGTTTGATGACCTAAAAAATTTAAATTTGACAAATATGGGAAGGGGCAAAAACTTCTTCACAGCACTAAACATTCTTTATTCAGGACCCTGCCTAGGACACTGGCATTAACAGTTTATCGCCCCTGACAGCTCCAATAAAAATAATGCATATTAAAGTACTTTAATATGATTATTATTCTTCTAAATGAAAAAGTACTTTCCTGAGTTAGAAGCTGCTCTGTGGTCCAACAATTCTTGTCATAGATTGGCTGCTCAAGACTCCTGCTTGGCATTGCTGGTGTTCAGCTGCTTAGCCATGGAAACCCATTACATGAAGCTCCTGACACACAGGGAAGGTATTTCATGAAATGATATGTGTCAAGGGTGGCATCCCATGACAGTGCCACATTTAAAGTCACTAATACGACTCATTTTACTAGTAGTGTTTGGATATGGAGATGTTAGCAACAGGTTTGGCTGACACACCTAAACTCAATAATTAAAAAAGGGGTCTACATACTCTTGGTCATATAATGTATCATATGCATTAAAATGCACATGCTGGCTGGAGTATCCCTTTTAACTTTGCAACAAAATCCTTGGACTTTCCAATTTATTATTGTATGGCCTTTCCAATCTTTGCAGTTCATCTTGCGAAGGTCTAGCCTACATTATACAGGGGAAATCCCCGATGTCACAACTTCCAGTTTCAGATTGTGGTTTCATTTCTAAAAGATTATTTTACTCTGGAAACAAAATAGAGTATATAACATGTAAGTATGTAAATGGAAAAATGTAGAGAATGTTGGTCCTTTATTATCTGAAACTGGAAATTTGGTTAGTGAGGACCGAGAGAAAGCCGACATCTTAAATTTTTTTGTTTCTACTGGTTATACCAAGGAAGAACCAATGACGGAGCGGACTAATTTTAAGGAACCGTTGCAGCAAACATGGGATTGACTGACACAAGAAAAACTGCTCAAGCAATTAAATACTGTTAAGGTAGACAAGGCCCCTGGACCGGATGGTATACACCCAAGGGTACTGAAGGAGTTAAGCCATTATTACTAATCTTTAGGGATTCTTTCAGCTCGGGCATAGTTCCATTAGATTGGCCCAAGGCAGATGTTGTGCCCATATTTAAAAAGGGATCAAAATCTCAACCGGGCAATTACAGACCAGTAAGCTTAACATCGGTAGTGGGAAATTATTTGAAAGGTTGCTAAAGGTACACATTCAAAAACATATCTTCACCCATAATCCAATTAGTAGAAGTCAACATGGATTTGTGAAAGACTGATCTTGTCAAACCAACCTATTAGCATTCTATGAAGAAGTTAGTAAAAATATAGACCTGGGGTTGCCTGTAGATGTGATTTGAATTGGAAATTGGCTAAAAGATAGAATGCAGAGAGTTGTTGTGAATGGATGTTTCTCAGCCTGTTCACAGGGATTAAGTGGAGTGCCTCAGGGATCTGTCCTCTTCTTTTTAATTTATTTATAAATGATCTCCCAGGCTGCATTGAGAGCCATGTCACAGTTTTTGCTGATTACACAAAATTAGGCCGGGTAATTCAGACTAATCTTGATGTTTCTTCTTTGCAGGAAGATTTAGACAGAGTTGGGGACTGGGCGTGCAAGTGGCAAATGAGGTTCAATATAGAGAAATGCAAAGTTATGCATTATGGTAAAAATAATAAAAATGCAACCTATTCTTTAAATGGAATATCCTTGGGGGAAAATACGGTTGACAACAGACTTGACAACAGTGCGTAATGCCATTATGGAATTAGAAAAAGTGCAAAGGAGGGCTACACAATTAATAAGGGGATTGGGAGATTCTAGTTATGAGGAGAGACTAAAAAAGTTAAAATTATATACGCTAGAAAAATGGCTTCTCAGAGGGGATATGATAACATTATATAAATATATGCAGGGCCAATATAAAGAGCTCTTCAGCGACCTGTTCATTAACAGAAATGTACAAAGAACCAGAGGCCACCCTCTGAGACTGGAAGAGTGCAGGTTTCATAGACAACAAAGGAAGGGATTCTTTACAGTGAGGACAATAAATGTATGGAATTCACTGTCAAGGGTGTTATCAAATACACTAGATGCCTTCAAAAGGGGTCTGGATATTTTTTTTTTAGAAAGGCATGACATACAGGGCTATAAATAGAATACCATTAATAGTTTAGAGCTTCTTGATCCAAGAAGAAATCCGATTGCCTTTTAGAGTCAAAAAGTAATTTTTTCCCCTGATGGCAGAATTCGAAGTAGCTTAATTAGGGGTTTTTTTTGCCTTCTTTTGGATCAAGAATAGGAAGGTTAGGTAGAAGAGTTGAACTTGATGGACTTAGGTCTTTTTTCAACCTTATTTACTATGTAACTATATAAGTGACATAATAAAAGTATAAATACATATAAATAATATTAACTTTTTTTCTTCTTTTTCTACCTAGTCTATACCGTATTTGCCCTAATATAGGCTACATTTCCCCCCCACACTATAGGTCTTTAAAGTGGGGGTGAGGCCTATATTCGGGGTTTAGTAAAGGGATGCACAGTTCGTATTGCCCGACACCCTGGACATGCAGTTCCGGGCGCCGGGCAGGCAGCAGGGTTAGGATCCAGATCCCCCGCAGCCCTGCAGGGGACCTGGTTCCTCCTCTCCAGCAGCGGAGGTTGTCTGCACGCATCGCACAGACGTCCACCGGCCGGCCCCGCTAGACACCAGGGAGTCTGGGGTGCATTGGTAAGTCGGGGTGGGGCACTTCTAGGAAGCAGAGTGGGATATCGGGGGGCAGAGTGGTACTTCTAGGGGGCATAAAGCATATCTAGGCGGGGCAGGTGGGCATTTCCAGGGGGCAGGTGGGCATTTCTAGGGAATATAAAGCATATCTGGTGGGTCAGAGTGGCATATCTGGGGGCATAAAGCATAGCAGGGGCAGAGTGGCATATCTGGGGGGCAAAGTGGCATATCAGGGGTTGTAAAGCATTTCTGAGGGCAGAGCGGCATATCAGGGGGCAGAGGGGCATATCTGTAAGTAAGGGGCATTATGAATTAAGGGGGGGACCTTACAATGGCTATTGGTTTTCTATCTGTATATAAAATATGCTGACAAACTGGTAGATACCAAAAATCTATTCCTGTTCTTTAGACAAAATGCTGTTTTACCATTCCATTGTGTTCTCTTTCTTCAAGAATATTTTTTTCTTTAAAATAGCATCAAACTTTAAGGGTGCGGCCTATATTCGAGCCAATACAGTATATACAGTATGATCCCTAATTAAGCTTGCTAGTAGGACTCTCTCCACCTAATGTATCGGTTTGTCAATTCTTGTCTTGTCATACCCCTTGAATATATGTCTTGTATTAAGTGCTGCGTAAATTGTTGGCGCTATATAAATAAAAGATAATAATAATAATAAGTCATTTTAAAAAGACTTGAGCTATTGTCTTCTGTTATGATAAGATAAAATTACAAAATGTTGATATTTTAGTTATTTAATGTATATAGTATAGTATAACATTTATATTCTACTCTTATTTTTGGTTCATGACAGGCAGTATTACCCACATTTATATTTTTGATTCAGTTTGTAAATTTACAAATTAAAACAAATCTTATTTTTCTTCATTTGAATTAAAAAAAACTACATCATAGGTCTAAACAAAAAATGCCAGCTTGCTATTATTATAAAGGTGTACATGTTTAAACCTCCCAACTTCATCTATCATTTACTGCCACCTGCTGGAAAATATCATATTCTGCAGCACCGCATAGTTTCTGCAGCTTCTAAGGTTGTCTTCTAAGAGTCCCTTCAGAGGCATACTGAATTGTGTGAGTATTGTCAAACGATTACATTTTAAATATCAATGTAAAATATCACAATAACTAGTCAGTTTGTGCATTACATGTATTTATTATCGGAGAAGTGCACAATAATACAAGAGAGAGACAAAGAACAATACAATTGTGGAAAAGAGACAAGGGGATGTTAAACCAATGAGCACAGATGCAGACTTACAATGTATTCTGGGAATGACTTGGTAAAGCAGTGCGAGTAGGCATCAGGTGGGTTCATATCTTATGTATTCTGGAGCTCACTGCTGCCAGTGATGTTCCCTAACACAAACATTTCCCTTTGTGCTCGAGGATGGAAGCAAAGTCAGTGAGTTAATCTCCTGATGATCTCGCTGAAGATACTATGGTGTTTCACCAGTCTACATATTTTGTGAGGATCAATTTATACATTGCTGATGTCCACACCTTTGCTTATCAGATGGACATTACAATGACATTCTACAGGCTACGACACTTAACATTAAAATATATTTTGTACAAGACATTTTTCTATGATGTTGTATTCTACTGTTGTGTTTGCATATTTACTCATAACACGATTCAGGGTTAAGAGCTGCTCTCTTGATGATAGTTTTGCCTTCACTGATAAACGGGATGTCCCAGGTGTAACATTTGTTCCTGTCATAAGCGTAGCAGACATCTTCTGAATCAGCATTACAGTTTCTCTGAGGGGCCAAAACAGGATCGCATTTTTTAAATCTAAAGAAATAAGAAGAAGAGTCAGACACCAATTTGTGCTTCATACATTTCTAATGGGACACTTTTATTGTGGGTTGAATAGACTTCAGACAAATGTATTGAATGTATAAACAATTTTTTGTGGTTTTTATAAACATTGTTATGACTTTTAGGGCCATAAAACACTGTGTTACGCCCATTTCTACCAAACATTTGAGCTCCTAGAACAGATGGATTTGAGTCCCAAAGCGTCCTTCTTAAACAAGACACCTAAACAGGAATCTCCATATGCACATTTTGTAAGGTGCAACAAATGTCTCCCACCTATGCTGTTATAATAGTACACACACGTTGTGGTTTTTTGTACATCCATCAATTTAATGTGCAATATAGAAAATACATAGAAAGTCACTTACAGCTGTGCGAGATTATAAACAAAATGGGTCCGCAGTGGAGATATTGGATCTGAAATGTTCTCCCTGGCTTTTAGTGGAACCCTAGAATAAAATATGATATTTAATAGTACAAACTTCTACCTGTTAAATCATTGTTATCTTATAATAAGTAGGAGTAAAAATGCATTGACACTTAATATGTATGCAGCCTCTCCCACTAGTTATTGCATTATACTACCTCATATTGCCATACCTGGGAACTTCTGGGCTCCGGCTATGGGATGGTGGGAGGTCCGCTGACATCAGTGGGCAGTCCCGCTGATGTCGGTGGGCGGTCCCGCCAACATTAACGGGTTGTTCCTGCTGACGTCGGGGGTGTTCCCGCTGACGGCAGCGGGAAACACCCCAATTTAAAGGAAAAATGGGCAGGTATGCATATTGCACATTAGTGTCTTTCATCATGGAAGCAAGACATTTAGATTCTAAGAAGTCATAGGTGCATACAAAAGATCCATGCACTGATCCATGCGTTCTTCAAAGTTTATGAAAGTAACAAACTAAAAGTATCGGTACCATTTCACATTGCTCATCCACTGTACACATTCATGATGACCCCATCAATCATGACATATTATACTATGGTTTCTTTGGTCTGTTTGTGTGCCTTTAAATGTGTTTTCCTTTGCATCCATATCCGGATAAACACATTGCATTTTTGGTAATCATAAACTATATTTTTAACCTTTGTTAGATGGTAGTATGTTTGAACAGGGCTCTCCTAAACATTTTCCACACAAAGTCCAAATTAGTATGTGATGTACTACTTGTTGTGCCATGTTTGGACATTGTACATTGCTTCTGAATATGATGAAGTTATGTAAACCAATAAATAATAATAATGTTGTGACTAGCCACCTGCTGATTGAACACCTGTGCTTACCTTATTTTGATATTTCTTTGTAAAATCTCCTCTTGGGGATTTTCCTTTGACGGGACCATTTTGGATGTCACCTTTATAGACTTACATTTGTTATCCAACAAAACATGTTCTTCTTCATCATCATCATAAAACTGGCCTGCAATTTTTTGAATAAACATCATTAAAGCTTCTCCTAAGTGTCTTCTTTTCGGCGTATATCACCGCCAGACCTGTCATTAAGGAATTTATTTTCTGTTCTAATCAGCTAGGCTATAAGTAATGATCTATGCCCAGGCCTGGACCGGCCATCTGACACACCAGGGAAACGCCTGGTGGGTTGCTGGCGACAGTACCCTATGCTCACTCGATCTGCCTCTCCAGCATGTGGACCAGGTCTGGATATGCTGGCCACACGCTACATGCATAGTACAACATAACATGCGGCCGGTCATAAACAGCCATCGGCTGCACTAAAGTGCCAGGGTCACCTCGCCATTGCCAGTCCCACCTCTCAGCCATCTTTACACCTCATAAATGACCAGACCACAATTTTGGATAAGAATGGCCATAGCTTTATTAACAGTGTATGTAAAAAGCATCAACTTTATTAAAATGTACAACAGAATCATTCAGAGTGCAATTTAATATTTCTTACCTCTAACTCACAAACATCATTTCCATACTGAGTGTCTTATGCCGTGCCCTTAATAACTTCTCCAACAAAAGCCCACACCTTAGGTCACCACCAAACCATCAACTGCTAAGGACTCTCTAGGACTCCCTGAAAGTTGTGGCAAAGCGCCACCTACCGAAATAAAAAAAGGGCTGGAAGGCAAGAAGTCGTTAATTAGCTGCCTTCTTGACTTCTATAAACCCCCCACAAAATCCCACTCCCTGTAATCCAGCAAAGCCGGACATACTATCCCTGCCAGCCTTTCCTACTGAAACCCGTCATGCAGCCCCTCTGTTAATGTCCCTAAGGTTTTTGTAAGCAAAAGACCTTTTCTTAGGTCTAAAAATAAATAAATCATATTATTTAACTATATAATTACCTCTTTAATTACGCTTGTTTTTAAGGTACTTATGATGATTACTGTTTGTATACTTGTTAGTTTTGAAATTTTTGAAAACTGATGGATTCTCCCCAAAAAGTCACAAACAATCTTATATATTTATATATATATATATATATCTTGAACAAATGACAAGGTCAATAACTAACAAAAGCTTGAATTGTAATAAATTTCCTTTGTAAAAATGCTGCACTGTGTATGAATAGCTAAGTAAGTTAACCTGGTTTTGACTCTAATTATATACCACATCCTCTTAAAGACTAATAATTAAAAAATTACATTACATTAGTTGCCAATATATGCTCATACTTAAGGGAGGCAACAACGTCCATTTTGGTCTGTACACAGCATGGACTTCCAGAAGTCTCATCACTGACAATAGTGTATATGTATTTAACCTTCTCCCTCAAACAAATTACATTATGCTGCTCATTATCTAGCACTCAAAGGGCCAAAAGTGAGATAAAAATGTTTATTAAATGATTAATAATGGGTAAATATATGCACTAGATAAGGTACTCCATCCAAAACCATAGATGTCACATAATGTCCACCATGAGTATATTGGAACCAGTGGGATATATCAATCATAAATACGTCCGATGGGATGTAGCACATCAGTAAATACTTACTGGTAGATATAAAAGCCCCCAAAACATGGAGGATTCATTAAATACTACAGCAACAGACACTGTTGGCTTTAGTAAGAGAGTCAAATGACAACCGTCAATATTATATTTTATATTTATATTTATATTAAATGTTCTAACTTGGAGCTCTAACTGATACTGCTAAGAACTGTCATTACATAAGTTGTGGTGGGTAAAAGGTAACAGAAACCCTTCCACTTAAATTTAAGGGGCAGTAGAAGTATTGTTAAACACTCATCTACACACACCAGACAAGCCAGAAGGCTTGCTTTTCCCTCAGATATCTCATGGTGCTTTCACAACCACAAGGGATTCTGGGTAGGCACATGCAAACAAGGTTAACAATTATCACCTTTGCCTCTATATCCACTTTATACATGGATTCCTTGAAAGTAATTGCCCGCTGTACAAGACAGCCTTTAGACAAAACTCAGGAAGAGGTACAATAGCCAGATCACCACTCATGGACAGCTGTTTCCGTCCTCATGGGACTCGTCAGCATGAGGTTGTGATACTGGCTTAATAGTATGAGGCTTGGGGTAACTAAGAAATATCATTACATAAGTTGTGGTGGGTAAAAGGTAACAGAAACCCTTCCACTTAAATTTAAGGGGCAGTAGAAGTATTGTTAAACACTCATCTACACACACCAGACAAGCCAGAAGGCTTGCTTTTCCCTCAGATATCTCATGGTGCTTTCACAACCCACAAGGGATTCTGGGTAGGCACATGCAAACAAGGTTAACAATTATCACCTTTGCCTCTATATCCACTTTATACATGGATTCCTTGAAAGTAATTGCCCGCTGTACAAGACAGCCTTTAGACAAAACTCAGGAAGAGGTACAATAGCCAGATCACCACTCATGGACAGCTGTTTCGTCCTTCATGGGACTCGTCAGCATGAGGTTGTGATACTGGCTTAATAGTATGAGGCTTGGGGTAACTAAGAAATATCATTACATAAGTTGTGGTGGGTAAAAGGTAACAGAAACCCTTCCACTTAAATTTAAGGGGCAGGTAGAAGTATTGTTAAACACTCATCTACACACACCAGACAAGCCAGAAGGCTTGCTTTTTCCCTCAGATATCTCATGGTGCTTTCACAACCACAAGGGATTCTGGGTTTCTGTTACCTTTTACCCACCACAACTTATGTAATGATATTTCTTAGTTTACCCCAAGCCTCATACTATTAAGCCAGTATCACAACCTCATGCTGACGAGTCCCATGAAGGACGAAACAGCTGTCCATGAGTGGTGATCTGGCTATTGTACCTCTTCCTGAGTTTTGTCTAAAGGCTGTCTTGTACAGCGGGCAATTACTTTCAAGGAATCCATGTATAAAGTGGATATAGAGGCAAAGGTGATAATTGTTAACCTTGTTTGCATGTGCCTACCCAGAATCCCTTGTGGTTGTGAAAGCACCATGAGATATCTGAGGGAAAAGCAAGCCTTCTGGCTTGTCTGGTGTGTGTAGATGAGTGTTTAACAATACTTCTACTGCTAAGAACTGGAAAGAAAAAAGTCAGCTCCTACAAATTTCTGCCTGGCTAAAAAATTCTGTATTCATTTGACATACTCTGCTGTGCCATCAGACCCCTGAATGTACTACTGAGAGGATGCACTCCACTGAGTAGAAGACAAGATCAAGGACCGAATAAGTTTTAAGGTTAAAGCAAAAAAAAATAGGCAGACTAGATAGGCCAAATGGTTATCTGTCAGATTCTATGTTTCTAAAAAAAGCTATACAAGTACGGTGACAATGTAGTCGAATATGAAATTGCGTGAAGCCTATTTATGCAAAGGAAAAGTTAACATTCAACTATTCCTCGTTAGAGCGGTGAGCTAGCTGAATATCGGAGGAGTATACGAACTAGAGTCAAGCTAACGCATTTCTCATTCATGCTGCTTGATAAATTAACCACTTAAAGAAGTAATGCGTTATGGTTAATAAACCGCTTTTAACCACAAAGTCGACCCAATGCACTAATTGCGCAACAGGCTCAAAACATTTAACCTTGATGTTCACGTACCTGTTACAAATACAGCCCCAACACACAGCAGTAGAACGACTGCCAGCAATAAACTTTTCCTCTGCATCTTTTCTCTACTTCTTCTTACAGAGATGTCCAGATGAAGATACACAAGGCTCCTATAATTTGGGGAGGGAACACGTATTGCAGCTATGCTGCTTAAATTAGCATGCACCAGTTACTAAAGGTTACTAAAGGTTTCAGTACCGAAGCCAGATGTTATAACTTATTTGGTAAAGAATGACTTGAAAATTTGTCTGCTGAATTGTTATTCAGGGACTCACCTTGTCTGAGCAAAAGTGAATTGAGGACAATAGACCTATACTCATATTTTATAGTATTGAATGCATAGGTTTAATATGATTAAAACTTAAACTTAATTTTTTTTTAATTTAATGCTAATAGATTGTAAGTTCTAAAGAGTAGGGTGAACAAGTATGTATTTTAAGTGACAATGACAGATTAAGGGTAAATCAATGTTTATTGAGATTTTCAAAATTTTCAAAATATGTGGGATACAGAAAAGAAAGGGTAGGGGAGCAAACAAACCGTGACATCCAAGTTGGTACACATCAGAACAATGGCATCCCGACAATCCACCCCCCGACAATTACCCGCATAGCGACAAGATAACATCAGAAGACCCCTGACAGACACATGTCTTAAATAGCATGCCTAAGAGAGGGAGTGAGGAGCCTCAAAGGTTGCTGACTTCAGCTCTGAATGGCCTTAAGTGCTAAATGAGCGCAACCACCAGCGTAGAGGCGCCAGGGATGGAGCAGCCTGTCAAGGGGGATCCTTGCACGGGCATACGGCCCATATAACCGCAGAGGAGAGAACGGGGGCCGAGCGGGTAGAGTCAAGAGCGGCACGCGAAGGAAGGCAGGCCACGGGGGAAGGAAAAAAAAGGAAGAAACAAAGGGGGGGGAGAAGAAGAGAAAAAAGAGAAAGAAAAAAAAAAAAAAAAAGGGGGGGGTGGGGTTAGAGGAGGGGAGAGGACTGGGGATGTGGACCAGATCGCTACAATATCGTCGGGCAGAGGGTCAAGATATAAGGGCTGTAGGTAAGTCCGCAGGCGCCTGGGACAGTAAGGAACGGGCGAGGGGACCAGAGGCATATGCCAGCCAGTGGTACCAGGTGCGTTGGTATCTCTCAACCGCATTCGAAGCCGACAGGGCCAATTCCTCCAATGAGCGCTTATTGTCCACCCGGAGGAACCATTCCCTAAAAGAGGGAGGGGTGGGGTCACCCCAGTGTAGAGGTATGAGGGCCTTAGCGGCCGTGATCAGGTGCCTAACAACCGTCCGTTTGTACCAGGAGAAGGAGAACGTCATATGTTGTAGGAGGTAGAACTCCAGGGTGAAGGGGAGGACCTTGTCAGTGAGGGACTGAGCACAATCGTGCACGGCGGACCAGAAGGGAGCGATACGAGGGCAGTTCCACCAGAGGTGAAGGAGAGAGCCCGGGGACTCCCCGCACCTCCAGCACTCGTCTGTCGACCCAGGCCGGTAGCGAGACAACACCGAAGGCGGACAATGACAGATTAAAGTGATGTAGCAATACCCTTTGTTTGAATTTTTCTTTGATTAAAGCATTGGGGCTGCCAATGTGGGTAACGTTGCACTGGGCCTCCATTTTACAATACTGGTGTAGTCTTCCAACATTGGGGAACCGTTAACGCGGTGAGATCTTCGCGTGTTCTTCGGCACCCGGATGATACAATTCTTCAAGCTTGTTAAAGAAATGAAGCTCTCTGGTGGTTTTAAAGACACCGCTCTGTCTCAACATTTTCCAAAAGTCCCTCCTGACTGGGAAAGTATTGTGCAGAGAATGACAGGAGTTTACTGTCTACTGGGATGGATCATACCATAACCATGGAAAAAAGGCTACACCCCCCAACAGAGCATGTGGTACAATCTGACTGCTAATAACTAAGAACACTTTTCCTTTTAATCCCCAAAAAATGCAACTTTTAACAAATTTGTTTTTGTTGTTTTCTATCAAAAAGGATCCTTTCTTTAATCCCAGCGGATAATTATCTCTCCCCACAGCTTCAAAAATCAAATAAAAAACAAAATGTAACAACGACGACAATGATTAACCTTTCGTGTTATTCACTAAAGTCACCGACGTGAGCTGCTGTGTGCAGCAAATATGTTATTTTAACAATTTAACCCCAATTTAAACATGCATACCTCCCAAGTTTCCCGGTTTCCCCCGGACAGTCCTGATTTTCCCAATTCTGCACCGGACCCCATGTCCATACCACCCAACACAGGTGGGACACCTGAAACGTTAGGGGGGGGGGAAGTCTCGTGGTCTCACCTGGGACGCTTCCCCAATACTGGATCATATTAACTGTTTCATGTCCGCTGTACAGTTTAATGAACAAAACTAAAGGGTTAATCAACGCAGTGATCTGTACTCTTTATGTGCTGTATCTATAGGCGTCTCCATAGTCACTTATATATAAAATGCTCGCTGATGATCATTAACCCCGCGTGACAAGACCTTTGTCTGCAAACAATGTGTCTTCCCTGCACTGACAGCATAAACGCTTCGCCCTCCTCTTCCTTCCATCTCTTTCTCTCCTTTAGTGTTTTTTCTTTCTTTACTTTTTTTCCTGTAACGCTATTATCTGCCGTCAGATTCCGTTACTTTGTATAAATAATGTATTTCTATAATAAATGTAAATGAGAAGCAGTGACATCATTCTCTGCGTTTATAAGCTTGTTGTTGGATGGTCTCGTAGATTGTAAGCTCCTTAAATTCTTCCCAACCTCTTGTTACTATACCTTTTGTACAGCGCTGCAGAATATGATGGCGCTATATTAATCAATAAAAAAATAATAATAAACGATGCATTTAATAGTAAATAAATAGAATGAAAAACGAGGAGAGAGATCGCAGAAAGTACAAAGAGGCCGTATATAGTATTAATGCGGGGGCCGGATTCTGAGGTTTTTGATAATTATAATAATCAGTGATACAAAATATTTTTGAAACTTTGTGGGTTGTCGTTTGGGAATGCGGGTACAGGAGAGAAAGTTACCCTCCAGCAATTAATAATTAACTTTTAATGACAGAAATCTAATAATCTTAAAAAAATGAAACAGCTTTAACGGTATTCACAGAGAAAAGATAGATGATGGGGGAGGGGGGCACTCGCATCGCTGCTGTCATTTATGTTAACAGTTTGAATTTTTCCCAATGAGAAGGTCAACAGCTGTGAGTGCATTCAGTGGATGTGATTATTCTCCGCCCACTCAATCAGGAAGCAACTCTGCCCACTTTTGCTTGTGATGTCATAAAGCTGCCCCGCCCAGTTTAGTTTGTGGTGTCATAAAGTTGCCCCGCCCAGTTTTGTCATAAGGTTGTCCTGCCTAATCACTGGGAAACCAGCCCTGTCCAGTTTAGTTTGTGATGTCATAAAGCGGCCCAGCCCAGTTTAGTTTGTGATGTCATAAAGTATCCCCGCCCAGTTTTATCATAAGGTTGTCCTGCCTAAACACTGGGAAACCAGCCCCGTCCAGTTTAGCTTGTGATGTCATAAAGCTGCCCCGCCCAGTTTTGTCATAAGGTTGTCCTGCCTAATCGGGGAAACCAGCCCCGTCTAGTTTAGTTTGTGATGTCATAAAGAGGCCCCGCCCAGGTTAGTTTGTGATGTCATAAAGTTGCCCCGCCCACTTTTGTTTGTGATGTCATCAGTAGCCAAGGCTATAAATACAAGCAACTACTCTTAAACCACTCATTGTTCAGCGGAGCAGGCGAAGACAACATCACAGATATGGAGCTCCTCAGTACTATTTTTGGATGCCTCGGCACCATTATAAATTATTTTTCTATATATTTGCTGGGAGCTCAAACCTCTAAACGCCCTCACTGAAAAGAACTTGAAGCCCTCCTCTACATGGACATCAATTGCAGAAGATGAAGGAGGCACACAGACCCTCCCTGTCCCATACTCACAGAGTGAGTCTCAGCTCTAGAAGAGCAGATCCGGGCAGGGAGACGACGAGAGATGGCACAGAAAAGAGTCACCTAGACGCCCTAACCGGGGCCAAGAGACCAGTAATGGACAGAACATCTCGAGTGGACTCGTGCCGAAGAAAATGGCCACGGCTCATCTCCGGAAATGAGAAGACTGCAGGCAAATATGAACCGGCTTCTCAAGAAGAATGTGGAGCTGTCCCGGCGCCGGAAGAGACGACTCAGAGAGTCTTTAGGATGGATGTGGCGGTCGCACCTAAGGGTATGATGATAGTGAGGGTCTTCTCCAATATAACCAGGGGACGGAGATGTGTAAAATAAAGACAACAAAAAATAGTGCAGTGTGTCTTATGGAACCAACGTGAGTAATTATAAGAAGAAGGAGAAGAGGAAGAAGAAGAAGAATATAAGATACATATAAGATAAATCTAGCTGTGTTGTAGCGGCGTGGGCAGTGTAACCCCTGCCTGTGGGCGCTCTTGCAGGTGAGGCTTCTTCTGATTGAATGCTTGGGACACAGGTTTCATAGTCAATAATGTTAGAGATATAATAATCTAATAAAAGTTGCTCAGTTCTCACAGCATGGGTGGTATTTTCAAGATAAGTGACATAATTATTATTATTATTATTTGTTTTATATTCCGTAGCGCTTACAGCTTACAGTCTACATTTGTTGTATTTTATGCGATGAAATCTTTTATTTATACTCTTTATTTAGTTGATTTAAATCTTTCTACTTTCAGACAGCATTTGGTTTACTTGGCATAATCTTTTTTATTGTTTCATAGGATATCCCGATATTTTTGTATTAGTCTTTTTAACGGCTTTGCTTTTGTTGTTGTAGTTGGTATTTTTTTGTAGGGTTTGTTTCTTCTTTATGAGATCTTCTCAATTTCAATGTTCAATCGGCTTTATTGTAGGATCTTTATTATTCTCAGTATATTTTTTCCAGTCATTTTAAGACAGTTTGCTTGTTGGTTATAGACAGTGGTATCTGTACGATTCCTCCTCGGTCTGGTTAATCGGTTTTTCGGTATACTATCGTTTTCTAAAACTTGTTGTAAATGTTTTCTTCAATGTCAATTTCTAAATCTAAAAATGGAAGCCGGGGAATGACGGTGGATAAGGATCTGCCGTAACTGAGATGTAATTGGGTTTCCAGACACGATTGGCCGGCCTGGTGGACATTTGTTGTTTTTGTGTATTTGGGGTAGGAAAGATATCACTGGGATGGATGGATAGTTAATGCCTATTTAGGTCTATTCTTTTTTATTTAAACTCTGGCTGTTTTTCTTCTCTCTAAAAATGCGGTTAAGTTAATTTAGTGTCGATTTTGGTATCTTGAAGTTGTTCTTCATTCTTATCTTGACTTTTATCCTTTTTTTTCTCTCTGTAGCTATTTTCTCTTGTATCCTCTTTTTTCTTTCTGTAGCTATTTTCTCTTTTATCCTCTTTTTTCTCTCTGTAGCTATTTTCTCTTGTATCCTCTTTTTTTCTCTCTGTAGCTATTTTCTCTTTTATCTTCTTTTTTTCTCTCTGTAGCTATTTTCTCTTTTATCCTCTTTTTTCTCTCTGTAGCTATTTTCTCTTTTATCCTCTTTTTTCTCTCTGTAGCTATTTTCTCTTTTATCCTCTTTTTTTCTCTCTGTAGCTATTTTCTTGGTGCGGAAAATACCATCCATGCTGCTGAGGATTTAGCGACCTTTATATAATTATTTAATAAAATACACTTAAGTAGAATCCCGGGACCTGGGACCTGGGTATACGATCAGAAGGAGCCTCATCCACGAGAACGCTCACCGGCGGGGGTCACACCGCCCTCGCTGTTACAGCAGAGCTTTATTTATCTTATATTCTTCTTCTTATAATTATTCACCTGGGCTCCATAAGACACCCTGCGCAATTATTCATTTTTTCTTCATTTTACACAACTCCGTCCCCTGGTTTATTGGAAGACCCTTTCAGTCATGATACCCATCCTAAATATGCAGCGCTTAACACCTAAACAGCTTCAATCGATTAAAACCACCAACCTCTGCATCAAAGAGCTTCTGAATCCAAGGAGAAATCCGATTGCCGTTTGGAGTCAAGAAGGAATTTTTTCCCCTGATGGCAGAACTGAAAGCAGCTTAATCAGGGGTTTTTTTTGCCTTCTTTTGGGTCAGGAGTAGGAAGGTTGGGCAGAAAGGTTGAGCCTTATGTACTATGTGGCCAATAAAGCTCTCTTATAAATAAAATGTACGGATCCTGAGATTTCTTTTCACATAATTATTCTGTGTATAGATAACGTGATACGCGTCGAAATACTTCAATCTCATCGCGACAGACTCTGGGGTGATTTTCAGTGTAATGGGGCAAATTCTTAAGGTCTCTTAAGGGGGAAAGAAGAAGAAATCGCAGAAAGAAAGTACAAAGAGGCCGTATATAAAATTAATGCGGGGGCCGGATTCTGAGGTTTTTGATAATTATAATAATCAGTGATACATATAATATTTTTGAAACTTTGTGGGTTGTCGTTTGGGAATGCGGGTACAGGCGAGAAAATTACCCTCCAGGAATTAATAATTAAATTTTAATGACAGAAATCTAATAATCTTAAAAAAATGAAACAGCTTTAACGGTATTCATAGAGAAAAGATAGATGATGGGGGAGGGGGGCACTCGCATCGCTGCTGTCATTTATGTTAAAAGTTTGAATTTTTCCCAATGAGAAGGTCAACAGCTGTGAGTGCATTCAGTGGATGTGATTATTCTCCGCCCACTCAATCAGGAAGCAACTCTGCCCACTTTTGCTTGTGATGTCATAAAGCTGCCCCGCCCAGTTTAGTTTGTGGTGTCATAAAGTTGCCCCGCCCAGTTTTGTCATAAGGTTGTCCTGCCTAATCACTGGGAAACCAGCCCTGTCCAGTTTAGTTTGTGATGTCATAAAGCGGCCCAGCCCAGTTTAGTTTGTGATGTCATAAAGTATCCCCGCCCAGTTTTATCATAAGGTTGTCCTGCCTAAACACTGGGAAACCAGCCCCGTCCAGTTTAGCTTGTGATGTCATAAAGCTGCCCCGCCCAGTTTTGTCATAAGGTTGTCCTGCCTAATCGGGGAAACCAGCCCCGTCTAGTTTAGTTTGTGATGTCATAAAGCGGCCCCGCCCAGTTTAGTTTGTGATGTCATAAAGTTGCCCCGCCCACTTTTGTTTGTGATGTCATCAGTAGCCAAGGCTATAAATACAAGCAACTACTCTTAAACCACTCATTGTTCAGCGGAGCAGGCGAAGACAACATCACAGATATGGAGCTCCTCAGTACTATTTTTGGATGCCTCGGCACCATTATAAATTATTTTTCTATATATTTGCTGGGAGCTCAAACCTCTAAACGCCCTCCCTGAAAAGAACTTGAAGCCCTCCTCTACATGGACATCAATTGCAGAAGATGGAGGAGGCACACAGACCCTCCCTGTCCCATACTCACAGAGTGAGTCTCAGCTCTAGAAGAGCAGATCCGGGCAGGGAGACGACGAGAGACGGCACAGAAAAGAGTCACCTAGACGCCCTAACCGGGGCCAAGAGACCAGTAATGGACAGAACATCTCGAGTGGACTCGTGCCGAAGAAAATGGCCACGGCTCATCTCCGGAAATGAGAAGACTGCAGGCAAATATGAACCGGCTTCTCAAGAAGAATGTGGAGCTGTCCCGGCGCCGGAAGAGACGACTCAGAGAGTCTTTAGGATGGATGTGGCGGTCGCACCTAAGGGTATGATGATAGTGAGGGTCTTCTCCAATATAACCAGGGGACGGAGATGTGTAAAATAAAGACAACAAAAAATAGTGCAGTGTGTCTTATGGAACCAACGTGAGTAATTATAAGAAGAAGGAGAAGAGGAAGAAGAAGAAGAATATAAGATACATATAAGATAAATCTAGCTGTGTTGTAGCGGCGTGGGCAGTGTAACCCCTGCCTGTGGGCGCTCTTGCAGGTGAGGCTTCTTCTGATTGAATGCTTGGGACACAGGTTTCATAGTCAATAATGTTAGAGATATAATAAGCTAATAAAAGTTGCTCAGTTCTCATCAGCATGGGTGGTATTTTCAAGATAAGTGACATAATTATTATTATTATTATTTGTTTTATATTCCGTAGCGCTTGCAGCTTACAGTCTACATTTGTTGTATTTTATGCGATGAAATCTTTTATTTATACTCTTTATTTAGTTGATTTAAATCTTTCTACTTTCAGACAGCATTTGGTTTACTTGGCATAATCTTTTTTATTGTTTCATAGGATATCCCGATATTTTTGTATTAGTCTTTTTAACGGCTTTGCTCTTGTTGTTGTAGTTGGTATTTTTTGTAGGGTTTGTTTCTTCTTTATGAGATCTTCTCTATTTCAATGTTCAATCGGCTTTATTGTAGGATCTTTATTATTCTCAGTATATTTTTTCCAGTCATTTTAAGACAGTTTGCTTGTTGGTTATAGACAGTGGTATCTGTACGATTCCTCCTCGGTCTGGTTAATCGGTTTTTCGGTATACTATCGTTTTCTAAAACTTGTTGTAAATGTTTTCTTCAATGTCAATTTCTAAATCTAAAAATGGAAGCCGGGGAATGACGGTGGATAAGGATCTGCCGTAACTGAGATGTAATTGGGTTTCCAGACACGATTGGCCGGCCTGGTGGACATTTGTTGTTTTTGTGTATTTGGGGTAGGAAAGATATCACTGGGATGGATGGATAGTTAATGCCTATTTAGGTCTATTCTTTTTTATTTAAACTCTGGCTGTTTTTCTTCTCTCTAAAAATGCGGTTAAGTTAATTTAGTGTCGATTTTGGTATCTTGAAGTTGTTCTTCATTCTTATCTTGACTTTTATCCTTTTTTTTCTCTCTGTAGCTATTTTCTCTTGTATCCTCTTTTTTCTTTCTGTAGCTATTTTCTCTTTTATCCTCTTTTTTCTCTCTGTAGCTATTTTCTCTTGTATCCTCTTTTTTTCTCTCTGTAGCTATTTTCTCTTTTATCTTCTTTTTTTCTCTCTGTAGCTATTTTCTCTTTTATCCTCTTTTTTCTCTCTGTAGCTATTTTCTCTTTTATCCTCTTTTTTCTCTCTGTAGCTATTTTCTCTTTTATCCTCTTTTTTTCTCTCTGTAGCTATTTTCTTGGTGCGGAAAATACCATCCATGCTGCTGAGGATTTAGCGACCTTTATATAATTATTTAATAAAATACACTTAAGTAGAATCCCGGGACCTGGGACCTGGGTATACGATCAGAAGGAGCCTCATCCACGAGAACGCTCACCGGCGGGGGTCACACCGCCCTCGCTGTTACAGCAGAGCTTTATTTATCTTATATTCTTCTTCTTATAATTATTCACCTGGGCTCCATAAGACACCCTGCGCAATTATTCATTTTTTCTTCATTTTACACAACTCCGTCCCCTGGTTTATTGGAAGACCCTTTCAGTCATGATACCCATCCTAAATATGCAGCGCTTAACACCTAAACAGCTTCAATCGATTAAAACCACCAACCTCTGCATCAAAGAGCTTCTGAATCCAAGGAGAAATCCGATTGCCGTTTGGAGTCAAGAAGGAATTTTTTCCCCTGATGGCAGAACTGAAAGCAGCTTAATCAGGGGTTTTTTTTGCCTTCTTTTGGGTCAGGAGTAGGAAGGTTGGGCAGAAAGGTTGAGCCTTATGTACTATGTGGCCAATAAAGCTCTCTTATAAATAAAATGTACGGATCCTGAGATTTCTTTTAACATAATTATTCTGTGTATAGATAACGTGATACGCGTCGAAATACTTCAATCTCATCGCGACAGACTCTGGGGTGATTTTCAGTGTAATGGGGCAAATTCTTAAGGTCTCTTAAGGGGGAAAGAAGAAGAAATCGCAGAAAGAAAGTACAAAGAGGCCGTATATAGTATTAATGCGGGGGCCGGATTCTGAGGTTTTTGATAATTATAATAATCAGTGATACATATAATATTTTTGAAACTTTGTGGGTTGTCGTTTGGGAATGCGGGTAC
The DNA here is from genome assembly GCA_023333645.1 of Sceloporus occidentalis. Lineage (NCBI taxonomy): Eukaryota > Metazoa > Chordata > Lepidosauria > Squamata > Phrynosomatidae > Sceloporus > Sceloporus occidentalis. The sequence goes on along the minus strand of JALMGF010000095.1, from coordinate 83,764 downwards.
AGGCGAGAAAATTACCCTCCAGGAATTAATAATTAAATTTTAATGACAGAAATCTAATAATCTTAAAAAAATGAAACAGCTTTAACGGTATTCACAGAGAAAAGATAGATGATGGGGGAGGGGGGCACTCGCATCGCTGCTGTCATTTATGTTAAAAGTTTGAATTTTTCCCAATGAGAAGGTCAACAGCTGTGAGTGCATTCAGTGGATGTGATTATTCTCCGCCCACTCAATCAGGAAGCAACTCTGCCCACTTTTGCTTGTGATGTCATAAAGCTGCCCCGCCCAGTTTAGTTTGTGGTGTCATAAAGTTGCCCCGCCCAGTTTTGTCATAAGGTTGTCCTGCCTAATCACTGGGAAACCAGCCCTGTCCAGTTTAGTTTGTGATGTCATAAAGCGGCCCAGCCCAGTTTAGTTTGTGATGTCATAAAGTATCCCCGCCCAGTTTTATCATAAGGTTGTCCTGCCTAAACACTGGGAAACCAGCCCCGCCCAGTTTAGCTTGTGATGTCATAAAGCTGCCCCGCCCAGTTTTGTCATAAGGTTGTCCTGCCTAATCGGGGAAACCAGCCCCGTCTAGTTTAGTTTGTGATGTCATAAAGAGGCCCCGCCCAGGTTAGTTTGTGATGTCATAAAGTTGCCCCGCCCACTTTTGTTTGTGATGTCATCAGTAGCCAAGGCTATAAATACAAGCAACTACTCTTAAACCACTCATTGTTCAGCGGAGCAGGCGAAGACAACATCACAGATATGGAGCTCCTCAGTACTATTTTTGGATGCCTCGGCACCATTATAAATTATTTTTCTATATATTTGCTGGGAGCTCAAACCTCTAAACGCCCTCCCTGAAAAGAACTTGAAGCCCTCCTCTACATGGACATCAATTGCAGAAGATGGAGGAGGCACACAGACCCTCCCTGTCCCATACTCACAGAGTGAGTCTCAGCTCTAGAAGAGCAGATCCGGGCAGGGAGACGACGAGAGACGGCACAGAAAAGAGTCACCTAGACGCCCTAACCGGGGCCAAGAGACCAGTAATGGACAGAACATCTCGAGTGGACTCGTGCCGAAGAAAATGGCCACGGCTCATATCCGGAAATGAGAAGACTGCAGGCAAATATGAACCGGCTTCTCAAGAAGAATGTGGAGCTGTCCCGGCGCCGGAAGAGACGACTCAGAGAGTCTTTAGGATGGATGTGGCGGTCGCACCTAAGGGTATGATGATAGTGAGGGTCTTCTCCAATATAACCAGGGGACGGAGATGTGTAAAATAAAGACAACAAAAAATAGTGCAGTGTGTCTTATGGAACCAACGTGAGTAATTATAAGAAGAAGGAGAAGAGGAAGAAGAAGAAGAATATAAGATACATATAAGATAAATCTAGCTGTGTTGTAGCGGCGTGGGCAGTGTAACCCCTGCCTGTGGGCGCTCTTGCAGGTGAGGCTTCTTCTGATTGAATGCTTGGGACACAGGTTTCATAGTCAATAATGTTAGAGATATAATAAGCTAATAAAAGTTGCTCAGTTCTCATCAGCATGGGTGGTATTTTCAAGATAAGTGACATAATTATTATTATTATTATTTGTTTTATATTCCGTAGCGCTTGCAGCTTACAGTCTACATTTGTTGTATTTTATGCGATGAAATCTTTTATTTATACTCTTTATTTAGTTGATTTAAATCTTTCTACTTTCAGACAGCATTTGGTTTACTTGGCATAATCTTTTTTATTGTTTCATAGGATATCCCGATATTTTTGTATTAGTCTTTTTAACGGCTTTGCTCTTGTTGTTGTAGTTGGTATTTTTTTGTAGGGTTTGTTTCTTCTTTATGAGATCTTCTCTATTTCAATGTTCAATCGGCTTTATTGTAGGATCTTTATTATTCTCAGTATATTTTTTCCAGTCATTTTAAGACAGTTTGCTTGTTGGTTATAGACAGTGGTATCTGTACGATTCCTCCTCGGTCTGGTTAATCGGTTTTTCGGTATACTATCGTTTTTTAAAACTTGTTGTAAATGTTTTCTTCAATGTCAATTTCTAAATCTAAAAATGGAAGCCGGGGAATGACGGTGGCTAAGGATCTGCCGTAACTGAGATGTAATTGGGTTTCCAGACACGATTGGCCGGCCTGGTGGTCATTTGTTGTTTTTGTGTATTTGGGGTAGGAAAGATATCACTGGGATGGATGGATAGTTAATGTCTATTTAGGTCTATTCTTTTTTATTTAAACTCTGGCTGTTTTTCTTCTCTCTAAAAATGCGGTTAAGTTAATTTAGTGTCGATTTTGGTATCTTGAAGTTGTTCTTCATTCTTATCTTGACTTTTATCCTCTTTTTTCTCTCTGTAGCTATTTTCTCTTGTATCCTCTTTTTTCTCTCTGTAGCTATTTTCTCTTGTATCCTCTTTTTTTCTCTCTGTAGCTATTTTCCCTTTTATCTTCTTTTTTTCTCTCTGTAGCTATTTTCTCTTTTATCCTCTTTTTTCTCTCTGTAGCTATTTTCTCTTTTATCCTCTTTTTTCTCTCTGTAGCTATTTTCTCTTTTATCCTCTTTTTTTCTCTCTGTAGCTATTTTCTTGGTGCGGAAAATACCATCCATGCTGCTGAGGATTTAGCGACCTTTATATAATTATTTAATAAAATACACTTAAGTAGAATCCCGGGACCTGGGACCTGGGTATACGATCAGAAGGAGCCTCATCCACGAGAACGCTCACCGACGGGGGTCACACCGCCCTCGCTGTTACAGCAGAGCTTTATTTATCTTATATTCTTCTTCTTATAATTATTCACCTGGGCTCCATAAGACACCCTGCGCAATTATTCATTTTTTCTTCATTTTACACAACTCCGTCCCCTGGTTTATTGGAAGACCCTTTCAGTCATGATACCCATCCTAAATATGCAGCGCTTAACACCTAAACAGCTTCAATCGATTAAAACCACCAACCTCTGCATCAAAGAGCTTCTGAATCCAAGGAGAAATCCGATTGCCGTTTAGAGTCAAGAAGGAATTTTTTCCCCTGATGGCAGAACTGAAAGCAGCTTAATCAGGGTTTTTTTTGCCTTCTTTTGGGTCAGGAGTAGGAAGGTTGGGCAGAAAGGTTGAGCCTTATGTACTATGTGGCCAATAAAGCTCTCTTATAAATAAAATGTACGGATCCTGAGATTTCTTTTCACATAATTATTCTGTGTATAGATAACGTGATACGCGTCGAAATACTTCAATCTCATCGCGACAGACTCTGGGGTGATTTTCAGTGTAATGGGGCAAATTCTTAAGGTCTCTTAAGGGGGAAAGAAGAAGAAATCGCAGAAAGAAAGTACAAAGAGGCCGTATATAGTATTAATGCGGGGGCCGGATTCTGAGGTTTTTGATAATTATAATAATCAGTGATACATATAATATTTTTGAAACTTTGTGGGTTGTCGTTTGGGAATGCGGGTACAGGAGAGAAAATTACCCTCCAGGAATTAATAATTAACTTTTAATGACAGAAATCTAATAATCTTAAAAAAATGAAACAGCTTTAACGGTATTCACAGAGAAAAGATAGATGATGGGGGAGGGGGGCACTCGCATCGCTGCTGTCATTTATGTTAAAAGTTTGAATTTTTCCCAATGAGAAGGTCAACAGCTGTGAGTGCATTCAGTGGATGTGATTATTCTCCGCCCACTCAATCAGGAAGCAACTCTGCCCACTTTTGCTTGTGATGTCATAAAGCTGCCCCGCCCAGTTTAGTTTGTGGTGTCATAAAGTTGCCCCGCCCAGTTTTGTCATAAGGTTGTCCTGCCTAATCACTGGGAAACCAGCCCTGTCCAGTTTAGTTTGTGATGTCATAAAGCGGCCCAGCCCAGTTTAGTTTGTGATGTCATAAAGTATCCCCGCCCAGTTTTATCATAAGGTTGTCCTGCCTAAACACTGGGAAACCAGCCCCGTCCAGTTTAGCTTGTGATGTCATAAAGCTGCCCCGCCCAGTTTTGTCATAAGGTTGTCCTGCCTAATCGGGGAAACCAGCCCCGTCTAGTTTAGTTTGTGATGTCATAAAGCGGCCCCGCCCAGTTTAGTTTGTGATGTCATAAAGTTGCCCCGCCCACTTTTGTTTGTGATGTCATCAGTAGCCAAGGCTATAAATACAAGCAACTACTCTTAAACCACTCATTGTTCAGCGGAGCAGGCGAAGACAACATCACAGATATGGAGCTCCTCAGTACTATTTTTGGATGCCTCGGCACCATTATAAATTATTTTTCTATATATTTGCTGGGAGCTCAAACCTCTAAACGCCCTCCCTGAAAAGAACTTGAAGCCCTCCTCTACATGGACATCAATTGCAGAAGATGGAGGAGGCACACAGACCCTCCCTGTCCCATACTCACAGAGTGAGTCTCAGCTCTAGAAGAGCAGATCCGGGCAGGGAGACGACGAGAGACGGCACAGAAAAGAGTCACCTAGACGCCCTAACCGGGGCCAAGAGACCAGTAATGGACAGAACATCTCGAGTGGACTCGTGCCGAAGAAAATGGCCACGGCTCATCTCCGGAAATGAGAAGACTGCAGGCAAATATGAACCGGCTTCTCAAGAAGAATGTGGAGCTGTCCCGGCGCCGGAAGAGACGACTCAGAGAGTCTTTAGGATGGATGTGGCGGTCGCACCTAAGGGTATGATGATAGTGAGGGTCTTCTCCAATATAACCAGGGGACGGAGATGTGTAAAATAAAGACAACAAAAAATAGTGCAGTGTGTCTTATGGAACCAACGTGAGTAATTATAAGAAGAAGGAGAAGAGGAAGAAGAAGAAGAATATAAGATACATATAAGATAAATCTAGCTGTGTTGTAGCGGCGTGGGCAGTGTAACCCCTGCCTGTGGGCGCTCTTGCAGGTGAGGCTTCTTCTGATTGAATGCTTGGGACACAGGTTTCATAGTCAATAATATTAGAGATATAATAAGCTAATAAAAGTTGCTCAGTTCTCATCAGCATGGGTGGTATTTTCAAGATAAGTGACATAATTATTATTATTATTATTTGTTTTATATTCCGTAGCGCTTACAGCTTACAGTCTACATTTGTTGTATTTTATGCGATGAAATCTTTTATTTATACTCTTTATTTAGTTGATTTAAATCTTTCTACTTTCAGACAGCATTTGGTTTACTTGGCATAATCTTTTTTATTGTTTCATAGGATATCCCGATATTTTTGTATTAGTCTTTTTAACGGCTTTGCTCTTGTTGTTGTAGTTGGTATTTTTTTGTAGGGTTTGTTTCTTCTTTATGAGATCTTCTCTATTTCAATGTTCAATCGGCTTTATTGTAGGATCTTTATTATTCTCAGTATATTTTTTCCAGTCATTTTAAGACAGTTTGCTTGTTGGTTATAGACAGTGGTATCTGTACGATTCCTCCTCGGTCTGGTTAATCGGTTTTTCGGTATACTATCGTTTTTTAAAACTTGTTGTAAATGTTTTCTTCAATGTCAATTTCTAAATCTAAAAATGGAAGCCGGGGAATGACGGTGGCTAAGGATCTGCCGTAACTGAGATGTAATTGGGTTTCCAGACACGATTGGCCGGCCTGGTGGTCATTTGTTGTTTTTGTGTATTTGGGGTAGGAAAGATATCACTGGGATGGATGGATAGTTAATGTCTATTTAGGTCTATTCTTTTTTATTTAAACTCTGGCTGTTTTTCTTCTCTCTAAAAATGCGGTTAAGTTAATTTAGTGTCGATTTTGGTATCTTGAAGTTGTTCTTCATTCTTATCTTGACTTTTATCCTCTTTTTTCTCTCTGTAGCTATTTTCTCTTGTATCCTCTTTTTTCTCTCTGTAGCTATTTTCTCTTGTATCCTCTTTTTTTCTCTCTGTAGCTATTTTCCCTTTTATCTTCTTTTTTTCTCTCTGTAGCTATTTTCTCTTTTATCCTCTTTTTTCTCTCTGTAGCTATTTTCTCTTTTATCCTCTTTTTTCTCTCTGTAGCTATTTTCTCTTTTATCCTCTTTTTTTCTCTCTGTAGCTATTTTCTTGGTGCGGAAAATACCATCCATGCTGCTGAGGATTTAGCGACCTTTATATAATTATTTAATAAAATACACTTAAGTAGAATCCCGGGACCTGGGACCTGGGTATACGATCAGAAGGAGCCTCATCCACGAGAACGCTCACCGGCGGGGGTCACACCGCCCTCGCTGTTACAGCAGAGCTTTATTTATCTTATATTCTTCTTCTTATAATTATTCACCTGGGCTCCATAAGACACCCTGCGCAATTATTCATTTTTTCTTCATTTTACACAACTCCGTCCCCTGGTTTATTGGAAGACCCTTTCAGTCATGATACCCATCCTAAATATGCAGCGCTTAACACCTAAACAGCTTCAATCGATTAAAACCACCAACCTCTGCATCAAAGAGCTTCTGAATCCAAGGAGAAATCCGATTGCCGTTTAGAGTCAAGAAGGAATTTTTTCCCCTGATGGCAGAACTGAAAGCAGCTTAATCAGGGGTTTTTTTTGCCTTCTTTTGGGTCAGGAGTAGGAAGGTTGGGCAGAAAGGTTGAGCCTTATGTACTATGTGGCCAATAAAGCTCTCTTATAAATAAAATGTACGGATCCTGAGATTTCTTTTCACATAATTATTCTGTGTATAGATAACGTGATACGCGTCGAAATACTTCAATCTCATCGCGACAGACTCTGGGGTGATTTTCAGTGTAATGGGGCAAATTCTTAAGGTCTCTTAAGGGGGAAAGAAGAAGAAATCGCAGAAAGAAAGTACAAAGAGGCCGTATATAGTATTAATGCGGGGGCCGGATTCTGAGGTTTTTGATAATTATAATAATCAGTGATACATATAATATTTTTGAAACTTTGTGGGTTGTCGTTTGGGAATGCGGGTACAGGAGAGAAAATTACCCTCCAGGAATTAATAATTAACTTTTAATGACAGAAATCTAATAATCTTAAAAAAATGAAACAGCTTTAACGGTATTCACAGAGAAAAGATAGATGATGGGGGAGGGGGGCACTCGCATCGCTGCTGTCATTTATGTTAAAAGTTTGAATTTTTCCCAATGAGAAGGTCAACAGCTGTGAGTGCATTCAGTGGATGTGATTATTCTCCGCCCACTCAATCAGGAAGCAACTCTGCCCACTTTTGCTTGTGATGTCATAAAGCTGCCCGTTTAGTTTGTGGTGTCATAAAGTTGCCCCGCCCAGTTTTGTCATAAGGTTGTCCTGCCTAATCACTGGGAAACCAGCCCTGTCCAGTTTAGTTTGTGATGTCATAAAGCGGCCCAGCCCAGTTTAGTTTGTGATGTCATAAAGTATCCCCGCCCAGTTTTATCATAAGGTTGTCCTGCCTAAACACTGGGAAACCAGCCCCGCCCAGTTTAGCTTGTGATGTCATAAAGCTGCCCCGCCCAGTTTTGTCATAAGGTTGTCCTGCCTAATCGGGGAAACCAGCCCCGTCTAGTTTAGTTTGTGATGTCATAAAGAGGCCCCGCCCAGGTTAGTTTGTGATGTCATAAAGTTGCCCCGCCCACTTTTGTTTGTGATGTCATCAGTAGCCAAGGCTATAAATACAAGCAACTACTCTTAAACCACTCATTGTTCAGCGGAGCAGGCGAAGACAACATCACAGATATGGAGCTCCTCAGTACTATTTTTGGATGCCTCGGCACCATTATAAATTATTTTTCTATATATTTGCTGGGAGCTCAAACCTCTAAACGCCCTCCCTGAAAAGAACTTGAAGCCCTCCTCTACATGGACATCAATTGCAGAAGATGGAGGAGGCACACAGACCCTCCCTGTCCCATACTCACAGAGTGAGTCTCAGCTCTAGAAGAGCAGATCCGGGCAGGGAGACGACGAGAGACGGCACAGAAAAGAGTCACCTAGACGCCCTAACCGGGGCCAAGAGACCAGTAATGGACAGAACATCTCGAGTGGACTCGTGCCGAAGAAAATGGCCACGGCTCATCTCCGGAAATGAGAAGACTGCAGGCAAATATGAACCGGCTTCTCAAGAAGAATGTGGAGCTGTCCCGGCGCCGGAAGAGACGACTCAGAGAGTCTTTAGGATGGATGTGGCGGTCGCACCTAAGGGTATGATGATAGTGAGGGTCTTCTCCAATATAACCAGGGGACGGAGATGTGTAAAATAAAGACAACAAAAAATAGTGCAGTGTGTCTTATGGAACCAACGTGAGTAATTATAAGAAGAAGGAGAAGAGGAAGAAGAAGAAGAATATAAGATACATATAAGATAAATCTAGCTGTGTTGTAGCGGCGTGGGCAGTGTAACCCCTGCCTGTGGGCGCTCTTGCAGGTGAGGCTTCTTCTGATTGAATGCTTGGGACACAGGTTTCATAGTCAATAATATTAGAGATATAATAAGCTAATAAAAGTTGCTCAGTTCTCATCAGCATGGGTGGTATTTTCAAGATAAGTGACATAATTATTATTATTATTATTTGTTTTATATTCCGTAGCGCTTACAGCTTACAGTCTACATTTGTTGTATTTTATGCGATGAAATCTTTTATTTATACTCTTTATTTAGTTGATTTAAATCTTTCTACTTTCAGACAGCATTTGGTTTACTTGGCATAATCTTTTTTATTGTTTCATAGGATATCCCGATATTTTTGTATTAGTCTTTTTAACGGCTTTGCTTTTGTTGTTGTAGTTGGTATTTTTTTGTAGGGTTTGTTTCTTCTTTATGAGATCTTCTCTATTTCAATGTTCAATCGGCTTTATTGTAGGATCTTTATTATTCTCAGTATATTTTTTCCAGTCATTTTAAGACAGTTTGCTTGTTGGTTATAGACAGTGGTATCTGTACGATTCCTCCTCGGTCTGGTTAATCGGTTTTTCGGTATACTATCGTTTTTTAAAACTTGTTGTAAATGTTTTCTTCAATGTCAATTTCTAAATCTAAAAATGGAAGCCGGGGAATGACGGTGGATAAGGATCTGCCGTAACTGAGATGTAATTGGGTTTCCAGACACGATTGGCCGGCCTGGTGGTCATTTGTTGTTTTTGTGTATTTGGGGTAGGAAAGATATCACTGGGATGGATGGATAGTTAATGTCTATTTAGGTCTATTCTTTTTTATTTAAACTCTGGCTGTTTTTCTTCTCTCTAAAAATGCGGTTAAGTTAATTTAGTGTCGATTTTGGTATCTTGAAGTTGTTCTTCATTCTTATCTTGACTTTTATCCTCTTTTTTCTCTCTGTAGCTATTTTCTCTTGTATCCTCTTTTTTCTTTCTGTAGCTATTTTCTCTTTTATCCTCTTTTTTCTCTCTGTAGCTATTTTCTCTTGTATCCTCTTTTTTTCTCTCTGTAGCTATTTTCTCTTTTATCTTCTTTTTTTCTCTCTGTAGCTATTTTCTCTTTTATCCTCTTTTTTCTCTCTGTAGCTATTTTCTCTTTTATCCTCTTTTTTCTCTCTGTAGCTATTTTCTCTTTTATCCTCTTTTTTTCTCTCTGTAGCTATTTTCTTGGTGCGGAAAATACCATCCATGCTGCTGAGGATTTAGCGACCTTTATATAATTATTTAATAAAATACACTTAAGTAGAATCCCGGGACCTGGGACCTGGGTATACGATCAGAAGGAGCCTCATCCACGAGAACGCTCACCGGCGGGGGTCACACCGCCCTCGCTGTTACAGCAGAGCTTTATTTATCTTATATTCTTCTTCTTATAATTATTCACCTGGGCTCCATAAGACACCCTGCGCAATTATTCATTTTTTCTTCATTTTACACAACTCCGTCCCCTGGTTTATTGGAAGACCCTTTCAGTCATGATACCCATCCTAAATATGCAGCGCTTAACACCTAAACAGCTTCAATCGATTAAAACCACCAACCTCTGCATCAAAGAGCTTCTGAATCCAAGGAGAAATCCGATTGCCGTTTGGAGTCAAGAAGGAATTTTTTCCCCTGATGGCAGAACTGAAAGCAGCTTAATCAGGGGTTTTTTTTGCCTTCTTTTGGGTCAGGAGTAGGAAGGTTGGGCAGAAAGGTTGAGCCTTATGTACTATGTGGCCAATAAAGCTCTCTTATAAATAAAATGTACGGATCCTGAGATTTCTTTTCACATAATTATTCTGTGTATAGATAACGTGATACGCGTCGAAATACTTCAATCTCATCGCGACAGACTCTGGGGTGATTTTCAGTGTAATGGGGCAAATTCTTAAGGTCTCTTAAGGGGGAAAGAAGAAGAAATCGCAGAAAGAAAGTACAAAGAGGCCGTATATAGTATTAATGCGGGGGCCGGATTCTGAGGTTTTTGATAATTATAATAATCAGTGATACATATAATATTTTTGAAACTTTGTGGGTTGTCGTTTGGGAATGCGGGTACAGGAGAGAAAATTACCCTCCAGGAATTAATAATTAACTTTTAATGACAGAAATCTAATAATCTTAAAAAAATGAAACAGCTTTAACGGTATTCACAGAGAAAAGATAGATGATGGGGGAGGGGGGCACTCGCATCGCTGCTGTCATTTATGTTAAAAGTTTGAATTTTTCCCAATGAGAAGGTCAACAGCTGTGAGTGCATTCAGTGGATGTGATTATTCTCCGCCCACTCAATCAGGAAGCAACTCTGCCCACTTTTGCTTGTGATGTCATAAAGCTGCCCCGCCCAGTTTAGTTTGTGGTGTCATAAAGTTGCCCCGCCCAGTTTTGTCATAAGGTTGTCCTGCCTAATCACTGGGAAACCAGCCCTGTCCAGTTTAGTTTGTGATGTCATAAAGCGGCCCAGCCCAGTTTAGTTTGTGATGTCATAAAGTATCCCCGCCCAGTTTTATCATAAGGTTGTCCTGCCTAAACACTGGGAAACCAGCCCCGTCCAGTTTAGCTTGTGATGTCATAAAGCTGCCCCGCCCAGTTTTGTCATAAGGTTGTCCTGCCTAATCGGGGAAACCAGCCCCGTCTAGTTTAGTTTGTGATGTCATAAAGAGGCCCCGCCCAGGTTAGTTTGTGATGTCATAAAGTTGCCCCGCCCACTTTTGTTTGTGATGTCATCAGTAGCCAAGGCTATAAATACAAGCAACTACTCTTAAACCACTCATTGTTCAGCGGAGCAGGCGAAGACAACATCACAGATATGGAGCTCCTCAGTACTATTTTTGGATGCCTCGGCACCATTATAAATTATTTTTCTATATATTTGCTGGGAGCTCAAACCTCTAAACGCCCTCCCTGAAAAGAACTTGAAGCCCTCCTCTACATGGACATCAATTGCAGAAGATGGAGGAGGCACACAGACCCTCCCTGTCCCATACTCACAGAGTGAGTCTCAGCTCTAGAAGAGCAGATCCGGGCAGGGAGACGACGAGAGACGGCACAGAAAAGAGTCACCTAGACGCCCTAACCGGGGCCAAGAGACCAGTAATGGACAGAACATCTCGAGTGGACTCGTGCCGAAGAAAATGGCCACGGCTCATCTCCGGAAATGAGAAGACTGCAGGCAAATATGAACCGGCTTCTCAAGAAGAATGTGGAGCTGTCCCGGCGCCGGAAGAGACGACTCAGAGAGTCTTTAGGATGGATGTGGCGGTCGCACCTAAGGGTATGATGATAGTGAGGGTCTTCTCCAATATAACCAGGGGACGGAGATGTGTAAAATAAAGACAACAAAAAATAGTGCAGTGTGTCTTATGGAACCAACGTGAGTAATTATAAGAAGAAGGAGAAGAGGAAGAAGAAGAAGAATATAAGATACATATAAGATAAATCTAGCTGTGTTGTAGCGGCGTGGGCAGTGTAACCCCTGCCTGTGGGCGCTCTTGCAGGTGAGGCTTCTTCTGATTGAATGCTTGGGACACAGGTTTCATAGTCAATAATGTTAGAGATATAATAAGCTAATAAAAGTTGCTCAGTTCTCATCAGCATGGGTGGTATTTTCAAGATAAGTGACATAATTATTATTATTATTATTTGTTTTATATTCCGTAGCGCTTACAGCTTACAGTCTACATTTGTTGTATTTTATGCGATGAAATCTTTTATTTATACTCTTTATTTAGTTGATTTAAATCTTTCTACTTTCAGACAGCATTTGGTTTACTTGGCATAATCTTTTTTATTGTTTCATAGGATATCCCGATATTTTTGTATTAGTCTTTTTAACGGCTTTGCTTTTGTTGTTGTAGTTGGTATTTTTTTGTAGGGTTTGTTTCTTCTTTATGAGATCTTCTCAATTTCAATGTTCAATCGGCTTTATTGTAGGATCTTTATTATTCTCAGTATATTTTTTCCAGTCATTTTAAGACAGTTTGCTTGTTGGTTATAGACAGTGGTATCTGTACGATTCCTCCTCGGTCTGGTTAATCGGTTTTTCGGTATACTATCGTTTTTTAAAACTTGTTGTAAATGTTTTCTTCAATGTCAATTTCTAAATCTAAAAATGGAAGCCGGGGAATGACGGTGGATAAGGATCTGCCGTAACTGAGATGTAATTGGGTTTCCAGACACGATTGGCCGGCCTGGTGGTCATTTGTTGTTTTTGTGTATTTGGGGTAGGAAAGATATCACTGGGATGGATGGATAGTTAATGTCTATTTAGGTCTATTCTTTTTTATTTAAACTCTGGCTGTTTTTCTTCTCTCTAAAAATGCGGTTAAGTTAATTTAGTGTCGATTTTGGTATCTTGAAGTTGTTCTTCATTCTTATCTTGACTTTTATCCTCTTTTTTCTCTCTGTAGCTATTTTCTCTTGTATCCTCTTTTTTCTCTCTGTAGCTATTTTCTCTTGTATCCTCTTTTTTTCTCTCTGTAGCTATTTTCTCTTTTATCTTCTTTTTTTCTCTCTGTAGCTATTTTCTCTTTTATCCTCTTTTTTCTCTCTGTAGCTATTTTCTCTTTTATCCTCTTTTTTCTCTCTGTAGCTATTTTCTCTTTTATCCTCTTTTTTTCTCTCTGTAGCTATTTTCTTGGTGCGGAAAATACCATCCATGCTGCTGAGGATTTAGCGACCTTTATATAATTATTTAATAAAATACACTTAAGTAGAATCCCGGGACCTGGGACCTGGGTATACGATCAGAAGGAGCCTCATCCACGAGAACGCTCACCGGCGGGGGTCACACCGCCCTCGCTGTTACAGCAGAGCTTTATTTATCTTATATTCTTCTTCTTATAATTATTCACCTGGGCTCCATAAGACACCCTGCGCAATTATTCATTTTTTCTTCATTTTACACAACTCCGTCCCCTGGTTTATTGGAAGACCCTTTCAGTCATGATACCCATCCTAAATATGCAGCGCTTAACACCTAAACAGCTTCAATCGATTAAAACCACCAACCTCTGCATCAAAGAGCTTCTGAATCCAAGGAGAAATCCGATTGCCGTTTGGAGTCAAGAAGGAATTTTTTCCCCTGATGGCAGAACTGAAAGCAGCTTAATCAGGGGTTTTTTTTGCCTTCTTTTGGGTCAGGAGTAGGAAGGTTGGGCAGAAAGGTTGAGCCTTATGTACTATGTGGCCAATAAAGCTCTCTTATAAATAAAATGTACGGATCCTGAGATTTCTTTTCACATAATTATTCTGTGTATAGATAACGTGATACGCGTCGAAATACTTCAATCTCATCGCGACAGACTCTGGGGTGATTTTCAGTGTAATGGGGCAAATTCTTAAGGTCTCTTAAGGGGGAAAGAAGAAGAAATCGCAGAAAGAAAGTACAAAGAGGCCGTATATAGTATTAATGCGGGGGCCGGATTCTGAGGTTTTTGATAATTATAATAATCAGTGATACATATAATATTTTTGAAACTTTGTGGGTTGTCGTTTGGGAATGCGGGTACAGGAGAGAAAATTACCCTCCAGGAATTAATAATTAACTTTTAATGACAGAAATCTAATAATCTTAAAAAAATGAAACAGCTTTAACGGTATTCACAGAGAAAAGATAGATGATGGGGGAGGGGGGCACTCGCATCGCTGCTGTCATTTATGTTAAAAGTTTGAATTTTTCCCAATGAGAAGGTCAACAGCTGTGAGTGCATTCAGTGGATGTGATTATTCTCCGCCCACTCAATCAGGAAGCAACTCTGCCCACTTTTGCTTGTGATGTCATAAAGCTGCCCCGCCCAGTTTAGTTTGTGGTGTCATAAAGTTGCCCCGCCCAGTTTTGTCATAAGGTTGTCCTGCCTAATCACTGGGAAACCAGCCCTGTCCAGTTTAGTTTGTGATGTCATAAAGCGGCCCAGCCCAGTTTAGTTTGTGATGTCATAAAGTATCCCCGCCCAGTTTTATCATAAGGTTGTCCTGCCTAAACACTGGGAAACCAGCCCCGTCCAGTTTAGCTTGTGATGTCATAAAGCTGCCCCGCCCAGTTTTGTCATAAGGTTGTCCTGCCTAATCGGGGAAACCAGCCCCGTCTAGTTTAGTTTGTGATGTCATAAAGAGGCCCCGCCCAGGTTAGTTTGTGATGTCATAAAGTTGCCCCGCCCACTTTTGTTTGTGATGTCATCAGTAGCCAAGGCTATAAATACAAGCAACTACTCTTAAACCACTCATTGTTCAGCGGAGCAGGCGAAGACAACATCACAGATATGGAGCTCCTCAGTACTATTTTTGGATGCCTCGGCACCATTATAAATTATTTTTCTATATATTTGCTGGGAGCTCAAACCTCTAAACGCCCTCCCTGAAAAGAACTTGAAGCCCTCCTCTACATGGACATCAATTGCAGAAGATGGAGGAGGCACACAGACCCTCCCTGTCCCATACTCACAGAGTGAGTCTCAGCTCTAGAAGAGCAGATCCGGGCAGGGAGACGACGAGAGACGGCACAGAAAAGAGTCACCTAGACGCCCTAACCGGGGCCAAGAGACCAGTAATGGACAGAACATCTCGAGTGGACTCGTGCCGAAGAAAATGGCCACGGCTCATCTCCGGAAATGAGAAGACTGCAGGCAAATATGAACCGGCTTCTCAAGAAGAATGTGGAGCTGTCCCGGGGCCGAAGAGACGACTCAGAGAGTCTTTAGGATGGATGTGGCGGTCGCACCTAAGGGTATGATGATAGTGAGGGTCTTCTCCAATATAACCAGGGGACGGAGATGTGTAAAATAAAGACAACAAAAAATAGTGCAGTGTGTCTTATGGAACCAACGTGAGTAATTATAAGAAGAAGGAGAAGAGGAAGAAGAAGAAGAATATAAGATACATATAAGATAAATCTAGCTGTGTTGTAGCGGCGTGGGCAGTGTAACCCCTGCCTGTGGGCGCTCTTGCAGGTGAGGCTTCTTCTGATTGAATGCTTGGGACACAGGTTTCATAGTCAATAATGTTAGAGATATAATAAGCTAATAAAAGTTGTTCAGTTCTCATCAGCATGGGTGGTATTTTCAAGATAAGTGACATAATTATTATTATTATTATTTGTTTAGCGCTTACAGCTTACAGTCTACATTTGTTGTATTTTATGCGATGAAATCTTTTATTTATACTCTTTATTTAGTTGATTTAAATCTTTCTACTTTCAGACAGCATTTGGTTTACTTGGCATAATCTTTTTTATTGTTTCATAGGATATCCCGATATTTTTGTATTAGTCTTTTTAACGGCTTTGCTTTTGTTGTTGTAGTTGGTATTTTTTTGTAGGGTTTGTTTCTTCTTTATGAGATCTTCTCAATTTCAATGTTCAATCGGCTTTATTGTAGGATCTTTATTATTCTCAGTATATTTTTTCCAGTCATTTTAAGACAGTTTGCTTGTTGGTTATAGACAGTGGTATCTGTACGATTCCTCCTCGGTCTGGTTAATCGGTTTTTCGGTATACTATCGTTTTTTAAAACTTGTTGTAAATGTTTTCTTCAATGTCAATTTCTAAATCTAAAAATGGAAGCCGGGGAATGACGGTGGATAAGGATCTGCCGTAACTGAGATGTAATTGGGTTTCCAGACACGATTGGCCGGCCTGGTGGTCATTTGTTGTTTTTGTGTATTTGGGATAGGAAAGATATCACTGGGATGGATGGATAGTTAATGTCTATTTAGGTCTATTCTTTTTTATTTAAACTCTGGCTGTTTTTCTTCTCTCTAAAAATGCGGTTAAGTTAATTTAGTGTCGATTTTGGTATCTTGAAGTTGTTCTTCATTCTTATCTTGACTTTTATCCTCTTTTTTCTCTCTGTAGCTATTTTCTCTTGTATCCTCTTTTTTCTCTCTGTAGCTATTTTCTCTTGTATCCTCTTTTTTTCTCTCTGTAGCTATTTTCTCTTTTATCTTCTTTTTTTCTCTCTGTAGCTATTTTCTCTTTTATCCTCTTTTTTCTCTCTGTAGCTATTTTCTCTTTTATCCTCTTTTTTCTCTCTGTAGCTATTTTCTCTTTTATCCTCTTTTTTTCTCTCTGTAGCTATTTTCTTGGTGCGGAAAATACCATCCATGCTGCTGAGGATTTAGCGACCTTTATATAATTATTTAATAAAATACACTTAAGTAGAATCCCGGGACCTGGGACCTGGGTATACGATCAGAAGGAGCCTCATCCACGAGAACGCTCACCGGCGGGGGTCACACCGCCCTCGCTGTTACAGCAGAGCTTTATTTATCTTATATTCTTCTTCTTATAATTATTCACCTGGGCTCCATAAGACACCCTGCGCAATTATTCATTTTTTCTTCATTTTACACAACTCCGTCCCCTGGTTTATTGGAAGACCCTTTCAGTCATGATACCCATCCTAAATATGCAGCGCTTAACACCTAAACAGCTTCAATCGATTAAAACCACCAACCTCTGCATTAAAGAGCTTCTGAATCCAAGGAGAAATCCGATTGCCGTTTGGAGTCAAGAAGGAATTTTTTCCCCTGATGGCAGAACTGAAAGCAGCTTAATCAGGGTTTTTTTTTGCCTTCTTTTGGGTCAGGAGTAGGAAGGTTGGGCAGAAAGGTTGAGCCTTATGTACTATGTGGCCAATAAAGCTCTCTTATAAATAAAATGTACGGATCCTGAGATTTCTTTTCACATAATTATTCTGTGTATAGATAACGTGATACGCGTCGAAATACTTCAATCTCATCGCGACAGACTCTGGGGTGATTTTCAGTGTAATGGGGCAAATTCTTAAGGTCTCTTAAGGGGGAAAGAAGAAGAAATCGCAGAAAGAAAGTACAAAGAGGCCGTATATAGTATTAATGCGGGGGCCGGATTCTGAGGTTTTTGATAATTATAATAATCAGTGATACATATAATATTTTTGAAACTTTGTGGGTTGTCGTTTGGGAATGCGGGTACAGGAGAGAAAATTACCCTCCAGGAATTAATAATTAACTTTTAATGACAGAAATCTAATAATCTTAAAAAAATGAAACAGCTTTAACGGTATTCACAGAGAAAAGATAGATGATGGGGGAGGGGGGCACTCGCATCGCTGCTGTCATTTATGTTAAAAGTTTGAATTTTTCCCAATGAGAAGGTCAACAGCTGTGAGTGCATTCAGTGGATGTGATTATTCTCCGCCCACTCAATCAGGAAGCAACTCTGCCCACTTTTGCTTGTGATGTCATAAAGCTGCCCCGCCCAGTTTAGTTTGTGGTGTCATAAAGTTGCCCCGCCCAGTTTTGTCATAAGGTTGTCCTGCCTAATCACTGGGAAACCAGCCCTGTCCAGTTTAGTTTGTGATGTCATAAAGCGGCCCAGCCCAGTTTAGTTTGTGATGTCATAAAGTATCCCCGCCCAGTTTTATCATAAGGTTGTCCTGCCTAAACACTGGGAAACCAGCCCCGTCCAGTTTAGCTTGTGATGTCATAAAGCTGCCCCGCCCAGTTTTGTCATAAGGTTGTCCTGCCTAATCGGGGAAACCAGCCCCGTCTAGTTTAGTTTGTGATGTCATAAAGAGGCCCCGCCCAGGTTAGTTTGTGATGTCATAAAGTTGCCCCGCCCACTTTTGTTTGTGATGTCATCAGTAGCCAAGGCTATAAATACAAGCAACTACTCTTAAACCACTCATTGTTCAGCGGAGCAGGCGAAGACAACATCACAGATATGGAGCTCCTCAGTACTATTTTTGGATGCCTCGGCACCATTATAAATTATTTTTCTATATATTTGCTGGGAGCTCAAACCTCTAAACGCCCTCCCTGAAAAGAACTTGAAGCCCTCCTCTACATGGACATCAATTGCAGAAGATGGAGGAGGCACACAGACCCTCCCTGTCCCATACTCACAGAGTGAGTCTCAGCTCTAGAAGAGCAGATCCGGGCAGGGAGACGACGAGAGACGGCACAGAAAAGAGTCACCTAGACGCCCTAACCGGGGCCAAGAGACCAGTAATGGACAGAACATCTCGAGTGGACTCGTGCCGAAGAAAATGGCCACGGCTCATCTCCGGAAATGAGAAGACTGCAGGCAAATATGAACCGGCTTCTCAAGAAGAATGTGGAGCTGTCCCGGGGCCGAAGAGACGACTCAGAGAGTCTTTAGGATGGATGTGGCGGTCGCACCTAAGGGTATGATGATAGTGAGGGTCTTCTCCAATATAACCAGGGGACGGAGATGTGTAAAATAAAGACAACAAAAAATAGTGCAGTGTGTCTTATGGAACCAACGTGAGTAATTATAAGAAGAAGGAGAAGAGGAAGAAGAAGAAGAATATAAGATACATATAAGATAAATCTAGCTGTGTTGTAGCGGCGTGGGCAGTGTAACCCCTGCCTGTGGGCGCTCTTGCAGGTGAGGCTTCTTCTGATTGAATGCTTGGGACACAGGTTTCATAGTCAATAATGTTAGAGATATAATAAGCTAATAAAAGTTGTTCAGTTCTCATCAGCATGGGTGGTATTTTCAAGATAAGTGACATAATTATTATTATTATTATTTGTTTAGCGCTTACAGCTTACAGTCTACATTTGTTGTATTTTATGCGATGAAATCTTTTATTTATACTCTTTATTTAGTTGATTTAAATCTTTCTACTTTCAGACAGCATTTGGTTTACTTGGCATAATCTTTTTTATTGTTTCATAGGATATCCCGATATTTTTGTATTAGTCTTTTTAACGGCTTTGCTTTTGTTGTTGTAGTTGGTATTTTTTTGTAGGGTTTGTTTCTTCTTTATGAGATCTTCTCAATTTCAATGTTCAATCGGCTTTATTGTAGGATCTTTATTATTCTCAGTATATTTTTTCCAGTCATTTTAAGACAGTTTGCTTGTTGGTTATAGACAGTGGTATCTGTACGATTCCTCCTCGGTCTGGTTAATCGGTTTTTCGGTATACTATCGTTTTTTAAAACTTGTTGTAAATGTTTTCTTCAATGTCAATTTCTAAATCTAAAAATGGAAGCCGGGGAATGACGGTGGATAAGGATCTGCCGTAACTGAGATGTAATTGGGTTTCCAGACACGATTGGCCGGCCTGGTGGTCATTTGTTGTTTTTGTGTATTTGGGGTAGGAAAGATATCACTGGGATGGATGGATAGTTAATGTCTATTTAGGTCTATTCTTTTTTATTTAAACTCTGGCTGTTTTTCTTCTCTCTAAAAATGCGGTTAAGTTAATTTAGTGTCGATTTTGGTATCTTGAAGTTGTTCTTCATTCTTATCTTGACTTTTATCCTCTTTTTTCTCTCTGTAGCTATTTTCTCTTGTATCCTCTTTTTTCTCTCTGTAGCTATTTTCTCTTGTATCCTCTTTTTTTCTCTCTGTAGCTATTTTCTCTTTTATCTTCTTTTTTTCTCTCTGTAGCTATTTTCTCTTTTATCCTCTTTTTTCTCTCTGTAGCTATTTTCTCTTTTATCCTCTTTTTTCTCTCTGTAGCTATTTTCTCTTTTATCCTCTTTTTTTCTCTCTGTAGCTATTTTCTTGGTGCGGAAAATACCATCCATGCTGCTGAGGATTTAGCGACCTTTATATAATTATTTAATAAAATACACTTAAGTAGAATCCCGGGACCTGGGACCTGGGTATACGATCAGAAGGAGCCTCATCCACGAGAACGCTCACCGGCGGGGGTCACACCGCCCTCGCTGTTACAGCAGAGCTTTATTTATCTTATATTCTTCTTCTTATAATTATTCACCTGGGCTCCATAAGACACCCTGCGCAATTATTCATTTTTTCTTCATTTTACACAACTCCGTCCCCTGGTTTATTGGAAGACCCTTTCAGTCATGATACCCATCCTAAATATGCAGCGCTTAACACCTAAACAGCTTCAATCGATTAAAACCACCAACCTCTGCATCAAAGAGCTTCTGAATCCAAGGAGAAATCCGATTGCCGTTTGGAGTCAAGAAGGAATTTTTTCCCCTGATGGCAGAACTGAAAGCAGCTTAATCAGGGGTTTTTTTTGCCTTCTTTTGGGTCAGGAGTAGGAAGGTTGGGCAGAAAGGTTGAGCCTTATGTACTATGTGGCCAATAAAGCTCTCTTATAAATAAAATGTACGGATCCTGAGATTTCTTTTCACATAATTATTCTGTGTATAGATAACGTGATACGCGTCGAAATACTTCAATCTCATCGCGACAGACTCTGGGGTGATTTTCAGTGTAATGGGGCAAATTCTTAAGGTCTCTTAAGGGGGAAAGAAGAAGAAATCGCAGAAAGAAAGTACAAAGAGGCCGTATATAGTATTAATGCGGGGGCCGGATTCTGAGGTTTTTGATAATTATAATAATCAGTGATACATATAATATTTTTGAAACTTTGTGGGTTGTCGTTTGGGAATGCGGGTACAGGAGAGAAAATTACCCTCCAGGAATTAATAATTAACTTTTAATGACAGAAATCTAATAATCTTAAAAAAATGAAACAGCTTTAACGGTATTCACAGAGAAAAGATAGATGATGGGGGAGGGGGGCACTCGCATCGCTGCTGTCATTTATGTTAAAAGTTTGAATTTTTCCCAATGAGAAGGTCAACAGCTGTGAGTGCATTCAGTGGATGTGATTATTCTCCGCCCACTCAATCAGGAAGCAACTCTGCCCACTTTTGCTTGTGATGTCATAAAGCTGCCCCGCCCAGTTTAGTTTGTGGTGTCATAAAGTTGCCCCGCCCAGTTTTGTCATAAGGTTGTCCTGCCTAATCACTGGGAAACCAGCCCTGTCCAGTTTAGTTTGTGATGTCATAAAGCGGCCCAGCCCAGTTTAGTTTGTGATGTCATAAAGTATCCCCGCCCAGTTTTATCATAAGGTTGTCCTGCCTAAACACTGGGAAACCAGCCCCGTCCAGTTTAGCTTGTGATGTCATAAAGCTGCCCCGCCCAGTTTTGTCATAAGGTTGTCCTGCCTAATCGGGGAAACCAGCCCCGTCTAGTTTAGTTTGTGATGTCATAAAGAGGCCCCGCCCAGGTTAGTTTGTGATGTCATAAAGTTGCCCCGCCCACTTTTGTTTGTGATGTCATCAGTAGCCAAGGCTATAAATACAAGCAACTACTCTTAAACCACTCATTGTTCAGCGGAGCAGGCGAAGACAACATCACAGATATGGAGCTCCTCAGTACTATTTTTGGATGCCTCGGCACCATTATAAATTATTTTTCTATATATTTGCTGGGAGCTCAAACCTCTAAACGCCCTCCCTGAAAAGAACTTGAAGCCCTCCTCTACATGGACATCAATTGCAGAAGATGGAGGAGGCACACAGACCCTCCCTGTCCCATACTCACAGAGTGAGTCTCAGCTCTAGAAGAGCAGATCCGGGCAGGGAGACGACGAGAGACGGCACAGAAAAGAGTCACCTAGACGCCCTAACCGGGGCCAAGAGACCAGTAATGGACAGAACATCTCGAGTGGACTCGTGCCGAAGAAAATGGCCACGGCTCATCTCCGGAAATGAGAAGACTGCAGGCAAATATGAACCGGCTTCTCAAGAAGAATGTGGAGCTGTCCCGGGGCCGAAGAGACGACTCAGAGAGTCTTTAGGATGGATGTGGCGGTCGCACCTAAGGGTATGATGATAGTGAGGGTCTTCTCCAATATAACCAGGGGACGGAGATGTGTAAAATAAAGACAACAAAAAATAGTGCAGTGTGTCTTATGGAACCAACGTGAGTAATTATAAGAAGAAGGAGAAGAGGAAGAAGAAGAAGAATATAAGATACATATAAGATAAATCTAGCTGTGTTGTAGCGGCGTGGGCAGTGTAACCCCTGCCTGTGGGCGCTCTTGCAGGTGAGGCTTCTTCTGATTGAATGCTTGGGACACAGGTTTCATAGTCAATAATGTTAGAGATATAATAAGCTAATAAAAGTTGTTCAGTTCTCATCAGCATGGGTGGTATTTTCAAGATAAGTGACATAATTATTATTATTATTATTTGTTTAGCGCTTACAGCTTACAGTCTACATTTGTTGTATTTTATGCGATGAAATCTTTTATTTATACTCTTTATTTAGTTGATTTAAATCTTTCTACTTTCAGACAGCATTTGGTTTACTTGGCATAATCTTTTTTATTGTTTCATAGGATATCCCGATATTTTTGTATTAGTCTTTTTAACGGCTTTGCTTTTGTTGTTGTAGTTGGTATTTTTTTGTAGGGTTTGTTTCTTCTTTATGAGATCTTCTCAATTTCAATGTTCAATCGGCTTTATTGTAGGATCTTTATTATTCTCAGTATATTTTTTCCAGTCATTTTAAGACAGTTTGCTTGTTGGTTATAGACAGTGGTATCTGTACGATTCCTCCTCGGTCTGGTTAATCGGTTTTTCGGTATACTATCGTTTTTTAAAACTTGTTGTAAATGTTTTCTTCTATGTCAATTTCTAAATCTAAAAATGGAAGCCGGGGAATGACGGTGGATAAGGATCTGCCGTAACTGAGATGTAATTGGGTTTCCAGACACGATTGGCCGGCCTGGTGGTCATTTGTTGTTTTTGTGTATTTGGGATAGGAAAGATATCACTGGGATGGATGGATAGTTAATGTCTATTTAGGTCTATTCTTTTTTATTTAAACTCTGGCTGTTTTTCTTCTCTCTAAAAATGCGGTTAAGTTAATTTAGTGTCGATTTTGGTATCTTGAAGTTGTTCTTCATTCTTATCTTGACTTTTATCCTCTTTTTTCTCTCTGTAGCTATTTTCTCTTGTATCCTCTTTTTTCTCTCTGTAGCTATTTTCTCTTGTATCCTCTTTTTTTCTCTCTGTAGCTATTTTCTCTTTTATCTTCTTTTTTTCTCTCTGTAGCTATTTTCTCTTTTATCCTCTTTTTTCTCTCTGTAGCTATTTTCTCTTTTATCCTCTTTTTTCTCTCTGTAGCTATTTTCTCTTTTATCCTCTTTTTTTCTCTCTGTAGCTATTTTCTTGGTGCGGAAAATACCATCCATGCTGCTGAGGATTTAGCGACCTTTATATAATTATTTAATAAAATACACTTAAGTAGAATCCCGGGACCTGGGACCTGGGTATACGATCAGAAGGAGCCTCATCCACGAGAACGCTCACCGGCGGGGGTCACACCGCCCTCGCTGTTACAGCAGAGCTTTATTTATCTTATATTCTTCTTCTTATAATTATTCACCTGGGCTCCATAAGACACCCTGCGCAATTATTCATTTTTTCTTCATTTTACACAACTCCGTCCCCTGGTTTATTGGAAGACCCTTTCAGTCATGATACCCATCCTAAATATGCAGCGCTTAACACCTAAACAGCTTCAATCGATTAAAACCACCAACCTCTGCATCAAAGAGCTTCTGAATCCAAGGAGAAATCCGATTGCCGTTTGGAGTCAAGAAGGAATTTTTTCCCCTGATGGCAGAACTGAAAGCAGCTTAATCAGGGTTTTTTTTTTGCCTTCTTTTGGGTCAGGAGTAGGAAGGTTGGGCAGAAAGGTTGAGCCTTATGTACTATGTGGCCAATAAAGCTCTCTTATAAATAAAATGTACGGATCCTGAGATTTCTTTTCACATAATTATTCTGTGTATAGATAACGTGATACGCGTCGAAATACTTCAATCTCATCGCGACAGACTCTGGGGTGATTTTCAGTGTAATGGGGCAAATTCTTAAGGTCTCTTAAGGGGGAAAGAAGAAGAAATCGCAGAAAGAAAGTACAAAGAGGCCGTATATAGTATTAATGCGGGGGCCGGATTCTGAGGTTTTTGATAATTATAATAATCAGTGATACATATAATATTTTTGAAACTTTGTGGGTTGTCGTTTGGGAATGCGGGTACAGGAGAGAAAATTACCCTCCAGGAATTAATAATTAACTTTTAATGACAGAAATCTAATAATCTTAAAAAAATGAAACAGCTTTAACGGTATTCACAGAGAAAAGATAGATGATGGGGGAGGGGGGCACTCGCATCGCTGCTGTCATTTATGTTAAAAGTTTGAATTTTTCCCAATGAGAAGGTCAACAGCTGTGAGTGCATTCAGTGGATGTGATTATTCTCCGCCCACTCAATCAGGAAGCAACTCTGCCCACTTTTGCTTGTGATGTCATAAAGCTGCCCCGCCCAGTTTAGTTTGTGGTGTCATAAAGTTGCCCCGCCCAGTTTTGTCATAAGGTTGTCCTGCCTAATCACTGGGAAACCAGCCCTGTCCAGTTTAGTTTGTGATGTCATAAAGCGGCCCAGCCCAGTTTAGTTTGTGATGTCATAAAGTATCCCCGCCCAGTTTTATCATAAGGTTGTCCTGCCTAAACACTGGGAAACCAGCCCCGTCCAGTTTAGCTTGTGATGTCATAAAGCTGCCCCGCCCAGTTTTGTCATAAGGTTGTCCTGCCTAATCGGGGAAACCAGCCCCGTCTAGTTTAGTTTGTGATGTCATAAAGAGGCCCCGCCCAGGTTAGTTTGTGATGTCATAAAGTTGCCCCGCCCACTTTTGTTTGTGATGTCATCAGTAGCCAAGGCTATAAATACAAGCAACTACTCTTAAACCACTCATTGTTCAGCGGAGCAGGCGAAGACAACATCACAGATATGGAGCTCCTCAGTACTATTTTTGGATGCCTCGGCACCATTATAAATTATTTTTCTATATATTTGCTGGGAGCTCAAACCTCTAAACGCCCTCCCTGAAAAGAACTTGAAGCCCTCCTCTACATGGACATCAATTGCAGAAGATGGAGGAGGCACACAGACCCTCCCTGTCCCATACTCACAGAGTGAGTCTCAGCTCTAGAAGAGCAGATCCGGGCAGGGAGACGACGAGAGACGGCACAGAAAAGAGTCACCTAGACGCCCTAACCGGGGCCAAGAGACCAGTAATGGACAGAACATCTCGAGTGGACTCGTGCCGAAGAAAATGGCCACGGCTCATCTCCGGAAATGAGAAGACTGCAGGCAAATATGAACCGGCTTCTCAAGAAGAATGTGGAGCTGTCCCGGCGCCGGAAGAGACGACTCAGAGAGTCTTTAGGATGGATGTGGCGGTCGCACCTAAGGGTATGATGATAGTGAGGGTCTTCTCCAATATAACCAGGGGACGGAGATGTGTAAAATAAAGACAACAAAAAATAGTGCAGTGTGTCTTATGGAACCAACGTGAGTAATTATAAGAAGAAGGAGAAGAGGAAGAAGAAGAAGAATATAAGATACATATAAGATAAATCTAGCTGTGTTGTAGCGGCGTGGGCAGTGTAACCCCTGCCTGTGGGCGCTCTTGCAGGTGAGGCTTCTTCTGATTGAATGCTTGGGACACAGGTTTCATAGTCAATAATGTTAGAGATATAATAAGCTAATAAAAGTTGCTCAGTTCTCATCAGCATGGGTGGTATTTTCAAGATAAGTGACATAATTATTATTATTATTATTTGTTTTATATTCCGTAGCGCTTACAGCTTACAGTCTACATTTGTTGTATTTTATGCGATGAAATCTTTTATTTATACTCTTTATTTAGTTGATTTAAATCTTTCTACTTTCAGACAGCATTTGGTTTACTTGGCATAATCTTTTTTATTGTTTCATAGGATATCCCGATATTTTTGTATTAGTCTTTTTAACGGCTTTGCTTTTGTTGTTGTAGTTGGTATTTTTTTGTAGGGTTTGTTTCTTCTTTATGAGATCTTCTCAATTTCAATGTTCAATCGGCTTTATTGTAGGATCTTTATTATTCTCAGTATATTTTTTCCAGTCATTTTAAGACAGTTTGCTTGTTGGTTATAGACAGTGGTATCTGTACGATTCCTCCTCGGTCTGGTTAATCGGTTTTTCGGTATACTATCGTTTTTTAAAACTTGTTGTAAATGTTTTCTTCAATGTCAATTTCTAAATCTAAAAATGGAAGCCGGGGAATGACGGTGGATAAGGATCTGCCGTAACTGAGATGTAATTGGGTTTCCAGACACGATTGGCCGGCCTGGTGGTCATTTGTTGTTTTTGTGTATTTGGGGTAGGAAAGATATCACTGGGATGGATGGATAGTTAATGTCTATTTAGGTCTATTCTTTTTTATTTAAACTCTGGCTGTTTTTCTTCTCTCTAAAAATGCGGTTAAGTTAATTTAGTGTCGATTTTGGTATCTTGAAGTTGTTCTTCATTCTTATCTTGACTTTTATCCTCTTTTTTCTCTCTGTAGCTATTTTCTCTTGTATCCTCTTTTTTCTCTCTGTAGCTATTTTCTCTTGTATCCTCTTTTTTTCTCTCTGTAGCTATTTTCTCTTTTATCTTCTTTTTTTCTCTCTGTAGCTATTTTCTCTTTTATCCTCTTTTTTCTCTCTGTAGCTATTTTCTCTTTTATCCTCTTTTTTCTCTCTGTAGCTATTTTCTCTTTTATCCTCTTTTTTTCTCTCTGTAGCTATTTTCTTGGTGCGGAAAATACCATCCATGCTGCTGAGGATTTAGCGACCTTTATATAATTATTTAATAAAATACACTTAAGTAGAATCCCGGGACCTGGGACCTGGGTATACGATCAGAAGGAGCCTCATCCACGAGAACGCTCACCGGCGGGGGTCACACCGCCCTCGCTGTTACAGCAGAGCTTTATTTATCTTATATTCTTCTTCTTATAATTATTCACCTGGGCTCCATAAGACACCCTGCGCAATTATTCATTTTTTCTTCATTTTACACAACTCCGTCCCCTGGTTTATTGGAAGACCCTTTCAGTCATGATACCCATCCTAAATATGCAGCGCTTAACACCTAAACAGCTTCAATCGATTAAAACCACCAACCTCTGCATCAAAGAGCTTCTGAATCCAAGGAGAAATCCGATTGCCGTTTGGAGTCAAGAAGGAATTTTTTCCCCTGATGGCAGAACTGAAAGCAGCTTAATCAGGGTTTTTTTTTGCCTTCTTTTGGGTCAGGAGTAGGAAGGTTGGGCAGAAAGGTTGAGCCTTATGTACTATGTGGCCAATAAAGCTCTCTTATAAATAAAATGTACGGATCCTGAGATTTCTTTTCACATAATTATTCTGTGTATAGATAACGTGATACGCGTCGAAATACTTCAATCTCATCGCGACAGACTCTGGGGTGATTTTCAGTGTAATGGGGCAAATTCTTAAGGTCTCTTAAGGGGGAAAGAAGAAGAAATCGCAGAAAGAAAGTACAAAGAGGCCGTATATAGTATTAATGCGGGGGCCGGATTCTGAGGTTTTTGATAATTATAATAATCAGTGATACATATAATATTTTTGAAACTTTGTGGGTTGTCGTTTGGGAATGCGGGTACAGGAGAGAAAATTACCCTCCAGGAATTAATAATTAACTTTTAATGACAGAAATCTAATAATCTTAAAAAAATGAAACAGCTTTAACGGTATTCACAGAGAAAAGATAGATGATGGGGGAGGGGGGCACTCGCATCGCTGCTGTCATTTATGTTAAAAGTTTGAATTTTTCCCAATGAGAAGGTCAACAGCTGTGAGTGCATTCAGTGGATGTGATTATTCTCCGCCCACTCAATCAGGAAGCAACTCTGCCCACTTTTGCTTGTGATGTCATAAAGCTGCCCCGCCCAGTTTAGTTTGTGGTGTCATAAAGTTGCCCCGCCCAGTTTTGTCATAAGGTTGTCCTGCCTAATCACTGGGAAACCAGCCCTGTCCAGTTTAGTTTGTGATGTCATAAAGCGGCCCAGCCCAGTTTAGTTTGTGATGTCATAAAGTATCCCCGCCCAGTTTTATCATAAGGTTGTCCTGCCTAAACACTGGGAAACCAGCCCCGTCCAGTTTAGCTTGTGATGTCATAAAGCTGCCCCGCCCAGTTTTGTCATAAGGTTGTCCTGCCTAATCGGGGAAACCAGCCCCGTCTAGTTTAGTTTGTGATGTCATAAAGAGGCCCCGCCCAGGTTAGTTTGTGATGTCATAAAGTTGCCCCGCCCACTTTTGTTTGTGATGTCATCAGTAGCCAAGGCTATAAATACAAGCAACTACTCTTAAACCACTCATTGTTCAGCGGAGCAGGCGAAGACAACATCACAGATATGGAGCTCCTCAGTACTATTTTTGGATGCCTCGGCACCATTATAAATTATTTTTCTATATATTTGCTGGGAGCTCAAACCTCTAAACGCCCTCCCTGAAAAGAACTTGAAGCCCTCCTCTACATGGACATCAATTGCAGAAGATGGAGGAGGCACACAGACCCTCCCTGTCCCATACTCACAGAGTGAGTCTCAGCTCTAGAAGAGCAGATCCGGGCAGGGAGACGACGAGAGACGGCACAGAAAAGAGTCACCTAGACGCCCTAACCGGGGCCAAGAGACCAGTAATGGACAGAACATCTCGAGTGGACTCGTGCCGAAGAAAATGGCCACGGCTCATCTCCGGAAATGAGAAGACTGCAGGCAAATATGAACCGGCTTCTCAAGAAGAATGTGGAGCTGTCCCGGCGCCGGAAGAGACGACTCAGAGAGTCTTTAGGATGGATGTGGCGGTCGCACCTAAGGGTATGATGATAGTGAGGGTCTTCTCCAATATAACCAGGGGACGGAGATGTGTAAAATAAAGACAACAAAAAATAGTGCAGTGTGTCTTATGGAACCAACGTGAGTAATTATAAGAAGAAGGAGAAGAGGAAGAAGAAGAAGAATATAAGATACATATAAGATAAATCTAGCTGTGTTGTAGCGGCGTGGGCAGTGTAACCCCTGCCTGTGGGCGCTCTTGCAGGTGAGGCTTCTTCTGATTGAATGCTTGGGACACAGGTTTCATAGTCAATAATGTTAGAGATATAATAAGCTAATAAAAGTTGCTCAGTTCTCATCAGCATGGGTGGTATTTTCAAGATAAGTGACATAATTATTATTATTATTATTTGTTTTATATTCCGTAGCGCTTACAGCTTACAGTCTACATTTGTTGTATTTTATGCGATGAAATCTTTTATTTATACTCTTTATTTAGTTGATTTAAATCTTTCTACTTTCAGACAGCATTTGGTTTACTTGGCATAATCTTTTTTATTGTTTCATAGGATATCCCGATATTTTTGTATTAGTCTTTTTAACGGCTTTGCTTTTGTTGTTGTAGTTGGTATTTTTTTGTAGGGTTTGTTTCTTCTTTATGAGATCTTCTCAATTTCAATGTTCAATCGGCTTTATTGTAGGATCTTTATTATTCTCAGTATATTTTTTCCAGTCATTTTAAGACAGTTTGCTTGTTGGTTATAGACAGTGGTATCTGTACGATTCCTCCTCGGTCTGGTTAATCGGTTTTTCGGTATACTATCGTTTTTTAAAACTTGTTGTAAATGTTTTCTTCAATGTCAATTTCTAAATCTAAAAATGGAAGCCGGGGAATGACGGTGGATAAGGATCTGCCGTAACTGAGATGTAATTGGGTTTCCAGACACGATTGGCCGGCCTGGTGGTCATTTGTTGTTTTTGTGTATTTGGGGTAGGAAAGATATCACTGGGATGGATGGATAGTTAATGTCTATTTAGGTCTATTCTTTTTTATTTAAACTCTGGCTGTTTTTCTTCTCTCTAAAAATGCGGTTAAGTTAATTTAGTGTCGATTTTGGTATCTTGAAGTTGTTCTTCATTCTTATCTTGACTTTTATCCTCTTTTTTCTCTCTGTAGCTATTTTCTCTTGTATCCTCTTTTTTCTCTCTGTAGCTATTTTCTCTTGTATCCTCTTTTTTTCTCTCTGTAGCTATTTTCTCTTTTATCTTCTTTTTTTCTCTCTGTAGCTATTTTCTCTTTTATCCTCTTTTTTCTCTCTGTAGCTATTTTCTCTTTTATCCTCTTTTTTCTCTCTGTAGCTATTTTCTCTTTTATCCTCTTTTTTTCTCTCTGTAGCTATTTTCTTGGTGCGGAAAATACCATCCATGCTGCTGAGGATTTAGCGACCTTTATATAATTATTTAATAAAATACACTTAAGTAGAATCCCGGGACCTGGGACCTGGGTATACGATCAGAAGGAGCCTCATCCACGAGAACGCTCACCGGCGGGGGTCACACCGCCCTCGCTGTTACAGCAGAGCTTTATTTATCTTATATTCTTCTTCTTATAATTATTCACCTGGGCTCCATAAGACACCCTGCGCAATTATTCATTTTTTCTTCATTTTACACAACTCCGTCCCCTGGTTTATTGGAAGACCCTTTCAGTCATGATACCCATCCTAAATATGCAGCGCTTAACACCTAAACAGCTTCAATCGATTAAAACCACCAACCTCTGCATCAAAGAGCTTCTGAATCCAAGGAGAAATCCGATTGCCGTTTGGAGTCAAGAAGGAATTTTTTCCCCTGATGGCAGAACTGAAAGCAGCTTAATCAGGGGTTTTTTTTGCCTTCTTTTGGGTCAGGAGTAGGAAGGTTGGGCAGAAAGGTTGAGCCTTATGTACTATGTGGCCAATAAAGCTCTCTTATAAATAAAATGTACGGATCCTGAGATTTCTTTTCACATAATTATTCTGTGTATAGATAACGTGATACGCGTCGAAATACTTCAATCTCATCGCGACAGACTCTGGGGTGATTTTCAGTGTAATGGGGCAAATTCTTAAGGTCTCTTAAGGGGGAAAGAAGAAGAAATCGCAGAAAGAAAGTACAAAGAGGCCGTATATAGTATTAATGCGGGGGCCGGATTCTGAGGTTTTTGATAATTATAATAATCAGTGATACATATAATATTTTTGAAACTTTGTGGGTTGTCGTTTGGGAATGCGGGTACAGGAGAGAAAATTACCCTCCAGGAATTAATAATTAACTTTTAATGACAGAAATCTAATAATCTTAAAAAAATGAAACAGCTTTAACGGTATTCACAGAGAAAAGATAGATGATGGGGGAGGGGGGCACTCGCATCGCTGCTGTCATTTATGTTAAAAGTTTGAATTTTTCCCAATGAGAAGGTCAACAGCTGTGAGTGCATTCAGTGGATGTGATTATTCTCCGCCCACTCAATCAGGAAGCAACTCTGCCCACTTTTGCTTGTGATGTCATAAAGCTGCCCCGCCCAGTTTAGTTTGTGGTGTCATAAAGTTGCCCCGCCCAGTTTTGTCATAAGGTTGTCCTGCCTAATCACTGGGAAACCAGCCCTGTCCAGTTTAGTTTGTGATGTCATAAAGCGGCCCAGCCCAGTTTAGTTTGTGATGTCATAAAGTATCCCCGCCCAGTTTTATCATAAGGTTGTCCTGCCTAAACACTGGGAAACCAGCCCCGTCCAGTTTAGCTTGTGATGTCATAAAGCTGCCCCGCCCAGTTTTGTCATAAGGTTGTCCTGCCTAATCGGGGAAACCAGCCCCGTCTAGTTTAGTTTGTGATGTCATAAAGAGGCCCCGCCCAGGTTAGTTTGTGATGTCATAAAGTTGCCCCGCCCACTTTTGTTTGTGATGTCATCAGTAGCCAAGGCTATAAATACAAGCAACTACTCTTAAACCACTCATTGTTCAGCGGAGCAGGCGAAGACAACATCACAGATATGGAGCTCCTCAGTACTATTTTTGGATGCCTCGGCACCATTATAAATTATTTTTCTATATATTTGCTGGGAGCTCAAACCTCTAAACGCCCTCCCTGAAAAGAACTTGAAGCCCTCCTCTACATGGACATCAATTGCAGAAGATGGAGGAGGCACACAGACCCTCCCTGTCCCATACTCACAGAGTGAGTCTCAGCTCTAGAAGAGCAGATCCGGGCAGGGAGACGACGAGAGACGGCACAGAAAAGAGTCACCTAGACGCCCTAACCGGGGCCAAGAGACCAGTAATGGACAGAACATCTCGAGTGGACTCGTGCCGAAGAAAATGGCCACGGCTCATCTCCGGAAATGAGAAGACTGCAGGCAAATATGAACCGGCTTCTCAAGAAGAATGTGGAGCTGTCCCGGGGCCGAAGAGACGACTCAGAGAGTCTTTAGGATGGATGTGGCGGTCGCACCTAAGGGTATGATGATAGTGAGGGTCTTCTCCAATATAACCAGGGGACGGAGATGTGTAAAATAAAGACAACAAAAAATAGTGCAGTGTGTCTTATGGAACCAACGTGAGTAATTATAAGAAGAAGGAGAAGAGGAAGAAGAAGAAGAATATAAGATACATATAAGATAAATCTAGCTGTGTTGTAGCGGCGTGGGCAGTGTAACCCCTGCCTGTGGGCGCTCTTGCAGGTGAGGCTTCTTCTGATTGAATGCTTGGGACACAGGTTTCATAGTCAATAATGTTAGAAATATAATAAGCTAATAAAAGTTGTTCAGTTCTCATCAGCATGGGTGGTATTTTCAAGATAAGTGACATAATTATTATTATTATTATTTGTTTAGCGCTTACAGCTTACAGTCTACATTTGTTGTATTTTATGCGATGAAATCTTTTATTTATACTCTTTATTTAGTTGATTTAAATCTTTCTACTTTCAGACAGCATTTGGTTTACTTGGCATAATCTTTTTTATTGTTTCATAGGATATCCCGATATTTTTGTATTAGTCTTTTTAACGGCTTTGCTTTTGTTGTTGTAGTTGGTATTTTTTTGTAGGGTTTGTTTCTTCTTTATGAGATCTTCTCAATTTCAATGTTCAATCGGCTTTATTGTAGGATCTTTATTATTCTCAGTATATTTTTTCCAGTCATTTTAAGACAGTTTGCTTGTTGGTTATAGACAGTGGTATCTGTACGATTCCTCCTCGGTCTGGTTAATCGGTTTTTCGGTATACTATCGTTTTTTAAAACTTGTTGTAAATGTTTTCTTCAATGTCAATTTCTAAATCTAAAAATGGAAGCCGGGGAATGACGGTGGATAAGGATCTGCCGTAACTGAGATGTAATTGGGTTTCCAGACACGATTGGCCGGCCTGGTGGTCATTTGTTGTTTTTGTGTATTTGGGATAGGAAAGATATCACTGGGATGGATGGATAGTTAATGTCTATTTAGGTCTATTCTTTTTTATTTAAACTCTGGCTGTTTTTCTTCTCTCTAAAAATGCGGTTAAGTTAATTTAGTGTCGATTTTGGTATCTTGAAGTTGTTCTTCATTCTTATCTTGACTTTTATCCTCTTTTTTCTCTCTGTAGCTATTTTCTCTTGTATCCTCTTTTTTCTCTCTGTAGCTATTTTCTCTTGTATCCTCTTTTTTTCTCTCTGTAGCTATTTTCTCTTTTATCTTCTTTTTTTCTCTCTGTAGCTATTTTCTCTTTTATCCTCTTTTTTCTCTCTGTAGCTATTTTCTCTTTTATCCTCTTTTTTTCTCTCTGTAGCTATTTTCTTGGTGCGGAAAATACCATCCATGCTGCTGAGGATTTAGCGACCTTTATATAATTATTTAATAAAATACACTTAAGTAGAATCCCGGGACCTGGGACCTGGGTATACGATCAGAAGGAGCCTCATCCACGAGAACGCTCACCGGCGGGGGTCACACCGCCCTCGCTGTTACAGCAGAGCTTTATTTATCTTATATTCTTCTTCTTATAATTATTCACCTGGGCTCCATAAGACACCCTGCGCAATTATTCATTTTTTCTTCATTTTACACAACTCCGTCCCCTGGTTTATTGGAAGACCCTTTCAGTCATGATACCCATCCTAAATATGCAGCGCTTAACACCTAAACAGCTTCAATCGATTAAAACCACCAACCTCTGCATCAAAGAGCTTCTGAATCCAAGGAGAAATCCGATTGCCATTTGGAGTCAAGAAGGAATTTTTTCCCCTGATGGCAGAACTGAAAGCAGCTTAATCAGGGGGTTTTTTTGCCTTCTTTTGGGTCAGGAGTAGGAAGGTTGGGCAGAAAGGTTGAGCCTTATGTACTATGTGGCCAATAAAGCTCTCTTATAAATAAAATGTACGGATCCTGAGATTTCTTTTCACATAATTATTCTGTGTATAGATAACGTGATACGCGTCGAAATACTTCAATCTCATCGCGACAGACTCTGGGGTGATTTTCAGTGTAATGGGGCAAATTCTTAAGGTCTCTTAAGGGGGAAAGAAGAAGAAATCGCAGAAAGAAAGTACAAAGAGGCCGTATATAGTATTAATGCGGGGGCCGGATTCTGAGGTTTTTGATAATTATAATAATCAGTGATA
The DNA here is from genome assembly GCA_023333645.1 of Sceloporus occidentalis. Taxonomy (NCBI): domain Eukaryota; kingdom Metazoa; phylum Chordata; class Lepidosauria; order Squamata; family Phrynosomatidae; genus Sceloporus; species Sceloporus occidentalis. Next base: position 49,354 of record JALMGF010000095.1, on the reverse strand, counting down.
CATATAATATTTTTGAAACTTTGTGGGTTGTCGTTTGGGAATGCGGGTACAGGAGAGAAAATTACCCTCCAGGAATTAATAATTAACTTTTAATGACAGAAATCTAATAATCTTAAAAAAATGAAACAGCTTTAACGGTATTCACAGAGAAAAGATAGATGATGGGGGAGGGGGGCACTCGCATCGCTGCTGTCATTTATGTTAAAAGTTTGAATTTTTCCCAATGAGAAGGTCAACAGCTGTGAGTGCATTCAGTGGATGTGATTATTCTCCGCCCACTCAATCAGGAAGCAACTCTGCCCACTTTTGCTTGTGATGTCATAAAGCTGCCCCGCCCAGTTTAGTTTGTGGTGTCATAAAGTTGCCCCGCCCAGTTTTGTCATAAGGTTGTCCTGCCTAATCACTGGGAAACCAGCCCTGTCCAGTTTAGTTTGTGATGGCATAAAGCGGCCCAGCCCAGTTTAGTTTGTGATGTCATAAAGTATCCCCGCCCAGTTTTATCATAAGGTTGTCCTGCCTAAACACTGGGAAACCAGCCCCGTCCAGTTTAGCTTGTGATGTCATAAAGCTGCCCCGCCCAGTTTTGTCATAAGGTTGTCCTGCCTAATCGGGGAAACCAGCCCCGTCTAGTTTAGTTTGTGATGTCATAAAGCGGCCCCGCCCAGGTTAGTTTGTGATGTCATAAAGTTGCCCCGCCCACTTTTGTTTGTGATGTCATCAGTAGCCAAGGCTATAAATACAAGCAACTACTCTTAAACCACTCATTGTTCAGCGGAGCAGGCGAAGACAACATCACAGATATGGAGCTCCTCAGTACTATTTTTGGATGCCTCGGCACCATTATAAATTATTTTTCTATATATTTGCTGGGAGCTCAAACCTCTAAACGCCCTCCCTGAAAAGAACTTGAAGCCCTCCTCTACATGGACATCAATTGCAGAAGATGGAGGAGGCACACAGACCCTCCCTGTCCCATACTCACAGAGTGAGTCTCAGCTCTAGAAGAGCAGATCCGGGCAGGGAGACGACGAGAGACGGCACAGAAAAGAGTCACCTAGATGCCCTAACCGGGGCCAAGAGACCAGTAATGGACAGAACATCTCGAGTGGACTCGTGCCGAAGAAAATGGCCACGGCTCATCTCCGGAAATGAGAAGACTGCAGGCAAATATGAACCGGCTTCTCAAGAAGAATGTGGAGCTGTCCCGGGGCCGAAGAGACGACTCAGAGAGTCTTTAGGATGGATGTGGCGGTCGCACCTAAGGGTATGATGATAGTGAGGGTCTTCTCCAATATAACCAGGGGACGGAGATGTGTAAAATAAAGACAACAAAAAATAGTGCAGTGTGTCTTATGGAACCAACGTGAGTAATTATAAGAAGAAGGAGAAGAGGAAGAAGAATATAAGATACATATAAGATAAATCTAGCTGTGTTGTAGCGGCGTGGGCAGTGTAACCCCTGCCTGTGGGCGCTCTTGCAGGTGAGGCTTCTTCTGATTGAATGCTTGGGACACAGGTTTCATAGTCAATAATGTTAGAGATATAATAAGCTAATAAAAGTTGTTCAGTTCTCATCAGCATGGGTGGTATTTTCAAGATAAGTGACATAATTATTATTATTATTATTTGTTTAGCGCTTACAGCTTACAGTCTACATTTGTTGTATTTTATGCGATGAAATCTTTTATTTATACTCTTTATTTAGTTGATTTAAATCTTTCTACTTTCAGACAGCATTTGGTTTACTTGGCATAATCTTTTTTATTGTTTCATAGGATATCCCGATATTTTTGTATTAGTCTTTTTAACGGCTTTGCTTTTGTTGTTGTAGTTGGTATTTTTTTGTAGGGTTTGTTTCTTCTTTATGAGATCTTCTCAATTTCAATGTTCAATCGGCTTTATTGTAGGATCTTTATTATTCTCAGTATATTTTTTCCAGTCATTTTAAGACAGTTTGCTTGTTGGTTATAGACAGTGGTATCTGTACGATTCCTCCTCGGTCTGGTTAATCGGTTTTTCGGTATACTATCGTTTTTTAAAACTTGTTGTAAATGTTTTCTTCAATGTCAATTTCTAAATCTAAAAATGGAAGCCGGGGAATGACGGTGGATAAGGATCTGCCGTAACTGAGATGTAATTGGGTTTCCAGACACGATTGGCCGGCCTGGTGGTCATTTGTTGTTTTTGTGTATTTGGGATAGGAAAGATATCACTGGGATGGATGGATAGTTAATGTCTATTTAGGTCTATTCTTTTTTATTTAAACTCTGGCTGTTTTTCTTCTCTCTAAAAATGCGGTTAAGTTAATTTAGTGTCGATTTTGGTATCTTGAAGTTGTTCTTCATTCTTATCTTGACTTTTATCCTCTTTTTTCTCTCTGTAGCTATTTTCTCTTGTATCCTCTTTTTTCTCTCTGTAGCTATTTTCTCTTGTATCCTCTTTTTTTCTCTCTGTAGCTATTTTCTCTTTTATCTTCTTTTTTTCTCTCTGTAGCTATTTTCTCTTTTATCCTCTTTTTTCTCTCTGTAGCTATTTTCTCTTTTATCCTCTTTTTTTCTCTCTGTAGCTATTTTCTTGGTGCGGAAAATACCATCCATGCTGCTGAGGATTTAGCGACCTTTATATAATTATTTAATAAAATACACTTAAGTAGAATCCCGGGACCTGGGACCTGGGTATACGATCAGAAGGAGCCTCATCCACGAGAACGCTCACCGGCGGGGGTCACACCGCCCTCGCTGTTACAGCAGAGCTTTATTTATCTTATATTCTTCTTCTTATAATTATTCACCTGGGCTCCATAAGACACCCTGCGCAATTATTCATTTTTTCTTCATTTTACACAACTCCGTCCCCTGGTTTATTGGAAGACCCTTTCAGTCATGATACCCATCCTAAATATGCAGCGCTTAACACCTAAACAGCTTCAATCGATTAAAACCACCAACCTCTGCATCAAAGAGCTTCTGAATCCAAGGAGAAATCCGATTGCCATTTGGAGTCAAGAAGGAATTTTTTCCCCTGATGGCAGAACTGAAAGCAGCTTAATCAGGGGTTTTTTTTGCCTTCTTTTGGGTCAGGAGTAGGAAGGTTGGGCAGAAAGGTTGAGCCTTATGTACTATGTGGCCAATAAAGCTCTCTTATAAATAAAATGTACGGATCCTGAGATTTCTTTTCACATAATTATTCTGTGTATAGATAACGTGATACGCGTCGAAATACTTCAATCTCATCGCGACAGACTCTGGGGTGATTTTCAGTGTAATGGGGCAAATTCTTAAGGTCTCTTAAGGGGGAAAGAAGAAGAAATCGCAGAAAGAAAGTACAAAGAGGCCGTATATAGTATTAATGCGGGGGCCGGATTCTGAGGTTTTTGATAATTATAATAATCAGTGATACATATAATATTTTTGAAACTTTGTGGGTTGTCGTTTGGGAATGCGGGTACAGGAGAGAAAATTACCCTCCAGGAATTAATAATTAACTTTTAATGACAGAAATCTAATAATCTTAAAAAAATGAAACAGCTTTAACGGTATTCACAGAGAAAAGATAGATGATGGGGGAGGGGGGCACTCGCATCGCTGCTGTCATTTATGTTAAAAGTTTGAATTTTTCCCAATGAGAAGGTCAACAGCTGTGAGTGCATTCAGTGGATGTGATTATTCTCCGCCCACTCAATCAGGAAGCAACTCTGCCCACTTTTGCTTGTGATGTCATAAAGCTGCCCCGCCCAGTTTAGTTTGTGGTGTCATAAAGTTGCCCCGCCCAGTTTTGTCATAAGGTTGTCCTGCCTAATCACTGGGAAACCAGCCCTGTCCAGTTTAGTTTGTGATGTCATAAAGCGGCCCAGCCCAGTTTAGTTTGTGATGTCATAAAGTATCCCCGCCCAGTTTTATCATAAGGTTGTCCTGCCTAAACACTGGGAAACCAGCCCCGTCCAGTTTAGCTTGTGATGTCATAAAGCTGCCCCGCCCAGTTTTGTCATAAGGTTGTCCTGCCTAATCGGGGAAACCAGCCCCGTCTAGTTTAGTTTGTGATGTCATAAAGAGGCCCCGCCCAGGTTAGTTTGTGATGTCATAAAGTTGCCCCGCCCACTTTTGTTTGTGATGTCATCAGTAGCCAAGGCTATAAATACAAGCAACTACTCTTAAACCACTCATTGTTCAGCGGAGCAGGCGAAGACAACATCACAGATATGGAGCTCCTCAGTACTATTTTTGGATGCCTCGGCACCATTATAAATTATTTTTCTATATATTTGCTGGGAGCTCAAACCTCTAAACGCCCTCCCTGAAAAGAACTTGAAGCCCTCCTCTACATGGACATCAATTGCAGAAGATGGAGGAGGCACACAGACCCTCCCTGTCCCATACTCACAGAGTGAGTCTCAGCTCTAGAAGAGCAGATCCGGGCAGGGAGACGACGAGAGACGGCACAGAAAAGAGTCACCTAGACGCCCTAACCGGGGCCAAGAGACCAGTAATGGACAGAACATCTCGAGTGGACTCGTGCCGAAGAAAATGGCCACGGCTCATCTCCGGAAATGAGAAGACTGCAGGCAAATATGAACCGGCTTCTCAAGAAGAATGTGGAGCTGTCCCGGGGCCGAAGAGACGACTCAGAGAGTCTTTAGGATGGATGTGGCGGTCGCACCTAAGGGTATGATGATAGTGAGGGTCTTCTCCAATATAACCAGGGGACGGAGATGTGTAAAATAAAGACAACAAAAAATAGTGCAGTGTGTCTTATGGAACCAACGTGAGTAATTATAAGAAGAAGGAGAAGAGGAAGAAGAAGAAGAATATAAGATACATATAAGATAAATCTAGCTGTGTTGTAGCGGCGTGGGCAGTGTAACCCCTGCCTGTGGGCGCTCTTGCAGGTGAGGCTTCTTCTGATTGAATGCTTGGGACACAGGTTTCATAGTCAATAATGTTAGAGATATAATAAGCTAATAAAAGTTGTTCAGTTCTCATCAGCATGGGTGGTATTTTCAAGATAAGTGACATAATTATTATTATTATTATTTGTTTAGCGCTTACAGCTTACAGTCTACATTTGTTGTATTTTATGCGATGAAATCTTTTATGTATACTCTTTATTTAGTTGATTTAAATCTTTCTACTTTCAGACAGCATTTGGTTTACTTCGCATAATCTTTTTTATTGTTTCATAGGATATCCCGATATTTTTGTATTAGTCTTTTTAACGGCTTTGCTTTTGTTGTTGTAGTTGGTATTTTTTTGTAGGGTTTGTTTCTTCTTTATGAGATCTTCTCAATTTCAATGTTCAATCGGCTTTATTGTAGGATCTTTATTATTCTCAGTATATTTTTTCCAGTCATTTTAAGACAGTTTGCTTGTTGGTTATAGACAGTGGTATCTGTACGATTCCTCCTCGGTCTGGTTAATCGGTTTTTCGGTATACTATCGTTTTTTAAAACTTGTTGTAAATGTTTTCTTCAATGTCAATTTCTAAATCTAAAAATGGAAGCCGGGGAATGACGGTGGATAAGGATCTGCCGTAACTGAGATGTAATTGGGTTTCCAGACACGATTGGCCGGCCTGGTGGTCATTTGTTGTTTTTGTGTATTTGGGATAGGAAAGATATCACTGGGATGGATGGATAGTTAATGTCTATTTAGGTCTATTCTTTTTTATTTAAACTCTGGCTGTTTTTCTTCTCTCTAAAAATGCGGTTAAGTTAATTTAGTGTCGATTTTGGTATCTTGAAGTTGTTCTTCATTCTTATCTTGACTTTTATCCTCTTTTTTCTCTCTGTAGCTATTTTCTCTTGTATCCTCTTTTTTCTCTCTGTAGCTATTTTCTCTTGTATCCTCTTTTTTTCTCTCTGTAGCTATTTTCTCTTTTATCTTCTTTTTTTCTCTCTGTAGCTATTTTCTCTTTTATCCTCTTTTTTCTCTCTGTAGCTATTTTCTCTTTTATCCTCTTTTTTTCTCTCTGTAGCTATTTTCTTGGTGCGGAAAATACCATCCATGCTGCTGAGGATTTAGCGACCTTTATATAATTATTTAATAAAATACACTTAAGTAGAATCCCGGGACCTGGGACCTGGGTATACGATCAGAAGGAGCCTCATCCACGAGAACGCTCACCGGCGGGGGTCACACCGCCCTCGCTGTTACAGCAGAGCTTTATTTATCTTATATTCTTCTTCTTATAATTATTCACCTGGGCTCCATAAGACACCCTGCGCAATTATTCATTTTTTCTTCATTTTACACAACTCCGTCCCCTGGTTTATTGGAAGACCCTTTCAGTCATGATACCCATCCTAAATATGCAGCGCTTAACACCTAAACAGCTTCAATCGATTAAAACCACCAACCTCTGCATCAAAGAGCTTCTGAATCCAAGGAGAAATCCGATTGCCATTTGGAGTCAAGAAGGAATTTTTTCCCCTGATGGCAGAACTGAAAGCAGCTTAATCAGGGGGTTTTTTTGCCTTCTTTTGGGTCAGGAGTAGGAAGGTTGGGCAGAAAGGTTGAGCCTTATGTACTATGTGGCCAATAAAGCTCTCTTATAAATAAAATGTACGGATCCTGAGATTTCTTTTCACATAATTATTCTGTGTATAGATAACGTGATACGCGTCGAAATACTTCAATCTCATCGCGACAGACTCTGGGGTGATTTTCAGTGTAATGGGGCAAATTCTTAAGGTCTCTTAAGGGGGAAAGAAGAAGAAATCGCAGAAAGAAAGTACAAAGAGGCCGTATATAGTATTAATGCGGGGGCCGGATTCTGAGGTTTTTGATAATTATAATAATCAGTGATACATATAATATTTTTGAAACTTTGTGGGTTGTCGTTTGGGAATGCGGGTACAGGAGAGAAAATTACCCTCCAGGAATTAATAATTAACTTTTAATGACAGAAATCTAATAATCTTAAAAAAATGAAACAGCTTTAACGGTATTCACAGAGAAAAGATAGATGATGGGGGAGGGGGGCACTCGCATCGCTGCTGTCATTTATGTTAAAAGTTAGAATTTTTCCCAATGAGAAGGTCAACAGCTGTGAGTGCATTCAGTGGATGTGATTATTCTCCGCCCACTCAATCAGGAAGCAACTCTGCCCACTTTTGCTTGTGATGTCATAAAGCTGCCCCGCCCAGTTTAGTTTGTGGTGTCATAAAGTTGCCCCGCCCAGTTTTGTCATAAGGTTGTCCTGCCTAATCACTGGGAAACCAGCCCTGTCCAGTTTAGTTTGTGATGTCATAAAGCGGCCCAGCCCAGTTTAGTTTGTGATGTCATAAAGTATCCCCGCCCAGTTTTATCATAAGGTTGTCCTGCCTAAACACTGGGAAACCAGCCCCGTCCAGTTTAGCTTGTGATGTCATAAAGCTGCCCCGCCCAGTTTTGTCATAAGGTTGTCCTGCCTAATCGGGGAAACCAGCCCCGTCTAGTTTAGTTTGTGATGTCATAAAGCGGCCCCGCCCAGGTTAGTTTGTGATGTCATAAAGTTGCCCCGTCCACTTTTGTTTGTGATGTCATCAGTAGCCAAGGCTATAAATACAAGCAACTACTCTTAAACCACTCATTGTTCAGCGGAGCAGGCGAAGACAACATCACAGATATGGAGCTCCTCAGTACTATTTTTGGATGCCTCGGCTCGGTTTGTTTCTTCTTTATGAGATCTTCTCTATTTAAATGTTCAATCGGCTTTATTGTAGGATCTTTATTATTCTCAGTATATTTTTTCCAGTCATTTTAAGACAGTTTGCTTGTTGGTTATAGACAGTGGTATCTGTACGATTCCTCCTCAGTCTGGTTAATCGGTTTTTCGGTATACTATCGTTTTTTAAAACTTGTTGTAAATGTTTTCTTCAATGTCAATTTCTAAATCTAAAAATGGAAGCCGGGGAATGACGGTGGATAAGGATCTGCCGTAACTGAGATGTAATTGGGTTTCCAGACACGATTGGCCGGCCTGGTGGTCATTTGTTGTTTTTGTGTATTTGGGGTAGGAAAGATATCACTGGGATGGATGGATAGTTAATGTCTATTTAGGTCTATTCTTTTTTATTTAAACTCTGGCTGTTTTTCTTCTCTCTAAAAATGCGGTTAAGTTAATTTAGTGTCGATTTTGGTATCTTGAAGTTGTTCTTCATTCTTATCTTGACTTTTATCCTCTTTTTTCTCTCTGTAGCTATTTTCTCTTGTATCCTCTTTTTTCTCTCTGTAGCTATTTTCTCTTGTATCCTCTTTTTTTCTCTCTGTAGCTATTTTCTCTTTTATCTTCTTTTTTTCTCTCTGTAGCTATTTTCTCTTTTATCCTCTTTTTTCTCTCTGTAGCTATTTTCTCTTTTATCCTCTTTTTTCTCTCTGTAGCTATTTTCTCTTTTATCCTCTTTTTTTCTCTCTGTAGCTATTTTCTTGGTGCGGAAAATACCATCCATGCTGCTGAGGATTTAGCGACCTTTATATAATTATTTAATAAAATACACTTAAGTAGAATCCCGGGACCTGGGACCTGGGTATACGATCAGAAGGAGCCTCATCCACGAGAACGCTCACCGGCGGGGGTCACACCGCCCTCGCTGTTACAGCAGAGCTTTATTTATCTTATATTCTTCTTCTTATAATTATTCACCTGGGCTCCATAAGACACCCTGCGCAATTATTCATTTTTTCTTCATTTTACACAACTCCGTCCCCTGGTTTATTGGAAGACCCTTTCAGTCATGATACCCATCCTAAATATGCAGCGCTTAACACCTAAACAGCTTCAATCGATTAAAACCACCAACCTCTGCATCAAAGAGCTTCTGAATCCAAGGAGAAATCCGATTGCCGTTTGGAGTCAAGAAGGAATTTTTTCCCCTGATTTCAGAACTGAAAGCAGCTTAATCAGGGGGTTTTTTTGCCTTCTTTTGGGTCAGGAGTAGGAAGGTTGGGCAGAAAGGTTGAGCCTTATGTACTATGTGGCCAATAAAGCTCTCTTATAAATAAAATGTACGGATCCTGAGATTTCTTTTCACATAATTATTCTGTGTATAGATAACGTGATACGCGTCGAAATACTTCAATCTCATCGCGACAGACTCTGGGGTGATTTTCAGTGTAATGGGGCAAATTCTTAAGGTCTCTTAAGGGGGAAAGAAGAAGAAATCGCAGAAAGAAAGTACAAAGAGGCCGTATATAGTATTAATGCGGGGGCCGGATTCTGAGGTTTTTGATAATTATAATAATCAGTGATACATATAATATTTTTGAAACTTTGTGGGTTGTCGTTTGGGAATGCGGGTACAGGAGAGAAAATTACCCTCCAGGAATTAATAATTAACTTTTAATGACAGAAATCTAATAATCTTAAAAAAATGAAACAGCTTTAACGGTATTCACAGAGAAAAGATAGATGATGGGGGAGGGGGGCACTCGCATCGCTGCTGTCATTTATGTTAAAAGTTTGAATTTTTCCCAATGAGAAGGTCAACAGCTGTGAGTGCATTCAGTGGATGTGATTATTCTCCGCCCACTCAATCAGGAAGCAACTCTGCCCACTTTTGCTTGTGATGTCATAAAGCTGCCCCGCCCAGTTTAGTTTGTGGTGTCATAAAGTTGCCCCGCCCAGTTTTGTCATAAGGTTGTCCTGCCTAATCACTGGGAAACCAGCCCTGTCCAGTTTAGTTTGTGATGTCATAAAGCGGCCCAGCCCAGTTTAGTTTGTGATGTCATAAAGTATCCCCGCCCAGTTTTATCATAAGGTTGTCCTGCCTAAACACTGGGAAACCAGCCCCGTCCAGTTTAGCTTGTGATGTCATAAAGCTGCCCCGCCCAGTTTTGTCATAAGGTTGTCCTGCCTAATCGGGGAAACCAGCCCCGTCTAGTTTAGTTTGTGATGTCATAAAGAGGCCCCGCCCAGGTTAGTTTGTGATGTCATAAAGTTGCCCCGCCCACTTTTGTTTGTGATGTCATCAGTAGCCAAGGCTATAAATACAAGCAACTACTCTTAAACCACTCATTGTTCAGCGGAGCAGGCGAAGACAACATCACAGATATGGAGCTCCTCAGTACTATTTTTGGATGCCTCGGCACCATTATAAATTATTTTTCTATATATTTGCTGGGAGCTCAAACCTCTAAACGCCCTCCCTGAAAAGAACTTGAAGCCCTCCTCTACATGGACATCAATTGCAGAAGATGGAGGAGGCACACAGACCCTCCCTGTCCCATACTCACAGAGTGAGTCTCAGCTCTAGAAGAGCAGATCCGGGCAGGGAGACGACGAGAGACGGCACAGAAAAGAGTCACCTAGACGCCCTAACCGGGGCCAAGAGACCAGTAATGGACAGAACATCTCGAGTGGACTCGTGCCGAAGAAAATGGCCACGGCTCATCTCCGGAAATGAGAAGACTGCAGGCAAATATGAACCGGCTTCTCAAGAAGAATGTGGAGCTGTCCCGGGGCCGAAGAGACGACTCAGAGAGTCTTTAGGATGGATGTGGCGGTCGCACCTAAGGGTATGATGATAGTGAGGGTCTTCTCCAATATAACCAGGGGACGGAGATGTGTAAAATAAAGACAACAAAAAATAGTGCAGTGTGTCTTATGGAACCAACGTGAGTAATTATAAGAAGAAGGAGAAGAGGAAGAAGAAGAAGAATATAAGATACATATAAGATAAATCTAGCTGTGTTGTAGCGGCGTGGGCAGTGTAACCCCTGCCTGTGGGCGCTCTTGCAGGTGAGGCTTCTTCTGATTGAATGCTTGGGACACAGGTTTCATAGTCAATAATGTTAGAAATATAATAAGCTAATAAAAGTTGTTCAGTTCTCATCAGCATGGGTGGTATTTTCAAGATAAGTGACATAATTATTATTATTATTATTTGTTTAGCGCTTACAGCTTACAGTCTACATTTGTTGTATTTTATGCGATGAAATCTTTTATTTATACTCTTTATTTAGTTGATTTAAATCTTTCTACTTTCAGACAGCATTTGGTTTACTTGGCATAATCTTTTTTATTGTTTCATAGGATATCCCGATATTTTTGTATTAGTCTTTTTAACGGCTTTGCTTTTGTTGTTGTAGTTGGTATTTTTTTGTAGGGTTTGTTTCTTCTTTATGAGATCTTCTCAATTTCAATGTTCAATCGGCTTTATTGTAGGATCTTTATTATTCTCAGTATATTTTTTCCAGTCATTTTAAGACAGTTTGCTTGTTGGTTATAGACAGTGGTATCTGTACGATTCCTCCTCGGTCTGGTTAATCGGTTTTTCGGTATACTATCGTTTTTTAAAACTTGTTGTAAATGTTTTCTTCAATGTCAATTTCTAAATCTAAAAATGGAAGCCGGGGAATGACGGTGGATAAGGATCTGCCGTAACTGAGATGTAATTGGGTTTCCAGACACGATTGGCCGGCCTGGTGGTCATTTGTTGTTTTTGTGTATTTGGGATAGGAAAGATATCACTGGGATGGATGGATAGTTAATGTCTATTTAGGTCTATTCTTTTTTATTTAAACTCTGGCTGTTTTTCTTCTCTCTAAAAATGCGGTTAAGTTAATTTAGTGTCGATTTTGGTATCTTGAAGTTGTTCTTCATTCTTATCTTGACTTTTATCCTCTTTTTTCTCTCTGTAGCTATTTTCTCTTGTATCCTCTTTTTTCTCTCTGTAGCTATTTTCTCTTGTATCCTCTTTTTTTCTCTCTGTAGCTATTTTCTCTTTTATCTTCTTTTTTTCTCTCTGTAGCTATTTTCTCTTTTATCCTCTTTTTTCTCTCTGTAGCTATTTTCTCTTTTATCCTCTTTTTTTCTCTCTGTAGCTATTTTCTTGGTGCGGAAAATACCATCCATGCTGCTGAGGATTTAGCGACCTTTATATAATTATTTAATAAAATACACTTAAGTAGAATCCCGGGACCTGGGACCTGGGTATACGATCAGAAGGAGCCTCATCCACGAGAACGCTCACCGGCGGGGGTCACACCGCCCTCGCTGTTACAGCAGAGCTTTATTTATCTTATATTCTTCTTCTTATAATTATTCACCTGGGCTCCATAAGACACCCTGCGCAATTATTCATTTTTTCTTCATTTTACACAACTCCGTCCCCTGGTTTATTGGAAGACCCTTTCAGTCATGATACCCATCCTAAATATGCAGCGCTTAACACCTAAACAGCTTCAATCGATTAAAACCACCAACCTCTGCATCAAAGAGCTTCTGAATCCAAGGAGAAATCCGATTGCCATTTGGAGTCAAGAAGGAATTTTTTCCCCTGATGGCAGAACTGAAAGCAGCTTAATCAGGGGGTTTTTTTGCCTTCTTTTGGGTCAGGAGTAGGAAGGTTGGGCAGAAAGGTTGAGCCTTATGTACTATGTGGCCAATAAAGCTCTCTTATAAATAAAATGTACGGATCCTGAGATTTCTTTTCACATAATTATTCTGTGTATAGATAACGTGATACGCGTCGAAATACTTCAATCTCATCGCGACAGACTCTGGGGTGATTTTCAGTGTAATGGGGCAAATTCTTAAGGTCTCTTAAGGGGGAAAGAAGAAGAAATCGCAGAAAGAAAGTACAAAGAGGCCGTATATAGTATTAATGCGGGGGCCGGATTCTGAGGTTTTTGATAATTATAATAATCAGTGATACATATAATATTTTTGAAACTTTGTGGGTTGTCGTTTGGGAATGCGGGTACAGGAGAGAAAATTACCCTCCAGGAATTAATAATTAACTTTTAATGACAGAAATCTAATAATCTTAAAAAAATGAAACAGCTTTAACGGTATTCACAGAGAAAAGATAGATGATGGGGGAGGGGGGCACTCGCATCGCTGCTGTCATTTATGTTAAAAGTTTGAATTTTTCCCAATGAGAAGGTCAACAGCTGTGAGTGCATTCAGTGGATGTGATTATTCTCCGCCCACTCAATCAGGAAGCAACTCTGCCCACTTTTGCTTGTGATGTCATAAAGCTGCCCCGCCCAGTTTAGTTTGTGGTGTCATAAAGTTGCCCCGCCCAGTTTTGTCATAAGGTTGTCCTGCCTAATCACTGGGAAACCAGCCCTGTCCAGTTTAGTTTGTGATGGCATAAAGCGGCCCAGCCCAGTTTAGTTTGTGATGTCATAAAGTATCCCCGCCCAGTTTTATCATAAGGTTGTCCTGCCTAAACACTGGGAAACCAGCCCCGTCCAGTTTAGCTTGTGATGTCATAAAGCTGCCCCGCCCAGTTTTGTCATAAGGTTGTCCTGCCTAATCGGGGAAACCAGCCCCGTCTAGTTTAGTTTGTGATGTCATAAAGCGGCCCCGCCCAGGTTAGTTTGTGATGTCATAAAGTTGCCCCGCCCACTTTTGTTTGTGATGTCATCAGTAGCCAAGGCTATAAATACAAGCAACTACTCTTAAACCACTCATTGTTCAGCGGAGCAGGCGAAGACAACATCACAGATATGGAGCTCCTCAGTACTATTTTTGGATGCCTCGGCACCATTATAAATTATTTTTCTATATATTTGCTGGGAGCTCAAACCTCTAAACGCCCTCCCTGAAAAGAACTTGAAGCCCTCCTCTACATGGACATCAATTGCAGAAGATGGAGGAGGCACACAGACCCTCCCTGTCCCATACTCACAGAGTGAGTCTCAGCTCTAGAAGAGCAGATCCGGGCAGGGAGACGACGAGAGACGGCACAGAAAAGAGTCACCTAGATGCCCTAACCGGGGCCAAGAGACCAGTAATGGACAGAACATCTCGAGTGGACTCGTGCCGAAGAAAATGGCCACGGCTCATCTCCGGAAATGAGAAGACTGCAGGCAAATATGAACCGGCTTCTCAAGAAGAATGTGGAGCTGTCCCGGGGCCGAAGAGACGACTCAGAGAGTCTTTAGGATGGATGTGGCGGTCGCACCTAAGGGTATGATGATAGTGAGGGTCTTCTCCAATATAACCAGGGGACGGAGATGTGTAAAATAAAGACAACAAAAAATAGTGCAGTGTGTCTTATGGAACCAACGTGAGTAATTATAAGAAGAAGGAGAAGAGGAAGAAGAATATAAGATACATATAAGATAAATCTAGCTGTGTTGTAGCGGCGTGGGCAGTGTAACCCCTGCCTGTGGGCGCTCTTGCAGGTGAGGCTTCTTCTGATTGAATGCTTGGGACACAGGTTTCATAGTCAATAATGTTAGAGATATAATAAGCTAATAAAAGTTGTTCAGTTCTCATGAGCATGGGTGGTATTTTCAAGATAAGTGACATAATTATTATTATTATTATTTGTTTAGCGCTTACAGCTTACAGTCTACATTTGTTGTATTTTATGCGATGAAATCTTTTATTTATACTCTTTATTTAGTTGATTTAAATCTTTCTACTTTCAGACAGCATTTGGTTTACTTGGCATAATCTTTTTTATTGTTTCATAGGATATCCCGATATTTTTGTATTAGTCTTTTTAACGGCTTTGCTTTTGTTGTTGTAGTTGGTATTTTTTTGTAGGGTTTGTTTCTTCTTTATGAGATCTTCTCAATTTCAATGTTCAATCGGCTTTATTGTAGGATCTTTATTATTCTCAGTATATTTTTTCCAGTCATTTTAAGACAGTTTGCTTGTTGGTTATAGACAGTGGTATCTGTACGATTCCTCCTCGGTCTGGTTAATCGGTTTTTCGGTATACTATCGTTTTTTAAAACTTGTTGTAAATGTTTTCTTCAATGTCAATTTCTAAATCTAAAAATGGAAGCCGGGGAATGACGGTGGATAAGGATCTGCCGTAACTGAGATGTAATTGGGTTTCCAGACACGATTGGCCGGCCTGGTGGTCATTTGTTGTTTTTGTGTATTTGGGATAGGAAAGATATCACTGGGATGGATGGATAGTTAATGTCTATTTAGGTCTATTCTTTTTTATTTAAACTCTGGCTGTTTTTCTTCTCTCTAAAAATGCGGTTAAGTTAATTTAGTGTCGATTTTGGTATCTTGAAGTTGTTCTTCATTCTTATCTTGACTTTTATCCTCTTTTTTCTCTCTGTAGCTATTTTCTCTTGTATCCTCTTTTTTCTCTCTGTAGCTATTTTCTCTTGTATCCTCTTTTTTTCTCTCTGTAGCTATTTTCTCTTTTATCTTCTTTTTTTCTCTCTGTAGCTATTTTCTCTTTTATCCTCTTTTTTCTCTCTGTAGCTATTTTCTCTTTTATCCTCTTTTTTTCTCTCTGTAGCTATTTTCTTGGTGCGGAAAATACCATCCATGCTGCTGAGGATTTAGCGACCTTTATATAATTATTTAATAAAATACACTTAAGTAGAATCCCGGGACCTGGGACCTGGGTATACGATCAGAAGGAGCCTCATCCACGAGAACGCTCACCGGCGGGGGTCACACCGCCCTCGCTGTTACAGCAGAGCTTTATTTATCTTATATTCTTCTTCTTATAATTATTCACCTGGGCTCCATAAGACACCCTGCGCAATTATTCATTTTTTCTTCATTTTACACAACTCCGTCCCCTGGTTTATTGGAAGACCCTTTCAGTCATGATACCCATCCTAAATATGCAGCGCTTAACACCTAAACAGCTTCAATCGATTAAAACCACCAACCTCTGCATCAAAGAGCTTCTGAATCCAAGGAGAAATCCGATTGCCATTTGGAGTCAAGAAGGAATTTTTTCCCCTGATGGCAGAACTGAAAGCAGCTTAATCAGGGGTTTTTTTTGCCTTCTTTTGGGTCAGGAGTAGGAAGGTTGGGCAGAAAGGTTGAGCCTTATGTACTATGTGGCCAATAAAGCTCTCTTATAAATAAAATGTACGGATCCTGAGATTTCTTTTCACATAATTATTCTGTGTATAGATAACGTGATACGCGTCGAAATACTTCAATCTCATCGCGACAGACTCTGGGGTGATTTTCAGTGTAATGGGGCAAATTCTTAAGGTCTCTTAAGGGGGAAAGAAGAAGAAATCGCAGAAAGAAAGTACAAAGAGGCCGTATATAGTATTAATGCGGGGGCCGGATTCTGAGGTTTTTGATAATTATAATAATCAGTGATACATATAATATTTTTGAAACTTTGTGGGTTGTCGTTTGGGAATGCGGGTACAGGAGAGAAAATTACCCTCCAGGAATTAATAATTAACTTTTAATGACAGAAATCTAATAATCTTAAAAAAATGAAACAGCTTTAACGGTATTCACAGAGAAAAGATAGATGATGGGGGAGGGGGGCACTCGCATCGCTGCTGTCATTTATGTTAAAAGTTTGAATTTTTCCCAATGAGAAGGTCAACAGCTGTGAGTGCATTCAGTGGATGTGATTATTCTCCGCCCACTCAATCAGGAAGCAACTCTGCCCACTTTTGCTTGTGATGTCATAAAGCTGCCCCGCCCAGTTTAGTTTGTGGTGTCATAAAGTTGCCCCGCCCAGTTTTGTCATAAGGTTGTCCTGCCTAATCACTGGGAAACCAGCCCTGTCCAGTTTAGTTTGTGATGTCATAAAGAGGCCCCGCCCAGGTTAGTTTGTGATGTCATAAAGTTGCCCCGCCCAGTTTTATCATAAGGTTGTCCTGCCTAAACACTGGGAAACCAGCCCCGTCCAGTTTAGCTTGTGATGTCATAAAGCTGCCCCGCCCAGTTTTGTCATAAGGTTGTCCTGCCTAATCGGGGAAACCAGCCCCGTCTAGTTTAGTTTGTGATGTCATAAAGAGGCCCCGCCCAGGTTAGTTTGTGATGTCATAAAGTTGCCCCGCCCACTTTTGTTTGTGATGTCATCAGTAGCCAAGGCTATAAATACAAGCAACTACTCTTAAACCACTCATTGTTCAGCGGAGCAGGCGAAGACAACATCACAGATATGGAGCTCCTCAGTACTATTTTTGGATGCCTCGGCACCATTATAAATTATTTTTCTATATATTTGCTGGGAGCTCAAACCTCTAAACGCCCTCCCTGAAAAGAACTTGAAGCCCTCCTCTACATGGACATCAATTGCAGAAGATGGAGGAGGCACACAGACCCTCCCTGTCCCATACTCACAGAGTGAGTCTCAGCTCTAGAAGAGCAGATCCGGGCAGGGAGACGACGAGAGACGGCACAGAAAAGAGTCACCTAGACGCCCTAACCGGGGCCAAGAGACCAGTAATGGACAGAACATCTCGAGTGGACTCGTGCCGAAGAAAATGGCCACGGCTCATCTCCGGAAATGAGAAGACTGCAGGCAAATATGAACCGGCTTCTCAAGAAGAATGTGGAGCTGTCCCGGGGCCGAAGAGACGACTCAGAGAGTCTTTAGGATGGATGTGGCGGTCGCACCTAAGGGTATGATGATAGTGAGGGTCTTCTCCAATATAACCAGGGGACGGAGATGTGTAAAATAAAGACAACAAAAAATAGTGCAGTGTGTCTTATGGAACCAACGTGAGTAATTATAAGAAGAAGGAGAAGAGGAAGAAGAAGAAGAATATAAGATACATATAAGATAAATCTAGCTGTGTTGTAGCGGCGTGGGCAGTGTAACCCCTGCCTGTGGGCGCTCTTGCAGGTGAGGCTTCTTCTGATTGAATGCTTGGGACACAGGTTTCATAGTCAATAATGTTAGAGATATAATAAGCTAATAAAAGTTGTTCAGTTCTCATCAGCATGGGTGGTATTTTCAAGATAAGTGACATAATTATTATTATTATTATTTGTTTAGCGCTTACAGCTTACAGTCTACATTTGTTGTATTTTATGCGATGAAATCTTTTATGTATACTCTTTATTTAGTTGATTTAAATCTTTCTACTTTCAGACAGCATTTGGTTTACTTGGCATAATCTTTTTTATTGTTTCATAGGATATCCCGATATTTTTGTATTAGTCTTTTTAACGGCTTTGCTTTTGTTGTTGTAGTTGGTATTTTTTTGTAGGGTTTGTTTCTTCTTTATGAGATCTTCTCAATTTCAATGTTCAATCGGCTTTATTGTAGGATCTTTATTATTCTCAGTATATTTTTTCCAGTCATTTTAAGACAGTTTGCTTGTTGGTTATAGACAGTGGTATCTGTACGATTCCTCCTCGGTCTGGTTAATCGGTTTTTCGGTATACTATCGTTTTTTAAAACTTGTTGTAAATGTTTTCTTCAATGTCAATTTCTAAATCTAAAAATGGAAGCCGGGGAATGACGGTGGATAAGGATCTGCCGTAACTGAGATGTAATTGGGTTTCCAGACACGATTGGCCGGCCTGGTGGTCATTTGTTGTTTTTGTGTATTTGGGATAGGAAAGATATCACTGGGATGGATGGATAGTTAATGTCTATTTAGGTCTATTCTTTTTTATTTAAACTCTGGCTGTTTTTCTTCTCTCTAAAAATGCGGTTAAGTTAATTTAGTGTCGATTTTGGTATCTTGAAGTTGTTCTTCATTCTTATCTTGACTTTTATCCTCTTTTTTCTCTCTGTAGCTATTTTCTCTTGTATCCTCTTTTTTCTCTCTGTAGCTATTTTCTCTTGTATCCTCTTTTTTTCTCTCTGTAGCTATTTTCTCTTTTATCTTCTTTTTTTCTCTCTGTAGCTATTTTCTCTTTTATCCTCTTTTTTCTCTCTGTAGCTATTTTCTCTTTTATCCTCTTTTTTTCTCTCTGTAGCTATTTTCTTGGTGCGGAAAATACCATCCATGCTGCTGAGGATTTAGCGACCTTTATATAATTATTTAATAAAATACACTTAAGTAGAATCCCGGGACCTGGGACCTGGGTATACGATCAGAAGGAGCCTCATCCACGAGAACGCTCACCGGCGGGGGTCACACCGCCCTCGCTGTTACAGCAGAGCTTTATTTATCTTATATTCTTCTTCTTATAATTATTCACCTGGGCTCCATAAGACACCCTGCGCAATTATTCATTTTTTCTTCATTTTACACAACTCCGTCCCCTGGTTTATTGGAAGACCCTTTCAGTCATGATACCCATCCTAAATATGCAGCGCTTAACACCTAAACAGCTTCAATCGATTAAAACCACCAACCTCTGCATCAAAGAGCTTCTGAATCCAAGGAGAAATCCGATTGCCATTTGGAGTCAAGAAGGAATTTTTTCCCCTGATGGCAGAACTGAAAGCAGCTTAATCAGGGGGTTTTTTTGCCTTCTTTTGGGTCAGGAGTAGGAAGGTTGGGCAGAAAGGTTGAGCCTTATGTACTATGTGGCCAATAAAGCTCTCTTATAAATAAAATGTACGGATCCTGAGATTTCTTTTCACATAATTATTCTGTGTATAGATAACGTGATACGCGTCGAAATACTTCAATCTCATCGCGACAGACTCTGGGGTGATTTTCAGTGTAATGGGGCAAATTCTTAAGGTCTCTTAAGGGGGAAAGAAGAAGAAATCGCAGAAAGAAAGTACAAAGAGGCCGTATATAGTATTAATGCGGGGGCCGGATTCTGAGGTTTTTGATAATTATAATAATCAGTGATACATATAATATTTTTGAAACTTTGTGGGTTGTCGTTTGGGAATGCGGGTACAGGAGAGAAAATTACCCTCCAGGAATTAATAATTAACTTTTAATGACAGAAATCTAATAATCTTAAAAAAATGAAACAGCTTTAACGGTATTCACAGAGAAAAGATAGATGATGGGGGAGGGGGGCACTCGCATCGCTGCTGTCATTTATGTTAAAAGTTAGAATTTTTCCCAATGAGAAGGTCAACAGCTGTGAGTGCATTCAGTGGATGTGATTATTCTCCGCCCACTCAATCAGGAAGCAACTCTGCCCACTTTTGCTTGTGATGTCATAAAGCTGCCCCGCCCAGTTTAGTTTGTGGTGTCATAAAGTTGCCCCGCCCAGTTTTGTCATAAGGTTGTCCTGCCTAATCACTGGGAAACCAGCCCTGTCCAGTTTAGTTTGTGATGTCATAAAGCGGCCCAGCCCAGTTTAGTTTGTGATGTCATAAAGTATCCCCGCCCAGTTTTATCATAAGGTTGTCCTGCCTAAACACTGGGAAACCAGCCCCGTCCAGTTTAGCTTGTGATGTCATAAAGCTGCCCCGCCCAGTTTTGTCATAAGGTTGTCCTGCCTAATCGGGGAAACCAGCCCCGTCTAGTTTAGTTTGTGATGTCATAAAGCGGCCCCGCCCAGGTTAGTTTGTGATGTCATAAAGTTGCCCCGCCCACTTTTGTTTGTGATGTCATCAGTAGCCAAGGCTATAAATACAAGCAACTACTCTTAAACCACTCATTGTTCAGCGGAGCAGGCGAAGACAACATCACAGATATGGAGCTCCTCAGTACTATTTTTGGATGCCTCGGCTCGGTTTGTTTCTTCTTTATGAGATCTTCTCTATTTAAATGTTCAATCGGCTTTATTGTAGGATCTTTATTATTCTCAGTATATTTTTTCCAGTCATTTTAAGACAGTTTGCTTGTTGGTTATAGACAGTGGTATCTGTACGATTCCTCCTCAGTCTGGTTAATCGGTTTTTCGGTATACTATCGTTTTTTAAAACTTGTTGTAAATGTTTTCTTCAATGTCAATTTCTAAATCTAAAAATGGAAGCCGGGGAATGACGGTGGATAAGGATCTGCCGTAACTGAGATGTAATTGGGTTTCCAGACACGATTGGCCGGCCTGGTGGTCATTTGTTGTTTTTGTGTATTTGGGGTAGGAAAGATATCACTGGGATGGATGGATAGTTAATGTCTATTTAGGTCTATTCTTTTTTATTTAAACTCTGGCTGTTTTTCTTCTCTCTAAAAATGCGGTTAAGTTAATTTAGTGTCGATTTTGGTATCTTGAAGTTGTTCTTCATTCTTATCTTGACTTTTATCCTCTTTTTTCTCTCTGTAGCTATTTTCTCTTGTATCCTCTTTTTTCTCTCTGTAGCTATTTTCTCTTGTATCCTCTTTTTTTCTCTCTGTAGCTATTTTCTCTTTTATCTTCTTTTTTTCTCTCTGTAGCTATTTTCTCTTTTATCCTCTTTTTTCTCTCTGTAGCTATTTTCTCTTTTATCCTCTTTTTTCTCTCTGTAGCTATTTTCTCTTTTATCCTCTTTTTTTCTCTCTGTAGCTATTTTCTTGGTGCGGAAAATACCATCCATGCTGCTGAGGATTTAGCGACCTTTATATAATTATTTAATAAAATACACTTAAGTAGAATCCCGGGACCTGGGACCTGGGTATACGATCAGAAGGAGCCTCATCCACGAGAACGCTCACCGGCGGGGGTCACACCGCCCTCGCTGTTACAGCAGAGCTTTATTTATCTTATATTCTTCTTCTTATAATTATTCACCTGGGCTCCATAAGACACCCTGCGCAATTATTCATTTTTTCTTCATTTTACACAACTCCGTCCCCTGGTTTATTGGAAGACCCTTTCAGTCATGATACCCATCCTAAATATGCAGCGCTTAACACCTAAACAGCTTCAATCGATTAAAACCACCAACCTCTGCATCAAAGAGCTTCTGAATCCAAGGAGAAATCCGATTGCCGTTTGGAGTCAAGAAGGAATTTTTTCCCCTGATTTCAGAACTGAAAGCAGCTTAATCAGGGGGTTTTTTTGCCTTCTTTTGGGTCAGGAGTAGGAAGGTTGGGCAGAAAGGTTGAGCCTTATGTACTATGTGGCCAATAAAGCTCTCTTATAAATAAAATGTACGGATCCTGAGATTTCTTTTCACATAATTATTCTGTGTATAGATAACGTGATACGCGTCGAAATACTTCAATCTCATCGCGACAGACTCTGGGGTGATTTTCAGTGTAATGGGGTAAATTCTTAAGGTCTCTTAAGGGGGAAAGAAGAAGAAATCGCAGAAAGAAAGTACAAAGAGGCCGTATATAGTATTAATGCGGGGGCCGGATTCTGAGGTTTTTGATAATTATAATAATCAGTGATACATATAATATTTTTGAAACTTTGTGGGTTGTCGTTTGGGAATGCGGGTACAGGAGAGAAAATTACCCTCCAGGAATTAATAATTAACTTTTAATGACAGAAATCTAATAATCTTAAAAAAATGAAACAGCTTTAACGGTATTCACAGAGAAAAGATAGATGATGGGGGAGGGGGGCACTCGCATCGCTGCTGTCATTTATGTTAAAAGTTTGAATTTTTCCCAATGAGAAGGTCAACAGCTGTGAGTGCATTCAGTGGATGTGATTATTCTCCGCCCACTCAATCAGGAAGCAACTCTGCCCACTTTTGCTTGTGATGTCATAAAGCTGCCCCGCCCAGTTTAGTTTGTGGTGTCATAAAGTTGCCCCGCCCAGTTTTGTCATAAGGTTGTCCTGCCTAATCACTGGGAAACCAGCCCTGTCCAGTTTAGTTTGTGATGTCATAAAGCGGCCCAGCCCAGTTTAGTTTGTGATGTCATAAAGTATCCCCGCCCAGTTTTATCATAAGGTTGTCCTGCCTAAACACTGGGAAACCAGCCCCGTCCAGTTTAGCTTGTGATGTCATAAAGCTGCCCCGCCCAGTTTTGTCATAAGGTTGTCCTGCCTAATCGGGGAAACCAGCCCCGTCTAGTTTAGTTTGTGATGTCATAAAGCGGCCCCGCCCAGGTTAGTTTGTGATGTCATAAAGTTGCCCCGCCCACTTTTGTTTGTGATGTCATCAGTAGCCAAGGCTATAAATACAAGCAACTACTCTTAAACCACTCATTGTTCAGCGGAGCAGGCGAAGACAACATCACAGATATGGAGCTCCTCAGTACTATTTTTGGATGCCTCGGCACCATTATAAATTATTTTTCTATATATTTGCTGGGAGCTCAAACCTCTAAACGCCCTCCCTGAAAAGAACTTGAAGCCCTCCTCTACATGGACATCAATTGCAGAAGATGGAGGAGGCACACAGACCCTCCCTGTCCCATACTCACAGAGTGAGTCTCAGCTCTAGAAGAGCAGATCCGGGCAGGGAGACGACGAGAGACGGCACAGAAAAGAGTCACCTAGACGCCCTAACCGGGGCCAAGAGACCAGTAATGGACAGAACATCTCGAGTGGACTCGTGCCGAAGAAAATGGCCACGGCTCATCTCCGGAAATGAGAAGACTGCAGGCAAATATGAACCGGCTTCTCAAGAAGAATGTGGAGCTGTCCCGGCGCCGGAAGAGACGACTCAGAGAGTCTTTAGGATGGATGTGGCGGTCGCACCTAAGGGTATGATGATAGTGAGGGTCTTCTCCAATATAACCAGGGGATGGAGATGTGTAAAATAAAGACAACAAAAAATAGTGCAGTGTGTCTTATGGAACCAACGTGAGTAATTATAAGAAGAAGGAGAAGAGGAAGAAGAAGAAGAATATAAGATACATATAAGATAAATCTAGCTGTGTTGTAGCGGCGTGGGCAGTGTAACCCCTGCCTGTGGGCGCTCTTGCAGGTGAGGCTTCTTCTGATTGAATGCTTGGGACACAGGTTTCATAGTCAATAATGTTAGAGATATAATAAGCTAATAAAAGTTGCTCAGTTCTCATCAGCATGGGTGGTATTTTCAAGATAAGTGACATAAATAATTATTATTATTATTATTTGTTTAGCGCTTACAGCTTACAGTCTACATTTGTTGTATTTTATGCGATGAAATCTTTTATTTATACTCTTTATTTAGTTGATTTAAATCTTTCTACTTTCAGACAGCATTTGGTTTACTTGGCATAATCTTTTTTATTGTTTCATAGGATATCCCGATATTTTTGTATTAGTCTTTTTAACGGCTTTGCTTTTGTTGTTGTAGTTGGTATTTTTTTGTAGGGTTTGTTTCTTCTTTATGAGATCTTCTCAATTTCAATGTTCAATCGGCTTTATTGTAGGATCTTTATTATTCTCAGTATATTTTTTCCAGTCATTTTAAGACAGTTTGCTTGTTGGTTATAGACAGTGGTATCTGTACGATTCCTCCTCGGTCTGGTTAATCGGTTTTTCGGTATACTATCGTTTTTTAAAACTTGTTGTAAATGTTTTCTTCAATGTCAATTTCTAAATCTAAAAATGGAAGCCGGGGAATGACGGTGGATAAGGATCTGCCGTAACTGAGATGTAATTGGGTTTCCAGACACGATTGGCCGGCCTGGTGGTCATTTGTTGTTTTTGTGTATTTGGGGTAGGAAAGATATCACTGGGATGGATGGATAGTTAATGTCTATTTAGGTCTATTCTTTTTTATTTAAACTCTGGCTGTTTTTCTTCTCTCTAAAAATGCGGTTAAGTTAATTTAGTGTCGATTTTGGTATCTTGAAGTTGTTCTTCATTCTTATCTTGACTTTTATCCTCTTTTTTCTCTCTGTAGCTATTTTCTCTTGTATCCTCTTTTTTCTCTCTGTAGCTATTTTCTCTTGTATCCTCTTTTTTTCTCTCTGTAGCTATTTTCTCTTTTATCTTCTTTTTTTCTCTCTGTAGCTATTTTCTCTTTTATCCTCTTTTTTCTCTCTGTAGCTATTTTCTCTTTTATCCTCTTTTTTCTCTCTGTAGCTGTTTTCTCTTTTATCCTCTTTTTTTCTCTCTGTAGCTATTTTCTTGGTGCGGAAAATACCATCCATGCTGCTGAGGATTTAGCGACCTTTATATAATTATTTAATAAAATACACTTAAGTAGAATCCCGGGACCTGGGACCTGGGTATACGATCAGAAGGAGCCTCATCCACGAGAACGCTCACCGGCGGGGGTCACACCGCCCTCGCTGTTACAGCAGAGCTTTATTTATCTTATATTCTTCTTCTTATAATTATTCACCTGGGCTCCATAAGACACCCTGCGCAATTATTCATTTTTTCTTCATTTTACACAACTCCGTCCCCTGGTTTATTGGAAGACCCTTTCAGTCATGATACCCATCCTAAATATGCAGCGCTTAACACCTAAACAGCTTCAATCGATTAAAACCACCAACCTCTGCATCAAAGAGCTTCTGAATCCAAGGAGAAATCCGATTGCCGTTTGGAGTCAAGAAGGAATTTTTTCCCCTGATTTCAGAACTGAAAGCAGCTTAATCAGGGGGTTTTTTTGCCTTCTTTTGGGTCAGGAGTAGGAAGGTTGGGCAGAAAGGTTGAGCCTTATGTACTATGTGGCCAATAAAGCTCTCTTATAAATAAAATGTACGGATCCTGAGATTTCTTTTCACATAATTATTCTGTGTATAGATAACGTGATACGCGTCGAAATACTTCAATCTCATCGCGACAGACTCTGGGGTGATTTTCAGTGTAATGGGGCAAATTCTTAAGGTCTCTTAAGGGGGAAAGAAGAAGAAATCGCAGAAAGAAAGTACAAAGAGGCCGTATATAGTATTAATGCGGGGGCCGGATTCTGAGGTTTTTGATAATTATAATAATCAGTGATACATATAATATTTTTGAAACTTTGTGGGTTGTCGTTTGGGAATGCGGGTACAGGAGAGAAAATTACCCTCCAGGAATTAATAATTAACTTTTAATGACAGAAATCTAATAATCTTAAAAAAATGAAACAGCTTTAACGGTATTCACAGAGAAAAGATAGATGATGGGGGAGGGGGGCACTCGCATCGCTGCTGTCATTTATGTTAAAAGTTAGAATTTTTCCCAATGAGAAGGTCAACAGCTGTGAGTGCATTCAGTGGATGTGATTATTCTCCGCCCACTCAATCAGGAAGCAACTCTGCCCACTTTTGCTTGTGATGTCATAAAGCTGCCCCGCCCAGTTTAGTTTGTGGTGTCATAAAGTTGCCCCGCCCAGTTTTGTCATAAGGTTGTCCTGCCTAATCACTGGGAAACCAGCCCTGTCCAGTTTAGTTTGTGATGTCATAAAGCGGCCCAGCCCAGTTTAGTTTGTGATGTCATAAAGTATCCCCGCCCAGTTTTATCATAAGGTTGTCCTGCCTAAACACTGGGAAACCAGCCCCGTCCAGTTTAGCTTGTGATGTCATAAAGCTGCCCCGCCCAGTTTTGTCATAAGGTTGTCCTGCCTAATCGGGGAAACCAGCCCCGTCTAGTTTAGTTTGTGATGTCATAAAGCGGCCCCGCCCAGTTTAGTTTGTGATGTCATAAAGTTGCCCCCCCACTTTTGTTTGTGATGTCATCAGTAGCCAAGGCTATAAATACAAGCAACTACTCTTAAACCACTCATTGTTCAGCGGAGCAGGCGAAGACAACATCACAGATATGGAGCTCCTCAGTACTATTTTTGGATGCCTCGGCACCATTATAAATTATTTTTCTATATATTTGCTGGGAGCTCAAACCTCTAAACGCCCTCCCTGAAAAGAACTTGAAGCCCTCCTCTACATGGACATCAATTGCAGAAGATGGAGGAGGCACACAGACCCTCCCTGTCCCATACTCACAGAGTGAGTCTCAGCTCTAGAAGAGCAGATCCGGGCAGGGAGACGACGAGAGACGGCACAGAAAAGAGTCACCTAGACGCCCTAACCGGGGCCAAGAGACCAGTAATGGACAGAACATCTCGAGTGGACTCGTGCCGAAGAAAATGGCCACGGCTCATCTCCGGAAATGAGAAGACTGCAGGCAAATATGAACCGGCTTCTCAAGAAGAATGTGGAGCTGTCCCGGCGCCGGAAGAGACGACTCAGAGAGTCTTTAGGATGGATGTGGCGGTCGCACCTAAGGGTATGATGATAGTGAGGGTCTTCTCCAATATAACCAGGGGACGGAGATGTGTAAAATAAAGACAACAAAAAATAGTGCAGTGTGTCTTATGGAACCAACGTGAGTAATTATAAGAAGAAGGAGAAGAGGAAGAAGAAGAAGAATATAAGATACATATAAGATAAATCTAGCTGTGTTGTAGCGGCGTGGGCAGTGTAACCCCTGCCTGTGGGCGCTCTTGCAGGTGAGGCTTCTTCTGATTGAATGCTTGGGACACAGGTTTCATAGTCAATAATGTTAGAGATATAATAAGCTAATAAAAGTTGCTCAGTTCTCATCAGCATGGGTGGTATTTTCAAGATAAGTGACATAATTATTATTATTATTATTTGTTTTATATTCCGTAGCGCTTACAGCTTACAGTCTACATTTGTTGTATTTTATGCGATGAAATCTTTTATTTATACTCTTTATTTAGTTGATTTAAATCTTTCTACTTTCAGACAGCATTTGGTTTACTTGGCATAATCTTTTTTATTGTTTCATAGGATATCCCGATATTTTTGTATTAGTCTTTTTAACGGCTTTGCTTTTGTTGTTGTAGTTGGTATTTTTTTGTAGGGTTTGTTTCTTCTTTATGAGATCTTCTCTATTTAAATGTTCAATCGGCTTTATTGTAGGATCTTTATTATTCTCAGTATATTTTTTCCAGTCATTTTAAGACAGTTTGCTTGTTGGTTATAGACAGTGGTATCTGTACGATTCCTCCTCAGTCTGGTTAATCGGTTTTTCGGTATACTATCGTTTTTTAAAACTTGTTGTAAATGTTTTCTTCAATGTCAATTTCTAAATCTAAAAATGGAAGCCGGGGAATGACGGTGGATAAGGATCTGCCGTAACTGAGATGTAATTGGGTTTCCAGACACGATTGGCCGGCCTGGTGGTCATTTGTTGTTTTTGTGTATTTGGGGTAGGAAAGATATCACTGGGATGGATGGATAGTTAATGTCTATTTAGGTCTATTCTTTTTTATTTAAACTCTGGCTGTTTTTCTTCTCTCTAAAAATGCGGTTAAGTTAATTTAGTGTCGATTTTGGTATCTTGAAGTTGTTCTTCATTCTTATCTTGACTTTTATCCTCTTTTTTCTCTCTGTAGCTATTTTCTCTTGTATCCTCTTTTTTCTCTCTGTAGCTATTTTCTCTTGTATCCTCTTTTTTTCTCTCTGTAGCTATTTTCTCTTTTATCTTCTTTTTTTCTCTCTGTAGCTATTTTCTCTTTTATCCTCTTTTTTCTCTCTGTAGCTATTTTCTCTTTTATCCTCTTTTTTCTCTCTGTAGCTATTTTCTCTTTTATCCTCTTTTTTTCTCTCTGTAGCTATTTTCTTGGTGCGGAAAATACCATCCATGCTGCTGAGGATTTAGCGACCTTTATATAATTATTTAATAAAATACACTTAAGTAGAATCCCGGGACCTGGGACCTGGGTATACGATCAGAAGGAGCCTCATCCACGAGAACGCTCACCGGCGGGGGTCACACCGCCCTCGCTGTTACAGCAGAGCTTTATTTATCTTATATTCTTCTTCTTATAATTATTCACCTGGGCTCCATAAGACACCCTGCGCAATTATTCATTTTTTCTTCATTTTACACAACTCCGTCCCCTGGTTTATTGGAAGACCCTTTCAGTCATGATACCCATCCTAAATATGCAGCGCTTAACACCTAAACAGCTTCAATCGATTAAAACCACCAACCTCTGCATCAAAGAGCTTCTGAATCCAAGGAGAAATCCGATTGCCGTTTGGAGTCAAGAAGGAATTTTTTCCCCTGATTTCAGAACTGAAAGCAGCTTAATCAGGGGTTTTTTTTGCCTTCTTTTGGGTCAGGAGTAGGAAGGTTGGGCAGAAAGGTTGAGCCTTATGTACTATGTGGCCAATAAAGCTCTCTTATAAATAAAATGTACGGATCCTGAGATTTCTTTTCACATAATTATTCTGTGTATAGATAACGTGATACGCGTCGAAATACTTCAATCTCATCGCGACAGACTCTGGGGTGATTTTCAGTGTAATGGGGCAAATTCTTAAGGTCTCTTAAGGGGGAAAGAAGAAGAAATCGCAGAAAGAAAGTACAAAGAGGCCGTATATAGTATTAATGCGGGGGCCGGATTCTGAGGTTTTTGATAATTATAATAATCAGTGATACATATAATATTTTTGAAACTTTGTGGGTTGTCGTTTGGGAATGCGGATACAGGAGAGAAAATTACCCTCCAGGAAGTAATAATTAACTTTTAATGACAGAAATCTAATAATCTTAAAAAAATGAAACAGCTTTAACGGTATTCACAGAGAAAAGATAGATGATGGGGGAGGGGGGCACTCGCATCGCTGCTGTCATTTATGTTAAAAGTTTGAATTTTTCCCAATGAGAAGGTCAACAGCTGTGAGTGCATTCAGTGGATGTGATTATTCTCCGCCCACTCAATCAGGAAGCAACTCTGCCCACTTTTGCTTGTGATGTCATAAAGCTGCCCCGCCCAGTTTAGTTTGTGGTGTCATAAAGTTGCCCCGCCCAGTTTTGTCATAAGGTTGTCCTGCCTAATCACTGGGAAACCAGCCCTGTCCAGTTTAGTTTGTGATGTCATAAAGCGGCCCAGCCCAGTTTAGTTTGTGATGTCATAAAGTATCCCCGCCCAGTTTTATCATAAGGTTGTCCTGCCTAAACACTGGGAAACCAGCCCCGTCCAGTTTAGCTTGTGATGTCATAAAGCTGCCCCGCCCAGTTTTGTCATAAGGTTGTCCTGCCTAATCGGGGAAACCAGCCCCGTCTAGTTTAGTTTGTGATGTCATAAAGCGGCCCCGCCCAGGTTAGTTTGTGATGTCATAAAGTTGCCCCGCCCACTTTTGTTTGTGATGTCATCAGTAGCCAAGGCTATAAATACAAGCAACTACTCTTAAACCACTCATTGTTCAGCGGAGCAGGCGAAGACAACATCACAGATATGGAGCTCCTCAGTACTATTTTTGGATGCCTCGGCACCATTATAAATTATTTTTCTATATATTTGCTGGGAGCTCAAACCTCTAAACGCCCTCCCTGAAAAGAACTTGAAGCCCTCCTCTACATGGACATCAATTGCAGAAGATGGAGGAGGCACACAGACCCTCCCTGTCCCATACTCACAGAGTGAGTCTCAGCTCTAGAAGAGCAGATCCGGGCAGGGAGACGACGAGAGACGGCACAGAAAAGAGTCACCTAGACGCCCTAACCGGGGCCAAGAGACCAGTAATGGACAGAACATCTCGAGTGGACTCGTGCCGAAGAAAATGGCCACGGCTCATCTCCGGAAATGAGAAGACTGCAGGCAAATATGAACCGGCTTCTCAAGAAGAATGTGGAGCTGTCCCGGCGCCGGAAGAGACGACTCAGAGAGTCTTTAGGATGGATGTGGCGGTCGCACCTAAGGGTATGATGATAGTGAGGGTCTTCTCCAATATAACCAGGGGATGGAGATGTGTAAAATAAAGACAACAAAAAATAGTGCAGTGTGTCTTATGGAACCAACGTGAGTAATTATAAGAAGAAGGAGAAGAGGAAGAAGAAGAAGAATATAAGATACATATAAGATAAATCTAGCTGTGTTGTAGCGGCGTGGGCAGTGTAACCCCTGCCTGTGGGCGCTCTTGCAGGTGAGGCTTCTTCTGATTGAATGCTTGGGACACAGGTTTCATAGTCAATAATGTTAGAGATATAATAAGCTAATAAAAGTTGCTCAGTTCTCATCAGCATGGGTGGTATTTTCAAGATAAGTGACATAAATAATTATTATTATTATTATTTGTTTAGCGCTTACAGCTTACAGTCTACATTTGTTGTATTTTATGCGATGAAATCTTTTATTTATACTCTTTATTTAGTTGATTTAAATCTTTCTACTTTCAGACAGCATTTGGTTTACTTGGCATAATCTTTTTTATTGTTTCATAGGATATCCCGATATTTTTGTATTAGTCTTTTTAACGGCTTTGCTTTTGTTGTTGTAGTTGGTATTTTTTTGTAGGGTTTGTTTCTTCTTTATGAGATCTTCTCAATTTCAATGTTCAATCGGCTTTATTGTAGGATCTTTATTATTCTCAGTATATTTTTTCCAGTCATTTTAAGACAGTTTGCTTGTTGGTTATAGACAGTGGTATCTGTACGATTCCTCCTCGGTCTGGTTAATCGGTTTTTCGGTA
This sequence comes from Sceloporus occidentalis, assembly GCA_023333645.1. NCBI lineage: Eukaryota > Metazoa > Chordata > Lepidosauria > Squamata > Phrynosomatidae > Sceloporus > Sceloporus occidentalis. The sequence goes on along the minus strand of JALMGF010000095.1, from coordinate 18,569 downwards.
TACTATCGTTTTTTAAAACTTGTTGTAAATGTTTTCTTCAATGTCAATTTCTAAATCTAAAAATGGAAGCCGGGGAATGACGGTGGATAAGGATCTGCCGTAACTGAGATGTAATTGGGTTTCCAGACACGATTGGCCGGCCTGGTGGTCATTTGTTGTTTTTGTGTATTTGGGGTAGGAAAGATATCACTGGGATGGATGGATAGTTAATGTCTATTTAGGTCTATTCTTTTTTATTTAAACTCTGGCTGTTTTTCTTCTCTCTAAAAATGCGGTTAAGTTAATTTAGTGTCGATTTTGGTATCTTGAAGTTGTTCTTCATTCTTATCTTGACTTTTATCCTCTTTTTTCTCTCTGTAGCTATTTTCTCTTGTATCCTCTTTTTTCTCTCTGTAGCTATTTTCTCTTGTATCCTCTTTTTTTCTCTCTGTAGCTATTTTCTCTTTTATCTTCTTTTTTTCTCTCTGTAGCTATTTTCTCTTTTATCCTCTTTTTTCTCTCTGTAGCTATTTTCTCTTTTATCCTCTTTTTTCTCTCTGTAGCTGTTTTCTCTTTTATCCTCTTTTTTTCTCTCTGTAGCTATTTTCTTGGTGCGGAAAATACCATCCATGCTGCTGAGGATTTAGCGACCTTTATATAATTATTTAATAAAATACACTTAAGTAGAATCCCGGGACCTGGGACCTGGGTATACGATCAGAAGGAGCCTCATCCACGAGAACGCTCACCGGCGGGGGTCACACCGCCCTCGCTGTTACAGCAGAGCTTTATTTATCTTATATTCTTCTTCTTATAATTATTCACCTGGGCTCCATAAGACACCCTGCGCAATTATTCATTTTTTCTTCATTTTACACAACTCCGTCCCCTGGTTTATTGGAAGACCCTTTCAGTCATGATACCCATCCTAAATATGCAGCGCTTAACACCTAAACAGCTTCAATCGATTAAAACCACCAACCTCTGCATCAAAGAGCTTCTGAATCCAAGGAGAAATCCGATTGCCGTTTGGAGTCAAGAAGGAATTTTTTCCCCTGATTTCAGAACTGAAAGCAGCTTAATCAGGGGGTTTTTTTGCCTTCTTTTGGGTCAGGAGTAGGAAGGTTGGGCAGAAAGGTTGAGCCTTATGTACTATGTGGCCAATAAAGCTCTCTTATAAATAAAATGTACGGATCCTGAGATTTCTTTTCACATAATTATTCTGTGTATAGATAACGTGATACGCGTCGAAATACTTCAATCTCATCGCGACAGACTCTGGGGTGATTTTCAGTGTAATGGGGCAAATTCTTAAGGTCTCTTAAGGGGGAAAGAAGAAGAAATCGCAGAAAGAAAGTACAAAGAGGCCGTATATAGTATTAATGCGGGGGCCGGATTCTGAGGTTTTTGATAATTATAATAATCAGTGATACATATAATATTTTTGAAACTTTGTGGGTTGTCGTTTGGGAATGCGGGTACAGGAGAGAAAATTACCCTCCAGGAATTAATAATTAACTTTTAATGACAGAAATCTAATAATCTTAAAAAAATGAAACAGCTTTAACGGTATTCACAGAGAAAAGATAGATGATGGGGGAGGGGGGCACTCGCATCGCTGCTGTCATTTATGTTAAAAGTTTGAATTTTTCCCAATGAGAAGGTCAACAGCTGTGAGTGCATTCAGTGGATGTGATTATTCTCCGCCCACTCAATCAGGAAGCAACTCTGCCCACTTTTGCTTGTGATGTCATAAAGCTGCCCCGCCCAGTTTAGTTTGTGGTGTCATAAAGTTGCCCCGCCCAGTTTTGTCATAAGGTTGTCCTGCCTAATCACTGGGAAACCAGCCCTGTCCAGTTTAGTTTGTGATGTCATAAAGCGGCCCAGCCCAGTTTAGTTTGTGATGTCATAAAGTATCCCCGCCCAGTTTTATCATAAGGTTGTCCTGCCTAAACACTGGGAAACCAGCCCCGTCCAGTTTAGCTTGTGATGTCATAAAGCTGCCCCGCCCAGTTTTGTCATAAGGTTGTCCTGCCTAATCGGGGAAACCAGCCCTGTCTAGTTTAGTTTGTGATGTCATAAAGCGGCCCCGCCCAGGTTAGTTTGTGATGTCATAAAGTTGCCCCGCCCACTTTTGTTTGTGATGTCATCAGTAGCCAAGGCTATAAATACAAGCAACTACTCTTAAACCACTCATTGTTCAGCGGAGCAGGCGAAGACAACATCACAGATATGGAGCTCCTCAGTACTATTTTTGGATGCCTCGGCACCATTATAAATTATTTTTCTATATATTTGCTGGGAGCTCAAACCTCTAAACGCCCTCCCTGAAAAGAACTTGAAGCCCTCCTCTACATGGACATCAATTGCAGAAGATGGAGGAGGCACACAGACCCTCCCTGTCCCATACTCACAGAGTGAGTCTCAGCTCTAGAAGAGCAGATCCGGGCAGGGAGACGACGAGAGACGGCACAGAAAAGAGTCACCTAGACGCCCTAACCGGGGCCAAGAGACCAGTAATGGACAGAACATCTCGAGTGGACTCGTGCCGAAGAAAATGGCCACGGCTCATCTCCGGAAATGAGAAGACTGCAGGCAAATATGAACCGGCTTCTCAAGAAGAATGTGGAGCTGTCCCGGCGCCGGAAGAGACGACTCAGAGAGTCTTTAGGATGGATGTGGCGGTCGCACCTAAGGGTATGATGATAGTGAGGGTCTTCTCCAATATAACCAGGGGATGGAGATGTGTAAAATAAAGACAACAAAAAATAGTGCAGTGTGTCTTATGGAACCAACGTGAGTAATTATAAGAAGAAGGAGAAGAGGAAGAAGAAGAAGAATATAAGATACATATAAGATAAATCTAGCTGTGTTGTAGCGGCGTGGGCAGTGTAACCCCTGCCTGTGGGCGCTCTTGCAGGTGAGGCTTCTTCTGATTGAATGCTTGGGACACAGGTTTCATAGTCAATAATGTTAGAGATATAATAAGCTAATAAAAGTTGCTCAGTTCTCATCAGCATGGGTGGTATTTTCAAGATAAGTGACATAAATAATTATTATTATTATTATTTGTTTAGCGCTTACAGCTTACAGTCTACATTTGTTGTATTTTATGCGATGAAATCTTTTATTTATACTCTTTATTTAGTTGATTTAAATCTTTCTACTTTCAGACAGCATTTGGTTTACTTGGCATAATCTTTTTTATTGTTTCATAGGATATCCCGATATTTTTGTATTAGTCTTTTTAACGGCTTTGCTTTTGTTGTTGTAGTTGGTATTTTTTTGTAGGGTTTGTTTCTTCTTTATGAGATCTTCTCAATTTCAATGTTCAATCGGCTTTATTGTAGGATCTTTATTATTCTCAGTATATTTTTTCCAGTCATTTTAAGACAGTTTGCTTGTTGGTTATAGACAGTGGTATCTGTACGATTCCTCCTCGGTCTGGTTAATCGGTTTTTCGGTATACTATCGTTTTTTAAAACTTGTTGTAAATGTTTTCTTCAATGTCAATTTCTAAATCTAAAAATGGAAGCCGGGGAATGACGGTGGATAAGGATCTGCCGTAACTGAGATGTAATTGGGTTTCCAGACACGATTGGCCGGCCTGGTGGTCATTTGTTGTTTTTGTGTATTTGGGGTAGGAAAGATATCACTGGGATGGATGGATAGTTAATGTCTATTTAGGTCTATTCTTTTTTATTTAAACTCTGGCTGTTTTTCTTCTCTCTAAAAATGCGGTTAAGTTAATTTAGTGTCGATTTTGGTATCTTGAAGTTGTTCTTCATTCTTATCTTGACTTTTATCCTCTTTTTTCTCTCTGTAGCTATTTTCTCTTGTATCCTCTTTTTTCTCTCTGTAGCTATTTTCTCTTGTATCCTCTTTTTTTCTCTCTGTAGCTATTTTCTCTTTTATCTTCTTTTTTTCTCTCTGTAGCTATTTTCTCTTTTATCCTCTTTTTTCTCTCTGTAGCTATTTTCTCTTTTATCCTCTTTTTTCTCTCTGTAGCTGTTTTCTCTTTTATCCTCTTTTTTTCTCTCTGTAGCTATTTTCTTGGTGCGGAAAATACCATCCATGCTGCTGAGGATTTAGCGACCTTTATATAATTATTTAATAAAATACACTTAAGTAGAATCCCGGGACCTGGGACCTGGGTATACGATCAGAAGGAGCCTCATCCACGAGAACGCTCACCGGCGGGGGTCACACCGCCCTCGCTGTTACAGCAGAGCTTTATTTATCTTATATTCTTCTTCTTATAATTATTCACCTGGGCTCCATAAGACACCCTGCGCAATTATTCATTTTTTCTTCATTTTACACAACTCCGTCCCCTGGTTTATTGGAAGACCCTTTCAGTCATGATACCCATCCTAAATATGCAGCGCTTAACACCTAAACAGCTTCAATCGATTAAAACCACCAACCTCTGCATCAAAGAGCTTCTGAATCCAAGGAGAAATCCGATTGCCGTTTGGAGTCAAGAAGGAATTTTTTCCCCTGATTTCAGAACTGAAAGCAGCTTAATCAGGGGGTTTTTTTGCCTTCTTTTGGGTCAGGAGTAGGAAGGTTGGGCAGAAAGGTTGAGCCTTATGTACTATGTGGCCAATAAAGCTCTCTTATAAATAAAATGTACGGATCCTGAGATTTCTTTTCACATAATTATTCTGTGTATAGATAACGTGATACGCGTCGAAATACTTCAATCTCATCGCGACAGACTCTGGGGTGATTTTCAGTGTAATGGGGCAAATTCTTAAGGTCTCTTAAGGGGGAAAGAAGAAGAAATCGCAGAAAGAAAGTACAAAGAGGCCGTATATAGTATTAATGCGGGGGCCGGATTCTGAGGTTTTTGATAATTATAATAATCAGTGATACATATAATATTTTTGAAACTTTGTGGGTTGTCGTTTGGGAATGCGGGTACAGGAGAGAAAATTACCCTCCAGGAATTAATAATTAACTTTTAATGACAGAAATCTAATAATCTTAAAAAAATGAAACAGCTTTAACGGTATTCACAGAGAAAAGATAGATGATGGGGGAGGGGGGCACTCGCATCGCTGCTGTCATTTATGTTAAAAGTTAGAATTTTTCCCAATGAGAAGGTCAACAGCTGTGAGTGCATTCAGTGGATGTGATTATTCTCCGCCCACTCAATCAGGAAGCAACTCTGCCCACTTTTGCTTGTGATGTCATAAAGCTGCCCCGCCCAGTTTAGTTTGTGGTGTCATAAAGTTGCCCCGCCCAGTTTTGTCATAAGGTTGTCCTGCCTAATCACTGGGAAACCAGCCCTGTCCAGTTTAGTTTGTGATGTCATAAAGCGGCCCAGCCCAGTTTAGTTTGTGATGTCATAAAGTATCCCCGCCCAGTTTTATCATAAGGTTGTCCTGCCTAAACACTGGGAAACCAGCCCCGTCCAGTTTAGCTTGTGATGTCATAAAGCTGCCCCGCCCAGTTTTGTCATAAGGTTGTCCTGCCTAATCGGGGAAACCAGCCCCGTCTAGTTTAGTTTGTGATGTCATAAAGCGGCCCCGCCCAGTTTAGTTTGTGATGTCATAAAGTTGCCCCCCCACTTTTGTTTGTGATGTCATCAGTAGCCAAGGCTATAAATACAAGCAACTACTCTTAAACCACTCATTGTTCAGCGGAGCAGGCGAAGACAACATCACAGATATGGAGCTCCTCAGTACTATTTTTGGATGCCTCGGCACCATTATAAATTATTTTTCTATATATTTGCTGGGAGCTCAAACCTCTAAACGCCCTCCCTGAAAAGAACTTGAAGCCCTCCTCTACATGGACATCAATTGCAGAAGATGGAGGAGGCACACAGACCCTCCCTGTCCCATACTCACAGAGTGAGTCTCAGCTCTAGAAGAGCAGATCCGGGCAGGGAGACGACGAGAGACGGCACAGAAAAGAGTCACCTAGACGCCCTAACCGGGGCCAAGAGACCAGTAATGGACAGAACATCTCGAGTGGACTCGTGCCGAAGAAAATGGCCACGGCTCATCTCCGGAAATGAGAAGACTGCAGGCAAATATGAACCGGCTTCTCAAGAAGAATGTGGAGCTGTCCCGGCGCCGGAAGAGACGACTCAGAGAGTCTTTAGGATGGATGTGGCGGTCGCACCTAAGGGTATGATGATAGTGAGGGTCTTCTCCAATATAACCAGGGGACGGAGATGTGTAAAATAAAGACAACAAAAAATAGTGCAGTGTGTCTTATGGAACCAACGTGAGTAATTATAAGAAGAAGGAGAAGAGGAAGAAGAAGAAGAATATAAGATACATATAAGATAAATCTAGCTGTGTTGTAGCGGCGTGGGCAGTGTAACCCCTGCCTGTGGGCGCTCTTGCAGGTGAGGCTTCTTCTGATTGAATGCTTGGGACACAGGTTTCATAGTCAATAATGTTAGAGATATAATAAGCTAATAAAAGTTGCTCAGTTCTCATCAGCATGGGTGGTATTTTCAAGATAAGTGACATAATTATTATTATTATTATTTGTTTTATATTCCGTAGCGCTTACAGCTTACAGTCTACATTTGTTGTATTTTATGCGATGAAATCTTTTATTTATACTCTTTATTTAGTTGATTTAAATCTTTCTACTTTCAGACAGCATTTGGTTTACTTGGCATAATCTTTTTTATTGTTTCATAGGATATCCCGATATTTTTGTATTAGTCTTTTTAACGGCTTTGCTTTTGTTGTTGTAGTTGGTATTTTTTTGTAGGGTTTGTTTCTTCTTTATGAGATCTTCTCTATTTAAATGTTCAATCGGCTTTATTGTAGGATCTTTATTATTCTCAGTATATTTTTTCCAGTCATTTTAAGACAGTTTGCTTGTTGGTTATAGACAGTGGTATCTGTACGATTCCTCCTCAGTCTGGTTAATCGGTTTTTCGGTATACTATCGTTTTTTAAAACTTGTTGTAAATGTTTTCTTCAATGTCAATTTCTAAATCTAAAAATGGAAGCCGGGGAATGACGGTGGATAAGGATCTGCCGTAACTGAGATGTAATTGGGTTTCCAGACACGATTGGCCGGCCTGGTGGTCATTTGTTGTTTTTGTGTATTTGGGGTAGGAAAGATATCACTGGGATGGATGGATAGTTAATGTCTATTTAGGTCTATTCTTTTTTATTTAAACTCTGGCTGTTTTTCTTCTCTCTAAAAATGCGGTTAAGTTAATTTAGTGTCGATTTTGGTATCTTGAAGTTGTTCTTCATTCTTATCTTGACTTTTATCCTCTTTTTTCTCTCTGTAGCTATTTTCTCTTGTATCCTCTTTTTTCTCTCTGTAGCTATTTTCTCTTGTATCCTCTTTTTTTCTCTCTGTAGCTATTTTCTCTTTTATCTTCTTTTTTTCTCTCTGTAGCTATTTTCTCTTTTATCCTCTTTTTTCTCTCTGTAGCTATTTTCTCTTTTATCCTCTTTTTTCTCTCTGTAGCTATTTTCTCTTTTATCCTCTTTTTTTCTCTCTGTAGCTATTTTCTTGGTGCGGAAAATACCATCCATGCTGCTGAGGATTTAGCGACCTTTATATAATTATTTAATAAAATACACTTAAGTAGAATCCCGGGACCTGGGACCTGGGTATACGATCAGAAGGAGCCTCATCCACGAGAACGCTCACCGGCGGGGGTCACACCGCCCTCGCTGTTACAGCAGAGCTTTATTTATCTTATATTCTTCTTCTTATAATTATTCACCTGGGCTCCATAAGACACCCTGCGCAATTATTCATTTTTTCTTCATTTTACACAACTCCGTCCCCTGGTTTATTGGAAGACCCTTTCAGTCATGATACCCATCCTAAATATGCAGCGCTTAACACCTAAACAGCTTCAATCGATTAAAACCACCAACCTCTGCATCAAAGAGCTTCTGAATCCAAGGAGAAATCCGATTGCCGTTTGGAGTCAAGAAGGAATTTTTTCCCCTGATTTCAGAACTGAAAGCAGCTTAATCAGGGGGTTTTTTTGCCTTCTTTTGGGTCAGGAGTAGGAAGGTTGGGCAGAAAGGTTGAGCCTTATGTACTATGTGGCCAATAAAGCTCTCTTATAAATAAAATGTACGGATCCTGAGATTTCTTTTCACATAATTATTCTGTGTATAGATAACGTGATACGCGTCGAAATACTTCAATCTCATCGCGACAGACTCTGGGGTGATTTTCAGTGTAATGGGGCAAATTCTTAAGGTCTCTTAAGGGGGAAAGAAGAAGAAATCGCAGAAAGAAAGTACAAAGAGGCCGTATATAGTATTAATGCGGGGGCCGGATTCTGAGGTTTTTGATAATTATAATAATCAGTGATACATATAATATTTTTGAAACTTTGTGGGTTGTCGTTTGGGAATGCGGGTACAGGAGAGAAAATTACCCTCCAGGAATTAATAATTAACTTTTAATGACAGAAATCTAATAATCTTAAAAAAATGAAACAGCTTTAACGGTATTCACAGAGAAAAGATAGATGATGGGGGAGGGGGGCACTCGCATCGCTGCTGTCATTTATGTTAAAAGTTAGAATTTTTCCCAATGAGAAGGTCAACAGCTGTGAGTGCATTCAGTGGATGTGATTATTCTCCGCCCACTCAATCAGGAAGCAACTCTGCCCACTTTTGCTTGTGATGTCATAAAGCTGCCCCGCCCAGTTTAGTTTGTGGTGTCATAAAGTTGCCCCGCCCAGTTTTGTCATAAGGTTGTCCTGCCTAATCACTGGGAAACCAGCCCTGTCCAGTTTAGTTTGTGATGTCATAAAGCGGCCCAGCCCAGTTTAGTTTGTGATGTCATAAAGTATCCCCGCCCAGTTTTATCATAAGGTTGTCCTGCCTAAACACTGGGAAACCAGCCCCGTCCAGTTTAGCTTGTGATGTCATAAAGCTGCCCCGCCCAGTTTTGTCATAAGGTTGTCCTGCCTAATCGGGGAAACCAGCCCCGTCTAGTTTAGTTTGTGATGTCATAAAGCGGCCCCGCCCAGTTTAGTTTGTGATGTCATAAAGTTGCCCCCCCACTTTTGTTTGTGATGTCATCAGTAGCCAAGGCTATAAATACAAGCAACTACTCTTAAACCACTCATTGTTCAGCGGAGCAGGCGAAGACAACATCACAGATATGGAGCTCCTCAGTACTATTTTTGGATGCCTCGGCACCATTATAAATTATTTTTCTATATATTTGCTGGGAGCTCAAACCTCTAAACGCCCTCCCTGAAAAGAACTTGAAGCCCTCCTCTACATGGACATCAATTGCAGAAGATGGAGGAGGCACACAGACCCTCCCTGTCCCATACTCACAGAGTGAGTCTCAGCTCTAGAAGAGCAGATCCGGGCAGGGAGACGACGAGAGACGGCACAGAAAAGAGTCACCTAGACGCCCTAACCGGGGCCAAGAGACCAGTAATGGACAGAACATCTCGAGTGGACTCGTGCCGAAGAAAATGGCCACGGCTCATCTCCGGAAATGAGAAGACTGCAGGCAAATATGAACCGGCTTCTCAAGAAGAATGTGGAGCTGTCCCGGCGCCGGAAGAGACGACTCAGAGAGTCTTTAGGATGGATGTGGCGGTCGCACCTAAGGGTATGATGATAGTGAGGGTCTTCTCCAATATAACCAGGGGACGGAGATGTGTAAAATAAAGACAACAAAAAATAGTGCAGTGTGTCTTATGGAACCAACGTGAGTAATTATAAGAAGAAGGAGAAGAGGAAGAAGAAGAAGAATATAAGATACATATAAGATAAATCTAGCTGTGTTGTAGCGGCGTGGGCAGTGTAACCCCTGCCTGTGGGCGCTCTTGCAGGTGAGGCTTCTTCTGATTGAATGCTTGGGACACAGGTTTCATAGTCAATAATGTTAGAGATATAATAAGCTAATAAAAGTTGCTCAGTTCTCATCAGCATGGGTGGTATTTTCAAGATAAGTGACATAATTATTATTATTATTATTTGTTTTATATTCCGTAGCGCTTACAGCTTACAGTCTACATTTGTTGTATTTTATGCGATGAAATCTTTTATTTATACTCTTTATTTAGTTGATTTAAATCTTTCTACTTTCAGACAGCATTTGGTTTACTTGGCATAATCTTTTTTATTGTTTCATAGGATATCCCGATATTTTTGTATTAGTCTTTTTAACGGCTTTGCTTTTGTTGTTGTAGTTGGTATTTTTTTGTAGGGTTTGTTTCTTCTTTATGAGATCTTCTCTATTTCAATGTTCAATCGGCTTTATTGTAGGATCTTTATTATTCTCAGTATATTTTTTCCAGTCATTTTAAGACAGTTTGCTTGTTGGTTATAGACAGTGGTATCTGTACGATTCCTCCTCGGTCTGGTTAATCGGTTTTTCGGTATACTATCGTTTTTTAAAACTTGTTGTAAATGTTTTCTTCAATGTCAATTTCTAAATCTAAAAATGGAAGCCGGGGAATGACGGTGGATAAGGATCTGCCGTAACTGAGATGTAATTGGGTTTCCAGACACGATTGGCCGGCCTGGTGGTCATTTGTTGTTTTTGTGTATTTGGGGTAGGAAAGATATCACTGGGATGGATGGATAGTTAATGTCTATTTAGGTCTATTCTTTTTTATTTAAACTCTGGCTGTTTTTCTTCTCTCTAAAAATGCGGTTAAGTTAATTTAGTGTCGATTTTGGTATCTTGAAGTTGTTCTTCATTCTTATCTTGACTTTTATCCTCTTTTTTCTCTCTGTAGCTATTTTCTCTTGTATCCTCTTTTTTTCTCTCTGTAGCTATTTTCTCTTTTATCTTCTTTTTTTCTCTCTGTAGCTATTTTCTCTTTTATCCTCTTTTTTCTCTCTGTAGCTATTTTCTCTTTTATCCTCTTTTTTCTCTCTGTAGCTATTTTCTCTTTTATCCTCTTTTTTTCTCTCTGTAGCTATTTTCTTGGTGCGGAAAATACCATCCATGCTGCTGAGGATTTAGCGACCTTTATATAATTATTTAATAAAATACACTTAAGTAGAATCCCGGGACCTGGGACCTGGGTATACGATCAGAAGGAGCCTCATCCACGAGAACGCTCACCGGCGGGGGTCACACCGCCCTCGCTGTTACAGCAGAGCTTTATTTATCTTATATTCTTCTTCTTATAATTATTCACCTGGGCTCCATAAGACACCCTGCGCAATTATTCATTTTTTCTTCATTTTACACAACTCCGTCCCCTGGTTTATTGGAAGACCCTTTCAGTCATGATACCCATCCTAAATATGCAGCGCTTAACACCTAAACAGCTTCAATCGATTAAAACCACCAACCTCTGCATCAAAGAGCTTCTGAATCCAAGGAGAAATCCGATTGCCGTTTGGAGTCAAGAAGGAATTTTTTCCCCTGATGGCAGAACTGAAAGCAGCTTAATCAGGGGGTTTTTTTGCCTTCTTTTGGGTCAGGAGTAGGAAGGTTGGGCAGAAAGGTTGAGCCTTATGTACTATGTGGCCAATAAAGCTCTCTTATAAATAAAATGTACGGATCCTAAGATTTCTTTTCACATAATTATTCTGTGTATAGATAACGTGATACGCGTCGAAATACTTCAATCTCATCGCGACAGACTCTGGGGTGATTTTCAGTGTAATGGGGCAAATTCTTAAGGTCTGTTAAGAGGGAAAGAAGAAGAAATCGCAGAAAGAAAGTACAAAGAGGCCGTATATAGTATTAATGCGGGGGCCGGATTCTGAGGTTTTTGATAATTATAATAATCAGTGATACATATAATATTTTTGAAACTTTGTGGGTTGTCGTTTGGGAATGCGGGTACAGGAGAGAAAATTACCCTCCAGGAATTAATAATTAACTTTTAATGACAGAAATCTAATAATCTTAAAAAAATGAAACAGCTTTAACGGTATTCACAGAGAAAAGATAGATGATGGGGGAGGGGGGCACTCGCATCGCTGCTGTCATTTATGTTAAAAGTTTGAATTTTTCCCAATGAGAAGGTCAACAGCTGTGAGTGCATTCAGTGGATGTGATTATTCTCCGCCCACTCAATCAGGAAGCAACCCTGCCCACTTTTGCTTGTGATGTCATAAAGCTGCCCCGCCCAGTTTAGTTTGTGGTGTCATAAAGTTGCCCCGCCCAGTTTTGTCATAAGGTTGTCCTGCCTAATCACTGGGAAACCAGCCCTGTCCAGTTTAGTTTGTGATGTCATAAAGCGGCCCAGCCCAGTTTAGTTTGTGATGTCATAAAGTATCCCCGCCCAGTTTTATCATAAGGTTGTCCTGCCTAAACACTGGGAAACCAGCCCCGTCCAGTTTAGCTTGTGATGTCATAAAGCTGCCCCGCCCAGTTTTGTCATAAGGTTGTCCTGCCTAATCGGGGAAACCAGCCCCGTCTAGTTTAGTTTGTGATGTCATAAAGCGGCCCCGCCCAGGTTAGTTTATGATGTCATAAAGTTGCCCCGCCCACTTTTGTTTGTGATGTCATCAGTAGCCAAGGCTATAAATACAAGCAACTACTCTTAAACCACTCATTGTTCAGTGGAGCAGGCGAAGACAACATCACAGATATGGAGCTCCTCAGTACTATTTTTGGATGCCTCGGCACCATTATAAATTATTTTTCTATATATTTGCTGGGAGCTCAAACCTCTAAACGCCCTCCCTGAAAAGAACTTGAAGCCCTCCTCTACATGGACATCAATTGCAGAAGATGGAGGAGGCACACAGACCCTCCCTGTCCCATACTCACAGAGTGAGTCTCAGCTCTAGAAGAGCAGATCCGGGCAGGGAGACGACGAGAGACGGCACAGAAAAGAGTCACCTAGACGCCCTAACCGGGGCCAAGAGACCAGTAATGGACAGAACATCTCGAGTGGACTCGTGCCGAAGAAAATGGCCACGGCTCATCTCCGGAAATGAGAAGACTGCAGGCAAATATGAACCGGCTTCTCAAGAAGAATGTGGAGCTGTCCCGGCGCCGGAAGAGACGACTCAGAGAGTCTTTAGGATGGATGTGGCGGTCGCACCTAAGGGTATGATGATAGTGAGGGTCTTCTCCAATATAACCAGGGGACGGAGATGTGTAAAATAAAGACAACAAAAAATAGTGCAGTGTGTCTTATGGAACCAACGTGAGTAATTATAAGAAGAAGGAGAAGAGGAAGAAGAAGAAGAATATAAGATACATATAAGATAAATCTAGCTGTGTTGTAGCGGCGTGGGCAGTGTAACCCCTGCCTGTGGGCGCTCTTGCAGGTGAGGCTTCTTCTGATTGAATGCTTGGGACACAGGTTTCATAGTCAATAATGTTAGAGATATAATAAGCTAATAAAAGTTGCTCAGTTCTCATCAGCATGGGTGGTATTTTCAAGATAAGTGACATAATTATTATTATTATTATTTGTTTTATATTCCGTAGCGCTTACAGCTTACAGTCTACATTTGTTGTATTTTATGCGATGAAATCTTTTATTTATACTCTTTATTTAGTTGATTTAAATCTTTCTACTTTCAGACAGCATTTGGTTTACTTGGCATAATCTTTTTTATTGTTTCATAGGATATCCCGATATTTTTGTATTAGTCTTTTTAACGGCTTTGCTTTTGTTGTTGTAGTTGGTATTTTTTTGTAGGGTTTGTTTCTTCTTTATGAGATCTTCTCTATTTCAATGTTCAATCGGCTTTATTGTAGGATCTTTATTATTCTCAGTATATTTTTTCCAGTCATTTTAAGACAGTTTGCTTGTTGGTTATAGACAGTGGTATCTGTACGATTCCTCCTCGGTCTGGTTAATCGGTTTTTCGGTATACTATCGTTTTTTAAAACTTGTTGTAAATGTTTTCTTCAATGTCAATTTCTAAATCTAAAAATGGAAGCCGGGGAATGACGGTGGATAAGGATCTGCCGTAACTGAGATGTAATTGGGTTTCCAGACACGATTGGCCGGCCTGGTGGTCATTTGTTGTTTTTGTGTATTTGGGGTAGGAAAGATATCACTGGGATGGATGGATAGTTAATGTCTATTTAGGTCTATTCTTTTTTATTTAAACTCTGGCTGTTTTTCTTCTCTCTAAAAATGCGGTTAAGTTAATTTAGTGTCGATTTTGGTATCTTGAAGTTGTTCTTCATTCTTATCTTGACTTTTATCCTCTTTTTTCTCTCTGTAGCTATTTTCTCTTGTATCCTCTTTTTTCTTTCTGTCGCTATTTTCTCTTTTATCCTCTTTTTTCTCTCTGTAGCTATTTTCTCTTGTATCCTCTTTTTTTTCTCTCTGTAGCTATTTTCTCTTTTATCTTCTTTTTTTCTCTCTGTAGCTATTTTCTCTTTTATCCTCTTTTTTCTCTCTGTAGCTATTTTCTCTTTTATCCTCTTTTTTCTCTCTGTAGCTATTTTCTCTTTTATCCTCTTTTTTTCTCTCTGTAGCTATTTTCTTGGTGCGGAAAATACCATCCATGCTGCTGAGGATTTAGCGACCTTTATATAATTATTTAATAAAATACACTTAAGTAGAATCCCGGGACCTGGGACCTGGGTATACGATCAGAAGGAGCCTCATCCACGAGAACGCTCACCGGCGGGGGTCACACCGCCCTCGCTGTTACAGCAGAGCTTTATTTATCTTATATTCTTCTTCTTATAATTATTCACCTGGGCTCCATAAGACACCCTGCGCAATTATTCATTTTTTCTTCATTTTACACAACTCCGTCCCCTGGTTTATTGGAAGACCCTTTCAGTCATGATACCCATCCTAAATATGCAGTGCTTAACACCTAAACAGCTTCAATCGATTAAAACCACCAACCTCTGCATCAAAGAGCTTCTGAATCCAAGGAGAAATCCGATTGCCGTTTGGAGTCAAGAAGGAATTTTTTCCCCTGATGGCAGAACTGAAAGCAGCTTAATCAGGGGTTTTTTTTGCCTTCTTTTGGGTCAGGAGTAGGAAGGTTGGGCAGAAAGGTTGAGCCTTATGTACTATGTGGCCAATAAAGCTCTCTTATAAATAAAATGTACGGATCCTGAGATTTCTTTTCACATAATTATTCTGTGTATAGATAACGTGATACGCGTCGAAATACTTCAATCTCATCGCGACAGACTCTGGGGTGATTTTCAGTGTAATGGGGCAAATTCTTAAGGTCTCTTAAGGGGGAAAGAAGAAGAAATCGCAGAAAGAAAGTACAAAGAGGCCGTATATAGTATTAATGCGGGGGCCGGATTCTGAGGTTTTTGATAATTATAATAATCAGTGATACATATAATATTTTTGAAACTTTGTGGGTTGTCGTTTGGGAATGCGGGTACAGGAGAGAAAATTACCCTCCAGGAATTAATAATTAACTTTTAATGACAGAAATCTAATAATCTTAAAAAAATGAAACAGCTTTAACGGTATTCACAGAGAAAAGATAGATGATGGGGGAGGGGGGCACTCGCATCGCTGCTGTCATTTATGTTAAAAGTTTGAATTTTTCCCAATGAGAAGGTCAACAGCTGTGAGTGCATTCAGTGGATGTGATTATTCTCCGCCCACTCAATCAGGAAGCAACTCTGCCCACTTTTGCTTGTGATGTCATAAAGCTGCCCCGCCCAGTTTAGTTTGTGGTGTCATAAAGTTGCCCCGCCCAGTTTTGTCATAAGGTTGTCCTGCCTAATCACTGGGAAACCAGCCCTGTCCAGTTTAGTTTGTGATGTCATAAAGCGGCCCAGCCCAGTTTAGTTTGTGATGTCATAAAGTATCCCCGCCCAGTTTTATCATAAGGTTGTCCTGCCTAAACACTGGGAAACCAGCCCCGTCCAGTTTAGCTTGTGATGTCATAAAGCTGCCCCGCCCAGTTTTGTCATAAGGTTGTCCTGCCTAATCGGGGAAACCAGCCCCGTCTAGTTTAGTTTGTGATGTCATAAAGCGGCCCCGCCCAGTTTAGTTTGTGATGTCATAAAGTTGCCCCGCCCACTTTTGTTTGTGATGTCATCAGTAGCCAAGGCTATAAATACAAGCAACTACTCTTAAACCACTCATTGTTCAGCGGAGCAGGCGAAGACAACATCACAGATATGGAGCTCCTCAGTACTATTTTTGGATGCCTCGGCACCATTATAAATTATTTTTCTATATATTTGCTGGGAGCTCAAACCTCTAAACGCCCTCCCTGAAAAGAACTTGAAGCCCTCCTCTACATGGACATCAATTGCAGAAGATGGAGGAGGCACACAGACCCTCCCTGTCCCATACTCACAGAGTGAGTCTCAGCTCTAGAAGAGCAGATCCGGGCAGGGAGACGACGAGAGACGGCACAGAAAAGAGTCACCTAGACGCCCTAACCGGGGCCAAGAGACCAGTAATGGACAGAACATCTCGAGTGGACTCGTGCCGAAGAAAATGGCCACGGCTCATCTCCGGAAATGAGAAGACTGCAGGCAAATATGAACCGGCTTCTCAAGAAGAATGTGGAGCTGTCCCGGCGCCGGAAGAGACGACTCAGAGAGTCTTTAGGATGGATGTGGCGGTCGCACCTAAGGGTATGATGATAGTGAGGGTCTTCTCCAATATAACCAGGGGACGGAGATGTGTAAAATAAAGACAACAAAAAATAGTGCAGTGTGTCTTATGGAACCAACGTGAGTAATTACAAGAAGAAGGAGAAGAGGAAGAAGAAGAAGAATATAAGATACATATAAGATAAATCTAGCTGTGTTGTAGCGGCGTGGGCAGTGTAACCCCTGCCTGTGGGCGCTCTTGCAGGTGAGGCTTCTTCTGATTGAATGCTTGGGACACAGGTTTCATAGTCAATAATGTTAGAGATATAATAAGCTAATAAAAGTTGCTCAGTTCTCATCAGCATGGGTGGTATTTTCAAGATAAGTGACATAATTATTATTATTATTATTTGTTTTATATTCCGTAGCGCTTACAGCTTACAGTCTACATTTGTTGTATTTTATGCGATGAAATCTTTTATTTATACTCTTTATTTAGTTGATTTAAATCTTTCTACTTTCAGACAGCATTTGGTTTACTTGGCATAATCTTTTTTATTGTTTCATAGGATATCCCGATATTTTTGTATTAGTCTTTTTAACGGCTTTGCTTTTGTTGTTGTAGTTGGTATTTTTTTGTAGGGTTTGTTTCTTCTTTATGAGATCTTCTCAATTTCAATGTTCAATCGGCTTTATTGTAGGATCTTTATTATTCTCAGTATATTTTTTCCAGTCATTTTAAGACAGTTTGCTTGTTGGTTATAGACAGTGGTATCTGTACGATTCCTCCTCGGTCTGGTTAATCGGTTTTTCGGTATACTATCGTTTTTTAAAACTTGTTGTAAATGTTTTCTTCAATGTCAATTTCTAAATCTAAAAATGGAAGCTGGGAAATGACGGTGGATAAGGATCTGCCGTAACTGAGATGTAATTGGGTTTCCAGACACGATTGGCCGGCCTGGTGGTCATTTGTTGTTTTTGTGTATTTGGGGTAGGAAAGATATCACTGGGATGGATGGACAGTTAATGTCTATTTAGGTCTATTCTTTTTTATTTAAACTCTGGCTGTTTTTCTTCTCTCTAAAAATGCGGTTAAGTTAATTTAGTGTCGATTTTGGTATCTTGAAGTTGTTCTTCATTCTTATCTTGACTTTTATCCTCTTTTTTCTCTCTGTAGCTATTTTCTCTTGTATCCTCTTTTTTCTTTCTGTAGCTATTTTCTCTTTTATCCTCTTTTTTCTCTCTGTAGCTATTTTCTCTTGTATCCTCTTTTTTTCTCTCTGTAGCTATTTTCTCTTTTATCTTCTTTTTTTCTCTCTGTAGCTATTTTCTCTTTTATCCTCTTTTTTCTCTCTGTAGCTATTTTCTCTTTTATCCTCTTTTTTCTCTCTGTAGCTATTTTCTCTTTTATCCTCTTTTTTTCTCTCTGTAGCTATTTTCTTGGTGCGGAAAATACCATCCATGCTGCTGAGGATTTAGCGACCTTTATATAATTATTTAATAAAATACACTTAAGTAGAATCCCGGGACCTGGGACCTGGGTATACGATCAGAAGGAGCCTCATCCACGAGAACGCTCACCGGCGGGGGTCACACCGCCCTCGCTGTTACAGCAGAGCTTTATTTATCTTATATTCTTCTTCTTATAATTATTCACCTGGGCTCCATAAGACACCCTGCGCAATTATTCATTTTTTCTTCATTTTACACAACTCCGTCCCCTGGTTTATTGGAAGACCCTTTCAGTCATGATACCCATCCTAAATATGCAGCGCTTAACACCTAAACAGCTTAAATCGATTAAAATCACCAACCTCTGCATCAAAGAGCTTCTGAATCCAAGGAGAAATCCGATTGCCGTTTGGAGTCAAGAAGGAATTTTTTCCCCTGATGGCAGAACTGAAAGCAGCTGTAATCAGGGGGTTTTTTTGCCTTCTTTTGGGTCAGGAGTAGGAAGGTTGGGCAGAAAGGTTGAGCCTTATGTACTATGTGGCCAATAAAGCTCTCTTATAAATAAAATGTACGGATCCTGAGATTTCTTTTCACATAATTATTCTGTGTATAGATAACGTGATACGCGTCGAAATACTTCAATCTCATCGCGACAGACTCTGGGGTGATTTTCAGTGTAATGGGGC